>JASAUF010000630.1:2411250-3616875 GCA_030180095.1 Magnolia changhungtana | reverse complement strand
ATCGTCGTCCCCTCACAATCTTTCGTCTTCTTCTACTTCTACTTCTTCTCTGGCTTGAAAGTTGGTTCTCCACTTTAATATTTTCCTTCTTTGTCTTCTCCTTCTTTATCATCCTATTCTTCTTCTTCTCACCTACCTTATAAATTGCAGGGGGCGGTTGCAGAGTGGATCGCTGCAGAGTTTTATGACAGATATGCCAGCGACATCTGGAGCTTCGGAGTGTCTGTTGTGGAGTGCCATTTGGGCAGACATCCATTCAAGCTTTATCACGTGCTGCTTACGGAAAGAACCATCTGATCGGTGAACCGCGAAAACTTCTGATGCATCCATTCATGATTTCTGTTTTTACCCTTCTCATGGCTGAATATTTCTTCTTCTACCCTTTTCGTTGCTGCATTTTCTTTTACATTTGTACCATTCTCATGACTAGATTTTCATTTCTTTCTTTTCTTTTCTACATATTTGCCCTTTTGATGATGGCTTGATGGTGTATGCTGCGAAACTAGGGTATACCGGGAAAAATGTCAAAATGAGAATTCTCTATTTTTTATTTTATTTTATTTTCTCTGTTTCGTTGATGGGTTTGTTCGTTCGGTTACTGTTATTTCTGTTTGAGAAATAATTCAATACTCTGACAGAGTGTGATCGTTCATACACATATATTTTGTGGTGCCGGCCAAGGATGTTTAGAAGAAAAAGTAGTTAAAAAATAAAATAAAAAAGAAGAAGAAGAAATTATTATGAATGTTTTAATGGAAGGGTAACCCCTCTCAATTGTGACCCATCCAAGTCATAGACTGACTTGATTTTCCAGCCCATAGCCCACCATGGAATGGTGCATCTTGCTGATGGGATAGATGTTTAACACGCATCATGGTGGGGCCCACATAGCTCGACCTCATTGGAACTTCCCATGAAGTCGAGCAGTGCGGGCTCCACCATGATTTGTGTCAAACATCAACACCATCAGCAAGATGGGTCCCCTTTAGGTTATGGATAGCCCAAAAATCAATCGTATATGGCTCTTAGGTGGGCCACTCTTAAGATATATGGAATGTTGTAGCTTTCTAGGTAATTGGCCGAAACTTCGAGGTTAGTACGGTCAATATCCCCCTTCAATTTTAGGCTCATTCCCTAGATGATCTAGCAAAACGGATCAGCAACGTAAATACATTATATATACCTCAAGAAGGTGGGCCTCACAGTCCGGGCCGCACCCTCTTGGGCGAGACCGGGGCACACCTAATCCCTTATATGTTTTCCATGTTGGGAATTCTGTGGTGTGGTCTACATGAGATTTAGATCTGCGTACACATTGATTTCATGGCTTAAAATATATCAAAAAATGTATGGATGGTCTGGATATGACACTTACATCATAGTGGGTCCATAGAACTTGGTGACGTCAACACACCACCGAGGTCAGTGGCATGTGGCACACTACGCCGCTTCCATTTATCTAGGTTAAAATGGGATGCGGATTTCCTCCGAAAGCCCGAAAGCTCCTGCACTGGAAACCAAAGTGGGGTCCACCATGATATTTGTGTGGAATCCACTTTGTCCATTCGTTTTATGAGATCGTATTATTAGATGAGATCAAATTTGAGTAGGATCCAAGACTCAAGTAGGCCGTAATAAAGGAAAAGGTGGTTAGGGATATTCGCACCGTTGAAACCTCCCTGGGATCAACAGTGATGTTTAAATTTACTCCATACCATTAATAACGTCATTCCTACTAGAATTAACTTAAAACAAAAATATTAGAATGATTCAAAACTTCAGTGGCCCCACAAACATTTCAACAGTAGATATTCAATTATCATGTTTTTTTGACTCACTTGAGCATTGGATCCGTTCATTTTTTCCGTAATATCTTAAAATTAACCCAAATAAAGGATGGACGGTGTGGATTTCACAAACAACACAGTGTGCCCCACCTAGGTTCCCATCATAGGAACTTGCTGCAAAAGGCTCTGGCAGGAAATCCGCATTCGTTAACTAAAATATAACAAACTAACAAATAAAGAATAAATAAGATTCAAGAAGAAAGAATCAAGAAAAAAGAACCAAGAACAAGATTTAATAACAACATTTAAGATTCGCTAGTTGTATTGTATTTAAAAAACAGTGCACCGTCGTCTTCTTTCTTCTTCTACACTTCTTCCGCACGCTGTTTTTTATTCTTTTTCGATACTTCTTCCGCACCATCTTCCAATTTTTTCATCGACGACTTTCTTCTTCGACTGCACTAGCAGCACCATCTTCCATTTTTTCTTCGACAACTTTCTTCTTCGACTGCACTAGCAGCACCATCTTCCATTTTTTCTTCGACGACTTTCTTTTTCAACGACACTAGCAGCACTATCTTCCATTTTTCTTCGACGACCTTCTTGTCGGGTAATTTTTTACTATAGACGCAACCTTTTCCTCACCTTTTTTTTTTCTCCCATCGCAAACTTAGTTTACCAAAGTAGACTCATCATCGTATGGACAACAACTATAATGACCAAAATACCCCTTCTCTTCCATTTTTTCAATGGTCTTCCCTTACTTTTCAGGGGTACCTTCGTCGGAATGTCTAAATTGGTAACGTATCATTCTTGGACGTTGCCATATCACGCCGGTTAAAAGGTAGCGTCTACAATGCTAGTTTTTTCTTTCTGGTTCGATGGCACTAGCAGCACCATTTTTCATTTTTTCTTTCGACGGCACTAGCTATCGACGTCATGGCATTACGTAGAACGGGATACCCGTGTGATACCATTTACTTTAATCCCGAGGATGATACGATTGCTGCCACCGACACCTACCCAACTGATGATGGTGTCCTACTTGGACGTCTCGAAGTATACAATTCCGACTTAGATAAAAAACGGTATTCTTTTCCGTATGAATGCCCAATATTTGATTTCACATGGTTACTAAACCACAATAACCACTTGAACCACATTATATTAGCAAGCGACAATGGTCACTACGACCTTCTCGACGTACCCAATGTCAGCGTAATCCGATCATACGAGGCAGAAACGCACTTCAGCAGCACATCAGTGGATTGTCATCATCATGTCATGACCTTTTTATCAGTATTTAGAGATTTTACAGTAAAACATTGGTTCTTGAAACATTCGATTATCCAAAGTATCAACGTCCACCCATGTATTCCTATGTGTGTAGTTTCGAATCCTCGTGATGACTCTACTTTTGCCACGACATGTGAAGATGGAACTTTACACATATGGGACTTCTGTATTCTGAATGTGGCTATCGACATCCCATCCA
This sequence comes from Magnolia changhungtana, assembly GCA_030180095.1. NCBI lineage: Eukaryota > Viridiplantae > Streptophyta > Magnoliopsida > Magnoliales > Magnoliaceae > Magnolia > Magnolia changhungtana. The sequence continues at coordinate 3,613,593 of JASAUF010000630.1, read as the reverse complement.
ATGATAGACCACTGCATTATTGTGACTGGAATTGGATAGGGAATCCACGTATTGTGACTTGCTCGTTGGATCGAACGTACATTAAGGTGTGAGACACCAGGCGGAATGACATTCATGTTAAACTATTGGATGGAGCCCACATGGATTGCGTACTGAGAGTGAAATTCTCACGCCACCGTGAATACCAGGTGGCGTCCTCTTCGTACGATGACAAGATGGTTGCAGTCTGGGACTATGGGCTAGAAGACTCAAATCCGATGATTACGTGGAAAGATCATCCATCAAGAGTACTCGGTTTGGATGTGAGTAGGCGACATGACGGTGAAATGGCCAGCTGTTCCAATGAAGATGGTTCGATATATGTCTAAGATCATGCACCGCCTGAAGCATCATTGGCGTTGTCCCCTCCCAATCCTTCGTCTTCTTCTACTTCTTCTTCTCCTCCGGCTTGAAAGTTGGTTCTCCACTTTAATTTTTTCCTTCTTTGTCTTCTCCGTCTTCATCATCTTATTCTTCTTCTTCTCACCTACCTTATAGATTGCAGGGGCAGTTGCAGAGCGGATCGCTGCAGAGTTCTACGACGGATATGCTAGCGACAACTGGAGGTTCGGAGTGTCTATTGTGGAGTGCCATTTGGGCAGACATCCATTCATTCTTTATCACGTGCTGCTTACGGAAAGAACCGTCTAATCTGTGGACTGTAAAAACTACTGATGCATCCATTCATGATTTCTGTTTTTACCCTTCTCATGGCTGAATATTTCTCTTCTACCCTTTTCGTTGCTGCATTTTCTTTTACATTTGTACCCTTCTCATGGCTAAATTTTCGTTTCTTTCTTTTCTTTTCTACGTATTTGCCCTTTCGATGATGACTTGATGGTGTATGATGCAAAACTAGGGTATACTAGGAAAAATGTCAAAATGGGAATTCTTTGTTTTATTATTATTATTTTGTTTTCTTTGTTTCTTTGATGGGTTCATTCGTTCAGTTACTGTTATTTTTGTTTGAGAAATAATTCAATACTTTGACAGAGTGTGATCGTTCATACGCATATTTTTTGCGGTGTCGGCCAAGGATGTTTAGAAGAAAAAGTAGTTAAAAAATAAAATAAAATAAAATAAAATAAGAAAGAAGAAGAAGAAATTATTATGAATGTTTTAATGGAAGGGTAACCCCTCTCAATTGTTATAAGTGGTGTGGCCCATCCAAGTCATAGAATGACTTGATTTTCCAGCCCATAGCCCACAACGGAATGGTGCATCTGGTTGATGGGGTAGATGTTCAACACGCATCACGGTGGGGTCCTCACAACTCGACCACATTGGAACTTCCCATGAGGTCGAGCAGTGTGGGCTCCACCATGATGTACGTCAAGCATCAACACCATCAGCAAGATGGGTCCCCTTTAGGTTATGGATATCCCAAAAATCAACCGTATATGGCTCTTAAGTGGGCTACTCTTAGGATATAAGGAATGTCGTAGCTTTCTAGGTAATTGGCCCAAACGTTGAGGTTAGTATGGTCAAATTTCCCCCTCAATTTTAGGCTAATTCCCTAGATGATCTAGCAAAATGGATAGGCAACGTAAATTTATAATATATACCTCAAGAAGGTGGGCCTCATAGTCCGGGCTGCACCCTGTTGGGCGAGACCGGGGCACACCTAATCCCATATAAGTTTTCCATATTGGGAATTTTGTGGTGTGGTCTACTTGAGATTTAGATCTGTGTACGCTTTGATTTCATGGCTTAAAATGATATCAAAAAATGTATGGACGGTCTGGATATGACACTTACATCATAGTGGGTCCACAGAACTTGATGACGTCAACACACCACCGAGGTCAGTGGCATGCAGCACATTACGCCACTTCCATTTATCGCGGTTAAAATGGGATGCTGATTTCCTTCGTAAGCCCGAAAGTTCCTGCATTGGAAACCAAAGTGGGGTCCACCATGATATTTGTGTGGAATCCACTCCGTCCATCCGTTTTGTGAGATCATATTATTAGATGAGACCAAATTTAAGTAGGATCCAAGACTCAAGTAGGCTGTAATAAAGGAAAAGGTGGTTAGGAATATTCGCACCGTTGAAACCTCCTTGGGATCAATAGTGATGTTTAAATTTAATCCATACCGTTAATAACGTCATTCCTATTAGAATTAACTTAAAAAATATATATTAGAATGATTCAAATCTTCAGTGGCCCCACAAACATTTCAACTGTAGATAATCAATTATCATGTTTTCGGCTCACTTGAGCATTGGATCCGGTTCATTTTTTCCCTAATATCCTAAAATTAACTCAAATAAAGGATGAACGTTGTGGATTTCTCACAAATAACATAGTGTGCCCCACCTAAGTTCCCATCACAGGAACTTACTGCGAAAGGCTCTAACAGGAAATCCGCGTTCGTTAACTAAAATATAACAAACTAATGAACAAAGAATAAACAAGATTTAAGAAAAAAGAATCAAGAAAAAAGAACCAAGAACGAGATTTAATAACAGTATTTAAGATTCGCTAGTTGTATTGTATTTAAAAAATAGCGCACCGTCATCTACTTTCTTCTTCTACACTTCTTCAACTCGTTGTTCTTCTATTCTTTTTCGATACTTCTTCCGCACCGTCTTCCATTTTCTTCTTCGACGGCACTAGTAGCACCATCTTTCATTTTCTCTTCGACGGCTTTCTTTTTCGACGACACTAACAACACCATCTTCCGTTTTTCTTCGATGGCTTTCTTGTTGGGTAATTTTTTACTGTAGACGCAACCTTTTCCTCGCCTTTTTTTTACCCATTGCAAACTTAGTTTACCAAAGTAGACTCATCACGGTACGGACAACAACTATAATGACCAAAATACCCCTCCTTTCGATTTTTTCAAATGTCTTCCGCTGCTTTTCCTAGGTACCTTCGTTAGAATGTCTAAATTAGTAACATATCATTCTTGGACATCGCCATATCACGCAAGTTGATAGGTAGCGTCTACAGTGCTAATTTTTTCTTTCTTGTTCGATAGCACCAATAACACCTTATTCCCTTTTTTCTTTCGACAACACTAGCTATCGACGTCATGGCATTACGTAGAATGGGATACCCATGTGATACGATTTACTTTAATCCTGAGGATGATACGATCGCTACCACCGGCACCTACCCAAATGATAATGGTGTCCTGCATGGACGTCTCGAAGTATACAGTTCCGACTTAGATAAAAAACGGTATTCTTTTTCGTATGAACGCCCGATATTTGATTTCACGTGGTTACTAAACCACCATAACTACTTGAACCACATTATATTAGCAAGCGACAATGGTCACTGCGACCTTATCGACGTACCCAATGTCAGCGTAATCCGACCATACGAGGCAGAAACTCACTCTAACAGCACATTAGTGGACTGTCATTGTCCCGTCATGACCTTCTTGTCAGCGCATAGAGATTTTATTGTAAAACATTGGTTCCTGGAACATTCGATTATCCAAAGTATTTACGTCCACATACGTATTCCTACGTGTGTAGTTTTGAATCCTCATGATGAAGCTACTTTTGCCACGACATGTGAAGATGGAACTCTACTCATATGGGACTTCTGTATTCTGAATGTGGCTACCGACATCCCATCCAATGATGGACCACTACATTATTGCGGCAAGAATTGGATAGGGAATCCACGTATTGTGACTTGCTCGTTGGATCGAACGTACATCAAGGTGTGGGACACTAGACGGAATGACATTCACGTTAAACTATTGGACGGAGCTCATACGAATTGCGTACGAAGAGTGAAATTCTCACACCACAGTGAATACCAAGTGGCGTCCTCTTCGTACGATGACCAGATGGTTGCAGTCTGGGACTATGGGCCAGAGGACTCAGATCCGATGATTATATGGAAAGATCATCCATCAAGAGTGCTCGGTTTGGATGTGAGTAGGCGACATGACGGTGAAATGACCAGCTGTTCCAATGAAGATGGTTTGATATATGTCTGGGATCATGCACCGCCTGAAGCACCATCAGTGTCGTCCCATCACAATCTTTCTTCTTCTACTTCTTCTTCTTCTCCAGCTTGAAAGTTGGTTTTCCACTTTAATTTTTTTCCTTCTTTGTCTTCTCCTTCTTCATCATCTTATTCTCATGGCTGAATATTTCTTCTTCTACCCGTTTCGTTGTTGCATTTTCTTTTACATTTGTACCCTTCTCATGGCTAGATTTTTGTTTCTTTCTTTTCTTTTCTATATATTTGCCCTTTTGATGATGGCTTGATGGTGTATGATGCGAAACTAGGGTATACCGAGAAAAATGTCAAAATGAGAATTCTCTGTTTTTTTTTAAAAATAAAATAAAATTCTTTTCTCTGTTTCTTTGATGGGTTCATTTGTTCGGTTACTGTTATTTCTGTTTGATAAATAATTCAATACTCTAACAGAGTGTGATCGTTCATAAGCATATATTTTGCGGTGCCGGCCAAGGATGTTTAGAAGAAAAAGTAGTTAAAAAATAAAATAAAAAAGAAGAAGAAGAAATTATTATGAATGTTTTAATGGAAGGGTAACCCCTCTCAATTGTTATAAGTGGTGTGGCCCATCCAAGTCATCGAATGACTTGATTTTCCAACCCATAGCCCACCATGGAATGGTGCATCTGTCTGATGGGATAGATGTTCAACACGCATCACGGTGGGGCCCACACAGCTCGACCTCATTGGAACTTCCCATGAGGTCGAGCAGTGTGGGCTCCACCATGATGTGTGTCAAACATCGACACCATCAACAAGATGGGTCTTCTTTAGGTTATGGATATCCCAAAAATCAACCGTATACGGCTCTTACTTGGGCCACTCTTAGGATATATGGAATGTCATAGCTTTCTAGGTAATTGGCCCAAACTTCGAGGTTAGTACGGTCAATTTCCCCCTTCAATTTTAGGCTCATTCCCTAGATGATCTAGCAAAACGGATTGGCAATGTAAATACATAATATATACCTCAAGAAGGTGGGCCTCACAGTCCGCGCCACACCCTGTTGGGCGAGACCGGGGCACACCTTATAAGTTTTCCATGTTGGGAATTCCGTGGTGTGGTCTACCTGAGATTTAGATCTGCGTACGCTTTGATTTCATGGCTTAAAATGATATCAAAAAATGTATGGACGGTCTAGATATGACACTTACATCATAGTGGGTCCACAGAACTTGATGACGTCAACACACCACCATGGTCAGTGGCATGCAACACACTACGCCGCTTTCATTTATCGCGGTTAAAATGGGACGCTGATTTCCTCCGAAAGCTCGGAAGTTCCTGCGCTGGAAACCAAAGTGGGGTCCACCGTGATATTTGTGTGGAATCCACTCCGTCCATCCATTTTGTGAGATCATATTATTAGATGAGACCAAATTTGAGTAGGATCCAACACTCAAGTAGGCCGTAATAAAGAAAAAGGTGGTTAGGGATATTCGCACCATTGAAACCTCCCTGGGATCAACAGTGATGTTTAAATTTAATCCATACCGTTAATATCGTCATTCCTACTAGAATTAACTTAAAACAAAAATATTAGAGTGATTCAAAACTTTAGTGGCCCCACAAACATTTCAACTATCGAAATTCAATTATCATGTTTTTGGCTTACTTGAGCATTGGATTCGGTTCATTTTTCCCTAATATCTTAAAATTAACTCAAATAAAGGATGGACGGTGAGGATTTCTCACAAACAACATAGTGTGCCCCACCTAGGTTCCCATCACAGGAACTTGCTGCGAAAGGCTCTGACAAGAAATCCGCGTTCGTTAACTAAAATACAACAAACCAATGAACAAAGAATAAACAAGATTCAAGAAAAAAGAATCAAGAAAAAAGAACCAAGAACAAGATTTAATAACAATATTTAAGATTCGCTAGTTGTATTGTATTTAAAAAATAGCGCACCGTCGTCTTCTTTCTTCTTCTACACTTCTTCCCCACGTTGTTCTTCTATTCTTTTTCGATACTTCTTCCACACCGTCTTCCATTTTCTTCTTTGACGGCTCTAACAATACATCTTCCATTTTTTCTTCGACAACTTTCTTTTTCGACGGCACTAACAACACCATCTTCCATTTTTCTTCGACGGCTTTCTTGTCGGGTAATTTTTTTATTGTAGACGTAACCTTTTCCTCACGTTTTTTTTCTCCCTTCGCAAACTTAGTTTGCCAAAGTAGACTCATCACCGTTTGGTCAACAACTATAATGACCAAAATACCCCTCATCTTCCGTTTTTTCAACACTCTTCCCTGCTTTTCAGGGTTACCTTTGTCAGAATGTCTAAATTGGTAATGTATCATTTTTGGACGTCGCCATATCACACCGGTTGAAAGGTAGCGTCTACCGTGCTAATTTTTTCTTTCTGGTTCGACGGCACTAGAAGCACCATCTACAATTTTTTCTTTCGACGACACTAGCTATCGACGTCATGACATTACGTAGAACAGGATACTCGTGTGATATGATTTACTTTAATCCCGAGGATGATACAATCGCTACCACCGACACCTACCCAACCGATGATGGTGTCCTGCTTGGATGTCTCGAAGTATACAATTCTGACTTTGATAAAAAACGGTATTCTTTTCCGCATGAATGCCCGATATTTGATTTCACGTGGTTACTAAACCACAATAACCACTTGAACCACATTATATTAGCGAGCGACAATGGTCACTGTGACCTTATCGACGTACCCAATGTCAGCGTAATCCGATCATACGAGGCAGAAACTCACTCCAACAACACATCAGTGGACTGTCGTCGTTGCGTCACGACCTTCTTGTCAGCGTATAGAGATTTTACTGTAAAACATTGGTTCTTGGAACATTCGATTATCAAAAGTATCTACATCCACCCACATATTCCTATGTGTGTAGTTTCAAATCCTCGAGATAACGCTACTTTTGCCACGACATGTGAAGATGGAACTCTACTCATATAGGACTTCTGTATTCTGAATGTGGCTATCGACATCCCATCCAATGATGAACCATTGCATTATTGCGACTGGAATTGGATAGGAAATCCACGTATTGTGACTTGCTCATGGGATCGAACGTACATCAAGGTGTGGGACACTAGACGGAATGACATTCACGTTAAACTATTGGACGGAGCCCACACGAATTGCGTACAGAGAGTGAAATTCTCACACCACCGTGAATACTAGGTGGCGTCCACTTCGTATGATGACAAGATGGTTGCAGTCTGGGACTATGGGCCAGAAGACTCAGATCCGATGATTACGTGGAAAGATCATCCATCAGGAGTGCTCGGTTTGGATGTGAGTAGGCGACATGAAGGTGAAATAGCCAGCTAGTCCAATGAAGATGGCTCAATATATGTATGGGATCATGCACCGCTTGAAGCACCATCTGCGTCGTCCCCTCCCGATCCTTTGTCTTCTTCTACTTCTTCTTCTTCTTCTCTTCCGGCTTGAAAGTTGGTTCTCCACTTTAATTTTTTTCTTCGTTGTCTTCTCCTTCTTCATCATCTTATTCTTCTTCTTCTCACCTACCTTATAGATTGCAGGGGGCGGTTACAGAGCGGATCGCTACATAGTTGTACGACAAATATGCTAGCGACATCTGGAGCTTCGGAGTGTCTGTTCTGGAGTGTCATTTGGGAAGACATCCATTCAAGCTTTATCACGTGCTGCTTATGGAAAGCACCGTCTGATCGGTGGACTGCAAGAACTTCTGATGCATCCATTCATGATTTTTGTTTTTACCCTTCTCATGGCTGAATATTTCTTCTTCTACCCTTTTCGTAGTTGCATTTTCTTTTACATTTGTACCCTTCTCATGGCTAGATTTTCGTTTCTTTTTTTTTTTTTTTTTTTCCATATATTTGCCCTTTTGATGATGGCTTGATGGTGTATGATGCGAAACTAGGGTATACTAGGAAAAATGTCAAAATGGGAATTCTTTGTTTTTTTATTATTATTTTATTTTCTCTGTTTCTTTGATGGGTTCGTTCATTCGGTTACTATTATTTCTGTTTGAGAAATAATTCAATACTCTGACAGAGTGTGATCGTTCATACGCATATTTTTTGCTATGCCGGCCAAGGATGTTTAGAACAAAAAGTAGTTAAGAAATAAAATAAAATAAAAGAAGAAGAAGAAGAAATTATTACGAATGTTTTAATGGAATGGTAACCCCTCTAAATTGTTATAAGTGGTGTGGCCAATCCAAGTCATAGATTGACTTGATTTTCCAGCCCATAGCCCACCATGGAATGGTGCATTTAGCTGATGGGATAGATGTTTAACATGCATCACAGTGGGGCCCACACAGCTTGACCACATTGGAACTTCCCATGAGGTCAAGCAGTGTGGGCTCCACCATGATGTGTGTCAAACATCAGCACCATCAGCAAGATGGGTCCCCTTTAAGTTATGGATATCCCAAAAATCAACCGTATATGGCTCTTAGGAGGGCCACTCTTACGATATATGAAATGTTGTAGCTTTCTAGGTAATTGGCCCAAACTTTGAGGTTAGTATGATCAATTTCCCCGATCATTCCCTAGATGATCTAGCAAAACGGATCGGCAATGTAAATACATAATATATACCTCAAGAAGGTGGGCCTCACAGTTCGGGCCGCACCCTATTGGGCAAGACTGGGGCACACCTAATCCCTTATAACTTTTCCATGTTGGGAATTCTATGGTGTGCTCTACCTGAGATTTAGATCTGCATACGCTTTGATTTCATGGCTTAAAATGATATCAAAAAATGTATGGACGGTCAGGATATGACACTTACATCATAGTGGGTCCACAGAACTTAATGAAGTCAACACACCACCGAGGTCAGTGGCATGCAACACATTACGCCGCTTCCATTTATCTAGGTTAAAATGGGATGCTGATTTCCTCTGAATGCCCGAAAGTTCCTGCGCTGGAAACCAAAGTGGGGTCCACCATGATATTTGTGTGGAATCCACTCCATCCATCCATTTTGTGAGATCATATTATTAGATGAGACCAAATTTGAGTAGGATCCAAGACTCAAGTAGGCCGTAATAAAGGAAAAGGTGGTTAGGGATTTCGCACCATTGAAACCTCCTTGGGATCAATAGTGATGTTTAAATTTAATCCATATCGTTAATAACGTCATTCCTACTAGGATTAACTTAAAACAAAAATATTAGAATGATTCAAAACTTCAGTGGCCCCACAAACATTTCAACTGTAGATATTCAATTATCATGTTTTCGGCTCACTTGAGCATTGGATCCAGTTAATTTTTTCCCTAATATCCTAAAATTAACTCAAATAAAGGATGGACGGTGTGGATTTCTCACAAACAACACAATGTGCCCCACCTATGTTCCCATCACAAGAACTTGCTGCGAAAGGCTCTGGCAGGAAATCTGCGTTCGTTAACTAAAATATAACAAACTAACGAACAAAGAATAAACAAGGTTCAAGAAAAAAGAATCAAGAAAAAAGATCCAAGAACAAGATTTAATAGCAGTATTTATGATTCGCTAGTTGTATTGTATTTAAAAAATAGTGCACCGTCATCTACTTTCTTCTTCTACACTTCTTCCACACGCTGTTCTTCTATTCTTTTTCGATACTTCTTCCGCATCGTCTTCCATTTTCTTCTTCGACGGCACTAGCAGCACCATCTTGTAGACTCATCACCGTATGGACAGCAACTATAATGACCAAAATACCCTTCCTTTCCATTTTTTCAACGGTCTTCCCCTGCTTTTCATGGGTACCTTCGTCGAAATGTCTAAATTGGTAACGTATCATTCTTGGACGTTGCCATATCACGCCAGTTGATAGGTAGTGTCTACAGTGCTAATTTTTTCTTTCTTATTCGACGGCACTACCAGCACCATATTCTATTTTTTCTTTCGACGACTTTCTTGTTCGATGGCACTACCTATCGACGTCATGACATTATTTAGAATGGGATACCTATGTGATACGATTTACTTTTATCCCGAGGATGATATGATCGCGGCCACCGACTCCTACCCAACTGATGATGGTGTCCTGCATGGACATCTCGAAGTATACAGTTCCGACTTAGATAAAAAATGGTATTCATTTTCGTATGAACACCCGATATTTGATTTCACGTGGTTATTAAACCACAATAACCACTTGAACCACATTATATTGGCAAGCGACAATGGTAACTGCGACCTTATCGACGTACCCAATGTCAGCGTAATCTGATCATACGAGGCAGAAACTCACTCCAGCAGCACATCAGTGGACTGTTATTGTCGCATCACGACCTTCTTGTCACTGCATATAGATTTTACTATAAAACATTGGTTCTTGGAACATTCGATTATCTAAAGTATCTACATCCACCCACGTATTCCTACGCGTTTAGTTTCGAATCCTCGTGATGACGCTACTTTTGCCACGACATGTAAAGATGGAACTCTACGCATATGGAACTTCTGTATTCTGAATGTGGCTATCGACATCTCATCCAATGATAGACCACTACATTATTGCGACTGGAATTGGATAGGGAATCCACGTATTGTGACTTGCTCGTTGGATCGAATGTACATCAAGGTTTGGGACACCAGACGAAATGACATTCATGTTAAACTATTGGACGAAGCCCAAGCAGATTGCATATGAAGAGTGAAATTGTCACAACACCATGAATACCAGGTGACGTCCTCTTCATACGATGACAAGATGGTTGCAGTTTGGGACTATGGGCCAGAGGACTCAGATCCGATGATTACGTGGAAAGATCATCCATCAAGAGTGCTTGGTTTGGATGTGAGTAGGTGACATGACGGTGAAATGGCTGGCTATTCCAATGAAGATGGTTCGATATATGTCTGGGATCATGCACCGCTTGAAGCACCATCAGCGTCGTCCCCTCCCGATCCTTCATCTTCTTCTTCTTCTTCTTCTTCTTCTCCTCTGACTTGAAACTTGGTTCTCCACTTTAATTTTTTCCTTCTTTCTCTTCTCCTTCTTCATCATCTTATTCTTCTTCTTCTCACCTACCTTATAGATTGCAGGGGTCAGTTACAGAGTGGATCGCTGCAGAGTTCTACGACGGATATGCGAACGACATTTAGAGCTTCGGAGTGTCTGTTCTGGAGTGCTATTTAGGCAGACATCCATTCAAGCTTTATCACGTGCTGCTTACGGAAAGAATCGTCTGACCGGTGGACCGCAAGAACTTCTGATGCATCCATTCATGATTTCTGTTTTTACCCTTCTCATGGTTGAATATTTCTTCTTCTACCCTTTTTGTTGCTGCATTTTCTTTTACGTTTGTACCCTTCTCATGGCTAGATTTTTGTTTCTTTTTTTTCTTTTCTACATATTTGCCCTTTTGATGATGGCTTGATCGTGTATGATGCGAAACTAGGGTATACCAGGAAAAATGTCAAAATGGGAATTCTCGGTTTTTTTTTCTTTTCTTTTTTTTTTTTTGTAATTTGGTTTTCTTTGTTTCTTTGATGGGTTCGTTCATTCAGTTACTGTTATTTTTGTTTGAGAAATAATTCAATACTCTGACAAAGTGTGATCGTTCATACGCATATATTTTGTAGTGCCGACCAAGGATGTTTAGAAGAAAAAGTAGTTAAAAATAAAGTAAAATAAAATAAAATACAAAAGAAGAATAAGAAATTATTATGAATGTTTTAATGGAAGGGTAAGCCCTCTCAATTGTTATAAGTGGTGTGGCCCATCCAAGTCATAGAATGACTTTATTTTCCAGCCCAGAGCCCACCATGGAATGGTGCATCTAGCTGATGGGATAGATGTTCAACACGCATCATGGTGGGGCCCACACAGCTCGACCTCATTAGAACTTCCCATGAGGTTGAGCAGTGTGGGCTCCACCATGATGTCTATCAAACATCAACACCATCAGCAAGATGGGTCCCCTTTAGGTTATGGATATCCTAAAAATCAACCGTATACGTCTCTTAGGTGGGCCACTCTTATGATATATGGAATGTCATAGCTTTCTAAGTAATTGGCCCAAACTTCAAGGTTAGTACGGTCAATTTCTCCCTTCAATTTTAGGCTCATTCCCTAGATGATCTAGCAAAACGGATCGGCAATGTAAATACAAAATATATACCTCAAGAAGGTGGGCCTCACAGTCCAGGCCGCACCCTGTTGGGCGAGACCGGGGCACACCTAATCCCTTATAAGTTTTCTATGTTGAGAATTCTGTGGTGTGGTCTACCTGAGATTTAGATCTATGTACGCTTTGATTTCATGGCTTAAGTTGATATCAAAAAAATGTATAGACGGTCTGGATATGACACTTACATCATAGTGGGTCAACAGAACTTGATGACGTCAACACACCACCGAGGTCAATGGCATGCGGCACACTACGTCACTTCCATTTATCGCGGTTAAAATGGGACGTTGATTTCCTCCGAAAGCTCGGAAGTTCCTGTGCTGGAAACCAAAGTGGGGTCCACCGTGATATTTGTGTGGAATCTATTCCATCCATCCGTTTTGTGAGATTATATTATTAGATGAGACTAAATTTGAGTAGGATCCAACACTCAAGTAGGCCGTAATGAAGGAAAAGGTGGTTAGGGATATTCGCATTGTTGAAACCTCCCTGGGATCAACAGTGATGTTTAAATTTAATCCATACCATTAATAACGTCATTCCTACTAGGATTAACTTAAAACAAAAATATTAGAATGATTCAAAACTTCAGTGGCCCCACAAACATTTCAACTATAGATATTCAATTATCATGTTTTCGGCTCACTTGAGCATTGGATCTGGTTCATTTTTCCCTAATATCCTAAAATTAACTCAAATAAAGGATGGACGGTGTGGATTTTTCACAAACAACACAGTGTGCCCCACCTAAGTTCCCATCACATGAACTTGCTGCGAAAGGCTTTGACAGGAAATCCAAGTTCGTTAACTAAAATATAACAAACTAACGAACAAAGAATAAACAAGATTCATGAAAAAAGAATCAAGAAAAAATAACCAAGAACAAGATTTAATAACAGTATTTAAGATTTACTAGTTGTATTGTATTTAAAAAATAGCGCACTGTCATCTACTTTCTTCTTCTACACTTCTTAAACACACTGTTCTTCTATTCTTTTTCAATACTTCTTCCGCACCGTCTTCTATTTTCTTCTTCGACAGCACTAGCAGCACCATCTTCCATTTTTTCTTCGATGGCTTTCTTTTTTGACAACACTAGCAACACCAACTTCCATTTTTCTTCAACGGCTTTCTTGTCGGGTAATTTTTTTTACTGTAGACGCAACCTTTTCCTCACTTTTTTTTCTCCCATCGCAAACTTAGTTTACCAAAGTAGACTCATTACCATATGGACAACAACTATAATGACCAAAGTACCCCTCCTTTTTCATTTTTTCAACGGTCGTCCCCTACTTTTCAGGGGTACCTTCGTCGGAATGTCTAAATTGGTAACGTATCATTCTTAGACGTCGCCATATCACGCCGGTTGATAGGTAGCGTCTACAGTGCTAATTTTTTCTTTGTTGTTCGACAGCACTAGCTGCGCCATCTTCTATTTTTTCTTTCGACAGCACTAGCTATCGACATCATGGCATTACGTAGAACGGGATACCCGTGTGATATGATTTACTTTAATCTCGAGGATGATACGATCGCTGCCATCGGCTGCTACCCAACTGATGATGGTATCCTGCATGGACATCTCAAAGTATACAGTTCCGACTATAAAAAACAGTATTCTTTTCCATTTGAACGCCCGATATTTGATTTCACGTGGTTACTAAACCATACTAACCACTTGAACCACATTATATTAGTAATCGACAATGGTCACTGTGACCTTATCGACGTACCCAATGTCAGCGTAATCCGATCATACGAGGCAGAAACTCACTCCAGCAGTACATCAGTGGACTATCATCGTTGCGTCACGACCTTCTTGTCATCGTATAGAGATTTTACTATAAAATATTGGTTCTTAGAACATTCGATTATCCAAAGTATCTACGTCCACCCACGTATTCCTACGCGTGTAATTTCAAATCCTCGTGATGACGCTACTTATACCACGACATGTGAAGATGAAACTTTATGCATATGAGACTTCTGTATTCAGAATGTGGTTATCAACATCCCATCCAATGATGGACCACTACATTATTGCGACTGGAATTGGATAAGGAATCCACGTATTGTACTGGCCTCGATTCATGGTCCTACCTCTCAAATATTCCGAGGGTCGTGTTCTCATTTAGAGTGGGTAGTGGTCGACAACCACGATCCAATATGCACGTGAACCACGAGATCACATGACAGGGTTGTGGTTATCATACACACTAGTGGTGTTTTCCAACCATGATCCATATTGGATGGCAACCATGACCCATTGTTTGTCATACCCATGACCATTCGAGCGGGTTATGGTTTTCATGCCAGATGGGTCATAGTCGTAAAGTTAAAAGGATTGTGCCTTCCATTGCCCTGTGCTTTGCCTAACTCATTTTGCCCTTAACCTTGTATCATAGTTGTCAGGTCATATGGGTCGTTGATGTTATGGATTGTGGTTTTCATGTTAAAAGGGGCGTGGTTATGATGTTAGATGGATCGTGGTTGTCAGCCGATATAGGTCGTAGTTCTAATGTTACAGGGGTCGTGGTTATCACGATATATATATCGTGGTTGGCATCCACGTTCAACAACCCATATACAACAACGATTCATTATGGATGTCAACAAGCGCGATTAACAACCACGATCTGTTGTGCATCTGAACCATGATCACACGACAGGGTTGTGGTTGTCATACACATTAGGTCGTGGTTTCGAACCATGATCCATTGTTCATCATATCCACGACCCATTGGGTAATTGCGCCACATTCTTTTTCAGGGAACTCGCATTCATTTCGTTATTTCCTTGTAATCCCTAAAAACTCGCACTCCTAATCACATTAACCACTCGTTCATCAACCTATAAAAGTGGTACTTGGATTTCAAATTACTTTCACAAGCCAATCCTTATATGAGTCATAGTTGTCATGACACGTGGGTCATGGTTGTTACGCTGTATGGTTTGTGGTCGTGGTCCTTAAGTTACTTGGATCGTGGTTATCATGTAAGATGGTTCATGGTTATAATCAGACATGGGTTTTCCTGCTACATGGGTCGTGGTTCTCATGTTACATGGATTGTGATTGTCATCCAAGATGGAATGCATCGTGGTTTACTTCCAAAATGACATCTTGGTTCACACATGAAAAATGAATCGTGGTTGTTATCCATAAAGGATCGTGGTTTACAACCACGACCCATATAACATTATAGCCATGACCCTAAGTGCAAGACAACTACGACTTGTTCACGGACAATTACGACCCATTTCATTCATTAAACCATTACAAATTATAATAAGAAGAAACATCAAATACACCAATCAAATCAGCATTCAATATTAAATCAGTATTTGACTCTCTTCACTGGTCTACCTGACACCTCTTCTTGTTTTTTGGTGAAAGCAGCATCAGCTTCTTTCATGTATTGTAGCCAGTCATATGTAATTGTTCTTCTAAATTAAGGAATTTCCTCTTACAGAAAAAGAATGAGCTAATATTAAAACAAAGGACAAATCAATCAAGATTTAATGTAGACGAATAAATATATACTTATAGGCGTAAATTCAATTACATACATGCTGCTTAAGAAGTCTATATATTTCAGCATGAATACGCCACAATCATCCGAATTGTGTTGTGCAGGTCGGTTATCGATTATCCTCACATTCCATGGCTTCTCACAGAACTTAGATCCATCATCAAGAATATGAAATAACCACCTCAGTCTGTCCGTTATCTATGCGACGACCAGCTCATTTTTTGCTTTCCAGTCGGTACTCAGGCTGTCGTACAAAGTGACATTTCTCTTCTTCAGAGAGACAATAGCCATTAACGAGTGTTGCTATTTCGTGTTGAGAGGGATGCATAACTGTCAAGCACAAGCAATACGACAACAGTTAAAGTCTTACCTTTCTAAAATGAATAATATCATTTAAGTCCATGTACATGTGCAAGTAACTAAGATCTTACCACTTCATATTTCCATAGAGGCTTCGGTTTAGCTTCATCATCGACTATATGTATAATATTTTCATTCAACTTGTCAGACTTCATGATCAGTCAATCCTTATGGTTCCCAGATCTATAAGTTTGTAATACGTCAAGTTGAGTTTTCATGACTTGCTATTGATATATTGGATAGCGTTAGAAATATAAATTATTAATGATGTTTTAAAGATAACTATGGTCCTCAAATTCACGTTACCGTAAATAGTGATGGGACGAATGTGCTGTCCTGTCTACCTTGCAGTCGAGTTTCATAACGTGTTGATAGGTAGCTTAAGTATAGGTCGATGGCCTATGTAATGAGAAAAATGTATAATATAATATTCATACATTGATATTAAATAAAGAAAGAGAAATGATAGAAACTTACCTCAGAGTCGACCCATGCTTTTGGGTCATAGATGCTTTGCAACCAGAGATGTGAACCTGATTCTCTGGCAACTCTCAACTCGTTGTCTTTGGCATCGGTTAGAGCTCGGTGGGGATCTACGTACCCCTGACGACTCTCCTTTACAGGTAGAGCTCGGTGGGGATCCTCTGTATCGTGGTGTGTCTCCCTTCCTCACTCAATTGCGAAGTACCGATGTTGAGCTGTAATAAAATCACATATTATCTATGCAATTCATAACATAATGTCTATTTAAAACCACGATCCAATACAATTTCACGTATAATTTTCTTATTAACTTAATCCTTTAGCAGGTTCATCTCCTACCTTAACGAAGCATTATGCTCCTTCAGCTGCACAATTTTTGCTTCGAAGATTTGCATTGAAGTGATTTGCTCCTGTAACACAAAAGCATAATATTTATGTATTTCAACATGTCATGTAGGGAAGTAAGGTTCTCATCCATATAGGGATGTGGATCGTGGTTGTCATCCATATAGGGTCGTGGTTCACAATTGGCCTGGTTCATGGATCGTGGTTATCATCCATAGTGGGTCGTTGTTCATATCCACGATCTACTTTGGGTGATATCCACGACTAATTATACATGATAACCACGACCAATTATACATGATAACAATGATCCCATTGTAGATAATCACGACCCATAAATATACCTTCGATGTGTCGAACTCATCTCTTAGCTGCTTAAGCCTCTGTTGCTGAAGTGCATTCTCACGTCTCAGAGGGCTTGTCAAAATTTTATCTTGAAATAAGATCATATATTATTTATGTATTATCCAGATGAATGGTCATGGTTGTCACCTATCAGGCATGTTGGATCGTGGTTCTCATCCACATTGGGTCATGCAACAACCACGACTCATTATATATGATAACCACAACCCATTATGAATATTAACCACGATCCTTGTCTTGATTGGGCAAATCAACACCATGGCCTAATAAGGACAAAGATAAATAAATCCGTATACCGTTTTAGAACGAAAATCTTCTAGTAGCTGCTTCATATGCTCCCACAGAGCAGTATTGTCATCTTTAAGATGGGTCAACCCAGCTTTAAAACTAGTGAGCTAGCTCATCCCAGCCTCAATGGTTGAGCTGTTGACCTGTTGTAAAATCGTATATTAGAAGACATTACATTCATAGTGACTTGTTAACTATTAAACCAAAGGCAAATCACGACATATTTTATATGTATATCCTATCTCATCCACACTGGTTCGTGCGTCAACCATGATTAAAGGTGGAATACAACTATGACTAAATTTCAATTTCATATACTTTTATTGCTTATACCTCTTCTCCAAGCTACTTCATCTGCTCCTGCAATGAAGCATTCTCTTCTCCTCGATGGCTCATTGAATGGAAATTGTCCTGTAACAATGACCCTTACTGGATCATAACTACGACCCAAAAGGAACACAATAATGACCAAATAAGATTCAGGACAAATTCAATTTCATATACCTTTATTACCTGAATCTCCTCCCTAAGTTGCTTCACCTGCTCCTGCAATGAAGCATTCTCTCGTATGAGAGGGCTGAACGAAGGGACAATGTCTTGTAAAAAAATCATATATTATTATGTATTTCAATATGTCTTTTTTTAGGAACTCAACCACGACCCTTCCTAGATGTGAACCATGACCCACCGTGGATGACAACAACGATGAAATAAAGTGTCGTGGTTATTACGAGCACTGGATCATGTTTGTCGACCGTATTGGGTCGTGGTTGAACCACGACCCACTATTGACTAAACCCAACTATTAGATTGTGGATGACAATCACGACCCAAAATGGAACACATCAATGACCAAATATTGACGGAATCCACCATTTTGGGTCATCCATCTTTGGATGATAATCACGACCCAAAATGGAACATATCAATGACCAACTGTGGATGACAACTACGATCAAGAATAGGGTCGTGGTTATTACGACCAATGGATCGTGGTTGTCGTCCATGTTGGGTCGTGGCACGAACCATCGTAGATGAAAATCATAATCCACTATATATGATAACCATGATCCATAATTTATAGAAACCACGACCCATTTTACATAGAAACCATGACCCTCGGCTAGATCGTGGTTGCCATTAATGTTGGGTCATGTATTAACTGCGACCCAATATGTATGACAACCATGACCCTTCCTGGATGATAACAATGATCCTCGGCTGAATTGTGGTTGCCATCAATATTGGGTCGTGTATCAACCATGACCCAATATGTATGACAACTACAACCCTTACTGTATGATAACAACGATCCTCGGCTGGATCGTGGTTGTCATCAATGTTGGGTTGTGTATCAACCACAACCCAATATGTATGACAACCACGACCCTTCTTAGATGATAACAACGATCCTTTATGAATGATAACCATGACTCACTTTTCATTTATTTTCGTTGCCTGAGACTCATCTACTAGTTGCTTCATCTGCTTCCGCGGTGAGGTATTGTCATCTTTGAGATGACTTATCCCATCTTCAAAATATTTGAGATAGCTCATCCCATCGTCAACAGTTGTTGTTGTTGTTGTGCTATTGACCTGTATTAAAATCATATATTAGAAGACAATACATTCACAGTAACCTATTAAAAAATAAAGCAAAGTAATTTCACGTATGTATTTTATATTAATATCCTCTCTTATCAACTTCACTTCTTCGTGTAAAGACGCATTCTCCTCCCTGAGTTGCTTTATTTCTCCTCCAAACTCATCAATCTGCTTCACTTCATCCTTTATTCCTTCCACTTCAGTGGCAATAGTCTCAATCCACTGATTAAATTTCTTTATTGCGGATCTTATTTTTTATTATCCTTTAATACCTTGCCAAGAAGTTTTTCAAGGGAGTCTTTAAGATCAACCACTGTTTTATGTTTTATTTCCAAGAGGGAGAACATAAGATCAACCTCAACATTATTTCTTATTTCCTCCACGTCCTCCACCGTTGTCTCGGTTGTGGGTGTTACCCACAGAGCCTTGTCTTTTGTATAAGTGTCGTCAGTTATACTCTTGACAACCTTGGTCTCTGCTTCTTTCACTGTTGGTTGAAGCTCTGGAGCTAGCACCACCTGCAGGAGCAAAATTAATTTATTAATTATAAACATACTGCATAATTAAATTACACTACTAATTAAATAACTCTTACCGGTACAGCTCTGATGATGGCGGATATGGAGGGATATCAACATACTTTATGGGGATCCTAATTTAGTATTCGAGGAATCTTTGTAGGCATTCTTCTAACGGCCCAACCACTGTCACCAGTGATTTTGGAGAACCGTTCGTAAGCCCAAACTCATTTAAAATCAATTATCATGCATTACATATTGGTTTACATGTATGGAGTAAAAATTCAAACTCAAAGTATGAATCAGGACAAGATAACTTACTTGTAAGGTATATGCGCATCCACATATGTTGTATGATTTGGGGTATTGACCATTCGCCCGAACACTGCCAATTGCAGTGTTAACCCCATCTATCAAATATTCATACCCCACACTGCCCCAGGGGTAGTTATTAAAATATTTCAAGTCATCAACTATGTTGATAAACTTATCAATACAGTAATTCTTTTGCGGAGATCCAACTAATAAACTCTCAACGTAAATTATTAGAGCTAGCTTCACCGCATCCATATGTTCTTCTTTATCGGTGAGTAACAAATAGGCTAATTTTAAATCTTGTTTACTCACGCTAACTACTCTCAGGTAGGTCTCCCTAATACTTTTTCCTGCCTCTACTCTTTCGGCCTCGGCACGACTGCCACCATCTATCCTAACTGGTCCAAACTTAAGAGCATTATTAACACAAAATTGAGCTCAGTAAATTTATCATGGTGCCCTGAATATCGAATTTTAGATCACCAACATGCCTTTGCATTAGGCAATGTATGATCTAAGAGTGTGCCCTCTACCCAGTCAATGGAAAGTCAAGCAGAAATCCAAAACAGCTGTTTCTAAATAGTTTCTTTCTATCAGGATTCTTCTCTATATCTTCAATCATGTACTCCTTCAAAAAACTGATAGAGTACTTAGGAGAGACCCATGCCTTTTTGAAGTCTAAGCATGTGGTCATCATTGGCTTGTTTCGACCTGCATTCCAATATGGTCGCGGATTGTTAATCAATAATAAGATAGTCTTGAAAATTTTAACATGGGTCGTAATTGTACTACATAATAGATTGTTTTGTAATCCACGAAGGGTCGTGGTTATCACAAGTTCTAAAGGATCGTGGTTGTCATGCTATACGGTTCATTGTTGTCATTTATGTTGGGTCGTGGTTGACAGTCACGACCACCAAACATGTGATCCACGATCCACTGTGCCTGTCAACCACGATCCATTAGGCAAACCAACCACGATCGTGGTTGTCATGCTATACAGATCGTTGTTGTCACTTACAATGGATTGTGGTTCACAGCCACGACCCACATAACATATGAGCCACAATCCACTGTGACTGTCAACCACGATCCATTAGGCAAACCAACCATGATTGCAATCACGATTGTCATAATCGTGCTATACGGATCTTTGTTGTCATATACGTTGGGTCGTCGTTCACAGCCACGACCCACATAACATGTGAGTCATGATCCATTGTGCCTGTCAATCACGATTCATTGGGCATATCAACCATGATCACAACCATGATAGTGATTGTCATGCTATACATATCGTTGTAGTCATATACATTAGGTCGTGGTTCACAGCCACGACCCACATAACATGTGACCCACGATACACCGTGCCTGTCAACCATTACCTTACTTTGCCATTTATATTGATTGAGATACAGTGAACTTGTAGATGTACTCACTAAGTGGCAATGGAGGGGCCAAGTGAAGAAGATTCAAAACCAAGAAAATGCAAAGCGAAGGGGGTCCCAGAGAAGGAGCTTCAAGATAAAGCCGGTGTTTCTTATGGGGACAAGCAGTTGCTTTACATCGTATATCTTCTAACTTCGGACATTTCTAAGTCACATTGAATTGCCTTTTCTCTTATATGCTCCATCCATTCTATTTGTAACATCAAGAAACATAATGTTTCAAAGAATGATCAAAATATTCAAATCCAATGGACCACAATAATTCAAACCAATTGGTTCCGTAAAAGCTCATAATTTGTCATTTTTACTTGGTGTGGGCCACTGATGGCTCGATATATGTCACTATTAAAATTTTTGAAGGAATCCATCAGCCCTGAACAATTCTAATGGATTAGATCCGATTTATGAGGGGTCCATAGACTAAAATAAGATGATCGACGATTGATGTTATGCGTTGGGAATCATAAGTGAATTTATACCTTTTGCATGCCATTTTTAATGTATGTACATGCGACATATTGATTAAGTACAAACTAAGATATGTGGGGTCCACAGTGATATGTAAATGTCACCTAAACTGATCATCGTATGTAATGTACGTATATAAAGGCATAACATAAAAATAAGGTTTATCAAATAGATGTATGACCCACGTAGTTCTCAACACCTTATAACTGTTTATTTCGGTGTGGTCAACTACATCTGTAAGTAAAGTTTATATTTTTGGATAAAGATTTGTACATACTCAAACAACTAATAATCAATGTAGATTGAAAATTTACATAAGATCTCTCCCACAACTGAGAGATAACCAGAGCCGTATGAGACATACTAGCACAACACAATAAATCCGACGACGACCTTACCTTTTGATCATTACCTCTTTTTACGTGTCAAGGACATTAGTTCATAAAATTCGAATACCATGATCCATATATCATGACTACAATAATCCATATACAAAGAAAACCACGACCTATATCGTCATGTCAACTATGACCCATCGAACATTAACACCACGACCTATATAACATAATAACCATGATACAAAGTTGTGGGCCAAGGAGTTGAGATTCAACACAGCCCCTTGAACATGGGATGTGGTTGTCACGGAATATGGTCCATAGCTATCATGGAATATGGTTTGTAGGTTCCAGTAGATATGGCTCGTTCATGTCATGTTATATGAGTCATGGTTTGTACGTTAGAAGGGTCATGATTGTCAGATGACATGAGTCGTGGTTCACATGAATAACGGGTTATGGTTGTCATGGCATATGAATCATGATTATCATTTTACAGCAACGATCCATTATTCATCATAACCACGACACAACGTAAGTGACAACCATGACCCATTGTCCATGACAACCAAGACCAATTGTTCTTCATAACCACAACCCTTCTAACATGCAAACCACGATTGTTTATCATAACCACGACACAACGTAAGTGACAACCATGAACCATTGTCTATGACAACCAAGACCAATTGTTCTTCATAACTATGACCCTTAATACTGGCCTCGATGCATGGTCCTACCTCTGAAATATTCCGACGGTGGCTGCTTTCTAACAAGTTTTATAAAATGTTTCAGACGAAAATGTCCCTTGGATCATGAATAACAACCACGATTCATTGTTAGTGTAAACCACGATTCAATATGCATGTCAACCACGACCGACTTCCGGGCCGTGGTTGTCATACACAATGGATAGTGGTTCCGAACCACGAACCCATTAACATGACAACCATGACCCAACCTTCGTCATAAAACGACCATTTCCCCATACTAGAATGTTTTAGGAAACGGAAAACAATCGTTTCCCCATATAGGGAATGTAATGTAATGTAATGGATTTACCAATGGAAAATGACCGTTTCCCCATATGGGGGTGTATCTTTTTATCGATCCTTCACGTTGTCAAAACATGACCCAGACAAAGAATCGTTGTTGACAATTTTTATTTATCATGGTTTTTATGTAAAATGGATCGTAGTTGTTATGATATATGGATCGTGGTTGTCAAAGTTGCATGGGTCATGGTGTCGGTTGCTATGGGTTGTGGTTTTCATATTTTATGGATCGTAGTTGTTCTGTTATGTAGATCGTTATGTCATGTTACAAAATATCGAGTTCTTTTGTAGAGTTTTCACGTCAACTTGGAACCCAGAAGAAGTCATTTCACATCAGCCAGGAATCCGGAGGAAACTATTACACACCTGGTCCGCCAACTCCGAGTAGGTGCTCATCGACAAAATATCAAGTTCTTTTGTAAAGCTTTGACATCAACATGGAACCCAAAAGACCTGTCACGGAAGGTTTCAAATTATAAGGTCGGCTCGGACAGGGATAAGCCCTATGATTGAGCTCGAGACATGATACATGGGTCATGACTGTCATTGTATATAGCTCGTGGTTGTACTATTGTATAGGTCGTGGTTGTCATGAAATATAGATCCTGAATGCAATGATATATGGGTCATGGTTGTCGTGTTATATGAATCGTGGTTGTCGTGTTCTATGGGTTGTGGTTGACGTGAAGCATTGATCGTAGTTGTCATTTGATATGGATTCTGGTTATCATATTATACGGGTCATGGTTGTCGTGTTGCATGGGTAGTGGTTGGCATTTTACATGCGTCGTGGTTGTCATGTTTGTAATAGATCGTGGTTATCATCCGTACTGGATCATTGTTGACAACCAAGGCACTGAGTGCAAGCATGAGCCATTAACATGACAAACATGATCCATATATCACGAAAACTATGACCTATTGTTATGTACACCATTCCATCTTTAGGTCGTGGTTCAAATGCATAAAGGTTCATGATTATCATCCACATTGGGTTGTGATTGACATGATACATGGGTCGTGACTGTCATTGTATATGGGTCATGGTTGTAAGGTTGTATAAGTCATGGTTGTCATGAAATATGGACCTTGAATGGAATGATATATGGGTCGTGGTTGTCTTGTTATAATGAAAACCACGACATATTGTTATGTACACTATTTTCATATTGGGGTCGTGATTCAAAAGTATAATGGTTTATGATTATCATCCACATTGGGTGGTGGTTGACATGATACATGGGCCATGACTGTCATTATATATGGCTCGCTCGTAGTTATAAGGTTGTATAGGTCGTGGTTGTCATGAAATATGAACTCTGAATGGAATTATATATGGGTCATGGTTGTTGTGTTATATGAATCATGGTTGTCGTGTTATCATGAAAACCATGACATATTATTATATACACTATTTTCATATTGGGGTCTTGGTTTAAATGCATAACAATTCGTACTTATCATCTACATTGGGTCGTGGTTGACATGATACATGGGTCGTGACTGTCATTATAAATGGCTCATGGTTATAAGGTTGTATAGGTCATGGTTGTCATGAAATATGGACCCTGAATGGAATGATATATGGGTCGTGGTCGTCGTGTTATATGAATCGTGGTTGTCGTGTTATCATGGAAACCAGGACATATTGTTATGTACCCTATTTCTATATTGGGGTCATAGCTCAAATGCATAACAGTTCATGATTATCATCCATATTAGGTCGTGGTTGACATGTTACATGGGTCGTAACTGTAATTATATATGGCTCATGGTTGCAATGTTGTATAGGTCATGGTTGTCATGAAATATAGACCCTGAATAAAATGATATATGGGTCATGGTTGTCGTGTTATATGAATCGTAGTTATCGTGTTATCATGAAAACCACGACATATTGTTATGTACACTTTTTTCATATTGGGTCGTGGTTCAAATGCATAACAGTTTGTGATGATCATCCACATTGAGTTGTGGTTGACATGATACATGGGCCGTGATTGTCATTATAAATGGCTCGTGGTTGTAAGGTTGTATAGGTCGTGGTTCTCATGAAATATGGACCCTGAATGGAATGATATATGGGTCGTAGTTGTCGTGTTATATGAATCGTGGTTGTCGTGTTATCATGAAAATCACGACATATTGTTATGTACACTATTTTCATATTGGGGTCGTGGTTCAAATGCATAACGGTTCATGATTATCATTCATATTGGGTCGTGGTTGACATGCTACATGGGTCGTGACTATTATTATATATGGCTTATGGTTGTAATGCTGTATAGGTCGTGGTTGTCATGAAATATGGATCCTGAATATAATGATATATGGGTCATGGTTGTCGTGTTATATGAATCATGGTTATCGTGTTATATGGTTCGTGGTTGACGTGTAACATTGATCATAGTTGTTAATTAATATAGGTTCATGGTTGTCATGTTATACGGGTCATGGTTGTCATGTTGCATGAGTCGTGGTTGACATTTTACATGTGTCGTGGTTGTCATGTTTGTAATGGATCGTGGTTTTCATCCGTATTGGATCGTTGTTGACAATCACGGCACTGAGTGAAAGCACGACCCATTAACATGACAACCACGATCCATATATCACGAAAACTACGACCTATTGTTATGTACACTATTTCCATCTTTGGGTCGTGATTCAAATGTATAAAGGCTCGTGATTATCATCCACATTGAGTCGTGATTGACATGATACATGGGTCATGACTGTCATTGTATATGGGTCATGCTTGTAAGGTTGTATAGGTCGTGGTTGTCATAATACATGAACCCTGAATGGAATGATATATAATGTTACTGTCGTGTTATATGGGTTGTGGTATACGTGAAGCATTAGTTGTAGTTGATATGGGTCGTGGTTGTCATGTTAAATTGGTCGTGGTTTACAGTTGTAATAGATCGTGGTTGTCATCTATGTCAGATCGTTGTTGACAACCACGACCTTATGAGAAACACGACTCATACAATATGACAACCACGATCCATATGTCATGACAAGCACGACCCATTTTTAAATTCACAATTTCCTCTATAGGTCGTAGTTCAAATGCACAACGGATCGTGGTTATCATACACATTAGATCGTGGTAAACATGCACCAATGTTCATTAATTAATAAGTATATTACAGTTCACATTACATTATCACAAACAATAATTAAAAAAAAATAAGAATAATAAGTCATCATTAGCCTCAGCCTCAGCCTGTAGGGACGAAAGTGTATCGACGCCGATTGTGACCTATCGTTTGCATCTTGAGCATCCGGGTGCTGGCCTATCTTCTCCCAGGATGTAATTCGAACTTTTTTTGATCTTCTAGCAGATTTTCTCGTTTGTAGAGGCTTCATATTCTCACATAAAACTTTCACTTCGTTTGTAATGTTCGATTGTGCCTTGTCAAGCACTAGGTAAACTGACTCTTGGTATGATTTACGATATATTTCATTGAAGTAGAATGGAGAGCAGTATTTGTACATATCAAGCTGATACTTATCACAGACCGCTATCACATGAGCACAAGGTAGCAACATTTTTTCAAACTCACCGCACGTGCACTTTATTTCTCTTAACTTCACTACATCGGTCATTCCCCGTGCGATTACTTGGAACTCATCCGCTAAAAACGCGATACATTGTGTCTTTCATATTTCCGAGTGATAAAGTTTGAACAATCTTTTTTCTGCCCAATGAGTTAAAATTCTCTTGCAAGCCAAGGTCTCGTCTCGTTGGTCGAGGAAGAAGTTTTGGATTTTATTCCTTATTGATTCAAGAAGTTTTGTAACGGGGTACTCTCGTGCATCCTAAAACAATCCAGACCTATCTATAGACGATGTGGATATACCACACATGTCACGCACCAAACCCAAAAATCGGATTCACAGGAATCTCGATCGCCGAATCCGGTGCCAACAGCCTCCATAGTACCCCATTCTCGGCTTCTAGCATCCATATGCCAGATTTCGATCTTGAGATCCTACAAGGAGGATTTTTTTTTTTTTTGCTCAATGCATATTTAGCTCGTAATAAGCATAATCATAAGATTACCCAATTCACAAAGGCAACATCATCATCACATATCCACTAATATAATCATTTGAGTACAATACTGAAAGGAAAAATATATAAATCGAAAATCAGGCTCCAGAAGATCGTTACACGCTCCAAGCCCAACACTGCTACAACCTAACATCACTTACACGCATCTATCGTACATAAGCTTATAGAAAGCTTAGAGAGTGGTATAAGTGTGTGTACAAGGTAAGTGCCAAGTATTCAATACAATGTCATAATCATACAATACCGGAAATTCTGATAGTCCATAAATCATACAACGTCCAAATAAATAGAAATGCTGACAAGATTATGAATTATCAGAGTAAACAGAAGTATTGACAAGATCATATATCATATGATAACGGAGTAAACGGAATGCTGATTAGACCATGAGTCATACAATATTAGAATACGCAATACATATCAACTATGCAAATGAGGAGTCATAGAGAGCCAAATATCAGATACAAAGGATGCAATGTAATATACATTCCTGATGAGTAATATATATAGCGTCGGCCATACCTAGTCCATATAAATGCAGAAGCACAATAACCAAAATTATCATATGCCGCAGATGTAATGCAACATGTAGTGCGAATGGAATGACCATGTTGGAGTGTAAAGTCAGGATGGTAGTACGTAGTATCGTAGGCTATGGGGTCCATCACAATGGACTTCTATCCAAACTAGCCTCATACCTAATTTGGATAGTCAGACTCCATGTGGTAAACTCCTGATCTCAGGTCAGTCGCGCGCCCTAACCGAAATCCTGGTCATCACGAAGGTACACGTAACAAATAGTTGCGCACCACCAGCCCGAGTGGATAGTGAATGAATAAATGGATGAGTATGCAACTCCTACTCAATAAGTCCACATATCGGTATGGTTCATCTCTGGGATCATCAACGGGGTTTAGTACACTCCAAATGGCATGTCGCTCTCCCAGCCGCACAGTCCAAGTGAGCGTAGGAAACCTCATTATCCGTCTGGCCAATAGTCTGCCAATACCTATTTGGCATGTCGATAGCGGACCCATTCCTCGAGCTGGTCAGACTCAGCCTAGCAATGCCCCTTACGCTCCGGCGGGTAAGGCCATACCCCCTCCCAACCGACCACGACACAGTGGGAGACGCGACCTTCCTGGTATTCAGCACTCGGACCCTCATGTATCCACTCGGTCTCGACGTTGGGGCGTCTCCTGGCCACGGAGGTTTAGGGATTTTCACCTAGGGACATCTATGGTGCCCGTATGCTAGAACCAAATATTTTCGGTGTCCCCTCTGGCCATCCACGATATGCCTGTGGAGGCTACGACCCTGATGTCGCTAGGGCGTATAGAAATCACAATGCAAGTTGCATGAGTCATAGAATCCAGACATGCATCAATCCTGTGTATACCGTGCGCTCATGTGAAATAACCTCCACCTATTAGGGGGTCTCATAATAACACGCTGAATGATATATGCAATGATCAACCACATCTCATAACAAACATACAGATGATGCGTATGGGCATGTATCATGATGCTATGCTGTCAAATGCTCATAATCAGTATAAATAACGGGCATCGATAATCAACCTGATAATGTGGACATTTAACCAACATTGCCCCCAAGGAACGGCCCTCATAGATCTTAACATATAATGGACCCACGACCTCACACAATGGCCTAATATACAACACAATGGGCCTTACTTGAGGCCACATATACACAACATGTGGACCCTGCTCATGGGCCTCACAATGGGCCTTGCTCATAGGCCATAAATACATCACAATGGGCCTTACCCATGGACCATGAATACATCGTAATGGGCCTTATCCATGGGCCATGAATACATCACAATGGGCCTTGCCCATGGGCCTCAATTATATGACATGTGGGCCCTACACATGGGTCTTGAATACATCAGAAGGGTCATGCCCCATGAGCCTAATATATATCACAATGGGCCTTGCCCATAGGCCACGAATACATCACAATGGGCCTTATCTATAGGCCTTAAACACGGGCTGAATACACATCACAACGAGCCTTAAATACAGGCCACATTTACATCACATTAGACCCCAACAATCAAAAATCGGGAATCGGCCATGATAAATCAGATCGGTAATCAGCCTCGATCGATAATCGACAATTGGCCACGACAATTAGAATCGGTAAGCGGCCTCGATAAATAATCGGCAATTGGCCACGACAATTTAGAATTGATCGATAATCAGAATCGGTAAATCAGTCACGTTAATCGGAATCGACAATCGACCATGACACTCGAGATCGATCAATAATCAGAATCAACAAATCGGTCACATCAATCGGAATCGGCAATCTGTCACGATAATCAGCCATGTCTATCAGAATCAACAATCAGTCACGATGAATGGCCTCGATCGATAATCGGTAATCGGCAATCGGTCATGATAATTGGCAAACCGGTCACTTTAATCGGAATCGACCTCGACCCCGATAATCGGAATCGGTATTCTGCCTCGATAATTGGCACCGACAATCAGCATCACTAATCGGCACCGACAACCAGCACATAAATAAGGCTGGATCCACAGATGGACAGATGATCAACCATAATATACGGATCAGCCCTCGACCGTGGTTATATCAAATCCGATAAAACAGAGTCATTCGTCTATGGTGAATGGGGCCCACTGATTAGGGTTAACCCATAAGTGAATGATGAGAATGGAACTATCAAGGCCTAAGGGAGGGTCACAATGTGGGCATTCAACCATCATTGCCCATCAATGAGGTCATTTAACCAACATCGTCCCCAAGCAGTGGCTCACATAGAGCCAAATATAAAGTGGGCCCATAGACTCACTCAAAGGCCTAATATACATCGCAATGAGCCTCATTTAAGGGCTTCAAACACATCACTATGGGCCGCATCACATGGTCCTAATACACGTCATAGTGGACCTCAAATACAACAGGTGGGCTGCATTAATGGGCCGCACCATTGAGCCTAGTGCATATTACAATGGGTCTCAAATACGTATTAAGGTATGCCCCATGATTTGGACGGTATGGGTGACCCAGATGGCTAGACGGTTTGGATACAACACGTACCTCAAGGTATGCCACACATCCAAGGGGCGGACGATGGAGATATACTATACATGCATCAATGGTAGGCCCCACATGACACCGTCTAGTGATGGATGGTATAAACATAGAATACATATATCAAGGTAGGTCTCAACAACGACCACAATTACATCAAGATGAGCCTAGTCACATGGGCCTCATATATATCAAATTGGGCCACACCCAATATAAGTGGTGGTAATAGCTTCTACCATTAAAATTTCCAAGACCTTACAAGGATGGACGTCATAGATAAAGTGCATGTCTCATAGTGGGGCCCACACCAATAGAATGTGTGGATTACAAAACATACATCAGTGGTTCCCATGCATGGCCCACCATAATATTTATTTTCCATCCAGCCCGTTGACAAGGTCATAGGGGCCCACCATGATATTTATTTTACATCCAAACTGTTCATAAGGTCAGTCAGACCTGGGGTGGGCCTGGGGCCCACCGAAATGTTTGTTTGACATCCAACCTATTGGTGAGGTCACACGGACCACAGGTGGGACTATGGTCTACCGTAACATTTATTTGTCACCCAACCTGTTCACAAGGTCACACGGTCGGGGGGGGGGGGCTGGGATGTTTATTTTCCATACAACCTGTTGATAGGGCCACACGACCAGGGAGGGGCCCACCATAATGTTTATTTGCCAAATAACCTGTTCATAAGGTTACGTGGGCTAGGGGCCCACGGTAATGTTTATTTCCACCCAACCTGTTGATATGGTCACGTGGACCAGGGAGCCCATAGTGATGTGGTTCACAAATCCAGCCCACACATTATGTGTGTCCCACCTGGCTGAGGGGTCAGACCAATTTTTAGCCACATCCAGAATTCAGGTAGGCCCCACCAAGCGATTTTATATGTTTAAGGCATGTCTTCACATGATTTTAGATGGTATGGCCCACTTGAGTTCCATATACAGCTAATTTTTGGGATACCCCATAATTTAAAGGGGAGCCATCAAATACATGGTGTTGATGGTCGAAACGCATCATGGTGGGGGCCACCATCCACTGCCGTGGACGGAGGGCACTACAAGAAATAGGATTTTTACCGACGATTTTTTTTTTCGTAGGTAAAAAGGACTTTTACCAACGAAAATTATTTTCGTTGGTAAAAGTTTACTTTTACCAACGAAATTTTAATTTCGTAGGTAAAAGTCTACTTTTACTGACGAAATTGTAATTTCGTAGGTAAAAGTAAACTTTTACCGACGTCAATTTTCGTTGGTAATGGTTATTTTTATTTTCTGACAAAAAAAATTCAAAAAATTTACTTCTACCCACGAAATTTACTTTATTTGTAGGTTTAAGTGTTTTTCCCGACGGACATAAACCGTCGGCAAAAATCTGGTACAATATAATTACCAACTAAATCCATCTTCATTGGCAAAAGTATTTTTTCTGTCGGACATTACACGTCGGCACAAATCCAGTACTATGTTAGTACCAATGAAATACAGTTTTGTTGGTCAATGTGTTTTTACCGACGGACATCAACCGTCGGCAAAAATCCGATACTTATTACCGATGAACTAAAACCGTCGGGAAAAGGTTCCCGCCTTCGACCATCTGCCATGACTGAAAGCACGACAGTTTTTGCGACGAACTAAAACCGTCGGCAAAAGGTTCACGCC
Source organism: Magnolia changhungtana (assembly GCA_030180095.1). Taxonomy (NCBI): domain Eukaryota; kingdom Viridiplantae; phylum Streptophyta; class Magnoliopsida; order Magnoliales; family Magnoliaceae; genus Magnolia; species Magnolia changhungtana. Next base: position 3,581,487 of record JASAUF010000630.1, on the reverse strand, counting down.
AAAGCATTAGTTTTTCCGACGAACTAAAACTGTCGGGAAAAAGTTCCCGCCAAAGCATGTCAGTTTTTCCGACGAACTAAAACCGTCGGGAAAAGGTTCCCGCCAGTGACCAAAAATTCCCGCCAAGACCGAACACTTTTTGGTAAAAGTGTTTTTACCGACGATTAATTTCGTAGGTAAAAATAGATATTAAAATTTTTCCCGACGGCTGATAACCGTCGCTAATTGTTTTTACCGACGAACAGAAGCCGTCAGTAATTATCCTGTGTTTTTCTGTATATATATGTAGTTTTTATATCATATGAGTGGAAATTTTTTTATTTTTTATAATTAAAAAGTAATATTTAAATGATTTGTAATTTCACATGAAAAAGAATATTGATTAGTTTAAAATTTTAACAATGTTTGAGAAAATTTTTGAAAATAAAATGATGCTTTTGAAGATAAGAAAATCAGCATTTTGAAATTATTGAGAAAAAATTTAAAATATGAGAAAATATTTGGAAATTTTGAAAATAAAAATTCAAAATTTGTATTTTTTTTTCAAAGAAATAATTTATAATTTAAAATATGTTATTTTATTAAAATGTTTTCAAAAATATACATTTTATAAAAGAATGTTATTTTTAAATGGAAATTAAAATTTATGTTTGAAAAAAAAATTTTACTAAATTATTAGGCACATCCACTAATTGTACCTTTAACCGTTTTTGGACAATCTAGTCCAGATTGAAGAGTAAATAACTTCAAATGTTTAAATCAAATTTCACTAAAATTGTTGATTAATCTTGTATGCCCAATATCTTTTTCATATGTAACTTGATCGGGACGAATAACTAATGAAATTGAGTATTGATAAAAAAAAAAAATAGAGTGCATGGACCAGACAGGTAAAATGGGGCAAATATTTTGGTCAAAATTGTAACCCAACTTTATTTACCTCGTGAGAACACTAGTGTTGATGTAAGTTTTGTGGGCCCCATCATAATGTGTGTCGAATATCAACACCATGAATTTAATGTCTCCCCTTCAGGTTATGAGATATGTAAAAAATCATCCGTATACAAAACTCAAGTGAGCTATGCCATCTAAAACCATGTGAAGACATCCTAAAAAATATAAAAGAACTTGGTGGGGCCCACATGAGTTTTGGATGCAGCTGAAACTTGGTCTGACCCCTCATCCAAGCGGGACACACATAATGAGTGGGTTGGATATCTGAATCACATTTAGGCAAACCCAATATAAGATTATGAAAGGAAACCCCTCTCCACTCCATTTAGGTGATTTACTAATTACCCTGAGTTAACTTTGTGGGGTCTACCATTAATAATTTATTTTATCCACTCCGTTCATCCATGTTAACAAATGATTTGGGGTCTAAAGAACAAAAATGAATCATGTCCAAAGCTCAAGTGGACCACACCACAAGAAATAGTGTGATTGAACCTCTACCATTGAAAAATTCTTGGAGGCCATATAAGTTTTGGATCAAGCCGATGTTTGTGTTTTCCCTTCATTCATATCTTTTTGATATTATGAACAGGTTGGATGACAAATAAACATTACTGTGGGCCCAAGGAAGGTATCAACGGTGGAAATCATTATTTCACATTGTTTCATGTGGCATGGCCCACTTGAGTTTTGGATTTATCAAAAATTTGGGATCAACCCACACCATTCATCCATTTTTTGAGATCGTTTTAGAGAATTATCCAAAAAATTAATCATATCCAAATATTAAATGGACTGCACCACAAATAAGGGGAACAGATTGGCTACTTCTCCTAACACTAGCCAATGGCTAGTGGTTGGTGCTATGTGGGCCCCACCATGATGTATGTGTTTAATCCATGCCGTCCATCTATTTTTAAAGATCATCTTATGGCATGAGACCAAAAATGAGGTATATCCCAATCTGAAATGGACCACATTACAAGAAACAATGTTGAATGAGCATCAACTATTCAAAACATTTTGGGGGCCATAAAAGTTATGAATCGAGATGATTTTTGTTTTCCACCTTCATCTAGGCCTGTATGACCTAATAAACAGATTGGATGCCAAATAAATGGTACAGTGGACCTTACGAGGATTTTAACGAAGGATATCCAATCACTATTGTTTTCATGTGGTGTGGTTCACCTGATATTTATATACCTCTTTTTAGGCCCCACCATGATATATGTTTTATATCCACACCTTCCATCCATTTGTAGAGATCATTTTAGGGCAATATCCAGAGAACGAGTTAAATCCCAAGCTCTAGTGGACCCCAACATAGAAAACAGTGGGACAGTGACGCCCACCATTAAAAACTACCAAAGGCAATAAAAGTTTTATATGAAGATGATATTTGTGTTTTCTCATATTTCATGTATTTTTTAACTTTTTAACAGGTTGGATTTCAAATAAACATTACGAAGGGCCTTAAGATAGTTTCAACAGTGGAAATCACTATCCCTGCTATTTTCTATGGTGGGGTCCACTACAGATTTTTATCTGCCTCATTCTTTGGATCATGACTTAAAATGATATCTCAAAATGGATGGATGGTGTGGATATAACAAATACATCATAGTGGGGCCCACAAAACTTGGTGACGTCACTGACCGTAGGGCGTCCAAGAGACGCCCTATGTCAGCGACGGAAACGGATTGGCTACTCCCCCTGCCACCAGCAATTGGCTGGTTTTCGGTGCGTTGTGGGCCCATCATGATTTATGTATTTCATCCATTCCGTACATCTATTTTTATAGATCATTTTATGGTATGAAAGAAAAAATAAGGTATATCTCAATCTCAAGTGGACCACGTTACAGGAAATGGTGTTGAACGAACGTTGAACATTAAAAATGTTTTGGGGGCCATAAAAGTTTTGGATCAGGCCGATATTTATTGTTTTCCTTCATCTGGGTCTGTATGGACTAATCAACATATTGGCTGTCAAATAAACAGTACAGTGGGCCTTAGGAGGATTTTAATGGTGGATAGCCAATCATTATTTTTTTTTCCTGTGGTGTCGTCCACCTAAGATTTGTATTCCTATCATTTTTTGTATAAAGCCATAAAATGCTATGTAAAAATGGATGAAGGGAATGGATGAAACACAGACATTATGGTGGGTCCCACAGAGCACCGACCACCAGCCACAGGGCCGGTGCCAGGGGGAGTCACCAATCCGTTTCGGACGCGGATTTCATGCGAAAGCCTTTCGCATGAAGTTCCAACGCAAGGATTATAGGTGGGGCCCGTTGCGATGTTTGTGAGAAATCAAAGCCGTCCATCCATTTTTTGACCTCATTTTAAGATATTCTACCAAAAATGAGTAGGATCCAAAACTCAAGTGGGCCATAGGAGATGAAACAGTGGGGAAAGGAATGCCTACCGTTGAAACCTTCCTAGGCTCTACCTTGCTGTTTATATGCCATCTAAACCGTTTATAAGGTCATTTTCACTTATTTAAAGTGAAAAAACCAACAAAAATTATATCGTCAATAACTTTTATAGACAAATATTTCAACGGTTGTCACTAAATCTCCGTTGTTTCCTCTCGTGTGGCCCATTTGAGTTTTTGATCCTCCTTGATTTTGGTCCCACGTCATAAAATTATCCTAAAAAATGGATAGAGGGGTTAGATTTCACACAAACAACTAAGTAGGACCCACACAGAATTTTGTGCAAAACTTCCTGCCAAAGTCTTCCTTAGGAAATCCGCGTCCGTCCGTCTCCGTTAGCAGCGACTCCTCGCATCCTGATCTGTCCCTCTGTTTCTCTCGGTCCTTTCTCTCGCATCCTCTATCTCTCTCTATCTCTCTCGGCCCTCTCTCTCTCTCTCTCACGCATCCTCTCCCTCTCTCAGTCTCTCTCGGATCCTCTCTCTCTCTCTCTCTCTCTCTCTCCCCTCAGAGATCGGGAACCCAATTTGTGATCGGGGCTACAACTCAAACTCTTCTCGTTCTCTTCCTCAAAGCTCGAAAGGTAAAAACCCTAACCCTTCATCTAAGTGGGACACATATAGTAGATGGGTTAGATGTTTGAAACACATCTCAGTTGGCCCTACCACACAAAATAGCAGGGTTGGAATGTCCACCATTGGAAACTTTGTGAGGTCACATAAGTTATGTATCTAGATGATATTTATTCCTACAGTTTATCGGAGTGGTGATAACCCTATGAACGGTTTGGATTTCATATAAACACCATGATCAGGTCTAGGAAGGTTTCAACAGTGGACGTTTCTGTTCCAACTCTCTAGCTTCGTGTGGCCCACCTCAGTTTTAGATGTGCTTGATTTTTAAAGATCTGTCCTATTTTTCTCTTGAAAAACTAATGAATGGAGGTTAGGTTAAGGGGTGTTAATCTCAGATTGTAGCTAGTTGTTGAACTTCTGCCAAAATCATGAGAATGCTTGTCTGGGAAACAATGAATGTTGAGTGTGGCATATGAGTTTCTGCCTAGATATTGTTAGCTTTTACACCATGAGTAAAAAAGGGCAGATTTTAGTGTATGTGTGTGTGGTTTTTATTTATTTATTTTTATCTATAAGGTTAATATCGGATCATAGGGAGGATGTTTAAAGAATGATCAACATGTAACATTGGACTCTGTTTGATCACAAAATGGACGTGTGAACAAAAAATCTTCCAAACATTCTCCAGGCTATTTTCTTTTCTGCCCTTTTGTATCATTTTGTGATAAAAAAAATGATACAAAAGGGCAGAATCTGCTGAATCTGCCACATATTCAGCAATCTGCTTATTAGCATCCCCATTTTGTGATTTTTGGAAATCTAATAAGAGTAGAAATTCCAAAATCACAAATTAGTATAGCCACAAGTGCAGCTTTTCACTCAATTTTAAATGATGAAAATGTGTCCTACTATTATAATGAGGACAGAGCCCTCAAAATGCAGTTATGTTTCTTTTGACTCCAACTGAGTGTAAGGTGGTTTCAATATGGAGATCATTTGAATGCACAATTCAATTGAACTGTGTTTGGCTCAGCCCATTAGAAGAATAATTTATGATTTTGGGATTTCTACCCTTAGTAGAATGACCAAAAATTGAAATCACACAAAACATCCCCATATTGTTGGGATGTTTGATTCACTCAAAGATGCCCCATGCATGTGTTTTATGCAAGAATGTTGGCGATCGTAGGCCCCAGTTTTATTTTTGGATGGCGATCGTAATTTACGAGCTTGGTTTTGTCAAGCTGCCATTCCTGCTAATTTCGTGCTGCAAAAGTATAGGTCATTTTGGATTTCAATCTTCTGTCATTCAGATTGAGTTATATAATAAAGTATTCTTCATATATAAAATAGTTCACCAAAATATACTAACACCATCTAAATTACCTGGTGCTTTCACAGGATTAGGGACTTCATTGAATGGGCTCAGTGTCTTTTACTTGACTTGGTCTCCAGATATATCCCCTCAGATAGAAATGAGATATTTAACTTTACCAGCAGTGTCTGATTACTTTTGTTTGACTTTTCAAATGGGTAGTGCTATGGCTGCTTGTGATTGTAGTAATTCGAATCCTACTTTCCCCAGATTTGTCTTGATTCAGGTTTTTGGTCATGTTGATTCAAGTTTTTATTTATATTTATATCTATATTTTGTTGTTGAAGCATGTATGTTTCATGTATTTCAATATCTTGGAAACACATCTCACATTCAAAGCGTTTTGGGATCCATTGTGCAGAGAATATCAAAATGGGAGTTGATCAAGGTTGATCCGTTGCCAATTACTCAATCTGATAATAGATGCAAGGTACGACACTTTCGTAGGGGCTCAATTTCGTTGCATTTTCTCATGAATGAAATGTTAGTATTGTTTACTATACTATGTGTTCTTCTGTTGTTTCAGGGCCGATGTCGACCTCGTGGGACTGATTCATTACCAAAAGGTATAATCCGCGAGACCTCCAACTTAGAGATGCGACCATTATGGGATTTCCCAAAGAAAAAGGTGTGTGAAACAAATGCAAATTTCAATTGGTGATGGAACCAAAACTGAATTTCTATTTTCCTCTCTTGATGCTCTAGCTGCATGGCCTTCGAACTTTTTTTCTTCACATCCTTGATAAGGCGCTCTTGTTTCAATTTGAGGATCAACATGTGTATACTTCTTTCTTTTTTGTAAATTTCCTGATGAGTAAGACTTTCTTAAAAATTTCTAATGTTTTTTATGCTGAATCTAGGTACATGGCGTTGTTTGTTGTCTCACTTGTTTGTTATGTGGCAACATTTTCCTTCTCGGGGCTGCTCTTCCATTGGTTTACTCCCTCAGGACATGATTGTGGTCTTAACACCTTATTTATCGCTATGACTTTGATTCTGGTTTTCATTTTTGCTATTGTGGCGCTGCATCCAGCTGTAAGTTGTTACCTTTTGTATCTAAATCATATGGAACATTCTTTTTACCCAATTTATTTTTTATCTGCTGTACTTGGAAATTTGGGCTATTCTGATCACCCTGTCAAGCTTTTCATTGATTATTTAGTGTCGCACATATTACTTATAGTGCTTTTCGAATAATATAACTTTAATATTCTTGGCCTAATTATGGCTGTGAAGTTGATATGGGCTTGAGGATGGTTATAGATTGTTGTTTTTTTTTGTCTTTCTGATGATTCTGTTGCTCGAGTATTTGGTGGATTATTTGCTATCTTCTCCACTGGCCTGCTTTCTGTATTGAAAGTTTTCGAGTAGTCCCGATTGCATGTGTAGCTATAATAGATTCAAAGGTTGTTGTGGAAAAGTGTGCTATAAAAGAAGTGTCGTTGTTTATCAATGCTTTTTTTCTTGAATAATTTCATTTTTATTTAAATAAATAAAAATGCTATTCATCGTTGATTCTTCACCATCCCTTGTAAATGGATACATAGTCAAATATAACACTAGAGTTACTGAGGGAGTCCAATACTCGACTAATACCCTGCAACTACATCTGTAGCGAATGTATCAAAAATCAAATCTTGCTTACTTCCTTGTGAACAAGATGCCAGGAGATAGCCAGCCACTGAGTTAGGTTATTCAAGACACTAATCTCCAATCCTCAGAAGCCACAAGTACCTATCTGATAACATTCATCAATTCCCCTTGCTGAATACGAGGACATGTGCGTACCGCATAATTAGTAACTAGTTCTAATAGGACCTAGAACAGAACTTTTCACTGTCATCAACCAAAAATACAAAAATGAGGAATGTCGTTCTAGACATGCCAGAATCATCCTTGAAGGGTCTTGCTTATTGCCAGATTATTAATTCAAGGTTCACAGATGTGCAATGAGTATGCTCCTGCGTTTTGGTGTTTTTACGTGAAACCCAGAACCAAAATTGTTACACAGATACCTAGACAAGTATCTTATTTCAACTATCAATTTCAAATGAAGCCTTGTCTCTGTAATTGTTTCTTCTGAAGTTGCAATTCTAATACTCAAGCTTGGTTTGCCTAATGTTTAAGACTCTGGTTCTAGAGCCTTCCTCTAAAACTCCAATTTAGCATTTGCGTCCTTGGTCTTGTCTACCAACACCATGTCATCTACAAAAAACATACACGCAGGGACCCCATCTTGGAAACTAGTGGTTTATTTATCTATAACAATTGCAAAAAGGTAATGGTTTAATGCACCCTTGATGAAGAGCCACTCCTACTAGGAACTCGTCATACTCGTGAGCATTCTCGCTCTTGTAATAGCCCTAGCCTCATATATGTCTTTAATGATGTTGATTTATCTTCTTTGGACCTCTTTCCTTCTCATCACCTCACCACATAGCCCTTTTAGGTACTCTAGTGTTGGCAAAACAGGTTTTCATATTGATGTCTTCTGATATTTTTGAATCAGGGGAACGCCAAAGCTTCGAATAACTTACTGGCCATTGCAGTTGGAATAAAACAAAAAGGAAATGTGAACCAGATTGTTGAAAAGGTATGTAAGGCTTCAAGAGCTTTTCTCTAAGAGTACAAGTATATGCAAAATAACAATCCACTTAGATATGCTTGGTCCTTGAGAAACCAGATTATTTGCAATATGGATGGAGCTTGACTGTCACAGTGAAGAGTTTGATATCTAGCTCTCTTCTTAAATGTATTTCCTTTTGTTTTCTTTTTTTCATGATTGTCTCTAGTTAGAACAAGGCCTTAACCTGGACAGTTGCAATATTTGATCTGTAATTTTTTTTTTTGGCTATGGCATTCCATGGTGGGGCCCAATGGATGGCCGAAAGGGATCTTAAAGAGGCACAATAGTGTCTCTCTAGGAGTTCTATATATCCTGGATATTATAATCTAGAGACACGAGAACCTTCCTAAAACAAGCTATCCATACCCTTGTACTCACATCTTTGCACTCTTGAACTTGTCCTCTTGAGAATGTTTTTGTGAGGCATATGGATGTCCACACTCTGAGATTTGTTCAACACTTGGATGTGCAAATATTTTTGGTGAATTTTGGATCCATCTAAAGAAAAATAGGTCCAATCATTCTAGTTTTGGGACCTCTCTTGGATTTATATGGTTCTAAAGAATTGCATTGTTAAGGTTATGCTCCCATTTGGTTGATTGCTCCAAAAATAGAAATTATAAGAAAAATAGTCTATATTTAGATGATCGGAATTGTCTGGTTGGTCAGGATTCTGTACTACAGCCTGCAAAGAGTTTGATTCCTTCATTGTTCATTGTAGACCTGCAACAACTTGTTGTATATGATCTTTCTTCAAATGCAAAATTCTATTTATCTGCAAACTAACCAAGTTATCTTTAGGTTGATTTTATGGGTTTATGGGATGGGTGGATGGATGGGTTGCATTGATGAAGCCAAGACTGTGAACTTGCATGCCTGTTGCTACATTTATTCCTTTTACTGAAAGTTTTATGTTGCTTGAAGTCCAATGTGTGATATATATATATTCTTATTCATGACCAGGGAAGTGGATCCATGTACCAGTGAGCGGAGGATCCTATTTCGCACCCAATATGTAAGCTATGTAACTTCCTGACTATGTTGCACTGATGATTCATTCCAGGGTACACAGCACAATTTATCCCCACCACATCAGTATTAAAAGTAGTTATTTTAGTTAGGAAATTAAGAATAAAAAATCCCTAAGAGTCATTGACACATACAATGCTTTTTGAATTTGATGGTTGAGTTAGATGGAATTGGTATGACTCAACTTCAGTTTTCAGTTACGAGCTGGTATTTTTGACAGTCTAAACCATCACTTAGAAAGAGAACTTCAACTAAAATGGGTTGCATGGGAAATTCACATGCAACTCAGATCACATGGGTCATGTGTCTAAGCATATAAACCTTGCATACGATGGACTCCACCATGAGTCACCAGTCACAAAAATCAGGCCAGTCTGCTCATGAGGGCCGGTCGCCTTGTACAAGAAGAATGGACAGTCTGATTCAACATACAAATGAGTGCCTATTTGTTGAGTGGACCAGTTTGATTTTGCATCAGGTCATCTTCATGGTGGATCCCACCGTTTACAGCTAGATGTATTACACTTGACACATTGGCAAATGAGCTTTGTTGCCTCTGAAGCTCACATGCAACCAATTGTATGCAATTATACAGGTGTTGTCAACCCCAGTTGTTTCCAGCAGCAATGAGTAAATCGACTGCATTATCATACCAGGTGATCGTTATTGTCTGGCCCACATTCTTTCATGGATCAGATCTTCTGCACATTTGACACATTGGTGGGAAAGAAATGACTGTAATGAAAGTTCACATGGAGAAATTTTTTTAAAAAACATTCTGCTGTTTCCCTTTTTTGTTGATCTTTACCACTGATTAGAGAACAAGACTGCCTTTCTTATCTGTTTTTTTTTTCTTATATATTTATATTTATATTGTTTATTCTTTAAGATTTGCAGCTTTGCCCCAATTTCTGTGATGCATGGTCAAATTTAGCTAGTGCATATACGAGGAAAGGAAGACTTAATGACACAGCCTAGTGTTGTCGCCAGGCTCTTGCATTGAACCCTCGCTTGGTGAAATCCTTGTCTTGTTTTATCATTTAGTTTCCTTCTTTTATTATAGATGCATTGAAATTACTATTTGCATATCTTCTTTTAGTTGATGCTCATAGCAACCTTGGTAATCTGATGAAGGCACAAGGCTTAGTACAAGAAGTAAGTCATAGTGGATTCGATACATTATTTTCATTGGATGTTCTTTAAGACTCGAAGTAGAATTCGAGAACCATGATCCATGACTGGACTGCACTGGGTTGAGCAGTTGTTCTAGCAATGGTGTGTCTTAATTGTTCTAATAAGCTATTTTGAAACTATTTCATGATTTCCTTTGGTTGAATGAAGGATTGTATAATTGTAACTGTAATTGATTCATTATTGAATGAATGAATGATTGTAATTGCAATTGTAATTGTAATTGTAATTGAAATTGATTCATTATTGAATGAATGAATGATTGTAATTGAATGAATGATGGTAATTGAATGAATGATTGATTATGCAGGTGGTAATTAAATGAATGACTGATTATAATTTTTTTTTTTTAATGCAAGCAATAGCTACGGATATTGACCATAGCTGAAGGTTTATTCACATTCTTTAACCGACGAATTACTTTCGTCAACAGTTTTTACCTATGCCCAATTTTGTAGGTAAAAAGTCTTACCAGTGCCGTCTACATTTGTACCTACGAACAACTTCGTAGGTAAAAGTCTTAACACAGTTTGTACCTATGAAATATGTCGTAGGTAAAAGTTTTAAGAAAGTTTGTAGCTACGAAAACGTTCGTAGGTAAAAGGATTAACACCGTTTGTACCTACGAAAACATTCGTAGGTAAAAGTTTTAACAAAGTTTTTAGCTACGGAAACGGTCATAGGCAAAAGTCTTAATACAGTTTGTACCTACGAAATATGTCGTAGGTAAAAGTTTTAACAAAGTTTGTACCTACGAAAACATTTGTAGGTAAAAGTCTTAACATAGTTTGTAGCTATGAAAACGTTCGTAGGTAAAAGTCTTAACACAATTTTTACCTACGAAAAAGTTCGTAGGTAAAAGTCTTAACAAAGTTTTTAATTTCGTTGGTAAAAGTCTTACCATTGCCAACGATGACATTTTTCGTTGGTAAAAGTCTTTAGCCACGGGTTTTTACCAACGAATTTACCAATGAAATATTTCGTAGGTAAAACTTTTTTCCTACGAAATAATATCATTTACCTACGAAAGTTTTCATAGGTAAAAGTGAAATTTCTTGTAGTGCGGCATGAATGAAACACTTGCATCATAGTGGGTGTCACCACCTACCGTTGTGTACGGTGTGGTAAGCCACCACAATGGGTCCCATGTAGGGCCCACCAAAATGTTTATGTGCAATCCAATCCGTCCATTATATGTGTCCCACAAAATTAAGGGTCCAAATCAAATTTCAAGTGGGTCCAAGCTTTACGTGGACCCCAGAAATCATTTTTGAGTGGTTTAACATACTTTTGTATAAACGGTGGTGATGTGGGCCATCTGAGAACTATTCATGGCTGATGTTTGGAACCGACGCCTCAATGAAGGGGTCCCAACAAATGGACGTCAGGGATTTAGAACACACATCACGGTGGGGTCCACAACTACGGCCAATGGAGACCCACCCCTTTTACGTGTACGCCATGACAACAAGGTGCTTGCCACCTTTTTGTCATATGTATATTTTCTTTGTTATCCTAAGCGAGACCCACATTAACCAAATCTACTCCGTCCATTGTATGTGTCCCACAAAATTAGGGGTTCAAACTAAGTTTCAGGTGGGTCCAAGCTTCTTGTGGACCCCAACAATCATTTTTCCCAATTTTTAACAGAAAATACTAGCATTCTCAATGCCACAGCCCGCCAGATAATGGGATCGGTCTCATTTTTCGGCTCAACGCCTAAAATGATCTGAAAAATAGAATGGACGGCACAGATTATGTATATACATTAAGGTGGGGCTTGCATAAGTGGCCCACCCCAAAAAGCACCTTTTTTCTCTCTTTTTTTTTTTGTTAGCTTGTTAGTACACCACCATGACAGTACACGCACTCCATGTTAGCCTACCTCTACCACGTCCAGCGTCCAGAGATGCTGAACGGCATGGATATAACACAAACCTCGTGGTGGGTCCCACACGTATGTGGCCCACATTTCATCAAGGTGGGTCCCACATGAATGAAGCTCACCGTATTTGAATCAGTCTGATACTTGTGTATTTCCACCACCATAAGATAGGGTCCACATGACTTGGACGGTTGGATAAGACATACATCAAGACGGGGTCCATCCAAGTGGGCCACACATCACACAAAAATGAGAGAGAGAGAGATAGAGAGAGAGAGAAGCATCCACTTCTAGATCTTGATCTCCTCCTTCCGCCAAAGCATGCTAGAGCTCCAATGGATGGACTTCAACGGTGGAGATTGATTTTAGAGGGTGAGGATGGGAGATAAGAAAGTGAGTCACACCAAACTCTCTCTCATGGGGGGTGGGTCGTGAGTTGCTTAGGAGAAATGAGAGGTAAGAGAGATGAGAGAGATGAGAGATGTGATGTAAAGAGAGAGAGAGAGGGATGGGTGAGAGAGTGATGGGTGATGGGGAGGGTTGACTTTGGGGAGGGTAGTTGTACTTGGGGATGGGTGTGAGTGATGAGAGTGATGAGATTTGGTACTTGATTGATTGATGGGATTGATTTGACATGTTGTAGAGATTCCATTAGTATTTGCAACATGCGGCGTTTTATTGAACCGAACTCGGGCTCACATCTCCTGGCCAGGGTACCGCATCGGTGTGCAAGACGTGGCATCGGAACCGCGGCGACGGCGCGGTCGCATTGATACAAGTCTCGGGTCGAACCAACTCAGATATGCGGTACACGTCTCAAGTCGCACGCAAATGCCGACAGTCGATCGCGGGTCGCCAAAATTCGATCGAAATGATCGTGGAAGCCTACGGAATAGTACGTGCTAGGATACGGGTCTTACAACACATACATCAAGGTGGGCCCCACAGTCATAGCCGCACCACATTAGGCGAGGCCAGGGCTACGCTTAATCCCCTCCGCCCCCCTAACCAATGGCTAAGAGATGGCCATATTGCTTGTACTTGGAAAGGTCCAATCTTCTATTTGGACCATCCATCTCGAAGTAAAGAAAAAAAAAAAATCCAATTTGATCATCCTAACCATCCTATCAAGATGCTGGAAAATGGACTGTCCATTTTGATTAGATTAGAAAATTTCGAAGAACATGTCAGGCTACTTCTATTGCCAACCTTTTAAAGAAACGCTTTGACTGAATAACCTTACCATCTAATCAATAGCGAGGAGCATGGATGGTCTATATTATTTATGCTAGAGAAGCTATGATATTTTCTTTGATTGTCCATTGTGTAAGTTCATTGATTAATTCCTTATTTATATGAAGATGGTGAATTCTATTATTAAAGATATCCCAATAACTTAAGACTATATGCGATTATCGGATATGAGACCGAAATAAAACATATATAAAAATTATTTGGTTGAGATCACTCATATCTGACATGCATGACCCAATCATATCCTGCGCCATCGGGAATTAGTCCTTCTCATCCCAAGTGGCTTTGGTCAATGACTCTGGCCATCTGATTAATAGCCACAAAATGAAAGGTTTAAAACGTGTAAGCATTGTATGAAACAGCTATCATGCACAGCCCACCTTTTGTCTCATCCTTTCCAAAAAATGCTTTGATGGGATGATATCAACCATCAAGTCATTTGCTATAAATGCTATAGCAATTCCGTGGAATGTCTATTTTATTGGACGGGAATATTCAAGTATAAGTGTACTTCCCCTTAGAAAAAGAATTCCAAGTAAGCCATCCAAATAACAGAAACTTGAAAGCGCTATCCCTTTCACAAATTCAAATCGGCAACCAAACAACATATTTAAAAAGAGAAACTTTTATACACTGCCAAACTGGGATGGTTGATTCGCGTACGCATTAAGAAATAGCACATTTGCACATGTAATGAACAAAAATTAAATTGTCCAAACAGTAGTCCACAATTTTAGATGGATCACAGGGAAGAAATTACACTCGTTTGATTACTTAGCTACTGAAATCGATCCATGGACAGTTCCAATGAGAAATATCCTATGGTCTGAATTCATTAATCAAGTTTCCACAAATTAACGGTTAGGATCATTTGACCAATCTAATTTTGGTATGACCATCCATCTCCTAGGTTTGGCAATTTGGATATCATATTTTGACTTGTATAGGCCGCTGGTAAATTTTGTGAGTGCTCTCCAACAAAGCAGAGAACTCATGCATTAGTTGTAGATGAGAAAATCATACATCTGCATGTGGGCCCACAATAGTATGTATGTCACATCCAAGCCGTCTAATCAAGCTTTCTTAATGAAATTGAAGGTTAATAATGATTGTTATCATCTGAACCTAAATGAGCTTGCAACTGCACTTCTAGGCACTCAGATACCTTCATCCTAAGATAGGGGGTGTATTTATAGGATTGTTATGCGGTTTGCGTATCTCAATGAAATTTGTAAGATATGCTAAATGGTTTGAATTTAAGTGGGGATCTGCTCTTGACTGTATCTCTGATCCTGCTTTGATCGACGTGATTTTCGGCTAGGATTTTGTCGGGTCTATCCTTATTCGGTATAATGCGGGATTTTTTCTAAATATCCCTCGTTCGAAGTCGAGATTGGTTTGATCAACTCGACCGATAAGTTCTATCACTAAGCTCTGAATTCGGCAATTTACCTTGGCAGCTGAGTCTTTATTTGGATCCCATTTATGGGGTTTCTCTTTACAGCTCAGCTCGGCTCATATATGTAGTCGATACGTTGGTAGTCTAGGGAGCTTCTTCGGGCGATTCTTTGCTAGCATCGCCCTGATCCCCCCCTCATATGCTTATTTGTCCCATGTAGTAGGTTAGTTCGATTTTCCTCGTAACAATGACTATTAAAAGGTGCTTGGAAGAGAGGAAAATAAAGGAACAATTTCACCTAGAGTTTTGGCATGCTTGCAACAATTCAGCATGCTTGTGTGTGGAGTAAAATGGGTGTGTCCAACTGGTAAGTATATGATATCCACACAGTAGAGTATGTGCATTGTCCATTACATCAACCCAACGTGTTATCCACAAAGTGAGTGTAAGTGGTAGACTGAGTGAATGATACCTCATTTCAATATTGAGGTCTTGGTATTGATTCCCTAGTGGGGGTGGCTAACATTGTAGCGTGTAGCGTGAATTGACAGTGGGTGTACTAACAAGCTAACCAGAAAAGAAAAAAACCCAATGTGTCCCAACTCTCAAGAGCAAACTTAAGTCCGTACAATCACTTGTTTGTTCAATGCCATTAGTCCTTCAAAACCATTTATCGACTTGCAATCGAATCGAAGGATCATCTCCAAAACCATTGGTGGGACAATCAATGATCACAACCACAAGTTGAGATTGGTCTTCTTTAGATGAGTCGGATTGGTCTCGAAATGGTGACTTCATTGGCATGTGTGTACAGCCTTCTTCGTAATATTTCTATTTTCGTTGTCATTAGTTGTGGACTATACCACCTTATTTTCAGTAATGCACCCTACAGACATTTTGGCTAAGTCCACTTTTAACAATTATATCAATGTGGATTACTGTATTAAGTAGAAGAAGTTTCTATTCTTATGAAAAATTAAGAATTTATTAATCTGTAATAAGGACACCAATCAAACAATGTTGCCCAACAATTTCTGAAATCTGGTATTTCGAACCGTTTGATAAATGGACAACTAAAACAAAAACAGGTCACACATTCAAGGCATGAAGCCAATCATGTGGCCATGTCCTATTCAAATATCATGATTTTTCGATCCAATGATTGGTTGGTTCGGAACATAAGAATTCGCGATTTTTAGGCCATGACCTATGCAAGATGTGGTCTTTGAATTGGACAGTCAACATCAATGCACTAGTCTATTGATTGTGGGTAAAGATGGTCAAGATCATGATATCATCCATCCCTTGTAACATGTTAGATTCTTCATGTCTATCTCATTCTCGCCCATCTTTCCATTTCTATTCTCCTCACGTAATTTCATATATTCTAGTCAATATATATGCAACATTACGTGAACATATCGTGATGTGCCTGTCCACCCAAGTGTGGCCCATTGTACAGTGATCACTAGACATCGATCTGATAAGCTGCACCATTGACATGGAATGCCTTAAATTCGTAGCATTATAACATCCTAGCCCTTGAGAAAGGGAAGAACAGTATTCGATGGCTAGAATCTTCAAAATTTGAATACTTCCACAGCAACACCGATCGATGGTGTAGCCCATTCCAACAATGGTTTAATTTTAGATTACTAATTAATTCATGGACCCCACTTGTACCACTTATTCATATAGTAATGCATCACATAGTCCAATGTCAATTTCAGGACCTAAAGATGAGGACATTTTTGGACTTGACCGCCGCTAATGAACGGCCTAATTTTAGATATATACACTAAATAAACTAAACGGTCAAAGGTCCATCTTTTTCAACAATTTCTATTTACACCATATGGTTTTTCTAGCTCAGTGATTAAGATGAACTTGTCCAGTCCTGAATCAGTTGGGTCTGAGGTGAGTTGGGGTGACTCGTTTAGGTCGAGCTGAGTCAGAGATTTGAGAAGGGTTGAGTCTTAAATCATTCAGAAACAGGATGGGATTTGTTACATATTCTGATTGTGATTATTCCAAAGACTATATATTTGGCTGTAATTGAAGTTAGAATTAAAAATTCTAAGGCTTTTTAATTCATTCTACGATTTCAAGGGTGTAGCTTGAGATGATTTGAAGTTGTTTGAATCAGGTAATTTCTCTACTTTTGTAACTTTCTGCTTTTATAATGATATATGTTACTTTGTGTCATGATTTTCTATTCGAAAGGGTCAGAGGGTTTGCACTGTGCTTTCTTGGTGCGATTGAATTTTCTTGGTGCTATTGAATTATCATACTTGATTCATCTCGGCGTGCTTTTAGAGTCCCCCAATTGGGGTGACTCGGGGTAGAGTCTGGGTGGACTCGGACGAGTTAAAGGTGCTGGACCCGACCCATTTACATTCCTAAACAAAACTGCACCTTCCTTTGTCGAGCCTAGTCGAGGTGGGCCCCGATGATGAGGACATAGACCGACCAGATTAGAACAGCGAGATTAGATGGTTCATCAGAAATTCCATTAATTTTTAAACAGTAGTGTAGCAATCCACCATCCACCTGATATCAATTCAGACCGTCCATATGGTTGGCTTCATTGTTCTAGTGCGGAGGCCAAAACAAAAAAACGCTGACAAATAGATCTTAACGGTTTGATTCTTGCTCATTTGAATTGGCACTCGTTGCTCTTCAAATTTCAACCGTTCATTTGATAGCCCATCGATTGGAAGGCTAGGATCAACTTATCAGTATTGACTTGGGGATATTTCGGGTCCAAAAGGAGCTCTATTATTTAGTAAGTATTAAAATCCATGCATACCACGTGTACGGTGGCTGAGATACAGCACCTTGAAAAATGATTGTGAACTACCAGGGTAGTCATGCACACGGCTGCACGGCATAGACCAAACAAAGATACGCTGAAAACAAGTAGCTTGTAGCCTTGAAATTGGCCTCCGCGTCTCGTATTTTTCGGCGCATGCCATCCGTTAATAAAGCGGGGGACGATGTGGATGGACGGTCAATGATGCATCGAGGACTAGGGAGATGGACTGGGCCTTTTCGTGTGGGCCCCAGTTAAATTTTTTTATTTTTCTTGGACTTGGTCCGGCCCATTGAAAGCCGTAGACTTCTATATGATCTAAGGTGGTGGAGGCACATGACTGCCATCATTGGGCCCACGTGGATGTATGTATCAAGGATCTACGCCGTCCATCTGGTGGGCCTTCCGTGGATAGATAATTATTTAAACGTCTACATTATCGTAGGACAATCCTATCCATCCGAATATAATAATCGAACTAATTGGATGGATGAAAACATAAAAGTTCCCAACAGCTCCGCATTTGTGGATAAGAACCATCCAAAGAACAGTACGGATTATCTGATCATGCATCCACCCAGTCATTCATGGCTTGGGCAAAACAGCAGAACCTCCATCGCGACGAATATGAAGAAAACATCCGCGGGAGGCAGGGGTAACAGCTTAGTGGGTGAGGTACTGAGCTTGGGGCCCACGTCAATGTATATGTTTCATATCCACGCCGTCCATCCGTTTTTACAGATCATTTTAGGGCATGTTTCAAAAAAAATAATCAGATCTAAATATCAGGTGAGCCTCAAAGTACGGATCGAATTCCTACCATTAAAAACTTCTTGGTGGCCACAAAAGTTTTGGATTAAGCTTCCATTTGTTTTTACCCTTCATCCTGGTATGTATGACCTAATCAACAGGTTGGATGTCAAATAAAGATTACAGTGGACCCTGGGAAGCTCTTAATGGTACGTGTTGAATCATCACTGTTTTCCTTTGGTGTGGTCCGCCTGAGATTTGGACTTATCTCAAGTTTTGGTCCATGCCATAAAATAATATGGAAAAACAGATGGACGGCGTGGATATCCAAAGTATACATATAGGTGGGCTCCACGTTCAGTGCTCCCCCACTACGCTATTATTCCTGTATCACCCAATACGCGCCCACCAGAAATCGTTAGGGATACTGGCAAATACCTCCTCTCTAATTTCTTAAAATTACAAAATGATCCCTATTTGTTTTACTATTGCAATTACCACCTTGATTACAGATTCGTTGCAGTTTCTCCACACATTTTATGAGCACCACTTTCTTCTGGAAGCGGCCCGTTTTACCCTATCTCGTGTGTAAATAATTGGAGACTGGTGGGTAAACCATAGTGCATGCAGCATGGTCACTCACCGTTAAAATGTGATCCACAAAAATCAGGCTGATCTGACCATCAATTTGCCTGCCATCTAAAATTTATAGGTTTTTGATCTGATGTGGCCCATCCCATGATAGGATTAACCTGCTTTTTTTTTTTTTGTTATGGTGGAGGGACTTTATTGGACGGTTTGGATAGCAGCAATATGTGAATGTGGGCCCCCACATGAGGGAAAATTGAACTCATAAGCCTGATGATATTTTGTTACATGGTGCATATTCCTGTCACATCTCTAGCATAAGGGAGCTACTGCCAATATTTCAAAGTTTAAGTGGGTGGCATAGATTTATACACTGAATGTTTGATGTATATACACATGCAATCAGTCGAACTGATGATAAGTGGGGCCCACCACCTTCTCGAGGTTTCAATCACCGTGTGGCAACACAAGCAATACATCCCTTTGTGGGGCCCACCAACCACCAAGTGGATGGTGGTAAACAGTAGATGCACCAAACATGAGTGTGCATACTATACATGGAAAATTCGGTGCGATACCTTTCCTTACCATAGGCGTGGTGTCTTTACGTTGCGTGTATGTGCGTAACCGACGACCAGTAATAATAGGGTAGCCTACCCTACCCTACCCACATTAAGATTACAAAACTGCCCCTGAAATTTAGCTAAAATGCCCTATGCATCCAAGAGAACGGTTTTCCTGCAATATTTGTAGAGTAAGCTTCTTCTACAATGTCTTATGTGGGTCCTACAATGATGTTTGAACAAAATCTAATCCGTCCATCACGAGATCCACCTTATGTTCTCCTTGATCCCAAAATTTCACCGATACATGACTCATATGGGGCACACCATGTAAAATTTTTTATAAACTCTAAAATCACGTGAAGTGGCCCAATGAGTTTGGGGATGGCATGATTTTTGGGATTTCAATTAATCCCCGTGGGTTCCATCTTCTGAATCGATTGGATGGAATATAAAAACATGGAAGGCCCCACACACAAGCTGAAAGGTGTGAGTGGTGGCATCCTCATCCCATTCTTTCAATATGGTGCGACCTATCATGCGTTTTGGATGGGATGATTTTCGTGATAAGAGGTGAACTACAAGAGGTGCACCTTAAGGACGGATTGGATGTTATACCTACATCACAGTGGGCCCCACACTCGGCGTTGTAGAATGAGTTTACTGTGCAAACGTGGTAGAGGAACTGGTGGCCCCATCTATTCTAAGGGCCCGTTTCGACGGGTGGATTGGAAGGGATTGAATGGTATTAGGGTGGATGGCATGAATTTCACAGTAATGATGGTGTTGTCAGTGGATTGCCTTAAGATCCATGCCATTGTTATATCCCCGGATTGCTATATTGAGTTTGTTTGGCAGGGCCTATATGGAGTCTGTTTGGCATGCCCAGCCAATCCTGGGATTAAACCTTTCCATCCCTTCCAATCCCTCCAACCAAACACGTCCCAGCCAAATTTGAACGGATTAGGGTAGATTGGATGGGATTTAAGGGCGTGTTTGGACGGGGAATTTAGGTGGGATTAGAGTGTAGGGCGGATTGCAGGGCTTTCAATGTCATAAATATATTTGTCAGTGGATTACATGCAATCCCATTAGATTGTTATATCCAGCGGCCTAGGCATTGACGTGTTTGGACAGGCACACGGGATACAAATTTCAAAACCAGAGTGCGTTTGGCCAAGTGCATGGGATTGAATGGGATTGCCAATGCCCATTTTTCATGAACGGTTATAACCCCACTCGCGCGAGAAAGGATTGGCTACTCCCCCTCTACCACCAGAATAGTGCCTGGTGGTCGGTGTTATATGGGATCCACCATATGTATGTGTTTCATCCATTCCACTCATCCATTTTGAAAGACCATTTTAGGGCCTGACAAAAATTTAGACGAATATAAATCTTGGGTGGACTAGACCACAACAAAACAATTGCGATTGGATATCCACCATTAAAATCATCCTAAGGCCCACTATACTGTTTACTTGACATCCAATCTAGTGATTAGGTCATACAGGCACAGATGAAGGGGAAAAAAAAAAATCAGCTTGATGGAACACTTTTATGGCCCCCAAAAAGTTTTAAGCGGTCAAACAGCATTTTTCGAAACTGTTTCCTGTAATGTGGTCCAACTGAGATTGATATATACCTCATTTTTTGTCTCAAACCAGAAAATGACATGTAAAAATAGATGGACGGCATGGATGATAAAGGTTGACCCACATTCAACACTGTTTCCTGTAATGTGGACCACATGATTTCTGGACATGCCCATACATTGTAGGGGTCACAAAACTGTGTGGGGCCCACATGAGGTATATCTCATCAACGTCTTTAATGCCTAATTTATTCAATCAATATCACTGTCACCATACAACATAGCCATGTATTTGCATGGACCGCATCAGACACGGTGGTGTGATATAGATATATCCCAACAGGTGTACGACAGTCGTGTATATATATATATATATATATATATATATATATATATATATATATATATATATATATATGAAAACACGAGAAGCAAAAGACAATGTCTATCATAAGTTGTGCGGGAAAAGATGGAATAGAAAAGAAACAAGTGGCAGATAAAGATATACAGTCATCCTAGAATTTAAAAATAACAAGGAAGACAAGAAAAAAGACACTGACACTAACTAGAAGGGCATAAAATATCTCTCTGTTTAATGGGTGAAGATCATCGGTCGACACGGCCCTAGAAACCATGGTTGGGGTCGCCTGTGCCATCTTTATTGTCTGTCAGATGGACGATGACGAAGAATGGCGGATGTGCAGGTCATCAGAAAATGCAGCATACTGAACCGCATGAGAATCCGTGCAAGGTCTCGACAGTGCACATGCCTTACTGAAGTGACCGTCCCAGCATGCAACTGCCTCCTTCTAGTTCTTGAATGCGCGGTGTCTCGCTCCAGAAAATCCCTCCACCTCCAACCTCGCGTCGTCCCAACACACATGTATTCCAAGCCTACGTCCCACCAAGATGACGTAATACTTCTCCTTACCCATCTATAATGACATGGACGTACTTGGCACAAGATTCGTGTCTTTGAATAGAATTTCGCAAACAAAGTTTACATAACAACAATTAAGAAGGAAATGAAAACACATTCTGGTTGTCAGTACGTACCCTTCCAAGCAAGCGGATTGTATGGTCTTAGCTGTCTTAAGAAAATCAAGTTACCAATTGAGAACACGGTGAAACCATATAAAAGATGTTAACTACATAAAAGTTGTTGCCATCGCAAAAGTCATATTTTAATATACTACTTAGAAATATCACCATGTTTGTCAGTCTAAAAAAATAAATAAAAATAAATAAATAAATAAAGTACCAGATCAAGTAAATCAAAGTTATTACATGTCAGTCTACGACAATCCAGACAACACAACCAAAGATAATAAATCCTTAGATGTATCTGACACCTCGATCACCAAAGTGGTTATGGAGTATTTTCTTCAACCAGTCAATGCGATGCTCAGGTCGCAGACTCACAAAAAATGATGCCAGCCCCTTGTCTTTACTCAAGAGTTGACAAACCTCAAAAAACTCTGAGTTGGTCAGGCCCTAGACCTCTTCTAGTACATCAAGTACTTTGGACGTACGATTCACCGACTTTTCGAGGCCAAAGTTCAACTTTTCAAGTACTTCACGAGGACGAGGAGGGTAAGATCGTTTCCTTCCTGTGCTCCCACTTTGAGTAGCATTGGAATTAGCTATGTGAGTGGGAGTGCTACGTGAGCCGTGTTGTCCCATCGAAGGACTGTTTGGCGAGAATGTGATGGTCCCTGTGGAGCCTGTGACAAAATCATCTAACAAGTCAATTGTATCGTCGATATCATCATCCAGCTCTCTCCATGCATCCTTGAGTTCTCATTGAAGACAAGATGATGATGCTGATGTAGCTATACTCCTACTGCCGCGGACATAACGTCCCGTTGCCTGGTCCGAACCGACGATAATTGCAAAATCATCCATTCTCTCGATCTGTTTCCCGTGTAGTCTTTCCGCATGCGGGTGAGACTGCAGCCGTACAATGAGCAGTTATAAGTACAGTATGCGAGTTAATAACACATCAGATGGCGGAAGATGTATATTTTAAAAATCATACCTTAAGATATTCCTCTCATACTTCATCGGGAGCCGTCACCACCATCCACTCAGAATCTCATCCAAATCCGCTTACCGCCAGCATATCTTTCATTGCAGTGTACTCCCTCTTGTAATACCTTAGTCGATTCGACACATTCTGCCACTTAAGGACTATATTGGTATGCTTTATCACGGCTTCTGTGGTAATTTGGTACGCCTCACGTTTGAAACCATTATCGCCCTTGCATCCCAATGCCACTTGTTCCAGAAATATGTCGATCATAACCAGATCCATATCGAGAGTCCATTTTATTTTTGCGGCTTGGGACACAGGCTCGGTCAGGGATTTTACTGTCTTGGTGCATGGGGAAGATCGTATAGGCACCACTGGTGTCTTGACCGGTGAATGTGTTGGTGTCAATAGATCATTAAACAATGGGTCGGCCATTCCACCTGAATATCAAGTATATATGATGATTTGTAAATGTCAATCATAATCATAAGAATGACCATTATTTCACAAGAACGACTAGCAAAATCATCATTTCCTATCTCCATATAATGAATCTATCTAGTCAGAAGTTGGAAGATGACAATTCCATTATATGGTAAGCAACGTTTTGTGAAAGTAAATAACAAGAATTTGTAACATATAACGAGAAATTATCTACTCCTACTATTTTGTTGTGCATCCGCCCACATTCTGCTTGCAATATCATCACGCACACGAATCCAAGCATCCTTTTCACGCTGAGATGCTCGCAGTAACCATTGTCGCTCGCCATTCTTTGATACCTAATGAGGCATTGGGTTACTCTCCCCGTCAGCAACGGATATTCCAGCGTATTCCATATCTTCTGGAGACTGGTCTAGTACGTATGGAATTGTGTAATACACAGCAGGCTATCACAATTTGGATCTGTGTTTGGATTTCATACTACATGACGGTCTTCAAGATGGGGAATCTGTTTTTCATAACACCAAAACAACACTCAATTGCATTGCGCAACTGTGCGTGCCGGTAATTAAACAACTCCTTCATATTGGCAGGTGCTCTCCCTGTTCGATACTCTTGTAAGTGGTATCAAACGCCCCGATATGGATCCAGAAAACTGGGTGCATGTGGATATCCGACATCGACGATGTAATATTTTCCTACACATTTGAATCAAATTTCCATTGAGTGAACAATCAAATAATTCGAGACAATGAAATAGATTGACAATCTCTTAAAAGATAACTAATACCATGTGACACAACCAAGGGATCATCTGATCGACTCAATGCGTTGTGTAGGACCCTCGCATCCGATGCAGAACCCTCCCAACCGCCCAATATGTATATGAAATTCATATCAAATGAACATGCGACCAATACGTTTTGAGAGAGGACCCCCTTCCGATTGCGGAAGCTCGCATGGTCTCTGACAGACACATGAGCTGGAATGTGTGTACCATCAATTACCCCTACGCAATCTTATATGCATTCAATTAGGGTGTGAATGAAAGGAAGTAAAAAATAGGTATATAGAAATCCGACCCACCATAAATAATACCTGAAAGTAAGGAGCCCAATTTGCGTTTATCGATATCTCAGACGGAGTCGCTAGTCCGGCCTGTTTAACGAAAAATGGGTACAGAGATACAATTGCATCTAGTACACGATGAAAGTGATGACTCACTGTTTCACCCGATCGAATGAATCTATGACCAATGACCAGATTTCGAATATTGTACCTCAATGTGTGAAGAAAAACAACTAACTGTTTTTTAAGACTCACGTGTTAAATATCACGACGCATTGTCTTCTCGCGTAGCTGGGTACATAGTTCGAAGAATGTCTCTCAATCCATCCTAAGTTGCGTGATACAATCCCGGTCACTGACCTTAATGATAGAGTTGATGAACCTGGCCCGCTCATCATCTCCATGACGAGCCAATTGTTTGAACATGTATTCACGACAATATTCCCCAACAACCGCCACACAAGCCATTATCGCCCGAGCAATTATGACACTATCTGTATTTTCTCCAAAATCTTCACTCTTCATCGCCCACTGATAACGAACACTATCAGGTTCATATACTAAAATTGACAGTTTTTAACAGTATTTCTCATATGATATGGGGAACAAACCTACTATAGAAGCTTAGAAAATTTAAATCAATTTAAACAGTCAAGCATTCCTTCAATTTGTCTCTAGTTGTAAGTCGAGTTTTCTTGCATGGAAGGCTTTTGGGAACATCTGAATTCCTTTCATCTCCTTGAGGACAACAAATTGAATTAATTTAAATGTTGGGATAAGTTCAACTATGAATGTATGTACTTTATCCACGCTGTTCATCCAAAGCGAAAGTGGACCACCCCATATGAAAACAATGGAAATAGTGATTGGCAGAAAGAACATCTGATTGGCAATAATACATCGGCTGTACTGTCAGCAACACATCAGATGTTTGGCAGAAACAACGATATGGCAGATACACTCTAACATGTATATCCTCAAATAATATCAACCAGTTGTGGATCTTTTAGTATTCATCGCTAATCCAAGATTGTTAATCAAGTACATTTCACAGATAGTTTGTCGCGTACATTTCAAAAAAAAAAAAAAAAAAAGACAATGAATTTCTGTTTTCTCATAAGAAAAGAAGAGTAGAAACTTACCTCTTATACGTATCTATAATGAACAAGAACCAAATACGTCCTAGGCAAATTTGAATAGATTAGGGTGGATTGTATGAGATTAATGATGGTGTTGTCAGTGGATTGTCTTAAGATCCATGGGATTGTTATGTCCCGGGATCAGATCACCCAGTCCGTTTGGCACGCCCAACCAATCCTGGGATTTAACTTCCAATCCCTTCCAATACCATCCAATCCACCCGTCCAAATGGGCCCTAAGAGGAGTATCGTATCCACTGTTAAAATCATCCTAAGGTCCACTGTACTGTTTATTTGACATCCAATCTGTTGATTAGGTCATAAAGGCCCAGATGAAGGGAAAAAACAAAGATCAACTTGATCCAAAACTTTTATGGCCCCCAAAAGGTTTTTAATGGTCGATGCTCATTCAACACTGTTTCCTGTAATGTGGTCCAGTTGAGATTTGGATATACCTTATTTTTTGGTCTCATACCATAAAATGTTCTGGAAAAATATATAGACGGCATGGATGAAACACATACATCATGGTGGGGCCCACAGAGCAACGAACACCAGCCGTTGGCTGGTTGTAGGGGGAGCAGCCAATCCGTTTTGGAAGCGCCTTGGTTGGTGTAACACACACCAGCTATATAGCTGGTGTAGATACGTGTCGTGCGAAGACGAGCACCAACGCGCCTCGACCTCCCAATTGTACGAACGGTTCAAATGAGATCAAAGTTACATGGCTTCAAAATGACGTCCATTCATCCATTTTTCGAGATCATTTTAGAGTATTATACAAAAAATAAATCATATCCAAAGCTCAAATGGACCACACAAAAAATAGCCGTGAGGATAATGATTTTCACCGTAAAAAAATTTATAGTATTTTCTATCCAACATGTTAGTAAGGTTAAAAATACATGGATGAAGAGGAAAAACAAATTTCTTATTGATCTAAAACTTCCGTGACCCCAAAAGGGTTTCAATGGTAGAGTTTCAATCCCCCACTATTTTTTTTGCAGCGTGGTCTACTTGATCTTTAGATCTGTCTTATTCTTCGGCTCAATCCTTAAGATGGGATAGGGGGAATGGATGGAAAGTTTGAATATAACTCATACCTCATAATTTGACTCGCGGAACTTACTGACGTCGATCCGCAGCTATGTAGCTGCGGTGTGGTACACCAACCAATCCGCTTTCATCCGTTTCCAACTTTCCATCCTAAACGGACGCGGATTTACTGGGAACGCCTTTCGACAGGAAGTTCCTGCGCAAGGATACTGGGTGGGGCCCACTTCAATGTATGTGAGAAATCCATTCCGTCCATCAGTTTTTAGAGCTCATTTTAGGATGTTAGAGAAAAAAATAAATTGGATACAAAACTCAACTGGGTCACACGAGAGGAAAATTGGATAAAGAAATTCCTTGGCTTGCGTGTTGGACATCTGAGCCATCCAAATTTTGGTCCACACCATGAGGTTACCTGCCGTGATAATCAAAGAAGTCCATTAATTACGTGGGCCTCATCTGTACGATGAGTCAGACCATCGTCTGTACATTGATTTCTACGATGTTGCCCGCCCGGTGCGTTGGGTCAGTCTGGCTGTCGCTTTAGGTCGTATTCATGGTGTGGCCCACCTCTCTGTACTCTTAATCTTAAAGTGCATGCGTGCATGATGTTACACATGTCGCGTGCGTGATCCAAGCCGCACATCCGGTGGAAAACAACGTTTGGACCGACGGGGTGGAAAACCAGGCTGGTGTGATCATATGTTGGGTCCCACATATTTACAAATGAAATAGAAGGTATAAGATTATAGACCTAGGTCTGCATTAGACGAACTTACGTAGCAAAACTAGACTAGCCTACTTGCCTAACTTTTACCACGGAAGCTACATGGTGTGGCCCACTTGATGAACATCTTGGATCGAGCGTGCGGGAACCTCTCGCCGCAATTACAGTACTAGCAAGCGCACTTGCGTACTTACCGTTTTGATACTCTGGCAGAGTATGACGCTTGATACGCCGGCACTCATAAATTGTTCAAAACTGTAGAAACCCCTGCTGCGAACTCACAATCCCATGGTTGAGCAATCCTAACCTTTGATTCATGGACATTTGTTTCATGAAATATTGACCATTGGATATTTAGTTTTTAACCGTCCAATAAATGTCCACTAATCTGATAGTCAGATTATCAAAAGAGCTTAATTTTTTTGTCATCATACACCTAAAAAGAGTCATAATTTAGAAAGTTTTCGGAACTACTTATATGCCACATAAACAATTCCAAAGTAATTTCTAAGTGCCTGTTTATCATCCCTCGCGTTCCGCCAGAGTATCAAAGTTTTTCTCTTCCAAGAGAAAGGTGACAAGAATCGTTAGCTGAGACCGTCAGTCGCATCTGTGGTGAACTTTACGATGCTGACGTGTCATATGCTCTTTCAGGCGTGCGGGTTTTATTCGAACGAACCCGGGGAAAATGGTGAAATTATAAGGTGTACACGGAAAGAGCATTTGAATTACACGTGTTCACTACCTAAAGAGAGCCTGGCCTATCTTCAGGCAATGAATGAGGCCCACATCATGAATGGCCAATATCTTACACACGTGCCATTCAAATGGCTACTAGCTCACGTAGCTAGGGCTATGCTCGCTGAGGAGAAATGATTCAGTACGCTCATCTTAACAACTTACCTATATCTTTTATAATCATTAATCTGGCCCATCCACTTGGTGGGTTCCTTTTTAGATGGGCGATCGGGCAATCCTAACCATCTAATCAAGAACATTCAAAAATACCCATTTAAGAAAATGTGGCTCTGATCACTGGTGAAAAAAAATAAGAGATTTAGACAATTGAACTTCACCTAATTAATGAACAGGGAAATGTTGTAAAACTGATGATTTTATTGCTAGACTGCTCTTTCCTTAAATAAGTATTTTTTTTCTTGTATTTTATCTTATTTTCTCGTACGTGTTCCTGTTTCCTACAATGGGATTGTCAATTTCTATTTTATAGACTCCATCTTAATTTATAATTCGGCTCTAAAAAGTAATATATATATATATATATATATATATATATATATATATATATATATATATATATATATATATATATATATATATATATAAACATTTTCTTAAAAATATTTACCAAATTGGTGATAGGATGAGAAAATTTTGCCACAAGAATCTTGGTTGAAATCACCAAAAAGGACGATGAAGAGCACCAATCATGCGCGTGGTGTTAGTTTTAGGTTTGCTTAAGTGCTTTTGGCACTTTAGCAGGCGTGCATTACACTTGGCGTATATGCATCCTTACACGGAGGTTAATCTTTTTAACAATTGGTTCAGACCTATTTGAGTCATGGCGCACTTAAGGATTAAATGGGGTCGAGTTATAGGTTTAATTTATTAGTGTCTAAGGTTTTAACTATAGTGTTGATTAAATGTGCCTAACACATGATTGTATATGAAGTATTAGTGTCATATATATGTTATATATGTGGTGACGGTTAAACTAATTAAAATATGCATGCTAGCTAAAAATGTTATTATATAGAAACAATATTTTTATTGTTGTTTAACGATTTATGTTTAAAAGAGAAAAAATAACTATCTCAAAAAATGACATTAATTTAGGACAAATATGAATGTTGCATGTAAATGAGTGTTGGAATATTTTGAAAAGGTATAAGAGTCTATCTCCTAAAAAGATACCATGTCCCTTCAAGTTTTATCCCTTGAACATTGTAATCAAAAGAGACAAGAAATACACTATTTCCATGTCATTCAATCCATTGCCCTATACTATTTTCTCTGTCTTCTTGCAATTATCTTTCTAAGAATATTTTTGTGAAGCATATCTGTATTAAAATTTGAAAATCTAATCAGCACTTAAGAGGTATAAATCTTAGTATTGAATTTTAAATTTGTAAGTTCATCATATTCTAAAGATAATTTATCATCTCCTTTTTATTACATTTGGTTGAATATTTAAAAAAATAATATCAAATTTGTCTTAAGATATTAACTATCCGGATAAAGATTTGAATCTACGAACCTAATATTTCATTACAAGTTTATGAATTTCTTCCATTGTGTACTACTTTACTGTTTCAACAGAGAAGACCATCCACTTTTCATTCCCCAATAAATCCAAGTGGGACCCACCAAGTGAACCATCCAAATCAATCTGTCCACATACACGTGTGCATATTGGATAATCCTTCTCTAAAACCAGGCCATGAGCTGTGTTTGGATGACCTAAACACAGTAAAAGTCTATCTAGGTATAAGTGAAAAGGAAAACCAAAACTCTTTAGTCCCAACGGCAATGATTGCTTTCAGAAGGCTTATAAAATGCCACATCCACGAGAGAATCTAACATCCTGAAAGCTTTTGGAGCTCTTTTCTTCTCTAAATGTAGAGGTTTTCAAGATCTACGGCTATTCCATAACTCCAATGTGAGTCTCCCTCTCTTCTCATCTTTTTTTGTACAACCACATACAGACTCCCTCTCGTCTCCTCTTTTTTTAATTACAGAACTAACCACCTACAGCCAGTTGCATGCTTAACTTAGCCTACAGCCCCATCTCTCTCGCCAATGTCTTACTTACGCACAACATCGGAGTCATGAAAACAGTGGACCCCACGATGAATACCACCTGGCAAAAAAATCAGACCGGTCCACTTGCTATGCAGTTCACATGATCAAAAATAAGTTTCAGCAACTTACAGGTGTGGCCCACCTAATGAGTGGATCGGCTTGATTTAGCTTATCTTAATGGTGGGGTCAAACTTTTACACGTGTCAGATTTCCTGCACATGCTATTCGTTGGTAAGAAAAGAAGGGCTGCATACTAAGTAATCATACAGCCCCATGTAGGTGATCTGTTCTATTTATTTATTTACTTTTATATATTGTAATTGGGTTTACGAATTTGCCAAGAAGGTCATCCATACTGCTGCAAAAATGTAATTATTTTTTTTCGAGAAAGGATCGCATGCATGGAACTATCATGTTTGTGAACTTTCACATACAACCCTAGTTTCCTTCCAACATACAATATGTTTCGGAAATCCAAGCCGCTCACAAAGTGGGCCATAACATAAGAATGGTCACTTACGAAAATTAGTCCGATCCACTCAATATCTGGGACACCCGTACATTGAGTCAAATCATGGCTGTCCATTGATTTGAAAGTGTAACCTACACAGTAAGTGTACGAAAATTATTTTAGTACCAGATTATCTTTATGGTGTGGCCATCCTTTTGAACGGATCAGATGTCCAATAAAAATGACACATCGGTGGAAAAGATAGGGATGCATGTGAACTTTCGGTGTTACTTATCATTCTTAGGTTTCTTATTCATTTTTTCGGAGATAAATGTGATCCGTTGGTTGCCTGGTCAATCCATGATGAGCAAGGGATATTGCCCACTTGTCCATGTGAATGAATGATCTTGACTGTCTATCTAATGGACACTTTGGTGGGAGGTGGACCATATGAATATCATATGGGGTGGACAATCACATCCATCCGATTAACAGCCTTCGAACCATCAGTGGTCCACATTAAAAACAATTAATCGAACAGCAAAGATTCTCCAGTCGGCGTACCTAACATGTTCTCCTCCCATAAATTGTGGAGCCCACCTGATGAATGGACTAGATTATCTAAACACGCAGCCACGTGGTGCCCATCGTGGTTGGAATAGAGATTTCGGGTATGTGTTATGTCTTTGACTGGCGAGACAGAGCTCTCCTTAATGAAAGCCGGTTTGCATGGTTTTACCAAACAATTCCAGTATAATTTATAATATCATGTCTGAGAACATATCAACGGCTGATATTGCCTGGTTGTGGGCACAGCAAGCATCCCATGTGCTTTAGTACACTGAATTGGTGCACGATACGTGATTCATACCAAACGTGGCATTGATGTATACTTGTAAAAGATCCGAGCCATTCATCAAGTGGGGCAGATTGCAAACATGCTCGTACCTGAATACGAGGCTAGTCCACTCATCAGGTGGGCCGCATGTTTACGTAAGGTGTCGATGGTCAGAGAAAAATGACCGATTGTCTCTTTCAGCATGCACGATCAACTTGATAGTAGACCTTGAATTTTGGACCAGGGTATATTTACAAGGGGCCCCACCTGATAACTGGTTCGGATTCGACACACGTGTGCCAGGTTTGCTGAACACTTATCGACCATTCATATTGATGGTACATCGCTGGTGGGGTCTGCCGCTTGTTATGATATGAACCCATACCGTCGGTTCGGTACGAGTGATTGTCAGTATGTAACAACCGTTTGATCAAGATCGTGTGGCCTACATTAGGACAAGTGGTACTTGGTGGGGTCCACCTTATGGCAAGACATGCGACTATGGTTATCCGTACAATACCAAACACAAGTTTGGTGTCGAGGGGATTAACCGAGTCAAGGAAACGGATACCAAGAGAGACAAAAGAAACCCTTATTTAAGAAGTGGGCCCTTAGATACTGAGTCACGCGAGTTGACTCAGCTGATACGATCTCAGAAATCGGATCCTGCAGAGGAGTTCGTTTTGCCTCTGTCGAGACTGAGGATCCAGCGTGCTCTGCCACCCGCTAAGGCCCACATGATGAGATGATCTGATGATTTGAACCGTCCATTTTCTCTATACTATCATATATAAGCTATTATCACATAATCTGGCATCAGTTATGATCCTATCATATTGTTTATAGATTTTAATATGATCCACTGAATCTTTCATTGCTTCAAATCATCTACAGATAGTGATAGTCAAAATCATCCGTTGAGATTAAATTTCATCTAGTGTCCTTTATGTTATAGGCTCCACATAATGGACAGTCTCGATCGTCAGACCATTCAACATGTGGGCCCCATGGGCGGAGATACATGCTGGATCCTCCGTTGCGAGAAAGGCAGAACGAACTCTTGTAAGTGCATTCGCCTTGCACTGGGTTAACGCACGTGTTGTAGCAATTCAGAGCTGTACACAAAGTGTACGGACAGTGTAATGCCGTACTACAAAAATACACCAATCCAATCACCACGTGTGACACGTGTGTACAGGGAATTCAGACAATTTATCTTAGCCATTCACTTGCTTATACACGTGTCATCATTACAATGGTTATCATCCTTACCGTACGGCCTTTCGGTAATCGGTAATGTAGGCTGTCCATCCTGGGCCATCCACCATGGATGACCAGAATCCAAAACAACATCCGTCGTATGATCGTGTCCATCTGATCAATTAACTTCTTTGTCAGTTTAAATATGCGCCGTTGCCTGCTCACTGCATCCTTGTTTAGCCATCCGTTTGTTGGCCCCAAATTCAATGGCCGAGATTGTCCAATCAGTTGCATACAAGCTGAGACTAAAAGGAGTATGGTGGATCACACTCATGCACATAGCCGCTCCATAAGTAGCTATAAGCACTCCATCCCAGCCGTCCAAGTTGTAGGCCACATAGTTGTAGTGTAATTTCCAAAAAAGGAAAAAGACCTATTCTAAAGATACTAGCCATTTGATATCTTGCCATCAAATGAACGGTTGACAAGTTAAACGTGGTGCCTAGTCAAAATCAAACAGCTAAATGCGTGTTGACCAGATGATTACAATTATCCTTTCTTTGTCATTTGAGCCTTCCCATAGCGTGGGCCCACTTAAAAACATGCCTAGATAGAGTACTTATCTGTCATATGTACTGTGTATGTAGGCCAGAGTATCATACAATTACCCGTCCTTTATGAGTAAACCTTACTAAAAGTGGAAACTGGGCTTGGTTGGCTAGTCTAGCCCAGCAAATTTAGGGTGACTTTGGGCTGGGAGTTTAGGCCCATGAATCTTAGCCCTGGTTTTTTAAGAACCGAATCGGGTCCAACAGAGGCTGATTCAACTCGGGTCGCATGGGATTCATCGGAATCTTAAAACCATGAGTCTGATTTCTGGTTGGTCCATGTTGTGGCGTATCACACATGGACCCTGATGGCTTGGGTCTGACCATATGCTTAATAATGTTTTGGGTTGGACTCAAAATCTCCTTTCCCTACAATGGGCTGGAGATGGCCCTTACCTCCAGGCCTGTGGCAGCCATGGGATGGATCCGGATCTGGGTCATTGTCTCGCAGGCTAGACATGGAGATTTGGCCCACCTTTTGCATGGCTTGGATGTTCCATGTAAGTGAGATGCTGCCCGGAAAGGAAGCGTCGTATGTAAAAGTTTACATACCGCATGTACGTGAATGTATACAATATATCTACCTTTTCAAGTTGTAGAAAAAATAAGCACATGTTTAGTGAGCCACGCCATTGGTTCATTGGCCCAACAGTCGATGATGGTCCATAACACGAAATCTTTTTGATAAGATGATCCTATCCATTCAATCACTACCCAATGATAGATTACTAAGAAGAGAGGTATATCATCAGTCCAAATTCAGCTAGAGAAAATGCCACAAAATTCGCGATACTTGGATGTTGGCTGGCTATTTCTGTGGTTTATTTATTTATTTATTTATTTATTTATGAACTGTGTATTTTTCTGGTTTGAAATTTGAAAGGTTGGGATTATCCCATTAAAACAAATTTAAGATATTGTAATGAGCCATGTTTGAAACTTGAGTACAATGTACATGACTTAGGTCGATGATCCTGATATATAGGTAATATAATGATACAAAACGACAATGGTATTTTATTTATTTATTTATTTTTCAATGGACCGACAAGGACAAAATCATGCCACAAATGAAGGGGACAAACCTTCGATTCTCCTTTGATATTTTGTAGGTCTCAATCCCCTCTATTCACAGACCCTTTGACATCTCCTTCTCTTTTCTTTTTTTTATGATTGCAGGAACATCAAACAGTTGCATGTATCTCCCTCTATGCACCGTCTCTACTCCCTATATAATACAACGTAATACTTCTCACTAGCCATTTCAATCTCTCTCTCTCTCTCTCTCTCTCTCTCTCTCTCTCTCTCTCTCTCTCTCTCTCTCTCTCTCTCTCTATCATGGAATTTGAACCCAGTACCAATCTTGATCTGGCCCCATCAAATAACAATAATCTAAACCTTGAACTAGCTCTAGAGCCATCATCGCCGTCGAAATCTCTTCACGTCGTGCCCCGGATCTTCTCTTGCAACTACTGCCAAAGGAAATTCTACAGCTCACAAGCTTTAGGTGGCCACCAGAATGCACACAAGCTCGAGCGCAGCATGGCCAAGAGGTGTCGTGATTCAAATCTAGCCGTCCAATCGCATATCAGGGTGGGCCATCGACAGTCTTCTTCTAATGGTGGATTCATCCATAGTGGACACATGGGTGCCATGATCATGGGGTCCACACAAAAGCAAGTTGATTGTTACTATGACAGGAGCTTTGGTAAGAGAGATAATTTCACGGCAGAAGATATAAGAGGAGAGGATTTAAATCAGCTAGACTTGTCTTTGAGGCTTTAACCAACTGTTTTTCTTTCCTAACATTCTCTCTTTTCTACTTGAATTGTATGATATTGAGAGGTTGTATCCAATCCAACTGTGGTAGAATAAACAAATTCTACAAGTTCTATTTCTTTTGTTTAAAATTTCTGATTGTTGTAGTGTGATTGGGCGACATCATCACATAAAATATTTAATGCATGCGCAGCATAGCTAACAGCCATAGTGATGATGTGGACCAATCACATTATAGAAAAATAAAAAATTTTCATTTATGGCAAGCAGAGGATTAAGATTTCTTCCTTACTCTATTTAGGTTCACCATATTTGTCATGTGTACCTGCCTATTAACTGAGCCCCACCACAAGATGGCCCTAAAATACATTGTCCAATCATAAGGTGGGGCACACCATAGAAAACAATGTCCAATTATTTGGTATTTTGGTTTCTACTAGTGGGGCCCATGTGAAAATGATCCAAACCATTATATTTGCGTGGTTCATTTCAGATTGCCTATGCACCAAAAGTCTTGCAGATGGAAGAATCCTGACTCGTGGTGACTTAAAAAAATAGATGGTCAAGACTCAAGAAAGAGCTACAGCTGTAGATATTCAAGATTCAGTCCAGAAAAGACAAGTTCTGGAGCTAGGATCTTCTAATCTGGGGGATTTTGGTGCGTGAGTGTAACTGTAATGCCTTGAAAATTGAGGGTTGTGCATACGCTCGACTCCCAAGTTCCCGGGTATCACTTATAACCAGTTTTACTGTTTTATGTTTAATTTGGGTTAATGAGTAGTATGGAATTACTTGGAGCATGAATCATAGTCACATCTATTTTACTCAAAAGGAAGTGGCTAAAATTATAATACCCTGAAAATCGGGGGTCGTGCATACACTCGACTCCAGAGTTCCCAGGGTCACTTATAACTAATTTATATTAATATGCATTTAATCAGGTTTAAATACGCGGGCTGGAATTTTCTGGAACATGAAGCACAACCACACAAGTCCACCGAAATGAAAGAAATAAAATATATATACAGGTCCAAAAATATAAATGGGTCGCACAAGGCGTTGTCCAACAAAACCACAAAAAAAAAATAATATATCCAAAAAGAATAGAGCTGAGTCTACAATTCAGCGGCCTAAATCCCGCATATCAAGCCGATGGAGAGCCGCCCATCAACTAAAAGTAGGACAGCTCGTCATCCTCCTCCAGGCTCGCTTCGCTAAGCTCCTCGTGCACCGTATCACCTACATCTATGGGAGAGTCTGGTTGGTATTTTAAAATACCGTCCTAGAGTGGGAGTGAGTGATCAACTTAGTGGGTGCTATTTGTCTTAAGTTGTAAAAGACATCAATTATATTATGAACTTAATAAAAAACAATCATTCACAAACTCCTAACTAATCTTATTAATGCGCATGCATGACGAATGATATGATGCATGCCCTCGCCACAACACTCCCTCGAGCAACTCCATCTAACGATCGCGTATAACCAATACTCCCTCAGAGCGACCTCAACTGCCTAGTCACCACCCTAACTAGTGCAATACAATGTGATGTGTTAGCCAAGTTCTTAGTTAAGTCCATTCATCCAGCAGGTTAGGGAATCTGATATACCCCCACATATCAATGCCTCAACTAGTTGTGATGCCAAGGCCCCTCAACACGTGAGGCCAGGGCACCGTGATCCTTGATCCCGTCTGGTTCCCCATCCCCGACTTCAAGCACATGGGGAGTGCTGATAAGAAGGGATCGCTGGTAATCACTACGGGGAGGCGCGTCACCCCAGCGTAGGCCGACAGCTCTGACACAGTGTCCCATTCCACCATGCCTAGCTCACGAGGTGGTGGATCAGATTAAATTTGGTCATCGATGGGCTACAACGGTTGTATAGTGTTCCAGGTTCCATACATATGTAAGCAAACAGGGTTAACAAAACAAGGTTAGTCAGTCAGTAGACTAGACCACAAGAGTTCAAGCAAGTACGTGGCGGAACGGCATTGGGTACGAGCGACCCATGTAGTCTAACTACTGCCGCCCACACGCACTCGCCTAAATCCATGGGTTTAGCCTCAAGACGATCCTATCAACGAGGCCGCCTTCGCTCTCTTCGTATTCCTGACCAACCCAAGGGTTTGGGTGGTGATTCATAACATGCCAACTAACGAGGTTATCAACTAGCATAACAACATCATGTTCTCATATTCCTCAACATACAATTCAGAATCTCTTAGCAAGACAGGCTAACAATATCATGAATAAAGGTGCATGTGTGTTTTGTGGGTTGGTGAGGAAGTAAAGCACTTCCTACATCTCATAGAGCCAATTTGCACAAGAATTAATAAGATATACATGTTATAGGGCAACACCATGTGAAGAAAACCAAACAAGACATAAACATGAGATCATCAATTAATACCAAATCATGTGAGAGGCAAGAACAATATCATATGAGAAAATCAACATGACATACGATTCCCTATAATTCCAAACATCCCAACAATTCCTAGGTTTTTCCCTAAATTCTCCAAATACATCATCCAAACAAACAAAATCATTAGACTCATACTACAATTAGTGTTAGGCCACCTAAGGTTAATAGTCCGCACCTATGGATCGTTGAAGACTTGAAAATGACCTAGGAGTGTGGATTTTGGGGGTCTATCGGCCGGAATCCCTAGAGTAAGCATGTGCATGTTAGAACTCCATGCCAATCCTTTCTCAACTCAAGGGTTTCAAGGAAAAAATGGTGATGGGTTTACCTGTATGATCAACGGAGCGATCCTTATAATTGTGGTGGAGGGTTTCCTTTGAAAAAGGGATAGGAAGTTGCAAGATTTGGTTTCCTTCGGCCCCACCCTGATCTATGGTCCACCCTTACTCTCCTTCACTCTCCCCTCCCCTCTTCTTCCTTTCTTCTTTCTCCCTTTTCTCTCTTCTCTGTTTCCTTTTTCTAGGGCAAATTCTTATGGGGAGAGAGGTGCCCCAAAAAAGCCCCTTTTATAATGCCAGATTTGGTGCAAATGGCCCCAAGTGTTGGGTATTTACTATACTAACCCTATAGGAGGGTTTTTCTAGCCTATAGGGCTCACTCTCTACAACAAATTAGACTTTTTGCAACAATTTTTTTTAGCGACGAGTCGAATTTTATTGGGAAATGCAATTTTTTACAACGACATTTCAAGTCGTTGCAAAATATAGATTATTTACGATGACATTTTAAATCGTCGCTAATAATTAACTTTTTTTGCGACGAGCTTTAATTATCGTCGCAAAACTTGTCGCAAAAAGTTTTCGTATGAATTTTTTACAACGATCTTAACCAGTCGTCGCTAATAGTCACTTTTTGTGACAAATTAGGTGTCGTAAAAAAAAATATTTTTTACGACGACGTAAAAGTTGTCATAAATAGTAGCTTTTGCAACGACTAATTCAACTCATTGTAAAAAATACTGAATTTTACTTGTGGCGACGAATGTAGTTTCATTGCGAAAT
This sequence comes from Magnolia changhungtana, assembly GCA_030180095.1. Classification (NCBI taxonomy): domain Eukaryota; kingdom Viridiplantae; phylum Streptophyta; class Magnoliopsida; order Magnoliales; family Magnoliaceae; genus Magnolia; species Magnolia changhungtana. Next base: position 3,542,802 of record JASAUF010000630.1, on the reverse strand, counting down.
GTTAGAGTATTTGCAACAACATTTTAAATCATCGCAAATAGTCAACGTTTTTGCGACGAGCTATAATTATCGTTGCTAAAACGTTTTCCACCAATTTCTTATAGAAAAATTACATGGCGGGAAAGACGTTTCGCCACGCGTTTCTATGGTCATTGCTAATGTCCACTTTATGCGACGAATTGAGTGTCGTGGCAAAATATTATATTTTGCAACGACACGAAAGTCGCTACAAATAGTCTGTTTTAGCGATGACTAGGTTAACTCGTTGCGACAAATACTAACTAAAATGTTTTGCGACAAATATAGTTTCATTGCGAAATGTTAGAGTATTTGCAACAACATTTTAAATCATCGCAAATAATCACCGTTTTTGCGACGAGCTATAATTAACGTCGCTAAAACGTTTCCCACCAATTTCATATGAGAAAATTATATGGCGGGAAAGACGTTTCGCCACACATTTCTATGGTCATCGCTAATATCCACTTTATACGATGAATTGAGTGTTGTGGCAAAATATTATTTTTTGCAACGATACAAAAGTCGCTACAAATAGTCTGTTTTAGCGACGACTAGGTTAACTCGTTGCGACAAATACCAATGAAAAGTTTTGCGACAAATGTAGTTTCATGGTGAAATGTTAGAGTATTTGCAACAACATTGTACATCATTGCAAATACTCAACGTTTTTGCGACGACATATAATTATCGTCGCTAAAACGTTTTCCACCAATTTTTTATAGAAAAATTACATGGCGGGAAAGACGTTTTGCCACGTATTTCTATGGTCATCGCTAATGTCCACTTTATGCGACGAATTGAGTGTCATGGCAAAATATTTTTTTTACAACGACATGAACGTCACTACAAATAGTCTTTTTAGCGACGACTAGGTAAACTCGTTGCGACAAATGCCAACTGAAATGTTTTACAACGAATGTAGTTTCATGGCAAAATGTTAGCATATTTGCGACAACATTTTAAATCATCGCAAATAGTCAACGTTTTTGCGATGAGCTATAATTATTGTCGCTAAAACGTTTCCCACCAATTTCTCCGGCAAAAATTACATGGCGGGAAAGATGTTTCGCTACGCGTTTTTATGGTCATCGTTAATGTCCACTTTATGCGACAAATTAAATGTCGTGGCAAAATATTATTTTTGCAATGACACGAAAGTTGCTATAAATAGTCTGTTTTAGTGACGACTAGGTTAACTTGTTGGGACAAATACCAACTGAAATATTTTTGCGACGAATGTAGTTTCGTGGCGAAATGTTAAAGTATTTGCAACAACATTGTAACTCATCGCAAATAGGCACCGTTTTTTCGACGAGCTATAATTATCGTCGCTAAAACGTTTCCCACCAATTTCTCCGATAAAAATTACATGGTGGGAAAGACGTTTCGCCACGCGTTTCTATGGTCATCGCTAATGTCCACTTTATGCGACGAATTGAGTGTCGTGGCAAAACATTATTTGTTGCTACGACACAAAAGTCGCTGCAAATAGTGTATTTTAGCGACGACCGGGTTAACTCGTTGCGACAAATACAAATTGAAACTTTTTACAATGAACGTAGTTTCATTGCCAAATGTTATAGTATTTGCAACAGCATTGTAAATCATTGCAAATAGTCGACGTTTTTGCGATGAGTTGTAATTATCGTCGCTAAAAACGTTTCCCACCAATTTCTCTCGAGAAAATGACATGGCAGGAAAGACCTTCTGCCACGCATTTCTATGGTCATCGTTAATGTCCACTTTATGCGACGAATTGAGTATCGTAGCAAAACATTATTTGTTGCCACGACACGAAAGTCGCTGCAACTAGGTTGTTTTAACGACGACTAGGTTAACTCGTTGCGACAAATACAAACTAAAACTTTATGCGACGAACGTAGTTTCATTGCAAAATGTAAGAGTATTTGTAACAACATTGTAAATCATCGCAAATAGTCGACATTTTTGCAACGCACTATAATTATCGTCGCTAAAACGTTTCCCACCAATTCAAAATTTTAATTTTGACATGAATTGTGTTGTTGAACATGCGATGAACCTCCAATTAATGATTGAATGGTACAAACCAACATAAATCTTATTATCAATTTCCTTATTAACGATACAAATGGTACACATCGACAATCGCTTGATCGACCTCCAATCAACAATCGAATGATATATAGAAAGTGTTGTTGACCATCCGATCAACCTTCAATCCTTTATCGGATGTTGGAAATCATCGTGCATCACTTCATTAAGTCTCCAATCAACAATCGAATATTGCACATCACCAAAAATCACAAGGTCAACCATGTTTAATGGATAGATGGAATGGATGGATGGATGTTTTGATGATTGATGGGATGATCAACCATGTTTGATGAACGAGATGGTCGGATGTTGGATGGATGGATAGTATATATGGTTGGATGGATGGATGTATAGATGGATGTTTGGATGACTGGATATATATATGGATGGAATGGTTGGATAGATGGATGTTTGGATGATTGTATGAGATGAATGGATGGTTTGATGGGGGATGCAATGGTTAGATGGGGGATGAGATGATTAATGAGGCTCCGATGGGCCACTAAGTGGCCAACAAGATGTATGAATTCTATCCACACCGCCCGTCTTTGCACGACATGTATCTATACACCACCGTACATGCTGTTACAACTTACGACTCATAAGTCGCATTAAATCGAATTGCAGTGCGTCTTGAGTTACTCGAGAGTCGATGCGCTCTCATCATACTGAGTAAACTCAGTTGGGCCCACCTTGAATGTATGTAGTCTATCCAAGGCGTCTATCCGTTTTTCCATCTAATTTAAGGGGTTGATCCCAAAATTGAAGCAAATCCAATGATCAAGTGGATCATACCACTTGAAACAGTGGAGATAATGATTTCCACCGTTGAAACCTTTTTAGGCCCACAGTGATGTTTATTTTTCATCCAACCTGTTCATAACATTATAAATACATGGATGAAGAGAAAACACAAATATAAGCTTGATCCAAAACTTCTGTGGCCCTCAAGAATTTTTCAACGGTAGATGTTCAATTCAACTGTTTAATATGGTGTGGTCCATTTGAATATTGGATATCTCTAATTATTGCGCTCAAGCCCTGAAATTATTTTGTAAAATGAATGAATGGAGCCGATAAAATACATAAATCATGGTGGACCCCACAAACTTCACTCCGTACGCTAAGTGTAGTGAGTTGCTCGCTATGCAATCTGCTTCGAAGCTGCTAAGCTGTGTTGACGACTTGACGTGCACATCACAAAATTTCTCAGTGGGCTCTTATCATACTGAGTAAAATCTATTGGGGCCCACCGTGATTAATGCATGTGCTTTATCCATGCTGTCCATCCGTTTTTCTAGATCATTTTAGTGGTTGAACCCAAAATTGATGCATATCCAAAGCTCAAGTGGACTATACCACAGGAAAAAGTAGCAGTATTGTTTTTCACCGCTGATAAATTTATAAGGCCCCAGTGATGTTTATTTTTCATCCAACATGTTCATATGATAAATATATGTGATAAATATTTATACGAATAACTCCGGATCGGATCGGTCCGAATCCATTCATTTCAGATCGGTCCGGATTAACCACGATTCGAACTTGATTCGATGAACGGTCGGATCTGACTAATCCAACTCGAACAACATCAATCTAGGCCTTTGGATCGGTTCAGATCGGGTCGGATCCGATGGATCGGGTCGGTTTGTGTCCAGCTCTAATTAACATGTCAAATGTGCCAATGCATGTCCTACACTACATGACACTTCTTGTTCCAAAATGTCACATGTGTCATCATCCATCTTTATTAGTTCCGAATATGCTACATGTATCTTTAAAAATGGTTAGACGGTATGGATATAATTAGAGGTGGGCATCGAGTCGAGTCGGACAAGATTGACCCCAACTCATTTCGGTCCGAAGTTTTTAGTACCGGACCCGAACCCGATCAAATCCGGCACTGAGTCCGGGTCCTTTAACTCAATTTGATCTGTTGTATTGTTGGCTTGACTCGAACCGAGTCCGACTCAATCTGGAAAATCGAGTCGGATCGGGTTATATACGGTTCGGATCGAATATTCTTGATAAAAATAAAAGAGTTTCAATAGTAGAGGAAGGTGGTCATTAAATCTATATTGTGTCCTCTCGTAAGGGCCACTTGAGTCTTGGATTTAATTCAATTTTGGCAGCATGTACTAAAATGAGCTCCTAAAACGGATGGATGGTGTGGATTTATCACAAACATCATGGTGGGACCCACCTAACATTCCAAGCAAGAAAGGTGAAAGACTTGTTTTTCGTCAGGAGCTCTAATCGAGGAACCTCGAGCCGTGTGAGAAGAAAGATTGGGTACTCCCATCCCACTAGTCAAAGGATAGTAAGTCAGTGCTCTATGGGCCCCACCATGATGTATTTACTTCATCCATGCCGTCCATCTATTTTTCTAGATCATTTTATGGTATGTATATAAAAAAAAAGGAGATATATCCCAGTCTCAAGTGGACAACATTACAGGAAACAACGGTGAATAAATATTGTGTGGATCGAATCAAATTGAATCGGATCCATTTGGATCGGGTTGGTGCGAGTTGGCCATTGATCTGAAATCGATCCGATTAACAGTCGGATCTTGGTGGTCCAGCTCAATCCTACCCGATCGTGGCCTTCAGTTCGAATCTGTTCAGGTCGGATCGGGGTGGATCTAGTCGGATCTGCCGGATCGGTCCCTTTCTGCCCAGCTCTAGATACAACACATGCATCATGGTGGGGTCCACAGAGCTTGGTGACGTCACTTCAGTAGCAATTTGGCTACTAACATCCAATCCGCGCCCATATATATGATATAGAGGGGAAACAGATTGGCTACTCCCCCTGCCATCGGCCAATGGCTGGTGGTCGGTGCTATGTGGGCCCCATTATGATGTACTTGTTTCATCCATGCCGTCCATCTATTTTTTCAGATAATTATACTATCAGACCAAAAATGAGGTATATCCTAATCTCAACTAGACCACATTACAGGAAAGTTAAATGAGCATGGACCGTTAAAAATCTTTTCGGGGCCATAAAAGTTTTGGATCAAGCCTATCTTTGGTTTTTCCCCTCATCTGGTCCTCTATGGCCTAATCAACCAATTGGATGTCAAATAAACAGTATAGTGGGCCTTAGGAGGATTTTAATGGTGGATATCCAATCACCATTGTTTTCTTATGGTGTGGTCCACCTAAGATTTATATCCCTCTAATTTTTGGTATAAAATTTTAAAATAATCTATAAAGATGGATGAATGGAATGGATGAAACACATACATCATAGTGGGCCCACGAAGCACCCACCACGGTTTCCCATATATGGCAGGGAGTAGCCGAACCGTTTCCTGTATATATGGGACGTGATATTTCCTGCAAAAGCCTCTCAAAGGAAGCGGATTGCGTACCGAGTAAACTCTTTGGGCCCACCATAATACATACATTCTATCCACTCCGTCCATCCTTTTTACCAGATCATTTAAGGGATCTGTTCCAAAAATGAAGCATATCCAAAACGCAAGTGGAACACACCAGCAGAAACAGTGTGAATAAAAATTCTACCGTTGAAAAGTTCTCAGGGGCCACAAAAGTTTTAGAGCAAGCTGATATTTGGGATTTCCCTTCATCCATGTTTGTCTGATCTTAGGAATATCTTGGATGACAAATAAACATCACCGGGGGCCTTAGAAAAGTATCAACCGTTAATACATGTGGTTTATCCACGCCTAAGCAATCCAATTTCCTTTCAAAGTCCTATTAAACTATGTTGGGCCCACCGTTAATACATGTGGTTTATCCACGCCGTCCATTCATTTTTCCAGATAATTTGAGGGGTTCAACCCAAAATTGATGCATGTACAATGATCAAGTGGACCATACCACAGGAAATAGTGGAATTATTGATTTCCACCGTTGAAAACTTTCTATGCCCCAGTGATGTTTATTTGTCATCAAACCTGTTCATAAGATCATAAACACATGGATTAAAGGAAAACAAAAATATCAGCTTGATCTAAAACTTCGGTTGGCCCCAAGAATTTTTCAACAGTAAATGTTTAATTCATTTTGTTTCTGACGGTGTGGTCCACTTAAGGTTTGGTTATACTCCATTTTTGGGATATAACCCTAAAATCGTGTGGTAAAACAGATGAACGGGACGGATTTCTCATAAACATCGCAGTGGGCCCCACCTCAGTTTCCAGCGCCGGAACTTCATGCCAAAGTTTTTTTTCACGGAAATCCGCGTCCCCTGATATTCTGGACGCGGATTGCGTCCTACCACCGCCTGGACGGGGCAGGGCTCTCTAGGGCCCACATTGATGTAAGTGTTTAATCCATGCCGTTAATCGCATTTTTCAGATCATTTTAAGGTATTAGCCCAAAAATAAGACAGCTTTATATCTTAAGTGGACCACAACGTGAAGATTGAACGTATACCATTAAAACCTTCTTGGGAGCTGGAGAAGTTTTGGATCAAGCTGATATTTGTGTTTTCGCCTCATCCACGTCTACGTAGCCTTATGAATAGGTTGAATGGTAAAAAACATCACGGTTGCCCTTAGAAAGGCTTCAACGGTGGTTGTCATTAACACATTAGCTTAATCTGGTGCGGTCCATTGGTGTTGTGTCCCTACCTCATTTTTTGGTTTTTATCTTAAAATGATTTGATAAAATCATTTAACGGCGTGGATAAAACACTTAGATCACGGTGGGCCCCACAGATCCCTGACACAATCAGTGTTTGTGCACTGCCAAAGAGAGAAGCTCTAACGGAAAGAGCACCTATGGTAAGACAAGATACTCTTCCGCTTCCCGAGTTTGAGTATACGTTATTCTTTATACTCCCTAAAATTAAAAATATTCATCAACTCTCCATCCTCCCTAAAATGAAAAATATCCATCCAACTCTCCATATCCTCCTGTAAAGAAGATAAGAAGCTTTACAGAAGATAAGAAGCTTTAAACGGTAGAGTGCAAAGAGAAGGCAACATCAAAGCGGTGGTTAGGTTCAACTGGTGATCTCTGTACGTGTTTCTTCTCTGAATTATATTTATATTTTGAGGCAGGTATGTTCACAAGACCCCACTATATAAATGAGTGTTTGGAATTCAACTCACTTGTGCTCCAAACACAATGTTAGGATGGATTGGTATCAAGTTCCGGTTCTAGGAAATGGGTTGAAAGCTGAGATATTGATGGGAGGGACTTCTATGCCATTAGATGTCAAAAGAGGATGATAACCAATGAGTATTTGGATGAGTCCTTGAAGAGTTTGAATATCCATGGGTTATGTTGCATGAACATCAGGTTACACATGTGAGCTCGGGGAAAATTGTTGGTTCTTTATCATTGATTTTTTTTCCTTGGTTGTTGCTGTTGTTTCCCCATTTTTTGTTTGCTTAAAAATTCATGTTTACTTTTCTTTGAGATAATTTACACTTAATAGGGATCCATGATTTCTTACTTTGTTTATCATTTCCTATGGTAATTTTTTCTTCAAGGTGTATGTAAACTATATACTTCCACGTTGGGCCCTTTTCTTGGTTGTCCATGGAAAGTAATGTCCTTAGCCTTTTGATGGATTTTCTTTACTTCTTTGGGAATGTGTTTGATCCTCGTCAAATGCGTATTTCAATTCAAGGAAGTGGGGTTTATGTAAATAGAGAAAGAGGATATAGTATCGATCCAATTCATATTGATGATCCTCTTTATCCAACAAATAACGTGGGGAGAAATTGCTTTCGTAAAAAAAAAAAAAAAAAAATGTCCCTAGCCTTGGTAATCTTTTGAAGTGTCACCAACTTTTAAAAGCATGTTCTTTTCGTGTTGGGAAGTAGAAGGATTTGTTGATCACCTTTTGATCATTTCGGATAATTTTGAAATTTGGTTGCTATTTTCCAACTTTTTATAATTCCATGGGTGCAATTCAGTTCCATTGACAAGTTGGTTGGTGGGAGGGGAGCAACTATTTTAATGCTTATGGTAACAAGATTTGGAGAATGGCATCATTACAAGAAATCATTTGGAGTGATATGCTTAGCATTAATCTGTTGATTTCTGTTTAATCGGAAAAAGTTACTTCCATAGGATGCACAAGAAGTTTTGTTTCCTTTTGATTGATCATTGACATTTTTCTGCACCAATAAAAATCTAGAATGGGTTCCAAGTTCATAAGTGAACATTGCATGGATATATTTTTTTATGCTTTACAGTGGACTACAACTATGATTTTTACAATCATAAACAATCAAAACAAATAAGAGATAAGCATGGGTTCCTCCCATAATTTCATGGGCATGTCAAGTTTACACCTGACCAACTGATGAAAATGGAAGCAAAGTAAATGAAACTAATGCAAAAAAGCCGTGTCTCTGTACTTTTTCTTTTCTTTTCTTTTCTTAAAGAGATACCAGTTTCATATATATATAGGTCAACTTGAACACTCGACAAATCGTTTTTACAAATCAAAGACACCCAAAAAAGCTCATTCTTTTTTTCTTTTCTTTTCTTTTTTTATCAAGGCTATCATTGCAACTGTGGCTGGACCCCAACATGTAAATGGTAGCGATTCTTCAACCTACAACTAGCATAGCAATACGGCAACCTACACCACCCAATTCGTTGACCCAACTGTGGATGGAGCATAACCTAAAAATCACACTTAGATGATATCATTAGCCATCTGATTTCTCCCTTTGAATTTGGACCACTCAACATTTTACTTTTTAACCATTAATCGGATGAACAAGTGATTTTAGAGAGATGATCCATCCACAATGGGACCCACAATTTGGATGGTCTGGATAGCTGTACACTAGTGCCACATGTGAGGAGGATGAGTCGCTGTCATTTTCTCAATGGTGCAGAACTAACATGGGTCTAGCCCTTGCAACAGTCGGCTGAATTCATGCTTTTTTCATACCTACCAAACACAAGTCCTGAATCTTTTTTCAGCAAGAATATTGCACGCTGCTTGGGCCCTGCCAAGTTGTGATCTAGACCTTTCATGTAGAGGCCCCACCATGGATGGACCCATGTGAAAATAAAAATTAAAAAAAATCCAATTGATCATCTTCACCAGCCTTGTAGAGGATGGTTAGAAACAATGGTCCCACATTTTCAAAGTCTTCATGTGGAAGACGAGGATCTACCTTAAGGACTTTTTGGACGCCAATACATTTGTGGGCCCTACTAGGTGAACGTTCTGGATCACCACACCAGGAAAGTAACAAATGATGAGCAGTGCTAACAAAATTCAACAACGAATGTCCATAGACTTTGAGGACTGGTGTATCTATCTCAAGTGCAATTTCTAGTTCAATTATTAATGTTTAATATTTGGAATTGTTGTTGGAATAATTAATATGATGGGCAATGTATATTCGTACAAATAATTACTTCTGATGCATCTGTGTATTCTACCTGTATTCTATACGTACCACATGCACAAATAAAAAGTAGAGTATTCTTCGTGCTCCACCGGCTATGCTACATATGGACCATTAATCTCACATGATGCTATTTATATGTACAAATGGTGGCCCACCTCTCCACAACTGATTACAATATTACTAAATCTTATGTGCCTCATTTAATTTCTCACCGTTTGTAGTAATAAATGGCCAATAAAAATAAGATACTTAAATTTCTTGAGAGACTGCATGAAGGGCGATAACCTTCAACAAAGGGTCTAGGGTGTGTGGTGGGAGAGAATCATACCCACCTTGATATACATATGCCTTATATCCACACCATCAATCCGTTCAAAACTCATTTTAGGGCATGATTCCAAAAATTTTAAGTAGATCCAAATCTCGGGTGAACCATAAGTGATAATTTATCATTAGAAACTTTTTTGTGGGCCACAAAAGTTTGGGATCGAGCAGATATTTGTGTGGTCTCTTTGTCTAGGTCTTTGTGACCTTATCAACAAGTTGGTGGGAAAATAAACATTTTAGTGGTCCACATGAAGTTTTAATGGTGGGGATTCAATCACAAGTATTTCTATGGTGTGGTTCACTTGTGGCTTTGGAATTATATCCTAAAATGTAAAAGCGGATGGACAGAGCAGATATAAGGAACATATATCACAATGGGCCCCACAGTAATTAGGAATCTACCGACATAGGTGGATTTGGCGATCAATCCACCAAAGGTGCAACTGGTTTCAAAGAAGATATAACTTCTATCACAAATTACCTAGATCATGGGATCAAATGCCTATATACCTCCCGTGGTGTAAAAAAAGAATAAGAGAATGGAATAATTGGATTGGGAAGACTTTGTTCTCATTCACATTTGGTTAAACATGTGTAGAATTCCACATATGTAGGGACTAATGTATTTATTCAACTTGTGATAGGAATACAAACATGGATAAGAGTTGGATACAAATTAGAAATAGGGCTTCAAAAGAGTATATAGAAGGAATCGAGGAGTTCATGAAGGTGGCAAGACGTCATATAGGCGGACTTAATAGCACCCGATGTCCGTGTCGCAAGTGCAGCAATTTGTACTACAAAGCTATAAACGAAGTGCATGCGCATTTATATGATAATGGGATGGATAGGACGTATACCCTAGTGGTATCATCATGGTGAAACTGATGAAGCTCTAATGATTGAGGATGATAATGATGGTTTGGCGGAGATGAAAATACGTGTTCTAGTGCTATGCAGACATCATAGAAGACTTGCACACAGGAACATTTATGGATACTGTAGATGCGACAATAGGGGAAGGGGAAACAAATAAATTTACATACTTATTGAGAGATGCTGAGTGTGAACTGTATCCAGGTTGCCACAAGTATACAAAGTTGTCATGCTTGATAAAGTTGCTACATATGAAGATAATAAATGGTTGGAGCAACAAATCATTCAACATGATGCTTGAGTTCATCAAGGATATACTTCCTGAAGGGGAAACATTACCAAAGTCCCATTATGAAGCTAAGAAGGTTTTGCGGGACTTGGGACTCGGATATGAGTCCATACATGCCTGTAAGAATGATTGTATACTTTTCTGGAAGGAGCACGAGAAGGATGATACGTGTCCAAAATGCAAAGAGTCCAGATACAAACGAGTAAATGTTAGGGGTAAGAAAATCCCGCACAAGGTCCTGCGTTACTTCCCATTAAAACCAAGGCTGCAGAGATTGTTTATAAACAGGAAGACAGCTTCTGAGATGAGGTGGCATAAAGAGAAGCGCACCATGGACCCAGAGGAGAAGGTATTAAGGCATCCAGCAGATTCTGAAGCCTGGCAAGATTTTAACAAGAAGCACGGTTGGTTTGCCGACGAACCTCGAAATGTACGGCTTGGACTGGCCAGCGATGGTTTCAACCCATTTGGAAACATGAGTACCACTTATAGCATGTGGCCAGTTATACTTATTCCGTACAATCTACCACCTTGGAAGTGTATGAAAGAGCCATTCTTTATGATGTCCTTGCTTATTCCTGGCCCAAAGTCTCCTGGAAATGACATTGATGTGTATTTGCGCCCGTTGATAGATGAGTTAAAATATTTGTGGGAAGATGGTGTAGAGACATATGATGCGTCGAAGAAAGAAAATTTTCAATTGCATGCAACATTGTTATGGACCATTAATGACTTTCCTGCCTATGGGAACTTGTCCGGGTGGAGTACAAAAGGCAAGATGGCATGTCCAACATGTAACAAGGAAACGACTTCTTATTCATTAAAGAATGGGAGAAAGATATGTTATATGGGTCATCGTCGCTTCCTCCCTCCGCAGCATAGTTGGCGGAAAAGAAGTAAAGATTTTGATGGTAAGCGGAAAATGCGGTTGGAACCTAAGCATCTATCCGGGGACGATATATTAAATCAAATGGAGGCAATTAAAGATGTAGAATTTGGAAAGAGACCGAATACTAAGAAAAGAAAGGTTACTGTAAATGAGTTGAATTGGAGGAAAAAAAGTATTTTCTTTGAGTTGCCATATTGGCGAACATTGAAACTAAGGCACAATCTAGATGTGATGCACATCGAGAAGAATATTTGTGAAAACGTCCTAGGAACAATAATGAATATTGAAGGAAAAACAAAGGACACCCCAAAGGCTCGCATGGACTTGCAGAATATGGGGATCAGAAATGAATTGTGGCTAGTTTTGAATGGTGATAAATATTTGGTACCACCAGCTTGCTACACATTGTCTATGGATGAGAAAAAGAGTTTATGTCAATGGTTGAAGGATGTAAAGTTTCCAGATGGGTTCGCATCAAACATCGCGCGGTGTGTAAACGTCAATGATTGTAAGGTATCGGGCATGAAAAGCCATGATTGTCATATTCTTCTTCAACAACTACTACCAGTGGCAATTCGTGGGTTTAAGCATAAGGATGTCTCTAATGCATTAATTGAGCTAGGATTTTTTTTCAAGGAGTTGTGTTCCAAGACGATGAATTTGAGAAGATTAGAGCAATTGGAACAGGACATCCCAATAATTCTATGCAAGCTCGAAAAGATATTTCCGCCTGCATTCTTCGATGTCATGGTACATTTAGCTGTGCACCTTCCTCGTGAGGCAATCATTGCCGGACCTGTGTCATTTCGATGGATGTATCCCATCGAAAGGTAATATATAAATTTAAATTTAATCGTTAATCAATTGTTATATTAATAATGCTTGTATATTAATTATGTTTATGGATCTGATGATGCATGTCAACAGATTCTTATACACTTTGAAGAAGTATGTGAGAAATAGAGCAAGGCCAGAAGGTTCCATAGCAGAAACCTATATAGATAACGAGTGTATGAATTTTTGCTCGATGTATTTTGAAGATGTTGAGACAAGATTCAACCGACAAGAACGGAATTATGATATTGTTCAAGGAAAACAACATGGGGGATTGTACGTCTTTACACAAAATGTACGCCTTTAGGAGCTGCAAACACATGATGAGATGGATGTAACTGAGCTTGCAAAAGCACGGATGTACGTGCTAAATAATTGCCCCGATATCAATAACTATCTAATGTAAGTGAGCTATTTTGAATTTTACTCATAATTCATATGTTTTGCATTTAATTTATAGCATTTATTCACTTTATATGTAGGGAACACAAGCAATATATTGAGAGACAATGCACTACCAATGTGCAACAGAGGCACGAACAACAATTTTCAAATTGGTTTGAGGAACGTGTAAGTGATCAATATAGTGTTTACTTGAATATTCTTATAAATATTTATAATTTTTTATTATAATTTATTAATCTCTTTTACACTTGTTTTCAATAGATGAAACGATTACGCGAAGATAAATCGCTTGAAGCGACGGATGAACTGTATTCATTAGCATGCGGTCCTGATTCACGAGTTATTCGGTATAATGGTTGCATTGTCAAGGGCATTAGGTTTCATACCAACGAGCGCGATGAAAATCGTAAAACTCAAAATAGTGGCGTGGTTGTGAATGGAGATCATGAAGAAAACTTACATTTTGACTTCTTTGGTATATTAACGGACATTATTGTTTTAAACTACTGTGGAGGAAATCGGGTCTTCCTTTTCAAATGCGACTGGTGGGATGTTAGTAATAACAAAACGGGAATACAAAGAGACAATCATTTTACAAGTGTAAATTTCTCTCGTAAATGGTATAAGGATGACCCGTTTATACTGGCTATTCAGGCTGAGCAAGTTTTTTACCTCAAGGACACTAAATTGAAAGGCAATTGGCATGTCGTTCTGAGGGCACCTCCTAGAAACTGGTATGATATTCCAAATTTGGAGGAAGATGTACAAGTTGAGGAGGAAGATGAAGATCCACTAACGTCATATAGGGTTGATGGTATTATCCAAGATGACCATCATAATGTCGACATGTTGCTTAGGGATGACATGGGCCCAGAGTATGTTGATGCCAATTTAATAAATGTTGAAGTAGATAAAAATTTCATCAATGATAATGAAAATAATAGTGGAGATGACTGGGATGACGATGTACAACTACTATGTAGTGATCATGATACATGAAATGGTCATGTAAGTTTTAGCTTATATAATATTTTAAAATTAAAAATAAAAGTTATTTTTTTCATGTTCAATATTTTCTTCGTATGGTATCATTTTTTTATTTACGTTCTTTGAATTGTATTATTTGTAATTTGAACCTCCAACTCTAGCAGCCATGGCACCCGGCGGTGGTATTAAGAGACGTAAACTGTTCTCCTCCCAGTCTTTCCCTAGTGAGCCTTCCATTGCAGGACATTCCTTACCCCAGTTACGCTTGAATGAGACTCCCACTGCCCAAACTCTCTCCTCCCAGGCTTCTGTCCGTCTTTCCTCTGCCCAACAGTCACCATCAACTGTTGTAGGTAAGATTTACATATATTTTATTCCTATGTTTATATTTAAAGACAATGTTGTACAGATGCTTAAGTTTTCGTTGATTTTTTTTTAAAAAAATGCACTTTTAAAAGTAGGATTTTTCTATAGTTTAGCGAAAACTTAGGCGTATATAAGGCATTGTCTCTTACATTTAATTAATGTTCGATTCGTATATATTAAATTGTATTATTTCCATTTTGCAGATGAAACTTCCACCACATCTAGAAAAGGACGTGGCCGGTCAAGGGGACTTGCTCTCGCTAAACATTTGCTTGACATAAAGTAGCGACCCTCTATCACTTTTCCACCAGGGAAGTATAAACCGATGGGGCCATGGGCAGCCATTTTCACAACCGAGGTGGGGGTGATATGTCGACAGTGGGCGCCCCTTACTTGTGAGTCTTGGCAGTCCGTGCCTGATAATGACAAGGCAGTCATACGCAGTCGAATATTGGTAAATGAATACTAAGTTCTATTTTAATTTATTTTTTCTTTTAAATAATTATGTCATTAAATTTATTCACAATTTATTGATTCGTGTAATATATTATTTATCAGGATAAATTTGACATTGACATGGAACTTAGTAATGTTAAAAAGGGGGTCGACATGTATTTGGGCAACCGATTCAGGCAATATAAGAGTCGGTGCCATTCCTACTATAAAAAAAATGGAGGTCGTGAGGGGACACGACAACACCCTTACGATGGCATCTCCCTCGAAGATTGGGATAAAATTTGCAGTATTTTCGAGTCTGATGCATTCTTGGTGAGATCTAAATTTCATTCATGTTTTGTTTTCAATAACTTTATTATAAGTATTGCAATAACTTGTTTGTACTGTTAATACAGAAAAGGAGTAAAACAAACACAGAGAATCGCTCCAAGCTTATGGTGAATCACACGGCTGGTTCGAAGCCGTTTGTCAGACTTCGTAATGAGATGGTATAATTTACTCTCTTTTTTTTAAATCTTACACGTATTAATTTAATTTATTTATCACATTACTTATTAACATTGAAAATATGATATTTCTTATTTAAATGGAATAGTGTGACCAGGAGACCCAGCAAGAGCCTGATCTCATTACTTTTTATAAGAACACACACATTAGGAAGATGACAGGAACTTGGGTAACTCCGCGTTGTGGGGAGCTATATGTAAGAATCATTTAAACCTATTTTAAAATTGTTTTGTTACTTATTCATTTCATACTAATAATCTTTTATTAAAACTACAGAATGAAATGCTACAAATCCATACTAAATCTCAGTCGGAGGACACTACACCATTGACAGCAGATGAAGCATGTTTTAAGGCCCTTGGTTCTAGATCTGGCTACGTCCGTGGTCTTGGGCATGAGGAGGTGCCTGCATCGACCCATCGTATCCATGTTGATTTGGATAAGGCTACGAGGAGGGCCGAGCAGGCAGAGGCAACGTCGGCTGAGCTGCGAGAAATGATAAATGATATGAAAACACGACAGACTCAATTGGAGGAAATGTTGCATACCCTCATGTCACAGCAACCCCAATCACATCCTCAGTGGTAAGTTAAATGTCATATTTAAATTATGCAAGTAGTATATATAAAATAGTCACTAATAATATTTTATTTTAATAATTTTACAGATTTTTCTACAGATTGGTGTTATCTTCCCAGGCCGCACCACATTATCGATAACGCACATTTCTTTTTTTATTATTCATTTTTATTAGACAATTTGGACATGTGTACTTTTTTTATGTTCTGGATATTTATAAATTTAATTATTTTGTTTGATCTCATTACTTTTTATATTTCAATGGATGAGGATGAATTTTAATTAATACAGGTTATTTTGTTTGATTAAGTTAGTTCAAACAAAAAAAATTGATGCCATTTTGTGATATTTAATGGTAACATGTTATCTCATCGCTAATATTTTGTGACAAGTTGTTAGTTCGTGGCAAATAATTAAATCATTAGCAATGACTTGTTGTTTTTGTCACTAAATAAAATTAATGACATCGTATTTGTGATATAATTGATGACGATCAACAATCGTCGCCACAAAGGCTTTTTGCGATGACTTTATGATTTCTTTAGTAATAAGTGGACTCGTCAAATACGTCTTTATTCGCGACGAGTTTTATGTTTAGCGACGTTTTACGATATGCAATGGCAACGTGTAAACTCATCGCAAATAAGCTTTATTTAGTGACAATGTATTTAGTCGCAAATAATTATTATTTGCAACAACATTAGCACAAGCAACACTCGCTGCAAAAAAAAGTTGTGACAAATTTTGGGTTGTTAGCGACGGCGAGGACTCGTCGCAATGCGTCTTTATTCGCGACGAGTCTCATATTTAGCGACGTTTTATGATATGCAATGGCGACGTATCAACTCGTCGCTAATTAACTATATTTTGCGACAATTTATTAGGTTGTCGCAAATATTTGAGTTATTGGCGATGAGTGTTGTTTCCCTCGCTAAATAGAATTAGTGACGCCGTATCTGCATCAAACGTGGCGATGAGCAACACTCGCCGTAAAAAACTTTTTGTGACAAATTTGAGTTTATTAGCGACGACGAGGACTCGTCGCAACATGTCTTTATTCGCGACGAGCCTCATATTTAGCGACGTTTTATGATATGCAATGGCGACGTGTCAACTCATCGCTAATTAACTATATTTTGTGACAAATTATTAGGTCGTCGCAAATAGTTGAGTTATTGGCGACGAGTGATGTTTCCCTCGCTAAATAGAATTAGTGACGCCGTATCTGCATCAAACGTGGCGACGAGCAACACTCGTCGCAAAAAACTTTTTGTGACAAATTTGAGTTTATTAGCGACGATGAGGACTCGTCGCAACATGTCTTTATTTGCGACGAGTCTCATATTTAGCAACGTTTTACGATATGCAATGGCGACGTGTCAACTCGTCGCTACTTAACTATATTTTGCGATAAGTTATTATGTCGTCGCAAATAGTTGAGTTATTGGCGACGAGTTGCCGTTTCCGTCGCGAAATAGAATTAGTGACGCCAGATATCGCATCAAACATGGCGATTTTAGCACACTGCCGCGCTAAAGTTTTTAGCGACGAGTTTGGAGGTTTTAGCGACGAGTTGACTTGTTGCAAAAAGACTGAATTGTTGTAGTGACTATAGGGTGTACAAGTCGATACACACCATAGGATAGTTAGCCCTAATGATGATCTACATATGGATATGATCGGCCCACCATTCGGATGTGTCAATCAACTGATATAATTGAAAGTCTGTTTAATGGTCACCGATGGTCGATCGGGGCCGCGGCTATACGGATATAAGCAGGAAAATATCCTTACTCCATGTGTGAAGTTTGGTTGTAAACCGACAGTTCGAAATCCTCAACTTTGCATAAGAGTGGATGATCTAATTCACTTAAGTTCCAGCTCCTTTCTTTAGGGTATTTGTATTTCTCACGCACTCGTCCTTCGGCTTAAGTTGAGCGGTTCTGAGCATTACCCAGGTCCGACTCCCGCGATAGACGTCAAGCCCAGTAAGACGAACACTACTTTATAATTTTGGGACTAGTCGCCCACCAACGAGCGGTCTAGAGCTTGTTTGAAAAATCGGGGCATTTCTGGAATGAATTTGGTAGCGAGATTTCTCATGGGCAATGATTAGGGTTTAGATTAACTATGTTTATAGTGTGACCTATTTATAACTAGTGAAAATGGAGATTTGGTCATGATTACTCTAAACCGTCGGTTTTAGAATAAAAGAGTAACGAGGTTGATTTGGGCTATTAGTTAAGATCCGGGCCTTATCTGACTCAGCTTCGATTAGATCTTTAATTTAGTTATAATTGTCTTAATTAGTTTGTGATGAGTCAATTAGATTTTTGGGTCCAATGTGAGTGAATCATAGGGCTAAACTTGATGTTCAAATGATCGGGCGGATTCGTTGGCTTCCTATGGTTGATTAAACGGACTTGTGCGGTTCTTTACTAGTTTCACCTGTGTTTAAACTAACATTGAGTGCTAATGGTCAATAAGTGACATTATAAGTTAATTACATAAAAGAAATTTCAAGAATTTTTTTGAAAATAAAAAACAGTGAAAATCCAAGATGTTACAATCTACCCCTCTTAAAAACAATTTCGTCCCCGAAATTGCCTAAGAGTAATAAGTAAAGATATTATCATTTCATTTGCTTAAGTTTTATTGGTTTCGGGCTTATATACATTTTAGAGTGTATGATAAATACACTAGCCTAACTCATTGTGATCTACTCCCCTTAAAAGTTTTCACCTTTAAGGTTTAAAAACAATGTCAAATTCATCATTATCGTACTAAGTGTTTGATGATAAAGTTTACCTAAGGGTGATATATTATACTCTTCATGATCGGGCTAATATGGAACAACGGTTGTGATAGGCTCAAATTCGATACGTCGATTATACGCCTGATCAGGGTAAACATCTCGTTATATCCCTTTCTAATCCTGATAGATTTTGGACTTCCGCTCGGTCAAAGCAATGAGTCCTTTGGTAATCACCCAGGATTGAAAATTGGGTCAAGCAGCGAATGCTTCGCAAGTGTATTCTTTCGTAATTCCGTAGTCCGATCAATCTAAATGTTTAGGGAATGATCATCATTGGAAAGTTTAAATATCCTATTTATAAGGTTGTCCATTGGGTCTTGGTCTAAGAGAGTCCTCGTTTTGATCTATGTCCAAATTGGGGGTTAATAAATCTCTCAATATGCTTATGGTCAAAGATCACCCTAAAAGTTTCTATAGGCACAAAATTTTATATGAATTACCATTGTATGCAACAACATTTTCTCTAAACTACTTACTTTGTCCAGATATTTCTCTATAGTAACCCAATCATATATGTTAATTTCTGTCCTTCCCTTTCCTGTGAACTATAGAGTAAGTTACGCATGCAATTCGATTATTAACTCATTGATGATTGAAAACCAAAGAGGAAAGGAATTGGGGATCATAAATGGAAGGAAAGGATTGGGCACTTCTAAGCAAATGGTGGCATAGGTTCAACGAAGAGAAGCAAACTCCTCATCAGCTAATGTTGGAAAATATGTTTAAGCAAATAGGGATTGGTTTTTGTAAATGGCTTCTCAAGGCAGAGGGTTTATCATTTGGATATAAGCAAGTTAGGTTCCTCATTATGGGATTTTGAAAGGGTGGAAGTACTAATGAGTGGGGATATCCATATCTTGGTCACAATTTTAGAATGATATTTGGGCTGAGGATGATCTCATTTCATGAGAGGAGGTGCCCACACCATGTACTCATCATGGGAATTGTGGTTTGGAAACATTACATGTTGTTGAAACCAAAGGCACCACAAGATAAGTAGCCTTGGGAATCAAACAAGCATCCTAAATGGGGTTGATGGGGATATCCTTGAGTTGCGTTGGAAGCTATGGATATGATTCACAATTTCATCAAAAGTATCCTTCCCTTCTTGAATTCAAGGGAAAGATTCTGGAATATGACGGGCTTCTTGAATGGAGTTGAGGTGGATGTTTATGAGTCTGACTAGAAGTATGACTCCTCCTCTCCATGAGTAGAAGTGTGGATACTTGTCTCAGCCTAGGTTAGTTAGTACATTAATGTGGAGTGCCATAGAAAAAGAAATATTTTCTATGACTAATTTTTGAGAAAAGTCACCTTTCCCCTCTTACATGTGCTTACTGGGTGTTAACTGCAGTAAACATAGTATACAAAATGTAATTTTGATGACAATGGGAGTGGAAATGAGAAATTTGTTAAGATTGATGGACAACTACCCCATAACAACTAGCTGATATGTTGGCCTATAATTCATGAAAACCATATATTGAGAAGGTTGTTGTTCATTGAATTTGAGTTAGGTAGCTATAGTGGAGATGTGCATCTAGAGTTTTCATATGATTGGATATAAAACCAGCTACGCTTTATAGACAGAATGTCAGGCAGTCAAGAAGCAATATATTCATAGGATGTATAGCAAAAATGAAGATGTTGAAGTAGACGAGTGACAAGCTAAGGAAGGATAGATTTAGAAATGAATGCTTTATGTATAGTATGTTCGACAAACAAGAAACAACACCTTAGTAGAATGTGTGTAGCTAAACGTGGATGTGGATGTGGATGAGTGGCGAGATGAGGTAGGGTATAATTCAGAATGAATGAATTTGTTAAACTTATAAGCAACACCAAGAGGTAGTAAGATGAGGGAAAGTCATCACGATTACCAAAAAAAATTATTAAAATTCTAGAAGTGACAGTTGTCTAAACTAATGATTCATCATTAAGTTTAAAAATGTATATATTTATTGTAACTCCTCTTATACTTTTAATATTTGAATTATTTTAAATTTTTTTATGATGATTTATCATTAAGTATCAAGTCATCCCACAAAATTTCATATCATTTGGAGTTGTAAATAAATTATTAAAATTCTATGAGCAACAGCTGTTTGAAATTAATAATTTTTGGATAGTTGGTAGAATATCTTAATTTTAACTATTTTATAATTTTTATTTTATTTTTTTTTCTTATTTTTATATAAAACTAGACTGGTTAAGCTTCAATCTTGCTTTTGAATCACCTAAATCGGAGTTATATCGAGAGAGATATGAATTTTTGAAATCAGGCTAAAATCTGTAGAAAACGGGCCGCCTGGCCCGCTAGACGATCGGGCGTTGGCTGCGCCCGCTAGGCGTGACGACGCTGGACCGCTGGACGGTCGGGCGCTGGCTGCGCCCACTAGGCGTGGCCATGCCAAGCCCCTGGAGGGTGCACCTTGCGACGGTCATATCTTGCAAACCAGGGTGAGTTATTCGACGTGCCATATGTGAATTTGGAGTAGGAGAATCCGATCTAAGCAATGGGCCCAGTTATTTTACGAGATTCATCCTTTTTAGTGGTCAAAAATTCATTTTATCTACATTTCCACTATTTTCGGTAAATTTTTGTTTACCCCTAATTCTCTATTCCCGAATAGGTGGGAACTATTAAGTTCGGTCCGGTATTAGCTCATTTGTTCTAGGACGATGATTTCGACCGTCTAATCTTTTGATTTATGGCTCATTCCTAACAATGTATTGAGGAAATTAAACAACAGAGTGATGGCAGGTGAAGATTTTAAGAAGATAGGTTGGAAAGAGAAATTTAGACTTAAGCCTGTTTGGCTAGTGACATTAAGCCGTACTAAATAGGATTTCAATGCTAAACCCAACTCGAGATTGGGAATGACATGTCTGGAATGAGTGTGGGATGGGATTTAAAATTAATTTCATAGGCTTTACAAAATGAGCCTTGTGTTGGAAGGTGTAATGTGGGATTTCCAAATCCCATGATGATGAATTTCCAAGTGTAATTTGAAAGGAAATCTCAGGATTTACCTTTAATTGCATGCATTCCAAACATAGTATTGGAAAACATGGGATACACACAATCCAGGGACAATACCTTACACATGCATTTGTTGATACTTTTACAATTCTATTCACTTTAATCCTACCTAACGCAGTTGGCCAAA
This sequence comes from Magnolia changhungtana, assembly GCA_030180095.1. Lineage (NCBI taxonomy): Eukaryota > Viridiplantae > Streptophyta > Magnoliopsida > Magnoliales > Magnoliaceae > Magnolia > Magnolia changhungtana. Next base: position 3,520,842 of record JASAUF010000630.1, on the reverse strand, counting down.
CGGGCCCTAGGAATTAGGTGGACTAGACCAGCTAAGTTTCCTAGTTAGTCGAATCGAGTCTTGCCGTCAAGTTCCCAGTTTCTTATCCGGGAATGGGCCGAGGCACTGTAAGACACTCGGATCCCCCTCTAGCGTCACTACTTACTCTCGCTACCCAACCCTAACACTCTGGAAGCCTTACCTTCCGTTTAAGAGTGTCAGTTCAGGGACTGGGGTGGTTCCTAGCATTTTCGTGTTTTCCATTTCATTTCCTATCAAGTCAGAGGACGCGTTAGTGAGTTCATGACCCATGGCCCAATTGATTCCAAACTATTGCTCTGATACCATCTTATAACACCCTAAAAATTGGGGTTCGTGCATACACTCAACTCCTGAGTTCTCGGGGTCACTTATAACCGATTTTCATTAATATGCGTTTAATCGGGTTTAAATACACAGGCTGTAATTTCCTAGAACATGAAGCACAACCACACAAGTCCACTGAAATAAAAGAGATAAAACATATATACAGGTCCTAAAATATAAATGGGTCACACAAGGCGTTGCCCAACTAAACCATAAAAAAAATAATATATCCAAAAAAAATAGAGCTGAGTCGAGAAGAAGGGATCGCTCGCGGTCACTACGGGGAGGCGCGTCACCTCAACGTAGGCCGACAGCTCAGACATAGTGTCCCATTTCACCATACCCGGCTCACGAGGCGGTGGATCGGTTTTAATTTATTTATCAATGGCTATAATGGTTGTAGGGTATTCCAGGTTCCACACATATGTGAGTAAACAGGGTTAACAAAATAAGGTTGGTCAGTCAGTAGACTAGACCACATGAGTTCAGGCAAGTGCGTGGTGGAACGACATCGGGTACTAGCGACCCATGTAGTCTAACTACTGCCGCCCACACGCACTCGCCTAAATTCATGGGTTTAGCCTAAAGACAGTCCTACCAACGGGGTCGACTTCGCTCTCCTCGTATTCCTGATTAACCCAAGGGTTTGGGTGGTGATTCATAACATGCCAACTAACAGGGTTATCAACTAGCATAACAACATCATGTTCTCATATTCCTCAACATACAATTCAGAATCTCCTAGCAAGAGAGGCTAACAATATCATGAATAAAGGTGCAAGTATGTTGTGTGGGTTGGTGAGTAAGTTAAGCACTTCCTACATCTCATAGAGACAATTTGCACAAGGATTAATAAGGCATACATGTTATAGGACAACATCATGTGAAGAAAACCAAACAAGACATTAACATGAGATCATCAATTCATACCAAATCATGTGAGAGGCAGGAACAACATCGTATGAGAAAATCAACATGACATACGATTCCATACAATTCCAAACAACCCAACAATTCCTAGGTTTTTCCCTAGATTCTCCAAATACATCATCCAAACAAACAAAGTCATTAGACTCATACTACAATTGGTGCTAAGCCACCTAAGGTTAATAATCCGCACCTGTGGATTATTGAAGACTTGGAAATGACCTAGGCGTGTGGACTTTGGGGGTCGATCGACCGGAATCTCTATAACAAGCACGTGCATGTTAGAACTCCATGACAATCCTTTCTCAACTCAAGGGTTTCAAGAAAAAAAAGGGTGAGGGATTTACCTATATGATCAACGGAGCGATCCTTGCGATTGTGGTGGAGGGTTTCCTTTGGAGAAGGGATAAGGAGTTGCAAGATTTGGTTTCCTTGGGCCCTACCCCGATCTATGGTTCACCCTTACTCTCCTTCACTCTCCCCTCCCCTCTTCTTCCTTTCTTCTTTCTCCATTTTCTCTCTTCTCTCTTTCCTTTTTCTAGGGCAAATTCGTATGGGGAGAGGGGTGCTCCAAAGAAGTCCCTTTTATAATGCCAGATTTAGTGCAAATGGCCCCAAGTGTTGGGTTTTTACTATACTAACCCTATTAGAGGGTTTTTCTAGCCTATAGGGCCCACTATGGGGTGTACAAGTTGATATACACCGTAGGATAGTTAGCCCTAATGATGATCTATGTATAGATATGATCGGCCCACCATTTGGATGTGTTAATCAACGGATATGATTGGAAGTCTGTTTAATGGTCACCAATGGTCGATCGGGGCCATGGCTATACGGATATGAGCAAAAAAATATCCTTACTCCACGTGTGAAGTTTGGTCGTATACCGATGGTTTGAAATCCTCAACTTTGCATAAGAGTGGATGACCCAATTCACTTAAGTTTCAGCTCCTTTCTTTAGGGTATTTGCATTTCTCATGTACTCGTCCTTTAGCTCAAGTTGAGTGGTTCTGGTAATTACCTAAGATCAACTCCCGCGATGGACATCGAGCCCAGTAAGACAGACATTACTTTATAATTTTGGGACTAATGGCCCACCAACGAGCGGTCTAGAGCTTATTTGGAAAATCGGAGCATTTTTGGAATGAATTTGGTAGTGAGATTTCTCGTGGGCAATGATTAGGGTTTGGATTAACTATGTTCATAGTGTGGCCTATTTATAACTAGTGAAAGTGGAGATTTGGTCACGATTACTCTAAACCGTTGATTTTAGGCTAAAAGAGTAATGGGGTTGATTTAGTCTATTAGTTAAGATCCGGGCCTTATCTGACTCGGCTTCGGTTAAATCTTTAATTTAGTTATGATTGTCTTGATTAGTTTGTGATGGGTTAGTTAGATTTTTGGGTCCAATGTGAGTGAATCATGGGGCTAAACTTGATGTTCAAATGATCGGGCAGATTCGTTGGCTTCCTACGGTTGATTAAACGGACTTGTGCGGTTCTTTACTGGTTCCACCCGTGTTTAAACTAACATTGAGTGAGAATGGTTAATAAGTGACATTATAAGTTAATTACACAAAATAGTGAAAATTCAGGATGTTACAAAAATGTATACAAGTTCACAAAAAATATCAATGGGTCGCACAAGACGTCGCCCAACAAAAATACAAACAAACGATATGTCCAAAAGAATAGTGCGCTGAGTCCACCACTCAGCGATAGAAAATCCGTCTACTAAATCTATGGTGAACCGCCCATCAGCTGGAAGTAGGACAGTTCATCCTCCTCTTCAATGCTCGCGCCGCATGGTTCGTTGAACTCTGCATCACCTGCGGCTACTAAAGAGTCTGGCGGGTGTTTTAAAACACCGTCCTAGAGTGGGAGTGAGTGATCAACTCAGTGGGTACTATTAGCCTTAAGTAACAACAAGTATCAATTCTATAATGAATTTAATGAAAGACATACATTCACAGATCCCTTAATAGTCTTGTTAATGCATATGCATGTATCATGATATAATGTATAACCTCGCAACAACACTCCCTCGAGCGACTTCGTCTAACGATCACGCATAACCAACACTCTCTCATTGCGATCTCAAATGCCGAGTCGCCAACCTAACTAGTGCGATACGATCGTGATCATGTTAGCTGAGTTTTTAATTAATTATCTTCATCCGGCAGATTGGGGAAACTGGTACACTCCACGGTATCAATGCCCTTAAATAGTTACGAGGCCAAGGCCCCTCAATGTGTAAGGCTAAGACCCCGCGATCCTCGATCCCATCGAGTTCCTCATCCCTGATTTCAAGCACATGGGGAGTGTTGAGAAGTGGGATCGCTCGCAATCACTACGGGGAGGCTCATCACCCCGGCGTAGGCTGACAGCTCGGACACAGTGTCCCATTCCACCATGCACGGCTCTTGAGATGGTGGATCAGTTTCAAATGGTTATTAATGGGCTTCAGTGGGTGTAGGGTGTTCTAAGTTCCATACAAGCATGAGCAGGTATGGTCAACAAACAAGGTTGGTCAGTAATTAAACTAGGTCGTGCGAATTTAGGCAAGTACGTAACGGACGACATTGAGTACAAGCGACCCATGTAGTCCAACTACTGTCGTCCATTCATATCCCCCCAATCCGCTGGTTTAGCCGCAGGATAGTCCTACCAACGGGACCACCTTCTCCCACCTCAGTTCCCTGACCAACCTAGGGGTTTGATGACATTCAAAGATATTTCAACAATTCCGGATTCGTAATCATACACAAGTAAAGTCATACATTCATACATCAGACGTAAAATTTAGTTTTTTCAACAATGCAACTACCAACAAAATACGAAATTAATGTGTGTGTGTGTGTGTTGAGTGGGGTTGCCGTGTGTGTTGAGTGGGGTTACCGAAGAGACTAAGAACTATACATCATTCATAGGACAAACATACAATAAAGATTAACGCAATCGTGCGTGCCACAATGAAGGTTATACTAAAATTATATATGGGATGAACATGCTACACCAAAATTAAACCCAATCATGTTGAAAAACAAATAAACAATATTTAATCATTTCATGAAATTTAAGGGGACCTATCATGTAGGGTCTTGGTTAGGTTCTCTCTAGATTACTCAAGCACATCATTCTAACATTCATAATAAATAAACTCATAGTAAAATTGGTATTAAGCCATCTAAGGATAATAGTCCACACATATGGATCGTTGAAGGCTTGGAGAAATGACCTAGAAGTGTTGAACTCACGGGTCGATTGGCCGGAATCCTAAGTCAATGCATTTGCATGTTAGGATTTCATGCAAATCCTAACTCAACATATAAGATTACAGAAAGGATGGGTGCTTACCTCCCTAATCGGATGGAAGTTGCTTGTAGTTGTGGATGTAGGGTCCCTTGAGGAAAGGGATGAGGGGTTTCTAGATTCCACCTCCCTTGGGCCACTTTTCTCTCCCTTCTTCCTTCCACACTCTCCTTCTTTCTCTTCTTCCTCTCTCCTTCTCACTTCTCTATCTTTTGTTGTTGGAGTGGTAGTGGGAGTGTGAGAGAGAGATATAGGGCTTTATTTCCTAAGTTTGGGTCAAATGGCCTTAAGTTCTAACAATCTCCTTCAGTGGCCCTCAAGGACCCCCCTTTTGGCTTTGGAGTAGCCCTGTCACCCCTCTGGCCACCAAATTTAGTGTTTAAGTGTCTCATGGCCCGATGAGGAGCTATTCAAAATTTGAAGACAAACGGACGCGGAGTTTTATCATACGGTTCCGATCTTTAAATGGCCTTATGGGGCCCATTCTGGCTATTGGGGCAGTTCTGATGGCCCCCTGGCTATGAAACTTATAGGATAGGTGCTTTATGGCCCGATGAAGGGCCGTACAAAATTTGGTGGCAAACGGACGCGGAGTTTTATCGTACGGGTCTGATTTGTAATCAATGGTCACCGTTTCATGATCGGGTTCCAGATTTTGTGGACGGGGGTAGAAAAATATTTTAGGCCTTCACCGTAAATGTAGAAGAGATCCGACGGCTGTAAAGCCTACTATCTCAGTTTCATTTAAAAGTGTCAGATTCAAATTCTATCCTTTGGGTCTAGGCTGGGGCGAGTTGTACTCGGCAAGTGCTGTTAGGACGGTGCGGATAATTAATTTCTAGGCGTCTACTGAGTCCGTGGTCTGCGACGGACCACAACCCCAGTGAGATCCACGGCTTTCCCAATTTTTAGATTTTTTTTTCTAACCCTCCTTAGCCACTGCACGGCCCACGCCAGCTGTTGCCAAGTACAAACAGGCTATCTGGCTTGACGGCCCGCACTTGACCCGAACCCAACCAGACTGGTCCGCCTTAATGGGATAACTTGGGTTAATTTGTTGGTGGTACCCCACACACGAGCGGTTTAAGTGGACGGTCCTGCTGCAAATCTTACTTGGACGCCTCAGGATAGTGTTCTGTTTGAACAGGGCATTCGAGTAACATCCTGGATTTTTGCAATTTTGAATTTTTAAAAACCCTTGAAAACTTTCGATATGACTAGTCTACGTTGTTGCTTGTTGGCCCTTGATGCTCGAAGTGAGCCATACATGGGTGATGCCGGTAAAGAACCGCACGAATCCAATTAATCAACCGTAGAAACCAACAAATCCGCCCGATCACTTAAAGATCGAGCTTAGCTACATGATTTGTTCACATGGAGCCTAAATCTATCTGAGCTATCACTGACTAATCGAAACAACTGTAACTAAATAATGATCTACCTAAAGTCGAGAAAACTAGGGGTCAGATCTTAATCAACAAACCAAATTGACACAATATAATTTTAACCTAAGAACTAACGATTTAGGGTGATTATGTTCGAATCATTATTTCCGCTAGTTGTGAATAGACCGCACTATGAACTTAGCTAATCCAAACTCTAATCATTGTGCATAAGAAATCTCGGTACCCAATTCATTCCGAAAATACCTTGATTATCCAAACAAGCTCTAGACCGCTTGTTAGTGGGCCATTAAACCCGATGTTATAGAATTATGTTCATCTTATTAGACTTAACGTCTATCGCGAGATATCGAGTAGAGATCATGACTCGAATTGCTCAACTTGGACTTGCAAGGTTTATGCATGAGTTGTGTGAATATCCTTAAAATTAACCAAGAACTTAAGTCACTTATCTGCGTTTGGTCTTTACCCAAGTTGTGGCTTTCAGACTGTTAGATCACGATCAAATTTAGAGCAATAATCCCACGGCGTACGCGCGTGTGTTAAAAAAATTAGAGCAATAATCTAAGTTAATATCTTGCACATATCCATACACCGTCGAGCAGACTTCTAATCATACCTGTCGATTGGCGCATCCAAATGGCAGGCCGACTGTCTCTTTGCGTAGATCATCACTAGGGCCAACTATCTAACGATGGGTGTCAACTCCTACGCCCTGTGGTAGCCCCCAAAGGGTAGAAACACACTCCCCTATTGCAAGTATAGTAAAAACCCAGCCCTTAAGGCCATTTTCACCAATTATGGTACTATATAAGGCCCTTGTTTGGGCACCCCCTCCTCCCCATACAATTTTTTCTTAAAAATTATGGAGAAAAAGAGAAAGGAAGGAAGAAAGGGAGAGAGAAAGAGAAAGAGAGGAAGATAGCTAGGAAGAGAGTGAGGTCTTTGGTGTTTGCTGGAAACGGAATTCATTCGACAAAACCCAAGCCATTACTGTTGTTCTTCGTCGAATCCACCCCTACGCACGATCGAAGGTAAGAAATGTTTCTCACCTCCATTTAAACTATCTCATGTTAGATTCTATGAATCTTAGCCAAATTTTCTTTGATTTGATTAGGAATTGATATTTTTTCCTAAAACCGCAACCCTATAGGCGCTAAGTTGGATGAATCATTGCAAAGGTGCAGACCATTTGTAACGCCCCGAAAAATCGGGGGTCGTGCATAGACTCGACTCCCGAGTTCCCGAGTGTCACTTATCATACATTTATGGTTTTTATGATTAATCAAATTTAACTGCGCAATTTGGAATTACCTGAAGCATGAAGCACAATCGCACCAGTCTACTGAAATGAAGGAAATCTCACAAATATACAGGTCCAAAAATAATAAAGGGTCGCCCAAGGCATTGCCCAACAGGATAATAAAAGAAGGCTATGTCCAAAAAGAGTAAATCTGAGCCCACGGCTCAACAAATCCAAATTCAGCCCGATCAAGCAGATGGAGAGCTGCCCATCAGCTGCAAGTAGGAGAGTCCGTCCTCCTTGTCCAAACTCGCCTCGCCAGGCTCCTCATGCCCTGAGTCACCTGCATCTATGAATGGGTCTGGTTGGTGTTTTAAAACACCGTCCCAGAGTGAGAGTGAGTGATCAACTCAGTGTGAACTATTGGTCTCAAGTTACAACAGGCATCAATTGTAATATGAACTTAATGAAAAGCAGACAATCATCAACACCTAATAACTCTTATTTAAAATGCATGCATGCGGAATGATATGATGCATGCCCTCGCCACAACACTCTCTCAAGCGACTCCATCTAACGATCACATATGACAACACTCCCTCAGAGCGACCTCGACTTCCGAGTCGCCACCCTAGCTAATGCGTGCAATGCGATCATGTTAGCCGAGTTATTAGTTAAGTCCATTCATCCAGCAGGTTGGGGATTCTGATTCACCCTACGTATCAATGCCCTAAACTGGTTGCTAGGCCAAGACCCCATCAACGCGTGAGGCCGAGACCTCGCGGTCCGTGATCTCGTCGGGTTCCTCATCCCCGACTTCAAGCACATGAGGAGTGCCGATAGGGAGGGATCGCTCGCGGTCACTACGGGGAGGCGCGGTACCCTAGCGTAGGCCGACAGCTCGGACACAGTGTCCCATTCCACCATGCCCGGCTCACGAGGCTGTGGACCAGTTTCAAGTGGATTATCAATGGGCTACAATGGTTGCAGGGTGGTTCAGATTCCATTCATATGTGGGCACACAAGGTTAACAAACAGGGTTGATCAGTCAGTAGGCTAGACCGCATGAGACGAGCGACCTCGGGCACGAGAGACCCATGTAGTCGAACTACAGCCACCCGAACACACCCGCACAAACTCACGGGTTTAGCCCTTGGAGCCGCCTTCGCTCTCCTCATGTTTCCTGACCAACCCAATGTAATGAAGGTCATCCTTAACAAGCCGACTATACAGACTGTCACTAGCATGTCATCATCATACTCCATGCATCTCAGTCATACGAATTAGATGTTCCTAGCAAGCAATCAAGCAATATAGTGCATATGAGGTGTGTGGGTGTGTGTGAGGAAGTTACGCACTTCCTCCATCTCAAGCCATCATATGCATAAGGGTAATGGAAGTATACACAACATGGATCAATAACATGTGGAAGAATGACACGGCATAAGCATATTATCATCCATTCACGAAAATCATTTGAACAATAAATAACATTATGAAGAACATCATGTGCATCCATACAATTTCAAGAACTTACAATTCCCAGGATTCTCTAGGCTCTCAAATGTACCAATCAAGCATCCAAAATCATTAAGCTAGTATTATAATTGGTGCTAGGCCACCTAAGATTAATAGTCCGCACCTAGGATCATTGGAGGCTTGGAAAAAACGTCCTAAGAAAAAGGGCTTTGCGGTAGATCGGCCGGAATCCCTAAAACAACTTCACATATTAGATTTACAAGCAAAACCCCCCTCCTTACAAGGGTTTTCAAAGAAAAAGAGGGTTGGATCTTACCTAAATGATCCATGAGATGAAGAGGGCGATTTTCGGATGGGTTTTCCCTTGGAGAAGGTGTAGGGAGAGGAGAGATTGATTCCCTTGGGCCCCACCTTGATTTAGGGTCCACCTTGTCTTCTTCCCTCTCTTCCTCCTTTCTTCTTTCTCTCTTTTCTCTCTTTTCTCTCTTCCCTTTCCTAGGGCAAATTCGTATGGGAGAGAGGTGCCCAAAAGAAATCCCTTTTTATAATTCCAGATTTGGTGCAAATGGCCCTAAGCTTCCACAATTTCCTAAAATAGACCACTAGGACTCCTTATTGGTGTTGGGGTGGCCCTAACACCCCTCTGGCCACCAAATTCGGCGTGTAGGTGTCTTATGGTCTGACCAGGGCCCATGCAAAAATTGAGGACGAACGGATGAACGGATATATGATCTGAGTAAGCGTTTCCGACCCTTAAATGGCCCTGTGGGGGCCCATTCTGATTGATGGGGCATCTCTGGTGGCCCTCTGGCCATGAAATTTATAGGGTAGGTGCTCAGTGGCCCGATGAGGGGCCACGCAAATATTGGGGGCGATCGGATATGGGGTTTGGTCGTACGGGTCCGATTCGCGATCAACGGTCATTGTACCACGATCGGGGCCCAGATTTGGTGGGCAGGCGTTGAAAAATACATTAAACCTTCACCGTAAATTTGGAAGAAATTTGACGGCTGGAAGGCCCGAAGTCTCAGTTTCTTTTATCAGTGCTAGATTTTAATCTGGCATTAGTGGGGCGCATTAGGCAAGCGCCAGATGGTACTTCTGGTTGTCCACTGGGTCCGCAGTCTGCGTGGACCACAAGCCCAGTGAGATATATGATTTTCTAAAGTTTTAGATTTTTCTTACCCTTCTCGGTCGCTGGGTGGCCCACACGAGCTGTTGTTAAGTGTAAACGGGCCATCTAGCTTGGCGGCCCACACTTGGTCCCATCATAACTAGACTGGTCCACCCCATTATAAATTAACATTGAGTAATAATGGTCATTAAGTGATTTTATAAGTTATTTAAAAAGAAATTTTAAGGATTTTTGAAAATTCAAAACAGTGAAAATCCAGGATGTTACACCATTATGCCTAGGTTTACATTTATCGACTCTTGAAAGTCTCAGTTAATGATCAGTTGCTTGTAAATAAATTTGTGTATGCTAATGTGTTAACATACTAATTTTTCTGTAATATATGTTATTGGTTGGATATGGATGCTCACATGTTTGATCAAATACTTGATTGGTAGAACGCATTACTTTTTCGATGCTCATGTGTTTGATTTAATGCTTAAGTTATTGTATTACTTTATGCATGCTCACATGTTTGATTTAATGCTTTAGTAAACTTAATACCATATAGATGCTTGCATGTTCAATAAAATGCCTAAGTGGTTGTGTAGTAAAACCTATGCTATAATTGTGTGATGTAGTGTTTAGTCCATAACGATACTTAAGATTGCTACGATGTTGGGCCAGATGGCTAACCGCCTGAACTAAAGAAGTGGCCCAAATTATGGCGGCCACCCTAGGCTTCTTCGATCAACCCGGGTTAAACATAGACGACCGACAGTAGCTAGACTATAAGGGATGCTTGCACCAATACCGGTTGTATTGTGGTTCTCTCAAGTTAATCAAATTAGTCCACTATCCGACTGATCATGTATGTTAATAATGTATGACATGACTAAATGTAATTTAGGATACCCCGTTCTCAATGGATAAATCCATTCATAACTGTTAGTGCGATACAATCCCACTAAAACTAATGAGTCGGGCATGGTGGTATGAGACACCGTGTCCGAGCTGTTGGCATATGCTGTGGTGACGAGCCTCCCCGTAGTGACCAGTGAGCACTAATGGAGGAAATAGATCATTATTCGAATGACCCCCGTCAAATTACCCGGCCAATGGTTCTGTGTCAAAGAACCATTCGAACGACCCGGACGTGAATGAAATTGGGTGACGAGTCATTTTCCTTTGTGGTGGTTTGGTTTTATGTGACAAGTTCGCACCTCAGAACTGAGTGATTATACTCAATGTTTGGGTGACGACTCATACCGAGTTGATCCCCATACCTTTGGGTATCATGTTGTACCTTTAAAATGATTGATTGGTAAGATAAACCGGTGGTACTTAAAGTTGAATCAATGATCATTGGTAAGGAGCCGCTACCTGCAATAACGAGCCATGTGATCCGGATAAGGACTCATGATATAACGTCGGTATCCTAGCTTCGCCAATATGCTGGATGAATGGAATTTAATAATTATTCAGCTAACATATGCATCAATCACATTGCATTAGATAAGATATAGCGATTTAATATTGAAGTTGCATGATGAGTGAGTGTTGTCATTTACGAAATAGGCGTTGAAGTTGTGTGTGAGAGAGTGACGGATTAAAGGTGCATGCATCATTACATAATCTTATTCGAGCATTTAACAAGAATATTTATGAAATGTTTGTTTTCTTATTTTACCATTACCTGAGCTAATTGGGTTGATAATATGTAATTTAGAACTAATGGAACCACTGAGTTAGCTACTAACTCCCACCTGGGACAGTATTTTAAAATACTAACTACACATTGTTATTGATGCAGGTTCTATCAATGCCTCCGGCGGGTAGGCTTAGATTAACTTGTACTTTTTGCTATAATGTCGTATGAGCGTCAGGGCGAAACTAGAAGACTTAACTCTTTTTTTTTTTTTCATGTATATATTAGCTTTCATAATCGGGCATGCTTTATGTATAAATTTTGTTGTATGTTCGTTGTGGCTCGTATAATTCATATTTTGGGTGATTACCACCATTAAAATTGTATTTTTGACTATTAGCCTTATATTTCTAGATTTTTCGTTATCTCTACCTTGTTTTGTATCCGCTAAGTTAACTTGCGTTATTCTGATTATTTTTATGTGAATTTGAATGAAGGCTTATGCGCATTTTATTAAGTTAACACCCCGAATCTCGGGATCAGAGTCTATGTAATCAGGTGTAGATTTTCGGCACATTACAATGGACCATTAGTGGAAGGACCCATCAAACCAACGCTTCGGATAACTGAACGGTGGGCCACAGTAACTGAGATACAGAGTAGTGGACAAAATTCAAACTCTTGGATCATGGACGCTGTGTGGATGTGAATGTACGGTGAGGATCTCTCACTTTTGGTTCTCATCTCCACGTGGGAAAAGATAATTGTAATCAAATAATTGGTTTTACCCCTCTCACCAGATCTAGCCTGTGTCGCCACACACTGGGACCCACATACTGGGTGGTCCAGTGATCGGAACTGTCCCTGTTTTGGAAACTCCGATATATGATTTATCATAATAAAATTAAGATAGATGGATGATAATGGGCATAGCTATCAATAGATTAATTTAGAACAGTGGAAAAAGAATTTCATTGGCTTGCATTTTATTCTAAAAATCAAAGGCAAGGATCATCAGCAAGGTGTGATTATGGGTCAGTGGATTATATATCTCATTATAAAGGATATGGACGCTTCAAATCATTGGAACATCCCATCATGTGGGACCCACGGAGGCAAAAGGAACTGGTTGTCGAATGTGGATTTGATTACATTGGCTTTTACGTTGGTCCACTCGAGCCTTGGATCTGTCTCCTTTCTGGGCTTATGCTCCAAAATGATCTGTCAGAATGGATGGACGGCGTGGATAAAACACATACATCACAGTGGGTCCCACAGAGCCCCTGCCTGAACCGAGTCCGTACACACGGGCACAGGATGCAGTCCGCGTCCCCATTTATCACCCATCTATACCGTCACGGTCCATTTAGATGGTGCCATGTGGCAACCTTGAGGTCCCACATAGGAGAAATGATATGATAGACATTAGAGACCGTCCTTCAACCTTGCACGTGCCATGAGGGATCATACTCACGCACATATACACCATACATGTCCTGTCTCCAATTCCGACCGTCCAATCTGCCGCCACGAATTCGGATGCCGCATGGCCACAAAATCAAACCTATTGGACAATTCTAACCATTGGATTAATAGACATTTTCACATTGAAGTTGGCAATTTTCTTTCATATCTTGAACTTAAGGGCCAATATCAAATGCTTAGTATAATCTTATCAATGTGATTTTGAGCAATGCTTCTTTCTATAATGGACCCCACAATTTGGATGGTGGAAATTGATCTACATGCATGTCATGTATTCGGTGATTGTGTGCACGTGCTGCGCCATATCCTACCAACGTATCATTCAAATCCTCCAAACTCAAATTCAATCATAGCCGATCAGAAGACCCAATTGAATGTTGGGCCATCCAACAAGCTTATCTGGGCCAGGCCCACCTTCAACTGAAAAGGACATAATATTGTACGGCTTGGATCAACCTGAGATCATTTTAGAAACCGTTCAATTAAGGATAGGCCGGTGGGACGAATCATATCAACGGCCTGGACTAAGGAGTTTTGAGAATAAGCTTGTTCTGCAACGTTGTGTGACGTGGGAATGACATGCACTCTGTTCGTAATCTACACCGCTGATCCCAAAAAAATGGGGCGCCGATTCGGTGGATCCCTGACCGTGGGCCCACCTTGATTTATGTGTTGTATATCCACGCCGTCCATCCGTTTTTATGGATCGTGTTAAGGCATAGGCCCAAAATGAAGCAGATGGAAATTTCAGTGGAGCACACACAGGAAACGGTGGTGATTAAATGCACACCATTAAAAACTTCATAGGACCCAATCGTAATGTTTATCTGCCATACAATCTGTTGATAAGGTCACACATACATGGACGAAGAGAAAATACAAATATCAGATGGATTGAAAACTTTCGTGGCCCACGAGAAGTTTTTAATGGTTAATCACCACTATTTCCTATTTTCCTATGGTGTGGTCCACTTGAGATTTGGATGTGGTTGCCCATGCACTACAGTAATCAGGAAAAAGGATGGACGGTGTGGATATACAGCACATACGTCAAGGTGGCCCCAAAGTCAGGGATCCACTGACCACGTTGGTTCTCATCCACCGACGCGTACCAAAAATTCAAGTGGGCCACACCATGTAAAATCACGGGGAAAACCTCTAAAATCATGTGGTGTGACTGACGTAAGTCATGAAATGGCCTCGTTTTTGCAGTGTCCATTCATCCTGATGGGGGCATCTTTTGAATGGATTTGATGTCATTTACAAAACACGGTGGGCCCCACACACAATCTGGAAGCTTTTAACGGTGGGCGACACATCCTAACCCTGTGGTATGGCCCACCTGATTTTTGTGATAAGGTGTGAACTTCAAGAGAAGCACCTCATGGACGGAGTCAGATGTGAGCGCCCTACGTCACAGTGGCCCCACACACAACATTGCAGAATAGCTGATCCGTACACTAGTTGTAGAACCGCACGAAGTTCCTGCGCAAGGATGCTGGGTGGGGGCCATCAAGATGTTTGTGAGAAATCCACCCCGTCCATCTGTTTTTCGAGCTCATTTTAGGACGTTCGACAAAAAAGATGAGGTGTATCAAACACTTAAGTGGGAAACACGACAGGAAACACTGGGAACTTTCTTATGGCCATGAAACTTTTGTATCGGGCTATCTTTTTGGTGTTTTCACCTCTTACCATTGGTAATAACCTTATAAACGGCTTGGATAGCATAAACATTAACGTGGAGCGCAGGAAGGTTTCAACGGTAAGAATTTCTTTCCTCAATTTTCCCGCTCGTGTAACCCACTTGAGTTTTGTATCCACCTCATTTTTGGTCACACATCGTAAAATGATCTCCCAAAACGGATGGACGGAATGGATTTCTCACATACATTACAGTGGCCCCTCCCACATCCTTGAGCCGGAACGTCATGGAAAAGGCTTTCCTAGGAAATCCGCGTCCGTGTACTAACAGTTGGTAACGGATTGGCTACTCCCCCTGCCACCAGCCCGGTGGCTGATGGTCGGTGCTATGTGGGTCCCACCATGATGTATGTGTTTCATCCATTCCGTTCATACATATTTACTGATCATTTTATGTTTCTACACTAAAAATAAGAGGGATATAAATCTCAGGTGGACCACACTACAGGAAAACAATAGTGATTGGATATCCACCATTAAAATTCTCCTAAGGCATACCGTACTGTTTATTTGACATCCAATCTGTTGATTAGGTCATACAGACCTAGATGAAAAGAAAAAAAACAAATATAAGCTTGTTCCAAAACTTTTATGGGCCTCAAATAATTTTTAATGGTCGATGTTCATTCAACACTCTTTCCTGTAATGTGGTCCATTTGAGGTTTTGATATACCTTATTTTTTGTCTCATATAATAAAATGATCTAAAAAAATATATGGACGGCATGGATGAAACACATACATCATGGTGGGCCCCACAGAGCACCGCAGGGGGAGTAGCCAATACGTTTCCGTAACAGCTCTCCACGAACGCATTAGAAAGCTGCATTTACCAAAAAATTCAGGTAAAACAGTAAGAACGAGCTCCGTACCAGCTACAATAGGTATGTTTCTCTCTGGATTGACCAAACGGTACACGGTTCAGAAAAGAAAAAAGTATGTGGGCCCCACTATCAGAAAAGGTGAGTGTCCCACCTTCTGATTATCATTTCAATGCGTCCTGACAAGCCATACAACAGCAATTCCTATTTCCTCTGGCACACGAAACAGACACATCTGCCTCTCATTGGTTTTATCTGTGGTACATCTTACGGTTTTGTGCAAGTGGGGCCTACAGTGATGGAACGTGTCCCAATAATCTGATGGTCCATGATGATGGATCGTGTCCCAATAATATCCTTACAGAGCACATGTAACCACTTTGATCACATACATTCAAATGTACCGTAAATTATCGTGGGTTCGAGCTGTGTGGGGTCCACCTGCAATGTGGATGTGGAATCCAAACCGTAATCCCACCGGGCCTCCTCATTTTCACTGTACATCCCAAGAAACAATCTGATCCAAAACTTATGTAGCAATGTACAAACGCTCCTAAATCCTATAGTTCATTTCTTGTGGCCCATCTAATTTTTAGAATGGCTTGATTCTCTGTTTATTATTAATCCTGATGGGATTTACCAGATGAATGGTTTGGATGATATATTGCACAAGACGTTGGACCCCACAGCCCATCTGTAAGTTTCTATGCTGGGGCTCGCTCCTACCGGTTTCCCCATCGCTCCGTTTTGTGTAGCCCACCTGAGTTGTGGGAGAGCGGATTGGCTAGTTAGCTAGTGGTCAGTGCTCTGTGGGCCCCACCATGATGTATGTGTTTCATCCATGCTGTCCATCTATTTTTTAAGATAATTTTATGTTATGAACCGAAAAATAAGGCATATCCTAATCTCAGGCGGACCACATTACAGGAAACAGTGGTAATTGAACTTACACCATTAAAAGCTTCTTGGGGGCCGTAAAAGTTTTTTATCAAGCTGATATTTGTTTTTTCCCTTCATCTAGGTATGTATGACCTAATCAACGGATTGGATGTCAAATAAATAGTACAGTGGGCCTTAGGACGATTTTAATGATGGACATCCAATTACTCCTGTTTTCCTGTGGTGTGGCCCACCTGAGATTTATATCCCTCTCATTTTTAGATCAAAACCTTAAATGATCTGTAAAAATGGATGGACGGCATGGATAAAACATATACTCCATAGTGGGGCCCACAGAGCACCGACCACTAGCCACCGGGCTAGTGACAGCGACAGTACTAGCCAAACCGCTTCCGATTTATGGATGACAGGCTGGATTTGCAAACGAGGCATTACTGGAGGGGCGCATCCAGTGGACGGTTATGATGGCACTCATATATCATGGTGGGGCCCACACAACTCAAACATACATTTAACTGGCCAAAGATTAGATGGACAGGCTATTTCAATCTGGAATGTTGTTATTGGGTCACGTTCCCTTGACGATGGAGCCTGTTAGATGAATGGCCTGGATCACTTAATTAAGGCCAACGGTGCATCGTGTAGTGTGAATTCATAACTTGCTCGTGGCAACGTTGTATGATATAAGCCGCTTATCAAGTTGGGGTATTGCCCACAGGGTGGGTCCCACGTACGTTTTGACTGTAGACCACGGTCAGTCTCTTTTGACCGTTCATCTCTTCCTGCATTTATGTCCCAACTAACAAGTAGCTTTCAGGTCCCTACCTGAAGACTGGCTCTGATCTCTCATACATCTTGGCACGTGTTTTCAGGCAAACAAATCAAAAAGTGGTCCCTACCTGAGGACTGGCTCTGATCTCTCATACATCTTGGCAAGTGGAACATCTATCCATGCACGTGTAAGGCTCAATGTTACGTGGTGCATTTATTTCAAATGCGTGTACGCTTTCGGTAATTAATAGTGTGCTCATTCAAGTGACCAGTGAAAGGAAAAGAGGCTTATTCTTCCGAATGAGTTCGTTTCACCTTATGATAATAGACAGGAGTTTTATCATCTTAAGAACTTGTTTTCTTAGTAACATTTTAAACTTTAAACACTTTTCAAATGATAAAAAAAAGAAGATATACATTCAAATTAAATAAGGTAAAATGTTACCGATTTCATTAAATATTGTAAAACAGTATTTATTTACAATTGACAACTTATGAGACAACCAAATGAATTTAAAAAAAAAAAAAAAAAAAAAACAAAAAAGAAGAAGAAGAAGAGAGAGAGAGAGAGAGAGAGAGAGAGAGATAAAATAATAAATACCTAATACAATCAATTCTATTTATTTTGCCGGTGATTTTGCTAACGAGGCATATGTTGTGAGCAACTTAGAGGAAGGTCAATTAATATTGAGTTAACCACTCACTCCCTCTTCGGACAATGTTTTAAAATATCATCAGAGGTCATTGATGCATGTCATCGAAGCCGTAGGGTTAGATGAGGCTTATGTGGATCCGATAGAGGAAATACAGTACTTCCATATTTTTGATAAAAGGCATACTTTTAGTATGCTTCCACTTTGTTGTTATCCTCGGAGTAGTTATTTAGAGTTTGCAAATATTTAATATATTGTGGCATGTATATTGAGTCTCCAGCTGAGTGGATACTCTATTGGTTGTTTGGATGATTCTTATAAATATGTTATGTGCTGTAACATCCTGGATTTTCACTGTTTGGGATTTTCAAAAATTCTTAAAATTTCTTTTTAATTAACTTATAATATCAGTTAATGACCATTAACACTCAATGTTAGATTATACTGGGGTGGACCAGTCTAGTTATGATGGGACCAAGTGCGGGCCGCCAAGCCAGATGGCCCGTTTACACTTAACAACAGCCCGTGTGGGCCACCCAGCGACCGAGAAGGGTCAGAAAAATCTAAAACTTTAGAAAATCATAAATCTTACTGGGCTTGTAGTCCAACGCGGACTGCAGACCCAGTGGACACCCAGAAGTACCATCTAGCGCTTGCCCAATGCACCCCACCAATGCCAGATTAAAAATCTGGCACTGACAAAAGAAACTGAGACTCCGGGCCTTCCAGCCGTCGGATTTCCTCCAAATTTACGGTGAAGGTTTAACGTATTTTTCTACGCCTGTCCACCAAATCTGGGCCCCGATCGTGGCACGATGACCGTTGATCACAAATCAGACCCGTACGACCAAACCCCGCATCCGTTCGTTTCCAAATTTTGTAAGGCCCCTCATCGGGCCATGGACCACTTATCCTATAAATTTCATGGCCAGAGGGCCATCAGAAATGCTCCAATCACCAAAATGGCCCCCACAGGACCACTTAAAGGTCAGAAACACTTTCTCAGATCATATATCCGTTCATACGCTCGCCCTCAATTTTTACATGGACCCTAGTTGGGTCATAAGATACCTCCACGCCGAATTTGGTGGCCAGAGGGGTGATAGGGCCCTAGATCCTCAAAAGACCCTCTCATAAGTCTAGTATAGTAAAAACCTAGCCCTTGGGGCCATTTACACCAAACCTGACATTATAAAAAGGCCCCATTTGGGCACCCCCTCTTCCCATACGATTTTTCCATTTCCAAAAGAGAGAAAGAGAGAAAGAGGGAGAGAGTAAAGAGAGAGGAGAGAGAGCTAGGGAGAGTGAAGAAAGAGAGTGAAGGTGAGAGCTAGGTGGACCTTAGATCAAGGTGGGGCCCAAGGAAATCAACCATTTCAACTTCCTACTTCTCCTCAAGGGAGAAGCTCTCCTCCACAACCTCCATAATCATCCGTTGGCCGTCTAGGTAAGATCTTTCACTTCTTCTTCTTGGAATCCATGTATTGAGAAGGGATTGGCATGAAATTTCTCACATGCAAGGTTTGGTTTTAGGGATTCCAGCCGATCTACCCCGAAATCCATATCTCCTAGGTCGTTTCCAAGCATCCATCAAATCCAAGGTGCGGACTATTATTCTTAGGTGGCCTAGCACCAATTTTACTATGAGTTTAATGATTTTGTTTGTTTTGGAATGTTATATTGAATAATCTAGAGGAAACCTAGGAATGGTATGTTGTTGGAATTGTATGGATTTGCATGTTTGATTCTCATTTGATGATTGATATTGCCTCTCACATGGTTCGGCATATGGATGATTACATGCTCATGTTTGGTTGATTTCTCTCATATGTGTTGCTTCCTAGTGTGTAGGATTCATTGCTCATTGTATTTGACCCCTTGAGGTGTAGGGAGTGCTTAACTTCCTCACCAACCCACACTACACACGCACACCTTGTTCATGATATTATTAGCTTTACATGTTAGTAGAAGTTTAAAATTTTATGTTGAAAAGCATGAGAACATTATGTTGATTATGTTAGATGATGCATTGATGTTGGCATGTTATGGATTCCCTTTACCCTATTGGGTTGGTCAGGAACGTGATGAGAGACGGTAGTCCCATCGGTAGGACTACGCTAGGGCTAGATCCGCGGATTGGGCGGGAGTGTACGGGCGGCTGTAGTTTGACTACATGGGTCTCTTGTGCCCGAGGTCACTCGTCTTACGCTCGCCTGACTCGTGCGGTCTAGCCTACCGTCTGACTAACCCTGTTTGTTAACCCTGTTCGCTCACATATGTATGGAATCTGAACCACCCTGCAACCGTTGAAGCCCATCGATAACCCACTTGAAACTGGTCCACAGCCTCGTGAGCCGGGCATGGTGGAATGAGACACTGTGTCCGAGCTGTCGGCCTACGCTGGGGTACCGCGCCTCCCCGTAGTGACCGCGAGCGATCCCTTCCTTTCGGCACTCCTCATGTGCTTGGAGTCGGGGATGAGAAACCCGACGGGATCACGGACCGCGAGGCCTCGGCCTCACACATTGGGGGTATTGACCTCGCAACCAGCTTAGGGCAGTGATATGTAGGGTGTATCAGATTCCCAAACCTGCTGGATGAATGGACTTAACTAATAACTTGGCTAACACGATCGCATTGCATCGCATTAGCTAGGGTGGCGACTCGGCAGTCGAGGTCGCTCTGAGGGAGTGTTGTCATATGCGATCGTTAGATGGAGTCGCTTGAGGGAGCATTGTGGCGAGAGCATGCATCATATCATCCCGCATGCATGCATTAAATAAGAGTTGTTAGGTGTTGATGGTTGTCTGCTTTTCATTATGTTCATATTATAATTGATGCCTGTTAAAACTTATGACTAATAGCACCCACTGAGTTGATCACTCACTCCCACTCTGGGACGGTGTTTTAAAACACCAACCAGACTCTCTCGTAGTTGCAGGGGATGCAGAGTAGATGGAGCGTAGCGATGTTACTCTCGACGAGGAGGAGCTGTCATACTTCCAGTTGATGGGCGGTTCTCCATCGGTTTAGGAGATTGAATTCTAGAGTGTTGAGTCGTGGGCTCAGTGCACCATTCTTTTGGGCATATGTTTTTCTTTGCGATTTTGTTGGGCATCGCCTTGTGGCCCATTTACATCCTTATGAACCTATATATATATATTGATTTCTTTCAGTTCAGTTGACTAGTTGTGAATGTGCCTCATGTTTCAATTAATTCCAGGCTGCGCATTTAAACTTGATAAATCATAAAACCATAAAATTGATGATAAGTGACACTCGGGGACTCGGGAGCCGAGCGTATGCCCGACCCCCGATTTTCCGGGGCGTTACATGTGCATAATGTGACGCCAATTTAGTTTCAAACTTAATACATTGTTTGGTTTGGTTCTTTGTGATTAGGTTTGATGCTATTTTTATTTTATTATTAAATTAGGCCTTCAAAAGACAAAAGTAACATCTAGAATGATGGGGACCGAGTATGTACTCGACCCAAAATTTTTGGGGCATTACACTGTCTTTCCCGATCTCTTTGATGAGTTGCCCAAACTTGCCCGATACTAATCCATTATCAGCCAGATCATATCCTTCTTCGAGCTCGTTTTTGTTCTTTCTATTCTCATCGGAGCGTAGTTGTGAACCCAACCTAGATGATGTGTTTGTTTCTTCTTATCTAGGTTTGAGCTGTTAGTAGGTTTGCTTGGACATCGATTCGATCTTTGAATTTTTAAAAACTTCTCCAACACTGATCTTTCCAAACGTCTATGGGAAGATCTCCAACTTTGAATGGACTATGAGATATGGCCTCGCCAAGAGAATCATCACCAAATTCGTGATAAGACTTGTTCTCTCAACGGATCTCTTATATGCACGGTGGATATGTTGTCTCATTAATGGGCGTGATGATCAATTGATCATGGCCACGTGGCGTTTGATAATTTGTTCTCCCGAAGACAAGCTTAAGGGGTTGTGCCTTCATATTTATAAGAGAATGTGTATCAATGACAAAAAAAAAAAAAAATGCCTACCGTAATACTCTCGGGTGAGAGTATGCTCTGCACCAATTACGAGATATCCACATATGTTAGCCTTTGATTGACTTACATTATGGCACTAATATTGGGTGTAAACATTATCAATGAGGTTGGTTGAACAATCCAATCCTCTTATTCATGGATGCTTGTTTTTGGAAATGAAAGATATATAGGATTTCATTCAGTTCAAACCGTCTAATAAATGTCCAGAATTCTAACAATTTAATGACCAAAGTAGAGTGATTTTTGAATAACGATGCATCCAAACGGTTCCCTATAATTTTGATGATTTATATTGAATAACCTGTGTTCCACATGTTCGATTTCTCTCTTTGCATATCATCCATCATGCTCTGCTAGAGTATGACAGTATTTCTCATTGCGAAATTGTGGGCTGGTATTGAGAGTCTGGAAGTGCAAGGTACCTGGGAATAGTTATATGTTGTACGCATTTCAGTTGTACATGCAATCTTCATTTGGAACTCATTTGATACTCCGTCAGACGCTATGCTCGATACGCAGGCACTCAAAAATTACCCACCACGATTACATTATATCAAATAAAACGGACTAAGTTATGGAATCCAGTACCGTAGATAAGTGACACTCTCAAAATCAGATTGCTTGAACCATCCAAGCCTCTGATTGCCATATGCTTCTTGAACATACAACCATTTGATATTCTGACCATCAGATTGGTAAACATTTATTGAACGGTTAAAAGTAAAGAATTCCAATGGTTCTACTTCTGCAAACAATAGTCCAAGAATCAGACATTAATATCCTTCATCCAATCAGAGTTTTTGGAAAATGACTTGACGAACAATGGCATCAACGTCTGTTTGATTTGAATTCATATGTGCCAAGTGTACAGTTTCAGAGTGCCCACGTATCAAACTTCATACGCATCAGAGTATCAAATAACTTCCCCATAAATCTTTCCATCAAGGCTCGACGACTTGGTCAAACATTCTTAAATCCCATGAACCGTTTCTTTGAGAAAACTACAATCGGACTCCTAACGACATGCTTTCCTCCTCCCTCCCTCCATATCAATGCCCCATAAGCCAAACCACTCCTCCCAATCCCATCTCCACCGTCCATCCCTTTCTCCCCTAGACCCACACCCAATCTAAAACCCAAACTCTCCCTGGCCCACCACAAAACCTCAGCCTCCTTGGCTTCACCCAAACCCTAAACCCTTCCAACCCAACCACCTTAGCCCTATAATACACCACCCCTTCATCCTCACTCACCTTCTTCAACCTCCTCTCAAACACACCTCCAGCCACCTCAATCTCCTCCATCACCACAACGAATGCTGGATAATTCATCTCTCGATCCACGCCGTCTTTCACACACGATAACCTCTTTCCGGTCATTATCTTCATTTGCTCGTCGGTGTAATTCAACCCACAAAGAAAATTCACTAAATCATTGGGACCCACATCATAAACAAGCCCCGGATCGACGGCTCTAACTGGATGCAGGTGACCTGCTCCGATATCGAACGGACTAGCAGCATTCCCCGAAGACTCATCGATGATTGGCGGGAAAGGAGCAGTGCCACAGCGCTGAGAAGCTGTTGTCATTAGAGCTGACTTGATTTCACTTGGGCCCCATTCATGGTGGGCCGATCTGATCAGTGCAGCCACACCTGATACATGTGGGCATGCCATAGAAGTACCAGATAGTATATTGAATTCTAACCGTTGGATGCCGAGTGCTGCATCTGGAGGTGCAATCACATCCGTCCATGCTCCGAGAATATTAACCCCCGGCGCTAATAAGTCCGGCTTTAGAATTTCCGGCAACACCATGTTAGGACCTCTCGAAGAGAACGATACAACCATCGGTGCTGGTTCGATGTGGGGTGAAACTAGTCCATCTGATACAATAACAGCCGTTGGATCTTTGCCATAAGAGATATAGTCATCGATGAATTTCGCTTCGGTAACACCTACAACGATCGCTGGAATCACGTGCGATTCGGTAATTACACCTCTAGGGTCTAGATTTCCATGACTGATTATCATGGCCACCGCTCCGGCACGTTTCATCGCAGCGCCGATGGGAATTCTCGGTACGTGTCCTACAGCCATGCAGAGTACGATCCTCCCATGTATGGATTGGGGAGAGAAGGTAGAGAAAGGAGGAGAGATTTTTACAAGCGGGCGAGGTATTCGAGTGAGTTCGTCGTGGGGAGTTAGAGATATTCCATGGATGGTATTTCCATTTCCGAGAGAGATGGTTGCTGGGAAATCTCTATCAATCGTTCCTGCACCGACGGTCATGATCCAAGGAGGAGAATTAGCCATACTGGCATGATATGGACCTTCATTTCCCGCCGAAACGGAGATGAATATGCCTTTCTGGAATGCTCGAAACGATGCAATTGCAAAGAGGTCGAGATAAAATGGCAAAGGAGAAGATAATCCTAATGATATTGAGATGATATCTACACCGTCTGATATTGCTTCTTCCATTGCCTTACAGACGTCCGATAACAAGCATCCCGAATCCCAACACACCTTGTAAATAGCAATTCTCGCCTTCGGAGCCATCCCTTTCGCAGTTCCTCGCGCGAAGCTTCGGAAGCTAGCTCCAGCGACGTGGGCCCCAGCAGCGATGGATGCGACATGGGTCCCATGCCCATTTGAATCTCTCGGTGACCGGAAATCGGCCGTATCATCAACGGGCCCCACCGGTGATGCGTTGTATCCTCCTGCGAAGAACCTCGCGCCTATCAGCTTCCGGTTGCAGCTTGATCGGTTGAACCGGTTACCTTCCATGCATTCCCCACGCCAGCGTGGTGGCACGGGCCCTACGCCGTAGTCGGTGAAGCTCTTCCTCTCTGGCCAGATTCCGGTATCGAGAATTCCAATGATGGTATCATCCCCACCGTTGGATAATCTTGATATTGAAGAATTGGGATTGTTGAGGCCCAGGAAGCCTGGAGATCGTGTGGTGTGGAGGTGGAGGATTGAGTCAGGGAAGATGGCGAGGACCCCAGGTGATTTTTTGATATGATCTGATTGGTGGGAGGACAGACTAGCTGAGAATCCATGAAAGAGAGTGGTGTAGATATGAATGAAAGGAGGAGGTGGAGGAGAGATTAGAGAAGAATACCAGTGATGGTGAGAAATGAAAGGAGAAGGTTTGGAATCCGAATCCACAAGAACTATGAAGGTTTTCTTTGATGGAGGAATCTGTAGAGAGATTGAAATGGTGAGAAGGAAGGAAAGAGAGAGAGAAGTGA
Organism: Magnolia changhungtana; assembly: GCA_030180095.1. NCBI lineage: Eukaryota > Viridiplantae > Streptophyta > Magnoliopsida > Magnoliales > Magnoliaceae > Magnolia > Magnolia changhungtana. Next base: position 3,495,746 of record JASAUF010000630.1, on the reverse strand, counting down.
AAGCTGGAAATGAAAGGAGAGAAGGCATTCTTCGTTGTTTTGATATCTGGCTTTTGTTTCTTTCTTGCACTGTCATGGACGGTTGAAATAGTAGCTGGAGGGTGGATGAGTGCATGGGGGGTGAGTCCTTGGGCTGATCTAGACCGTCCATGTTGTGGGCCATGCTGTGGGTAGAATTTCGTTCGTAGATCTTGGATTTCACGTCTTGAAATTCGATACTCGGGTTTTGGATTTTTATTTTTGAATGTTTATGTGATAGTGAATTTTACACGGTTTGGACGGTCTGGATTTGTCCATGCATGGAAGGACTGCAATTTGACGGTTTAATTTGAGTTAAATAACTCCACGTGAATAAAGTTATGAGTGACAGAGTATCAACCATCAAATCTGCCAGAGTAAAATAGCTCTCCAGGTGGGAAGTAGACGTTACGACCTTTGGGCCCTATTCACCTTTAATCTGTTGGTTAAAATCAAGACATAAAATGTTTACCTACAACGTTGTATAAGAACTTTTACATGCAACACCCTTTCCGGAGAGCATGTTATCTTTGTATAAAATCTAACCCGTTCAAAAGGTGGCCAGAATGATGAGGATCATATGAAGAAAAATTAAGATTATTCTACTCATTAGATAACGCAAAACCAGACATTGACGAGATGAATCTGCTATCCATTGATTTTCATTAGGTTTCACGCCTGATTTTTTTTCTTAGATGATGCTTTTTGCTTGTCACAACTTTTGAACGGCTTGGATTTTGCATAAAGGTGATAGATTGATGGGAAAAACATGCGTTGTATGCAAAGTTTCCCACACAACGTCGTTTGTGAACATTTCTCGAAAAACGAAGGACCCCAGATTTCGCATGTACCTTGGCGATTACCTTTTATTCAGACGGGTTTGCGATTTTGATCAAAACGACTCCTTGTATGGCCAAATGGTCCAAAATAAAAACATTTCTAAAATATCCCTTGTATGTTCCTATGACAGAACAAGGTAAAAATGCCTGTCTTAAATGCCATGCCAGTGAGGCAATTACTGGCGGTAAGGGATGATTTTTATTTTATTTTTTTTTTTTTTTCGTAAAATTTCTGCACTGGTAATGTAGATGAGTCCACCTTGATATTTACGAGAAATACACATTGTCCGTCTGTTTTTTTAGCTCATGCGATAAAAAAAAATATATACCGACCCATAACTCGAGCGAGCCCTGTGAAAAAGAAAATACCTACCGGTGAAACCAGGGAAAGAAGCCCACTTAATTCTTGGACCGTCTCATGGTAGGGCCCACTGTGATGTATGTGTTTTATTCAAGCCGTCCATTAATTTTAGTTCATAGCAAGAAAATAGAGAAGATCCAAAGGTGAAGTGGACCACACCATAGGAAAAAATGGTGATTAAACACCCATAATTTAAAACTTGTTTGGGCCACAAAAGTTTTGTATCCAACTGATATTTGTGTTTACCATTCATTCAGGTCTGTGTGACCTTTAAAAAAAAAAAAAAAAAAAACCTTCTTAGCATACTTACTCTCAGTTCACACTTCATTGTTAGCCCACCTCGTTAGGAAAGGGATATTAGGACCTCAACGTTGAAACGAAGTATCCTGCACCCAGTCTACCACTTGAGCTATGGATTAGGGTGTAAGTCTGTGTGACCTTATCAACCGTTTGTATAGCAAATAAACATCTCGTGGGCCATAGGAAGGTTTAAAGGTGTGTCATTATCTTTACTTTTTCGTGTGGCAGTCCACTCGAGCTTTGGATCTGCTTGACTTTTGGGCTGGTACACTAAAGTGAGATGAAAAATCGGATGGACGGCGTGGATATAACACGCACACTGAATCCGTTTCCTGCTTTTTTTAGACGTGGAAGGATGATGTGTTAATAAGGTATGTCCATCTTGGTGGCCCCTTCATCGATGGCTCATGTTTAAAATATCACACCTATTAGACAATCCGACCCATCTGGATTCGTATTTCCCCTCTTAAGATTTGAGCAGTTAACTATTTTTGTTTTCTGCCGTTGATTTCAGGGACAAGGATCGAATGGCTACGATCATACATTTCATGTGCATTTCGATCTATTTGTTACCCACAGTAGAGTTAAATAAATTGACGGTCCCAAATGATAACTGTGAAGAGATGCGTTACGTGCCTCAGTGATCCAGACCGTTGATCTCATGGCTCCTGGAAATCCACTTAAAAACAATTATAACTCTTTAATCTATGTCGTCCACGAATAATTGGTTGAGGAAAAATAAAAATTAAAAAATAGTAAATCCATCGGCCCTTCATATCAACGGTCGTGATCTTCGGCTCTGAGTTCTACTCGTAGGAAACCAAGGATCAAGGACCCTTTGCATATTCTTTCAGGTCCGATCATTCAAATACTCCGTTGGAGTATGGTTTTACTGTACTCCCTCGCAAGTGATGGGCACTGTTGCCCACACCGTGTAATGAATATGGAGCGTTGGTCTTTTCTAACCATCCATTTTTCCCATAAGAGTGTGGCCCTCCTGATGAGCGGACCAGTCTAGTTTTTGGGCACGAGAATGCTATCTGTGAGTCTTACCTAATGAGTGGTCCAGATCTCGGACAGATTTTGGAACCGTTGTTCTGGTGGGCCATTGCGTCGATAGGACATGCTCAAACTTATTGGGATTGAACCATCGTAGCCATCCATGAGAAATTTCCAACTGTACGACCAGTATATGGCCCACAACCTTTTTATGCCCACTGGCTTTTTACCTTCCAAGAATACTCCCCAGCTGTACGGCCCCATTTCTCAGGTCGAAAATGCCCCTCCTTGAGGCGGATCGCCTGGTGCTCGAAGACGAGCGCTTACGCTCCTCGAACTCCGAGTTGTACGAACGGTTCAAAAGATATCGACGTTGCATGGGCCCCACAGTTATGTATTTATTATATCCACAACGTTCATCCATAATTCGAGATCATTTGGAAGCATTATAGAAAAATTTTCATACCCAAAGATCACCTAGACCACACCACAAAGAGCAACGGCAAAATTGATTTTCACCGTTAAAAATTTTATAGGGCCCACCACAACATATATTTTCCATCCAATCTATTCATAAGGTCACAAAGACCTGGATGAAGAGGAAAAACAAATTTTGTAATGATCCAAAACTTCTATAACCCCTAAAAGGGTTTCAATGGTAGACGTTCAACTCCCCAATGCCTTTTAAAGTGTGGTCCACTTGATAGTTAGATCTGTCTTATTTTCCATTTCAAGCTGTAATACGAGTTCGCCAAAAAGATGGACGGTTTGGATATAACACATACCTCATAATAGGAACCACAAAAAGCGGTGGGATTACAACAGCAAAAAATAATAAAATAATAAAATAATAATAAAAAATAAAAAACTAGGAACTTATGGCTAGGGGTTGTCTATGGCTACGGATAATAACCGTAGCCATAGCCCTCTTCCCAGCCATTTCAATGTCCTTTTATATGTATCGAAGGTCTTTCGTTATGTACTTCCATATACCGAAAGTCTTTCGATTAATTGAAAAAGGTCCAGAACTGTCCAGTGAGTTTGCCTCAAAAATCCTGCAATTTTTTATTAATCGAATGTCTTAGGTATTTTACCTTTAGCTATATGGATTATAATCGTAGCCATAGCTGTAGTCTGTGCCAATCTATGAATTTTATTTATTTTTTTATTTTTTTACATGGAGAACTTTATTCTACCTACAATTTTCTCAAATACATATTTATATAAATATGTATATATAAGCATATAAAAAAATATTTCTCTCTTTTTTTCATTTCTTTCTTTATTCATTTAACAAGAATATCTTTTAAACCAAATTTAGTTACTTGATGTACCCTATATGATTTTGGGGTAGGAGAAGCTACTTTAGCCAACTAACTTAGTTATTTTCCAAGATTCCATCAGATCGATGGTCGAAAATCTATTTCATTCACTTTGCGATCAATTTTAATCATGACTGTGAAGTAAAGGGGTATGACCGTGAAATGCGCCGGAAATGACCGTGAAGTGCATGGAAATGAGTATAAAGTGAGGCGAATGGATCGTGAAATGCGTGGAAATGACCGTGAAGTGAAGGGGCATAACCATGAAATGCGCCGAAATGACCGTGAATCAACACGGAATCGGCGGGAATGACCATAGTATGCATGGAAATGACCGTGAAGTAAATTGATTGGACCGCGAAATGCACAAAAATGACCGTCAAGTGAAGGGGCATGACTAGGGCAGAAAGTTGGGCAGGTTCAACCCGACCGACCCGACATTGGGTTGGACTTAGGCAAGATATTTCGGGTCCAATCTTAAGCTTGGGCTATACAAACACCAACCCGATTAAACTTGGGTTGGGCTTGGGTTGAGGTCTCGGGTTGCCCGACCCAACCCGAACCCGATCAATATATAAGTTACTTATAAATTATAATTAAGCGTGGATCGTTTGTATCGAAGGCACACTAGTGATGTCGAGTCTTATTGGTCCACGTCATTTCCAAGGACTCAAGCTAACAAGATTTGTCAGATTTCTCTCTCCCAAATAGACTTCGTGCTATGCTACATGACTTTTAAAGGGGTAGTTGTCTTATATTTTAGCTTGTTTTTCAAAAGAAAAAATAAAGTTCTTTATAATGAATAATCACATATATATTTAATAAAATTATAGATACAAAAAATAAGTCCTATATTGAAATATAATAAACTAATGTAATAATGAAAATATTAGCATGTATATACCCGACCAACCTGATCAACCCGACCAAGCCCGCTTGGGTTGGGCTTGGGTTGAGAATTCCCAACCTGAGATTGGGTTGGGTTGGGTTGGGTTGGGTTGGGTTGGGTTGGGTTAGGGTTGAGGTATATGAACCTTGGATTGGGTTAGGGTTGAGCACCAACCCGACCCAACCCACTCAACTTTCAGCCCTAGGCATGACTGTGAAATGCGTTGAAATGACCGTGAATCAACACGGAATAGGGGGAATGACCGTGATATGCATAGAAATGGGGGTGAAGTGAAGCGATTGGACTGCGAAATGCGTAGAAGTGATCGTGAAGTGAAGACGCGGGACTGCGAAATGCATCAAAATGACCGTGAATCAACACAAAATATGTGGGAATGACCGTGATATGCATTCCCGCATATCACTTCACGGTCACTTCCGCGCATTTCGCGGTCCAATCGCTTTACTTCACCCCCATTTCCATGCATATCACAGTCATTCCCACATATTCCGTGTTGATTCACTATCATTTCGACGCATTTCACAGTCCCGCATCTTCACTTCACGGTCACTTCCGCGCATTTTGCGGTCCAATCGCTTCACTTCACCCCTATTTTCATGCATATCACAGTCATTCCCGCATATTCTGTGTTGATTCATGGTCATTTCGACGCATTTCGCAGTCCCGCGTCTTCACTTCACGGTCACTTCCGCGCATTTTACGGTCCAATCGCTTCACTTCACCCCCATTTCAATGCATATCACGGTTATTCCCGCATATTCCGTGTTGATTCACGGTCATTTTGACGCATTTCGTGGTCCTGCGTCTTCACTTCACAGTCACTTCCGTGCATTTCGTGGTCCAATCGCTTCACTTCACCTCCATTTCCATGCATATCACGGTCATTCCCGCATATTCCGTATTGATTCACGGTCATTTTAATGCATTTTGCGATCCCATGTCTTCACTTCACAGTCACTTCCGTACATTTCGCAGTCCAATCGCTTCACTTCACCCCCATTTTCATGCATATCACAGTCATTCCCACATATTCCGTCTTAATTCACGGTCATTTCGACATATTTTGTGGTCCCGCGTCTTCACTTTACGGTCACTTCCGCACATTTCGCGGTCCAATCGCTTCACTTTAACCCCATTTCCATGCATATCACGGTCATTCTCGCATACTCCGTGTTGATTCACAGTCATTTCGACGCATTTCGCGGTCCCGCGTCTTCACTTCACGGTCACTTCCACGTATTTCGTGGTCCAATCACTTCACTTCACCCCCATTTTCATGCATATCACGGTCATTTCCGTATATTTTGTGTTGATTCACGGTCATTTCGACGCATTTCGCGATCCCGCGTCTTCACTTCACGGCCACTTCCGCACATTTCACAGTCCAATCGCTTCACTTCACCACCATTTTCATGCATATCACGGTCATTCCTGCATATTTTGTATTGATTCACGATCATTTTGACGCATTTCGAGGTCCCGCATCTTCACTTCACGGTCACTTCCGCACATTTCGCAGTCCAATCGCTTCACTTCACCCCCATTTCCATGCGTATCATGGTCATTCTCGCATATTCCGTGTTGATTCACGGTCATTTCGACGCATTTCACAGTCCCGCTTCTTCACTTCACGGTCACTTTCGCGCATTTTGCGGTCCAATCGCTTCACTTCACCCCCATTTTCATGCATATCACGGTCATTCCCCCATATTCTGTGTTGATTCACAGTCATTTCGACACATTTCGCGGTCCCGCGTCTTCACTTCACGGTCACTTCTGCGTATTTCGTGGTCTAATTGCTTCACTTCACCCTCATTTTCATGCATATCACGGTCATTCCCGCATATTCCGTGTTGATTCACGGTCATTTCGAAGCATTTCGCGATCCCGCGTCTTCACTTCACGGTCACTTCCGTGCATTTCGTGGTCTAATCGCTTCACTTCACCCCATTTTAATGCATATCACTGTCATTCCCGAATATTCGGTGTTGATTCACTGTCATTTCTACGCATTTCAGGGTGCCGCGTCTTCACTTCACGGTCACTTCCGCACATTTCGTGATCCAATCGATTCACTTCACCCCCATTTCCATGCATATCACGGTCATTCCCGTATATTACTTGTTGATTCACGGTCATTTTGACGCATTTCGCGGTCCCGCGTCTTCACTTCGCGATCACTTCCGTGCATTCTGCGGTCCAATCTCTTCACTTTACCCCCATTTCCATGCATATCACGATCATTTTCGTACATTCCGTGTTGATTCACGGTCATTTCGATGCATTTCGCGGTCCCGCATCTTCACTTCATGGTGTAACACCCTGAAAATCGGTGGTCGAGCATAAACTCAACTCCCGAGTCCCAACGCATCACTTATGCAACATAATGAATGATGTTTGAATGTTGTCTATATTAGTGCATTAAACATGAGTGAGATTAAGCCAAAACAACATATCATACTCCAGAGACAAGTGAAATTTGCAAGCGGAAGACTGTGATAGATATATAAAATATGTAAACTATGGGACGCCTTCAGAGTGTGATAATGATACCAGGTTAGATAATACATGTATATATCCCAAAATGGACTAAAAAAATGAATATACATGTGCGATTCAAAACCAAATAGTAAGTGCAAGGGCATCTAGTCAACATCCCTGTAACACCGTCGATCAAGACACGGCTCACATGAAGCCGCCAAAATACAGCATATACAAGCAAGCATCATCGTCATCGCAAAGGTCCGGCTCCGCTTCATAAGCATCGCCGTCACCTGAAACTCAAACAGAGTATGGTTGGTATGTATAACATCATCCCGTAACGTGGGAGTGAGTAGCTAACTCAGTGGAACAATAAAGCATAGGTTAACATGTTATCAATTCAGTCAAGCAGTAATGATAAAGCAGTACAGTCAAACAATCCTAACTACTCTTATTAATGCAATGATGAAATGTAGTCATGATGCATACCCTTGCCAATGCTCCCTCATGCGACAACATCTTACGTCCGCGGCATGCGTTCATCCCTCAGTGCTCCACATCTTCCAGGCACATACAGTGCTATGCTATGAGCGTGATTACCGAGTTATTATTAGTCCTTTTCATACAGCAGTATTAGGAAACTAAGGTACCTCCCTTATATCATTCCCAGACAATGATCCATTCTAGGGTCGTCAGTCCTAAATAATCTCATATGATGATGCGGTTCTAGGTCGCTGTAAAGGGCTATCAAGGCTATTACACACGCTCGTTGCACCGCTCCCCCATCACCTTATCAATACAAGCCTAGTTTATAATCTGTTTACTATGGGAAGACTCGTCGCCTCACCGCAGATTCAGAGTATGCTCGAGGTCACTACAAAGGGCTGACAGGGCTGTTACATGCACTCGTTGTACCGCTCTCCCATCACCTTATCAAAGTAGGCCGACAACTCGAATACAGTATCTCATACCACTATATTTGGCTCACGAGTCTGGGTTGCTCACTGGTCACTACGGGGAGGCTCGTGGCCCCAGCGTAGGCCGACAACTTGACCACAGTGTCTCATACCACCATGCCCGGCTCATGAGTCTTAGCGGATCGGGGTACCAAGGTTAACGGGGTTGCACTGGTAAGTTTAGTACCTTAAGTTCAAGCAATGGCGTCTAAACATGGTGAACATACATCGGGTCAATCGGGTTACTTGACAAGCTCAACTGGTACGAGCGTACGCTGAAGTAGGTGACAAGATACTGCTGTCGACAACCATCGTACGACTCGGATTTATCGAATGTGTCTTGTGTGGTTAAATGACCTTAGCCACACAATCAAGGCCTGTTACCAATTGCCTGGACTATACAATAGTCCCAATCACATTCAATTACAGCAAAATATCAGTTAAAACAGTTATGAATCAAGACTTCAATTCATACAATCAAATATCTGATATTGTCCGCTTAGCTGCCAGGGCTGTTGCACGTACTCGTTACACCACTCCCCCATCACCCTTCACGGATTTTATGGAATACAATTTAAACATGAATTTACACATATGCATTACATAGATAAACAGACATCATAATATACGATTCATGGAGGAAAACATACACATAGTTAAAGGAGTTAAGAATCATATCTTAACACCCTTACACATTACAATTTACTAACTACTACTCATTCAGACATTTCAACAAACACTTTAGACTACATACGTCACCATACGTGACGTATGTTGATCACATAAGTATTAGGCCAAATCCTTTCACTAGGGAGTTGCCTCATTTATAACACACGTGCACCCACGATGGATAGCCATGTCAAGCACGAATCCACATTCCATAATCATTCGTTCATTTTCACAAACACTTGGGCTACACACTTTAACACACATAGCGTGCATTGGTCGTGGCGGGATTTAAGGCAAATCCTTTCGCTAAGGGGTTGTCTAGTACACCACAATCATGTTCTTACATTCAATACACATGGCAGGCACAAATCATGAATCCATATTCATTTAGGCATTTCAACAAACACTTAGGCTACACCTTGTACATACACAACGTATGTTAACATAACAGGTATTAGGCAAATCTGTTCACCCAGACATTGATACACATGTATCTAACATACATAGACAATAATTAATAATGGCAAGTAAAAATCTGTATTTCATACGTATACGGTATTTTCTATAAATACGAGGAATACAGTATATTTAATATAGTTAACGTATATCTGAAAAATGAAACGGACAGCACTTTGTACATGTGTAATAGCATCCACGTCAGTAATATATCATTAACTGACATTGAAAGCCTTGAAAACCATAACCAATACGCTTAAAGTCCGCACCTTACGCCGTAGAAATGTAATGGATTCACTAGAAACTCTAAGCCTTCGCCAACGTTGATATGACAACCTATAGCACGAGTTAAGTTAGCTATTCCGCTACTAGCAATAATCGATACCTTAGAACTGATTAGGGTTAGGTTTTCTTACCTGAAAATGGAATCAGAATCGTCGAAAAAGCCAGATAGATGTGATGGCTAAGCACGTAAGACAATGGGATTGAATCCCAGGAAGAATCCCCACTTCTCTCTCACTCTCTCTCTCTCTCTTTTCTCTCTTCTCTCTCCTAAGGTTTCCCAAATTCGTATGGGATATGAGAGAGAGGGTTTAAGCCTCTTATATAGGCCCAGAATTGCCGAAAATAGGCCCAGGGCCAAGGTATACTTAGGTTATGTCCAAAGGGAAACTGTTCCATCTCAACGGAGCACTTCTGGAGCCCCCCTTGAGCCAAAGGTCGTAAGCTCACCAACCTTGGATCTAGGTCGAGTTAAGTCTTCATTCCCGTCGGGTTCCCAAATCACACGTGGCGGACCAGTTTTAATTCAACGATCACTGGAACTCGATCAGGGCCACAAGTACACTGACCTGTGTATAAAATTTCTCCTGATCCGAGGGTGTATTTGGGTCAGATTCTGACGGTCTGATTGCTTATATCAAGCCCGCAAGCGACAAGTCTCAGATTACTTAAATTTGGAATTTATTTCTACTTAATTTCATGTTTCTCACACTCTTCATTCCGGGCTCAAGCGAATAGCTTCGGGACACTATCTGGATTTGATTTCTGAGATGGTTATCAAGCCCCGCAAGGCGGTCCTAATTCTATAACTTCGTATTATTCAAACTTTCGATGTGCAGTGCAGATCTGATACGGGGTTTCGTGATGCTCCCGAGAGCAGCCGTGTAATGAGATTGATCCGAGATTTTAGGGTAATGTAGCGTCGATGATTCTACAAGTTTTGGGTCTTGCAGATCGTATTTAAAGTGATTGGTGCTAATTTCACAGGTACTCTAGTTTAACACTAGCTAATTCTCACCTATTTTTTAAAGGATTTAGTCCTGTAAGATTCCTGTCTGAGGTGATACTCGGGCCTTTGGTAGTTTGTATAGAAGGTGGTTCAAGCTATTAACACTTAATTAAATTATGCCCTAATCATGACAGAATAAGGTCCTAGGGCAGGAGAGGCTGATGTTTCTAAATAACCTATTCGTCGATGATTCCATAAAGTTAATGGTCAAAAGCCCATCTTATTTATGTATGTACTATTTACAGAAACTTTTAGTTTAAGTATTGTTCTTCATCACCTAAACTTTAAGATTAGTGTCTAGTGTGAAAGTACTTAAAAAGATTTAAAGAACAAGATGGTGAAAGGTGAGATTTGTGAAGGAAAAGGGTTAAAAAGTGATTTTAGACTTTGGGAATGAGTTTTGACAAGTTAATAAGGTGTTAGGATCGACCCATTGCCTAAGGACGTCTATCTCCAGGTTGGCAAAAATTCGGGGTGTTACACACGGTGACTTCCGTGTATTTTGCGGTCCAATCGCTTCACTTCACCCCCATTTCTATGCATATCACGGTCATTCTCGCATATTCCGTGTTGATTCACGGTCATTTCGACGCATTTTGCGGTCCCGCGTCTTCACTTCATGGTCACTTCTGCGCATTTTGTGGTCCAATCGCTTCACTTCACCCTCATTTCCATGCATATCACAGTCATTCTCACATATTCCGTGTTGATTCACAGTCATTTCGACGCATTTCACGGTCCCGCGTCTTCACTTCACGGTCACTTTCGCGCATTTCGCGGTCCAATCGCTTCACTTTACCCACATTTCCATGCATATCACGGTCATTCCCCCATATTCCGTGTTGATTCACGGTCATTTCGACGCATTTCGCGATCCCGCGTCTTCACTTCACGGTCACTTCCGCGCATTTCGCGGTCCAATCACTTCACTTCACCCCCATTTCCATGCATATCACGGTCATTCCTGCATATTCCGTGTTGATTCAAGGTCATTTTAACGCATTTTGCGGTCCCGCGTCTTCACTTCATGGTCACTTCCGTACATTTCACAGTCCAATCGCTTCACTTCACCCTCATTTTCATGCATATCACGGTCATTCCCGCATATTCCGTGTTGATTCACGGTCATTTCGATGCATTTCACGGTCCCGCGTCTTCACTTCACAGTCACTTTCGCGCATTTCGCGGTCCAATCGCTTCACTTTACCCCCATTTCCATGCATAACACGGTCATTCCCCCATATTCCATGTTGATTCACGGTCATTTCGACGCATTTCGCGATCCCGCGTCTTCACTTCACGGTCACTTCCGTGCATTTCACGGTCCAATCGCTTTACTTCACCCCCATTTTCATGCATATCACGGTCATTCCTGCATATTCCGTGTTGATTCAAGGTCATTTCGACGCATTTCGCGGTCCCACGTCTTCACTTCACAGTCACTTCCGTGCATTTCGCGGTCCAATCGCTTCACTTCACCCCCATTTCCATGATATCACGGTCATTCCCGCATATTCCGTGTTGATTCACAGTCATTTCGATGCATTTCGCGGTCCTGCATCTTCACTTCACGGTCACTTCCGCGCATTTCGCGATCCAATCGCTTCACTTTACCCCCATTTCCATGCATATCACGGTCATTCCCGCATATTCCGTGTTGATTCACGGTCATTTCGATGCATTTTGCGGTCCCGCGTCTTCACTTCACGGTCACTTCCGTGTATTTCGCGGTCCAATCGCTTCACTTCACCCCCATTCCATGCATATTACGGTCATTCCCGCATATTCCGCATTGATTCACGGTCATTTCGACACATTTCACGGTCCCGCATCTTCACTTTACGGTCACTTCCGCGCATTTCGCGGTCCAATCACTTCGCTTCACCCCCATTTCCATGCATATCACGGTCATTCCTGTATATTTCGTGTTGATTCACGGTCATTTCGACACATTTCGCGGTCCCGCATCTTCACTTCACAGTCACTTTCGTGCATTTCGCGGTCCAATCGCTTCACTTCACCCCCATTTCTATGCATATCACGGTCATTCCCGCATATTCCATGTTGATTCACGGTCATTTCGACGCATTTCGCGGTCCCGCGTCTTCACTTCACGGTCACTTCTGCGCGTTTCACGATCCAATCGCTTTACTTCACCCCCATTTCCATGCATATCCCGGTCATTCCCGCATATTCCGTGTTGATTCACGATCATTTCGACGCATTTCGCGGTCTCGCGTCTTCACTTCACGGTCACTTCCGTGCATTTCGCGGTCCAATCACTTCACTTCACCCCCATTTCCATGCATATCACGGTCATTCTCGCATATTCTGTATTGATTCACGGTCATTTCGGCACATTTCACGGTCATGCCCCTTCACTTCACGGTCATTTCTGCGCATTTCGCAGTCTAATTGCTTCACTTCACGGTAGAACCCGGTGGACCCCGACTGTTTCCACTGTGATAGCATTCAATCTCTACTGTTTTCTATTATGGGTCACATCGAGCTTTGGATCTACTTCATTTTTGGGTACATCAGAGTGAAGTAAAGGGAATTGATTGTGAAATGCGTGGAAATGACCATGTTAGTGAAGGGAATTGACTGTGAAATGCGTGGAAATGACCGTGTTAGTGAAGGGAATTGACCGTGAAATACGTGGACTTCTTGTGGGCTATTTTGGATACAGAATGTTATGGTAGAGTGGTTAAGGAATCAATTCCATGCACTTCATGGTCATTTCAATGCATTTCATGGTCATTTCGCTTCAAGTCATGGTCATTTCCATGCATTTCATGGTCATTCCAAACAATTCTGTGTTGATTCATGGTCATTTTCATGCATTTCGCAGTTAATCCACTTCACTTCATAGTCATTTCCATGCATTTTATATGCTTATATATACATATTTATATAAATATGTATTTGAGAAAATTGTAGGTAGAATAAAGTTCTCCATGTAAAAAATAATATATATATATATATATATATATATATATATATATATATATATATATATATATATATCATAGACTGACACAGACTACGGTTACAGCTATGGTTATAATCCGTGGCTAAAGGAAAAACACCTTTTTCGTTTAATCGAATTGCAGGATTTCTGAGGCAAACTTGCTGGACCGTTCTGGACCTTTTTCGATTAATCGAAAGACCTTAGATGTATCGAAGTACAGCTCACTCACTTTTTTTTTTTTCCTCTTTCCTGTTGTAATCCCTACCACTCTTTGTGGGTCCCATTATGAGGTATGTGTTATATCCAAACCGTCCATCTATTTGGCGAACTTGTATTAAGGCTTGGGACGAAAAATAAGATAGATCTAGCTATCAAGTGGACCACACTGTAAAAGGCAGTGGAGGATTGGACGACTACCATTGAAACCCTTCTAGGGGTCAGGAAGTTTTGGATCATTATGAAATTTGTTTTTTCTCTTCATCCAGGTCTTTCTGACCTTATGAACGGATTGGATGGAAAATCAATGTTACGGTGGGCCCTATGAAATTTTTAACAGTGAAAATCAAGTTTCCTACTGCTATTTGTGGTGTGGTTCAGTTGATCTTTGGATATGATTCTTTTTTTCCGTTAATGCACTGAAATGATTTCGAAGTATGGATGAACGGTGTGGATATAATAAATACATCATCGTGGGGCCATGTCGAGGAGCGTCAGCGCTCGTCTTCGCACAACAGCTAATCGGCTTCCTGAAGGGATGAATGACGGGGGTATTTTGGTCCCTTGAAAAGTCGGGCGTACACAGGGGAGTATTCTTGGAAGCTTAAAAAGGGGTGGGCTTCAAATGGCTGGTGGGCCATATACTGGTCGTACAGTTGGAAATTTCTCATTAGTGATCTTCAAAAGGGGAGAGGATTAGGTGTTACCTTACCGTGAGGCCCATCTTAATGATATGTTGGCCGTCCATCCGTTTCTCCAGCCCATTTTAGCATGTGGTCTCAAAAATTAAGAAGATCAACATCTCAGGTGGACCACACCACAGGAAACCGTGGTGTTTGAGTGTCTCACCATTAAAAATTCCAAAGGGCCTGTCGTAAGGTTTCCGTATTTTTTATTTTTCATCCAGCCAGTTGATAATGTCAATAAGATCTGAATAAGTAGAAAATAAAAATAGCATCTTGATCAAAAACTTTTGTGGCCCACAAATGTTTTTAATAGTCATTCATCACTGTTTCTAGTGGTGTGGTTCATCCGAGATTTCAATCTTTTCAAAATTTTGGATATATGATTAAAATGAGATGTAAAAACAGATGAACGGCATTGATATACAAAAAATATATTAAGGTGAACCCCAAAGGGCCTGTTTGGCCGGGCAGGGTGGATGGTATTAGGTTGTATTAGGATGGATGGGAAGGAGCAATCCCGGGATTTGGCCGAGCGTGCCAAACAGGCAGAAGTTGGATATAGCAATCCAACAGCAATCCACTGACATCACCATCATTACCTTGAAATCCACCCAATCCCTCTTAATCCCATCTATTTTGCTTTCGACATGTTTGGTTAAACGGAGCAATCCCAGGATTGGCTGATGTAATCCCGGGATTGGCCAGGCGCGCCAAACATACTCGGTGGTGAATTCGCTGGATATAGCAATCCCATGGGATTGCCAGCAATCCACTGACATAGCCATCATTACTTGCCATCTACCCTAATACAATCCAATCTCATGGGATGTGTAACAACTCTAAATTTTGGTGCATTAAAAAAATTAAAATAAATATTTAAAAATTTTATTTTTAAATAAAAAATAAAAAAACAAATCAATAATCGAGTTGGTAAAGACGTTCTTAATTGAGAGATAAGTTTAAAGATCGATTCTTGAAGTAGTAATTACGAGAATTTTCTTTAAAAAGAGATACGGAAGGTTTCTGCATTAAAAAAAAAAAAAAAAAAAAAAAAAAAAAAAAAAAAAGATAGGAAACCCTAGAGTAAAAGGAAGAGGAAATTCTACGAAGTCTCGATCAGGTAAGTTCTAATCGCTAGATCTTTTTAATTTTTTTATTATGTTATTAATTTCTTGTTGATCTATACAATGGATGGTGTAGATCATCCACACCATCATTGTATAAGTGTGAAGAGTCTATTTTAATAAAGTGATGTTTTTATGATTTCAGATCCGGTTAGTAAAATTTTATGAATATATTGAATGGATGGAATTTGATTATGCTAAAATAGATCTGTACGGATTATATGATCCCTGAGGCCAAAATATATAAGGGCCCTAATATTCAGATTAATCTAACCATCAGATGGGTCATATTAGTTAGACCTAGAAGTGTTTGATAAAGGGAACTTAAATATTTTACGCAAGTGTTGCTATAACTTGATGTAGAAGGTCGAGATGGGCCATTGGCGAATATATGGTTAGATTTACACCACTCTTCAAATGTATAGAGGTAAAACATAACAAGACCTCAAGAATCTGAATGATCTGACTATCCGATGGACCACCCCGATCAAGTAATTATCATTCAATTTTATAATCTTTAAAAGGAGAAAAAATAGAATAGAAATTTTAATTATTTGATTATTTTGGATTTGGCCACTTAGGGTGTTAATCAGAGGTGGGCCGCACCATGTAATAAAAATATATGAATAATAATGTTGTCGATATAACTGATAGGATTTCTGAATTCAAATCAACCTAATTACCCTGTGGATTCTACACTATCAAACTTAGGTGAGTGACCCAACTTGTCTCATAATTCATTAAAATTAAAATAAATCATTGTGATTGTTTGATTGATTTACTGGTTTGAATATTTTGATATGATAATTGTACGATAAATTTATATATGAATATTTTAATTGAGACAACTCTGCCAAATATGAAAAATATGCATTACATATCATCCCTCATTCATTGCATTGCATAATGTATGGTCGATCCTAGGGGCCCTCTCTGGAAGAAATGTCGATCCTGGTAGAGCATTACCAGATGCGGGCTATGCCCAAGCCTACCGAAAGGTGAAAGCTTACCCAACGAGTGGATGCGGGTTGACGACCTCCAACCCAAGTAGATGGACGATCACCCCATCTCATGCATTCATACCCAATTTTACATCATTGTACATGTATTTTTGTATTATTTTAATTGACATAATTTGAACCATGCTGGGTTATATCACTAAGCCTGACCAGCTTATATTTTTATTGATGGAAAAATCGTACAGATGTGAATGAGAGTGGGCCGGTGGCTCAAGAATAGGAATATGTGGTCAAGCCAGAAAGGACTTAAGGAACACGTGACCCTACTTGACAGAGGAAGAAGTTGCTGTCTAAGACTAATCATGATATTAAAGGACTTAAGGAACACGTGACCCTACTTGACAGAGGCAGAAGTTGCTGTCTAAGACTAATCATGATATTTTTACTTTAATTATATTTGATTTTCTTATATTGTAAATTAATTCTTGCAAGTTCTTGGACATGTTTATTTCATTTCGTAAGATTTCAATTGAGAGAGTCCTTAATTATGTTTATAATTAATTATTGAAACAAATGATCATTTCTTATTTTTGAGATGTTGTTGAGTATGAATGGAATGTACATCTACGGTAGAGCTAGTAGGTAGATGAATAATTGTATAATTGAATGAAATTAGTACACTCAGTGTACGTGTCATGGGCCGAAACTCAGGTCTGAAGGTACACACTCTGTACTCGAATTTCGGGGTGTGATAGGATGGGCCCGTCCAAACACGCCCTAACGGGTTACCGGGTAACAGCTAATCCGCTCCCCTTCAAAAGTAACGGTTAGAGCCGCGGTGGACAGTTTACCAGTATAAAACTGGCAACAACTGGATGGTCAGATTCATCCAGTCAATGCGATTTCTGACTCATAACCCAAATACACACTTTATGAACGCACCAGATCTCAAACACGTGTGACGTGAAACCCACAGGCCATCTCAAGCGAGCGAGAATGTGAAAGCCGTTGCATCCAGCGCATCGGTCCGGCCGGTTTTACCGCTGACAACCCGATCTGGGTATGAGTACTACTACACACTGTCAGTGTATTTATTGATTTTTATATACTACCAGTGATTAGGTACTGTCCGAGTTCCGTGATATTGGACTCGATTGCGTAGCATACGTGGAAAAACTCTGTTGTGAACCTGACCATGATGTATGTAATTATCCATACGGTCCATTCATTTTTTCATATCATTTTAGGACATGAGTCCAAAAACGATCCGGACCCAAAACTCTAGTGGACCACACCACAGGAAGCAGTGGGATAATGACGGCCGTGTTGAAACCTTCCTAGGCCCCCACCATGATGTTATTTTCAATCCAACCTGTTCATAAAGTCTCAATGACCTGGATGAAGCTAAACAAGAATATAAGCTTAATCCAAAACTTCTACGGCCCACAAGAAACTTTCAATGGTAGGCGTTGAATCTCCATTGTTTCTTATAGTATTGCCCACTTGAGCTTTTGAAATAATATGAAAAAATGGGTAGACGGTGTGGATAGAACACATACATCATGGTGAGGCCTCAGAACTTGTCCACGTATACACAGTTTTGAACAAATGGTTTGATACTCTGGTGGAGTGTGATAGATGATACATAGCAGTTAGAAATTATTAATAAATTGCATACGTGGAATAAAAATAAATCAAACTGTACCATCGTGGTAGTAGCGACAAGTTTAGATGTGTAGTTTTATGATCCTGAGTCCAGTCATGACTCGCCCGAGTTGGGTTGAATCATGCACATATATATTCATATTTTGAAGGGTGAGTGGAGATATTGAACCGGATGGTACTTGTTTAGGTCCAGGTCTACTTGGACAAGTCCCATTCAACACAGAGGAGTCTGCAATCCATGAGGTGGCCCACAAATGTTTTTAAGGCTGCTATGGTGGTTGCCATAATTTCCATCCGCCAGCAATTTAACCGGTTGATTTGAAGCGTTCAAATTGACGGTTGTGATGGGAAATACAAAAATAATGCACATCCAACTAAAAAGGTTCAAAGGACAAGGTATTGATTGAGATGTGACTAAGAACCAGAAAGAAAAAAAAAAAAAAAAGGCATGGTCCATCCATGATGGAGCACAAGAAAGCGAAGGTTTAGATTAAGAAAGCATGGCCCCATTTGTCTTAAGTTAAAACTCGTTGTATAGTTATGAGTCTCACATCCCTTAGGTGTAGTTTGTCTCCTTAGAACCTTAAAAGGGTTAGCAAATCTTAATAAAGATGATGACCCATGGCTAGAGACAAGATACCTAGGTTTTGAAATGTGTTTTAATTGCTTAGAAGCTATCTCCACTTCCTTTGTAACTGCTTGGTAGTTTTGGAGCTAACTCTGCTTTTGTAACGCACTGAAATTTTAAGCCATCGTAAGATCGATCGGCATTAATTAGATTAGAAATTTAATTTTGTAATTAATAATTAAAATAAATACTTCACACTTTGATAGAGACACTTTTGGTGGATGATAAGGCTAGACGATCATTTCTTAGTATCATGGTACTTTACTTTTTGCACAAAATTATAATACTTGGGAGGAATTTTCTAGATTCAAAGCTTTTATTTCTATCAAAAAGGGGATAAGAATTTTCCGACCAAAACCCTTGGGTCATAAGCAAGAGAGAGAGAGAAAGCCCGTGGAGAAAGCTTGTGTTGGTAAGTTTTTAATTCTATTCCTTTTAAATTTTCTATATTTCAATTTAAATTTTCTAAATCTACATCATGAATGAGATAGATCGGCCTTTCATCTATTATTTAAATATATGAGAAGGTTTTAATAAATGAGAAGGATTTATGCGAGATTTCTTTCCATGAAGGTCGGCTTTGGACCATCTAATAAATGTTAGTTCAAATCAGTTTGAATTAGAGGTTCCTTAAGGTCAAAATATATCATAGCCCCAAATTCTAAAGTGATTTAATTGTTGGATTGCGCACAACGATTTATGGATAGTATTAATGATGAATCATGCCTTAAGATTATTATATATCTCGGGAGTTTTTTTTTCCAAGCAATCTTTTGGTTTCTCCAAAACTTTATAATGGGGAATCATTGGATGGTTTGCACATAACTTATGAATATGATAAATCCATAAAACTTAAGGAAACAAAGAAAAACTCTAAAAGTTTTTAAATGATTTCGTGTAGCATAACTCATTCGGCTTCGATCGATCGATCGAAGCAACGCTTCGATCAATCGAAGAAGGTGATTTTTGTCCAACAATCAAAAGTTAAAATTCAAAAATTGGCTCGATTGACCAATAACTGGTCTCGATCGATCAAGGGATTCCTCTATCAGTCTTAATCGATCAAAGGCATCGACCAAAGGTAGTAAAAATAGTCCAACGGCTAAATTGAATTAATTTTGATTTTTCTCAATCGATCGATGAGTGGTTTTAATTGATCGAAAATAACAAAAAGTGTTCAGAGACTTAATTTGTTAAATTTGAATTCCATCGATCTATGACCGATCGATTGAAGGGGTCAATTGAGGGCGATCTGGCTCGATCGATCAATAGGTTTATCAACAGACTCCTATGTTAGTCTAACATATCCTGAATTATGATGATGTGATTAATAAGTTATGATATATGGTTTAAATTATGTATTATGAATATTAGACTCAGGCCTGTATGACTGTTCCGCAGATTTATCTCTATTAAAAGTGAGTGAATCCCAATATGTCTCATATTTATATAATTAAGATAAATGTTATAATTGTTATGTTAGCTATGCTACCATGCTAAGTTGATTTTAAACATATGATTTCATAATAATTTGAACAGTTACTATCATGAATTGAATCTGCGGGCATTTAAATCATTACAATCATGAATCCATTGTTTCCTCTTATACCGAGATATGTATATAAAAATTGTGCATGTTGATGCATTGTATGTTGAGCATACATTACATGTATCCATAGAGCTCTTGCTAATTCCTAGAGGCCCGCTCTAGACGATCGTGTATGCACATCTCATGACTAGGTTTCTAAGGGATCTCTATGGATGATCTCCTGGTAGATTCCTTACCAGATGTCCATGATTTATGAAAGCCTATTCAAGGAGTAAATGCAGGTCTTGCCCATGCCTACCTATGTTAGAAACTTGTTAGATACAAATGCGGGTTGATGGATATCAAATCCAAGCAAGTGGGCGATTACATCTCTGCATATATATATTCATATTTGCATATGTATATTTAGATGTTGCTTATACTATCTTATTTATAATGTGAATGAACGATAATGGGTTCACTGACTAACCATACAGAGGAGATCGAGACAGGAAATCTGAATCAGATGCTAGAGAATGAGGCCCAGATGGTGGATGACACTTAAGATCAATGGTTGTATTTAGCAGAAGATGAACTAGCTGACACCCTGATCCATAGCTCAAGTGGTAGACTGAGTGAAAGATACCTCGTTTCAACACTGAGGTCTTGGTATCAATTCTCTAGTGGGGGTGGGTAATAGTGATGTGTGAACTGACAGTGGGGTGTACTAACCAACTAACAAAAAAAAAAAGAAGATGAATTAGTTGTGCTAAATTAATGAAATGTTAATATAAATCGTTGGTTAGGAAATTAGATTCTTCCTTATAGATATGATGTTAAATACTTCTACATTACATGTTTCTTAACCATTCCATTTGATGATATTAATATTATGATTGAATAAAGTTCCAAATGGGTGGACTCACTTGATTTCAAATTAAATAATGTGATTTTAAGAATGTGATGGTGGAAAATTTTGAGATTGTATGGCATGTGTAGATGTGCGAATGTTAAACTTGGAGGTGAACTTAGAACGCATTTAAACTACGCCTCCAAGTGAATGCATTGGTTCTGGTTACCTAATACGATCTCGAGCTAGAGCAAATGGATGTGAAGACTGCCTTGCTGCATAGAGAATTGAAATAACAAATCTACATGAAGCAATTCAAAGGCTTCGAAATATGAATGACATAGAACAAGGTATACAAGTTGAAAATGCCGTTGTACGGCCTAAAATAGTCATGTAGGTAGTAGTACAAAAAGTTTGATTCTTTCATAGTGAGTCAGAGGTTTACCAAGGAGTGAATATGATCATTGTATAGATTTAAAAACAATGAGTGATGAGAAATTTATCATCTTAGTTTTGTATATTGATGACATGTTGATCACCAGTCATATCATGTTTGAGATCGACATACCGAGACTTAGTTATCAGAGACATTTGAGATGAAAGATTTAAGAATTGTAAAGAAGGTTTTTGGCATTGATATACACAAAGAAAAGAAGAGGACCGGGCTATGGTTATCTCAGACTGAATACATTGAGAAGTTATTGATAAAGTATGGGATGGACAGGGCAAAGTCGGTTAGCGTTTTCCACGTGGATTATTTTAAGCTTTCTTCTAAACAGTATCTTAAAACAAACGAAGAAAAACAGGATATATTTCGTGTCTTATGCGAATGCACGCAGTTGAAAGCTTGATGTATATCATGGTCTGTACTAGAGTGGATATTTCACTCGCAGTGGGTCTTGTCAACAGATATATGTCTAACCCTAATAAGAAACACTGGGAAGCAGTGAAATTGTTATTTCGATACATCGAGGGTACACAAGATTACGTCCTATCATTTGAGAAATCAAATACTAAGTTAGTAGGCTACGTGGATTCTGATTACACAATCAGTTAGTGTGGACAACCATACTTAGTGATATTTTCCATGGACGGTTATGATCAGTGGACCATCTATCCAAGTGGACCTGATGGTGCAACCAAACTGGTGTGCTTTATTCTCAATGGATGCCATGCCCATGCTTAAATATATATAACACATGGCATAATGATGTAGAGTGGGTCGCGGACAATTACATGGCAAAGATGGATCAGAAAAGGCCCGGTCGGCGACAGAAGTGATCTGGACCATCAGACATTAAATCAGGCGTATCTCACAATCCGGGATGAGTTAGCTGACGAAAAATATATGATTTTGGGGTAGAACGAGCTACTTTAGCCAACCAACCCAGCTATGCAGGGTTGCGACGCTCGGAATTGCGAGAAACCCTTGATTTGATGGTCGTTTCCCTGTTTCAATTTCGTTTTTACTATAATTAGTAAGTTTTAGTTTGCTTATAACTCTTCATCCGTCGGGCTTTAGGAGTTGCGCCCAACGTGAAAAGAGCTTAGGATAATTAGGAGAACGGGTTGGTGAAGCCAAATAGGACACTTACTATTTTTGGCCGAAAACCTTACGCACTAGTAGACATCACGACCGTCTATAAATAGTAAGTTTACTATTTATAGTAAGTCGCGAATTCTAGGAGTCCTAGTTGTAGTTTGATTCTGATTTCTTTCCTATTGCTTAGTACCCTTATTTAAAGGGTTGTGAACTCGTTTTTATTCATTCATTAATCTATTTCGAATTTATTTAGAATTTATTTCTATTTTCTGCTCTCTTTTCTCGTGGATTCGAGAAAGTCTCTGTGAGGAGTCCAGAGAAGTTCCGTGGATTCGGAATAATTATCCTCTTGAGGAAGACGGTGCTCGACCTCACGTCCTCCCCTGCGTCACATAAGCACCTACATGGTACTGAACCTCCTCATTCCAACTGTCACACGTGCAGGGCATCTGTGCCATGAAGTCCAAAGGAAACCGATCCACTCTCCAACTGGCCCAAACCTACACATTGGGTCAGCTCATTAGCCAACCGTTGATTTTGATGTCGTGGACCCTGATCACTGGAATAGCTTGATTTTCAAATGAGTGGCGGATCTTAGCGATGTGGATTTGAGCTGACCCATCGAACCGTGGGGATTTAATTAATCGCTGTTGGTGAGCAGAATATGGAGGACGTTCCATTGTCCTATGGTAACCATCCACGTGTTATGCAAGGATGCATGCAGGGTGACGTAGATGTCCGTCAATGTATTTACTAATTATCTTCCATCAGATGTATTTTATACAGTCATGAAAATTAGTACGTGTGAGGGTGCAAATGGGCCTTGAGACCTCTGGCCCAGCTTTTGAAGGGCTTGACCCATGAGCAAGGCCCATCAGTTGGTTTGGGCTGGCATGCATGGCCCAATCAATTTTCAGACTGGGCTTGGGCCCAAATCATTTTATCACAACCAGGCCTGACCTGGCCAGACCGGTCCAGCTGCACATGGGTGGCATTCAGGCTTTCGAGATAGGGCTCAATTGACCTGACCCGGTTAGCTGCGGCTCAACTCAAGTGTAAGAATAGAACATGAACCCTAGCCCAATTATAGGGTCGGTTCGGATCAATTGGCCCAACCCATTGATAACCTATAGGGTGGCATGGGTTGGGTATGGTTCAACCGAAGCCTGACCTACTTTCTCAAATGGGTTGCATTTTTGTTCATTTTAGCTTGGCCTGAACGGGCCCTAAATGCAGGTGGGATTAGTTGATTTGTGGACCATCTGTAATCAATCAGGCTGGGCCTGAGTTTGGCTTGGTCCCAGATTTTGAACGGTTAAAAATGAAAATATCCGATGGTCCTATTCCAACAAACAAGTGTTCACACATCAGTGGTTAGGATTGTTCGTCCAATCTGGTTCTGGTTCTGGGACTGGGACTTTGACTTAGTTACATTGGATTGCAGAATTTAATTCGAGTTAATATATGCAAAGATGCACAAGGTCTAAGTGCATGCGTATCAAGTATGGTACGTTGCCCGAGTATAATTTAACTACCATAACCATATGGGTTTGCTACGGAACCGGATTGCGTCCTGCCACCGCCAGACGGACTCGGTCCAGGCAGGAGCTCTGTGAACCCACCGTGAAGGATGAGATTTATCCACGCCGTCTATCTTTTTTGACCGATCATTTTAAGAATAAGCGCCCAAAAATGATCCAGATCCAAAGATCAAGTGGACCACACCACAGGAAAAAGCAGTGAAAATGACATCCACCGTTGAAACCTTCTTATGGCCTACCATTATGTTTATTTTGCCATACAACCTGTTCATAAGATAAGATAGACCTGGATGAAGGGGAAGCACAAATATCAGCATGATCATAACTTCTATGGCTCCTAAGAAGTTAATGGTGGGCGTTCAATGCCCACTTTGTTGTCCAAATGAGCTTTCGATCTGGCTCATTTTTGGGCCTATATCCTAAAATAATCTGAAAAAATGGATGGATGGAGTGGATAAAATCCATACATCATGGTGTGTCCCAAAGAACTCATAATGATCCAAAAAAATGGATGGAAGGAGGGGATAAAATCCATACATCACGTATGTGGCTCATATATGCGGTGGTTTCTTTTTCGGAAGCGGTTTGGCTGACCCCAACGCAAGCCAGCTAACTGTTGTCAAAAGCTCAGTAGCCCCACATGATGTATATATTTTATCCACACCGTTCATTCATTTTTCCAGCTCATTTAATGCATGATACCAAAAATGAGGCAGATTCTAAGTTCAAGTGGACCGCATGACAGAAAACACTAGAGAGTGAGTGCTTACCTTTGAAAACTTCTTAAAGCTACAGAAGTTTTGGATAAGCTGTTATTTATGTTTTCCCTTTATCCAAAGCCCAATTAGATTACACCACAGGAAACAATGGAGATTAACCGCTTACCGAGTAACTCTTACTCATTACCCACAACCCTTAAGCGTGCCGAGTAAACTCTGTAGTGCCCACTATGGATGTATGTTTCTTATCCACGTTGCACATCCAGTTTTCCATATATATTATTTTAAAGGCATGGTCCCAAAATTGAATCATATCAAAAGCTTACGTGATACCTAATGTTAAAACCTTTCTAAGGCCCAAGTGATGTTTATTTGTCATCTAACCTGTTCATCTGTTCATGGGTTCACACAGACATGGATGAAGGGAAACAAAAAATATAGCTTGATCCAGAACTTTTGTGGCCCTAAAGAAAATTTCAACCTTAGTTGTTTAATTCACACTATTTTTGGTGATGTGGTCCACTTGAGCTTTGGATATGCTTTAACTTTGGGTTCAACCCATAAATGATCTGGTAAAACAAATGAACGGTGTGGATTAAAGACAGAAGTCACGTGTGTACTCAGTCCAATGTACCCCATTGTTTATTTTCATATGGCCCACCCAAACAATGGGATCAGGATGGATTTTGGGTCTAGGATTAAGAGGGTGGTGCATCTAATGAGGGGGTTGGATGATACTTACACATCACGTACGGTGGGCCCACACTGCTCGAATTTATGGTAATTACAATAATTCCGGACGGACGTGATCATTCCACGTCATAAAACTCACCTAGCTGTAACTAGGAGAAGAGATTAATGTACTCGACCTTTTATGAAAAGTAGAAAATTCTCATATATTCCAGGAGAAGAGATGAGGAATGCCAAGTGTACTGACACGTGTGGATGCACGTATGGGGCTCATGGCACACGTGTGAGAGAGCCGGTCAAGGTAGTGTCCACTGCGAGCATATGTTGGTCCACTCATCAGGCAAGCCAAACCCACACATGTGCCACATTGACATGTGTGCCTGAAGCCGCACGTCCATCTCACACGTGGAAGCGAGTACACTTACCATTTCACTCAAGAGTAATACACATCCAACCTACGGTCCTCATTTAAGGACCAGAAACTGCTTTGAAGAGTAACGCCTGAAGAGATGAAAGGCTGAGATCGTGCCAACTGTCGTCATAACAAGTGAGGCAGCAAAACTACATACTAGCCCACCGGCGATTTGTTCACAGAATCGGGTGTATACGTTGCACAGCTTACTCCACTGCAGATGACTTGCACCGGTGATTGCCAGGAACGACGCTTGGGTCGCAGCTGAGGTGGCAGCAAAGCTAACGTACGCCACCACCTACACAACACACGCCAATGAAAAAGACAGCACGAGGGAGTTATTATACGTCCGTACAGCGTGGTTGAGATGTGGTGGGGCCCATTTGGTGATATGATAATGGATGTGACTTGGCTGCGACCTGAAGCAACGATGTGGATGGACCCTGACTGTAAGGCCCACCCTGATGTATGTATTCTATATCCACGCCGTCCATCTGTTTTACCAGCTTATTTTATGGCTTTTTCTCCATAAATGAAGCATATAAAAATTTCGGGTGGCCCACACCACATAAAACAATGGTTATTGACCGTTAAAAACCTTTCACGTGCCACAAAAGTCTTAGATCAAGCTGATATTCGGTTTTTTTTTTTTTTTTCGTCCAGTTGTGTGTGACGTTATCAACAATTTGAAAGGTCAATAAACATTGAAGTGGACCCTACGAAGCTTTTAATGGTGGCCATTCAATGACCACTGTTTCGTGTGGTGTGGTTCACTTGAAATTTTTATCTGCTTTATTTTTTTAGATCAAGATCTAAAATAAACTGAAAAAACAGATGGACGGCATAGATATACAATTCATATACTGAGGTAGGCCCTGCAGTACTCCATTGCTGGTTTCGGGCTACAGTCAGTCGCGCTAAATGGATGGCCATTCGACTATTCCATTAGCTGCATTCATTGTTCGCGACCAACCTCGATCCGACGTACCCCTTGGTGCAAGTTAAGGGATCCATGAAATGACCAAATTGCCCTTGGGCCCATGCTTTTCGGTTCTCAGCTACCATCCTGCAATTAAAGCGTTCACGACGAGTGGTTGGGACAGGTCCATCGTGGCATATTGCCGACTGCCCCGCGCGTCGTGCATAGCGTTGCACGGCGTCCTGCATGGCACTATGTCTCGTACTAATAAAAAAGCATCATGTAAGTGTGTCAAACGTGAAATCCACATTAAAAGATAAATAAATATTTATTATGTAAATTTTTTATTTTATATTTTAACATTGAGTTCCACACCTGTACACGCATACCTAACCCTAATGTTTGGTAT
Source organism: Magnolia changhungtana (assembly GCA_030180095.1). Lineage (NCBI taxonomy): Eukaryota > Viridiplantae > Streptophyta > Magnoliopsida > Magnoliales > Magnoliaceae > Magnolia > Magnolia changhungtana. The sequence continues at coordinate 3,468,284 of JASAUF010000630.1, read as the reverse complement.
AAGATTACTTGAACACAATCCTGTAAAATGCAGAAAAATTGGTGTCCAAATAGAATTTCCAATTAACACTTTTACCTCATTAATAAATTACATCAAATGATGTAGAAAAAATATTACAACAATGCATTTATAATAAATGTTGTGGACGCAAGAACATAAATGGCATATTAAACAAATAGGGAAGAATACTTTTTGCTATTATATGAAAGTGTTCCTAACTTAAAACCAAGGTGATGGACCACTACTTTTAATATGTAGTTTATAGTTCGAAGTGGATTGTCTACGACACCTTATGGTGAGAAGTTCTCACACTAAGAGACTAGGTGGGCCCCAACATATATTGAAAAGTTGTTAAGGAAATGTTTACTATATCCTCCCTGTGTATACTGTATATGTCATCCAAACTGTTTATAGGGTCATTCAAATTAGGATGAACTTTTATGGCCCGTGGACATTCAATCATCACTATTTCTTAACGTGTGACACACTTGAGTTTTGGATCTAATTCATTTTTTGGCTCATGTCTTAACATAATTACCAAAATGTATAAATATATTGGAGCGGAGTATGCCCTATCTAGCTTCTGGCCCTAAGAACTTCCTAAGGCAGGGTGCCCAATGCAACATGTGTGGTTTGCTTGTTATAATGTCTCTTTCCATCTCTATCCTCGAAAAGGAACTGATAACGGCCATATTTATATTTTGCACGAATCTTATATTCGACACGCATCCTTTCCTTTCCATTCTTTGTCACAAATAAAGGCCACACCAACCTAATGCATAAGAATCCCGCATTGTTGATCTATTCTTTATATATTGATGCCCATGTCGCTTTCCATCTTTCTCAATTACTATAATTTTTCTTTATTTGTTTGCATTTTTTCGCTTTACATTTAAGGTGATTTATTATTAGTACCGAACAATGACTGAAAATGGTACCAAATGGATTAAAAATCAATTTCTTGTACTATATCAGCTACCACCGAAAACAGGTGGCATTGCCCCCACATCACCTGTATCAGACCAATACAGGCTAATATAGCAGTATCATTCACGTACGAAACCAATCCATATCTTCTTATATGTGTACTGGCTGTGAACAATATCATTATCTTTTATTATATCAAGCTTTTATTTTTATTTATTTATTTATTTTTAGACATTTTATGAGAATGGTTTCATCTCATGGGGTGTATTTTATACATTTACTACCTGTTTGGGTGTTTGGAAAATAAAATGAGAGCCAGTGACCTTTTCTTTCAGGAAAGCATTTGGTGAGTAGAAGACACGAGAGTTGTGAAAATATTAGAAGTTTTGTACAAAAACACATCCTCAGGGAATGTTTTCCACCAAAAGGTGAACTCTCAGTAAAAAAAAAGTCACTTTTCTTTGAAGTGTTTTAACCGAAATACTTACAGAACTGCCATACCACAGGAAACAGTGGTGACTGACCATTAAAGACATCTTGTGGGCTACAAAACTTTTGTATCAAGCTGATATTTCTGTGGTCCCTTCATCCAGGTCTCCATGACCTATTCAACAGGTTGGATGGCTAATAAACATTCTGGTAGCCCCCAAGAATTTTTAATGGTAGGTATTAATCATCATTGTTTCCTGTGGTGTGGGTCCACCTGAGATTTTTACCTGCTTCGTTTTTTGGTCCATGCCTTAAAGTGAGCTTTCAAAATGGATGAACAGCGTGGATGAAAGGCACATAAATCAGGGTGGGCCCCACTGTAAAATCCAAGATCCACCAAATAGAAATATTAAAGCAAAAGCCACTCTCCCAACACAATTGTAAATTTTGGAGTTGTAATAGTTTCTTGGCCTGGACCATACAGCATGGATGTAGTTTATTCTCTATCCTAGAACCATAGTATTTTCTTTAAGGGTCGCCAGCCGGATGGACCACCAAATTGGCCAAATCCCCTGATCCTAGTGCCAGAAACAATGGAACACATGATAGCATTCTGGGTACCAAAACAGCCAACAAATAGGAGACGGAGATCATAGTGCTCTAGTGGACCCCTAGATCAAGTGTGGGAAACTATAAGAAAAGATGCCAGAGGGTACCAACTAGATTCAACCTAATTCGACGAAACTGTTATGTTAGATAAACAATATAAAATATAAGTACTACCTATTTAGAATTCTTTATTAATATAAATTAAGCTTTTAATATAATTGTAATGACCCAAAATTTTGGTGCATAAGTGTACAGGTGCATATTTGTATACCTGCATTCATCAAGAGCATACATGCATAGGTCTATGCATGCATCCATGCATATATACATTCATCATTCTATGAAACTCGTGACCGTGGATATGTATAATCTATCTAATTAGGGTGAACATTGACTTATATGATTATTAATCGTGTGATTTTATGTATATGTGTGTATATATATATACGTACATATATACTTGCACTCTCATCACTAATGCATACAAAACCAACTGTTCATTCATATATTTGCCTAATCTTAACCATTAGTAATGCATTAAGCTCATTGGATCATTGATTGTTTATGTGATTACGGTTTATGAATGCCCACTTGGTTGTCCATTCAAATTAGCGTAGACGCATTTATCTAATCATCAATCTAAGTCATTTATTCAACGGACCATTAGACCGATCCATCTCGACTCACTTTGTATTGATTCATTACTAAAAATGATTGTTTTGATTAGGTTCTAATTGTCTGATTATTTTACATACATCCAATCATCTAACAATACATAACATCTATATCATCCAACTAGATCACCTATTACCGAAGTAAACGATCAATTTCATAGCTCTCAGGGTGAAATTTTAATCCAACGGTTGGTTTTCATATAAGATACATGTACACGTCACAGGGAACCGTAGAAGAGAGGAAACCATTAAAATTATTTTTTGACCACCGTCAAGGATCATAGATCAAATTGTGCTCATTGGATAGAGCATGACAAGCTGAGGTGGGGCGTCAAGTTTTACCCCAATTGGACGGTCTAGTCTTGAACTACACATGATTTTATATTTAAAAATAATTTATTTTTTTTTTAAAAGAAGAAAGATAAAGCGTCCCATAGCCAGACGCCTGTCTCAACCGTACACTTTCCTAGTATACTACGTGAATGCATGCATCCCTCTAACCAAGACACACGTAGGACCCACACGTATATAGACACATTAGAATTTGTGAGCTAATCCAAACTATAGGTCTAAACACTTATTTTTATCCATCCTAACCATTAGTACTAACTGTTTATCCGTAGAAAATACTTAATTTTCAATCGCAACCGCTCATTGAAACATTAGTCAGAGATATGTTTTCAGGAGATCTAGACCATTCATTAATAAGACCATGTGGAATGTAATGAGAGGTACGGTGCAGCTCAACTACTTTATGATATTATACGTGTGCACGGCAACATTGATTAAAAAATAATAATAATTATATATATATATATATATATATATATATATATATATATATATATATATATATATAAAAAGAACTAGATGTTGTGTTTGATGTAGCATATTGTGAATTTTCTCCTACATATCCTCTAACTAGGAGATGTGCTCGGCAATGAATTAGTCAAACCCAATTATAGTAGGGGATCCGATCACATAATCCACCAGATCAAACCACACCATGAATCTTGACTATTTTTCTTGGACCATCCATCCCACCTTCATTGATGAGAATCATCTATCAAAAACTTATGTATAAATTCCACAAGATTTAGTTATCCATCTGCCCATTCCATCAATTCAATCCGTCCATCAGGATAGTCCAACCTTCAAGTGTGTGTGGCCACCTAGTGCATGCGTGAGAAAGATGGACAGTGAACTAATAAAGAAAAAGAAGAAGAATTTCACCAATGCACATTACTGAAGGCAGCAACTTACGTGGCTGGAAACGGAAACCATATCTCCTCTTTCTTTTCCTTTCCTCCAACACGTTGAAGGGTTGCGTGGATATCGGAACCCACCACCAACCAGCTCATTGGGACCACCTTTAATCCAAACCATCTGTCACGGTGGACTCCACATAGTTCCATGATCCTAGGCTTCTGTAGGTAATCCACGCCCACACGTTGTCTCACCTCTCCATTCTCATATCTTTCTTTTTCTCTCCATCCTAAATCTGTAATCTGTCTAGGACCAATCTTAACCATCCGATTTCCATCTTTTGAAAGGGTTCTATCCAATACAAAATACTTAGCTGCCCAACTGAATCCGTGGAGCACTCACGACCCGTCATCTTCGGATAGTGGAAGATCAACAACGAAACCACCATCCGGAAACTCTTCTTTAAAATCTAGGAACCCTGACCATTAATCCTGAAAAATTTCACTGATCTCTTCAAACGAAAAAAAAAAAAAAAAATTTAAAAAAAAATTAAAATTAATATTAAAAATTCAAACTTAGAATTATTTTTTTTTTTTTTTTTTTTTTGTGTTAATATGGAAGTTGACCCTATTTAGACATGATATCAGGTAAGCAACTCAACCTGGACTATATATAAATTTTATAGAAATTTAGTTCTCCACTTTTTGCTAGATAGCAATGGATAGAAAGAATCGACTGACTTTGAAATTTTATAACTAATTATAACTCTATTTAAGGCGATTCAAAATCTCAGTCATATATTAACAAGTGTAATTTTATAAAAAAAAATAATATAAAAATATAATTCTAGGTTTATCTTATACCGATTTTAATTTATGTGTATACTGGTCAAAAATCATTTGCTTTTGGGCCGACCTAATTTTCTGAATTTTAGGATTTTTTGTAAACTTTGGATTAGGTTGAAATTTTATAGAGTTATAATAGACTAATAGATGCATCATTATAAAAAGTTTTAGACCAATCCGATACCTAAAAAAATCAGAAACATTAGTAGGAACAGTGTCTTCAAAATCTGATTTTTGCACAACAACCTTGGTACATATCACAGCTCTTATCCTCTTAATCTTCATGTGTAAGTCTTTTAGACCATTTAATATTCCTTGCAATCCTACAAAATCTTCAACATACTAATAATAATAATAATAATAATAATTAAAGACCTCCATGACATTGATGTTAACCCTTGATTATGTTGTCGCACTATCAAGAGAGAGTAGGTTTTTACGAATAATTTCACAACACATTATCACCTGAAGAGACACGACAACTGAAGTAAATGTTAGCACAAACTACGTCATTCGCAAACCCACTACGCAATTTTAGTTAGGTATTGACATAATAAATTTCGGGGATGAAATTTTTGTTAAGGAGGGTAGAATGTAACAACCCATTTTTTTTTTAACGGTGGGAACTATATCCCATTTTTTTTATTTTGGTGTGGCCCACTTAAACCTTGAATCTACCTCATTTCCTGGACTATGTCCTAACATCATCTAGCAAAACTGATGAACGGTGTGGATCTGTCACATCATTCTTGTAAGACCCACTCTATAATAAAATAAAATAAAAGAAACAAAATAAAACAAAACTCATCTCACCGTAACCAACCACATCCCTCACTCCTCTCACCGCACGACCTAACCTCTCTCCCCAATTTTCTCCTCAATTTTCTCTCCCATTCAAACTCTCCTTTTTCTTCTTCCACCATTCTTCATCGGCGGAACCCACCAAATAATCCAGGCCGCTCACCATCAACCCAAGAAGATTTTAACGGCAAGCGTTCAACCTCCAATCAACACACCAAGTAGGTGATCTTCCCGATTGAAAAGATTACATTAGTGTATATATTTGATTACATTGATTATTTATTTTGTATTATTGATTTAAATTATTTGATTTTGATTTTTAAGTGATGTAGAATGCATTTATTTGATTTCTGATATGTGCAATAAATTCATTTGATCACTGTTAACTGCTTTAAATTGTATTTAAATTATGGGTGCTCTGCCCTAAAAGGATCATTACATTATATTTGTTATGGGTGCTCTGCCCAGGGTCATACCCGAAAGGATCAAGACGCAGACGGGTGCTCGCCTGTGGTCATACCCGAAAGGATCAAGACGGTGCTACTTACCTGGCAATTCCCTAAAAGGATCAACACATATGGGTGCTCGCCTTGGATATTTATCCTAAAAGTTTATTCACCAGTGTATTCCGAGGGTCATTTTCTAAAATGATCAACACCGGTGCTCTGCTGAGGGTCATTCCCTAAAAGGATCAACACACACGGGTGCTCACCTGGATTGAACCAAAAATGATTTTAGATAACGGCAATTGTCTTATTTTGTTATTACTAAAAAATAAATTATTATTGTTGTCATGTACAATAATGATTCAATACTCGTAATTAGTCATATTTGTATTATTGAATTTTATTTGTGTTAATGTATAATTTTTAATTTTGGGAAGGATGTGACCCTACGAGTCGTCGCGCTCACACCCATATAGACTGTTTTGCAAGGTCTGGTATACTGAAGAACCGATTGGATCAGATTGAAGACTTTTATATTTTATATTTTTTTTTATTTAGAAATTAATTAAAATTTAATGCATGTTGTTATTATTTATTTATTTATGTCAATGTAATTAAAGATTTAAGGATTGATTAGTGGACAATATTTAATCACAATTATTAGTATCCTTTTAGTTGCTCTGATTGCCTTAAAAATGTATGAAATAATGTGGGTTGCGATGTATATTTATTTAAATACAACTCACGGTCCTGAAATTCGGGTTCGGGCCTGGCCAACTCGAGTTCCGATTTTCGGGGCGCCACAATAATCCAAATTACAACTATTGTAATTAAATCCAACAATTTTATAAACTTATATTATACCATAACATAACACACAAATCGTATTGACAAGTAGGTTAGGGTTTGACCATATTCATGACTTCGTTGCAAACCAAACTCATTTAACTTCAAGTTAACAAAATAACCTAAACCAAACTCATATGGAAAATGAGTTGACCTCAATCCTAATTTATTTTTCTATATATATATGTGTGTGTGTGTGTGTGTGCGCGCGTGTGTAATGGGTCTAGTGGGTTGAATTGGGTTGACTCATTTATATTTGAATTGAGTCATGGTTGAGATTTTTAATTCATTTAATAAATAAGTTGAATTTGAGTTGGATCCATCCTCATTATGACCTAAACCCAACTCACCCATAGTTTTGACTAGAGTTGTGTGCAAGTCGAGCTTGGCATAGTTTGGCCACTAGCCAACTCTATCTCGAACTTAGCTTAACTCGGTCCTTGAGCTTGACTAGCCAGCTCGGCTCGATCTGATCAGTAGCTTGGGCCAATTCGAACCTAGTTTGAACCTATGCGACATTTTCTCAAATATATAAATTGCGCCTTTAATGTCCCACATTTCGGATGCAAATCAATAAAAGTGCTTTGCAGGCATTTCCTTAAACACCCAGTGATCAGCGTCAAGACTAATATATTAGGACAATTCTACAATGTAAGTTTTTTTTTTTGGGTGAGGATTTGTTTCTTCAATATTTCATCGAATACTCATTTTGAGAATACCCTAATATAAGGACAGTTCAATAAACAACATTTCGTTGAGGTATTTCATGAAACACTCGGCAAGTAGCATAAAGATCAAAATGACTGAGTCATCGAGCTGTTTCAATCTGAGTCGAATCGAGTCAAGGTTCGAACCGAGTCAAGTCAAGCTCGAGCGAGCTCAAACTCAGCCCAAATTTTTTTTTTTTTTTTTTTAAAGCTCTAAAAACTAACTCAAGTAAGTCTGAATCAAATTTCGAGCTGAGGCAAGTCGAGTGAGCTGACTGAGCTATTTTGATCCATGTATATCTCTAGTTTTGACTCTTTTAATGTTCCAAAATAATCTTATCAAATGTAAACGACCATGGTATCCTTATCCTATCTTTTGTGCATTGAATCAAGCATTTCCAAGGTGACATCAAACCCCTCTCACAGCTATACCCTTCTGGGAAAATTCAACACCTCAAAAATAAAGATGATGCAATCGTCATATAGTAAACACCATTGGAAAAAAAAAAAAAAAAAAAATTTACACCACCCAAAAATTCTAAATTCATGTAGGGCCCACGGTGATTGAATTGTCCTATTTTTTTTTTTTTTGTCCTGATAATAATATAGAGTTCAACTGTTGAAGGAGCAGGATGCTTTACACAGTTACACTTCATGTGATCTCCACAATGCACAAAATAAATGAAGGGAATTTTGGTCATTTCATCTCCTAAAAAAAGATTACTTTACACCTCTTGAAAAGTACCTGGCTCTTTTGTAGGAAATAAGAAATCATGAAGATCTTGAAGTAAAAATGCTCGAAAAAAACACAGTAAAAATAAATAATAATAATAATTACAGACCCAAAAAAGCTCATCCCATGATTTTAAACAAAAAGCCATAGAAAAAGTAGACTAAAGAAGCTAGTATAAACATACCTGGTCCAACATGAAACAAGTCCATGCGAGACCCTTGTTACTTCCACTTGGCCTTTCCTTAATCCCAGCAAAGATCATGCACTTGCATAGCTGAATGAGATTATAACCGGCAACAACCCCTTCTACCATCACCAAAACCCTAAAAAAATAAAAATAAAAATAAAAATAAAAAATCAAGTTGTTATACACATAACTGTTGTGTATAACTCAAAGTATAAATACAGCCTGGCTGTGTTTGGCTGATATTTTACTAAGTTTAGTAATTCCAAAATCACAACTTATTTTTCTCCACCAATGAAACAGCCCTGAGCAAAATCACAACTTACTAAGTTCCAATCTGTCACATGTTCATAGGATCCACGCCGTTCGTCAGGTGTTGCCCACAGATGACCAAAATTCTAACAGGTCCGCTCATAGATGAAAGAAAAGGAAACTAAAGAAGAAAAAGAAAGCAAGACCAACAATCTATATTGGTTGGCCCCACATGATGAACGGACCTGATCTCCCGCACACGGTCCAGTTTGTTATGTGTGAGGTGTAGGGAGGGGACTTACGAGAGTGCAGGTAGGTCTCTGTCGGTGGCTTTTTTCTTTATGGAGAAGAAAACCACCTTAGTCTGGGAATCGAAGCCAACGAGACACGCGCTTGAGACTGCAAACAGCAAAGAGAAGAGCCTTAGAAAACCTTCAGCTTTCAGAATGCTGAGATTTCCCATTTGTGATGGGAGATTTCTCTCCTCCATTCCTACATGGCCTGCTTTTATAGGCTGATGGACGGTGCATTTGTGTCATGGCCATGCACCACTTCTTTATGTTTTTTTTTTTTTGTTAAACGGTGGTGACTAATCCATCTCACATTGGCACTGATGTACAGCTATCCAGACCATTCAAATTGTGGGTCCCATTTGTGAATGGAGAATATGTTTAAACTCACACTGATCAAGCAATCCTAACCATCCAAATATTGTCTATCATGTGGATAAAGTTAGTGAAATAGCGAGTGGTCCAGATTTGGAAATATCAGAAGTTTAATATCATCTTTTCAGTGTAATTTGATGTGTGCGGCATGGATTGGCGGATAACTATGCCATCGATACCGTTGATGAGTTATGCTATTCTTTAAATGGTATGAAACTAACGTTGGAGTCTGACGACTTTGTAAGTTGGGAGCAGATTAGGTGCGGCCCCGGCCTAATCCAAGACGGTACTGCCCTTACCGTGAGGCCAACCTTGATGTATGTATATTATATCCAAGCCGTCCATCCAGTTTTTACAGATCATTGTATGGCCGATCCGAAAAATGAACCAGATTACAAATCACAAGTGGACCATACTATAAGAAACAATGTGGTTGAACACTCCACCATTAAAAATTTCCTAGGGCCTACATTAATTTTTATATGCCATCCAACATGTTAATAATGTCAAAAAAATGTATGAATGTAAAAAGTAAATATATTCTTGATATAAAACGTTTGTGGCCCACAAAATGGTTTTAAATTTTCTTCACCACTGTTTCCTATAATATGGTTCGGATGAGTTTTGGTTCACTTCTTTTTTCCGTTTATAACCTAAAAAGATCTGTAAAAACGGATGGACGGTGTGGATATTTATAATATACATTAGGGTGGGCCCCATGATAAGGGCCGCACCGTCTCGGGTGAGACCGGGGCCGTACCTAAACCGGTCCTTTTAAGTAAGTAAACCGGTGTATAGCATTTATGCGGATTTAGACGGTGCGTAAGGGGCGTTCAAATACAACCTTGTATGTGAACTTTCACATACAACGCTCTCTTTTCTGCTGACGTGCCACTTAAGTAGAATATCTGATCCCTGCAAAAGTTGGGCAGCACTATAGAGATCACCTGGGGTGAAAAAACAAACCGATCAGTACCCATTAGGTGGGCCATGCTTACAATGAGTTAGACCAACGGCTACAATGGTTTAGCCTACCTGAAGAGTGGCCCTTCCTGGTTTTCAACCGTGGGATCTTTATGATACGATCCACCTTTTGAATCACCTCGGATACTATACATGTGTGACATGGCAGCAGGAAAAAAAAAAAGCGTCGTACGTTGTTGTAATGAACGTTTATCCTTGTATGGACGATCTAAGATCGTCAGTGGGCCTGATTGATGAGTCTACACCCTCCAAGAAGAATGTGGGGCCCATCTGCTGCATGCCCATGATGGACCATGATGAGGTAGTTGCGTATACGCCATTTGAATTAGTTTATGTATTGAGGGGACAGTTTCACGGGTGGCAATAAAAGGCCGAGTACCAAAGACAATTACACGAATTGAGGTACATGTGCCGACGTGGCACGTCTATGATACCTGGGCCAATCATTAAGTGGGCCAGACCCGGACCCTGAAATTCTCTGGCGCATAAGACATGCTAATCTACCTGTGGGGTAGGTGGTACTTGTATTCCGAAAATGGACGGTCAAGGAAAAGAAATCATTAACGGCCTATATTCAACGTGCACCTTGTGGCCTGCGTGAGTGGACCAGTAATAGAGGTAGGCACAGGACGACCCGGTCTGGCTAACTCAACTCGGTCCAATCCAACTTGACTCGAACTAAATGGATGAGTCGGTCCGAACCAAGCAAGCTTCACGCAATCCGAATTCAAACCGAGTCGAGTTCCAGTTACTCAGTAATTCGACCCGACTCTCAAAACTATCTTAACCCGATGCCCACCTCTCTCTCTCTCCCTCCTTTATCCTCATTTTCTTCCAAGTCCGACAACCACCCACCACCTTCACTCTCCTCCTCCTCTTCCTCTCTTTCTTCTTCACTCCTTCCCTCCCACATCTTCCTCCTCCTCCTCTTCCTCTCTTTCTTCTTCACTCCTTCCCTCCCACATCTTCCTCCTCCTCCTCCTCCTCCTCCTCTTCCTCTTCCACTTTTAAGCCCGACAACCACCCACCATTGTTACCCTCTTCCTCCTCCTCCTCCTCTATCGCTCCTCTCCACTCTCTCCCTCCCTCCCTCAATCTAACTCGGTGCCATCTCCACCTGACTCAGTACTTCTAACTAGATCGGACTCGGTCCAGATCAAGCCGAACTCAGATCGAGTCAGGCATGCTAGACTGGGTATCGAGTTGGATCGAGTTTGGGTCTGGCCTATTTCAAAACCACATCGATTCGAGTCAACCTTAACTCGGTCCGACTCGACTCGATGCCCAGCTCTACCAGCATGGATGTTGGGACAGGACACGTACGGTGGGCCATCTGGTATACACCAAAGCTCTGTGTATGGTCATCAGTCCCATTCAATCAGTGCACAGTTCTATTGATCTGGACCAACTGACCAATGGGCCATCTCTTGAATATGTCTTTAGATCATTCTGATCAAATACTACACTAATCTCCAATACCCGTCTTGTATAGAGCGACATTTCATAGAATTCTACCAATCCAACGGTTGGATTATTCCATGATGTGATGTCTCTACTTCTTGCCTATCCATGGGGCACACTATCATTTGGACGGTTCAGATGGACTCGCACGCGTGTGGATTGGAAGATGGAGATGGTTTATACACTAGTCATTTAATTGGAATCGATGGTATAATCAATGCAATCTTGACTTGTTAGATGGGCCATATGTTTAATGGTCAGTCCAAGTAGAAGGTGGGCGCATTGATCTTCTTACCATTCCCATTTTGCATGGTCCTCATCATCATTTCTATTACGACGCGGTGATCATGACCGTTCATACGGTAATCTGACCATAGATGGGCTAAATCTCGGAAATCCTGTTGATTAGAGATCCTCAGCATCATGACGTGTATGTTGAAATAAAGGCGATGGTTTCGGATTAATCTTTGTATGAATGGGGAAGACCTCCAACCAGTGAGCGTTTTGCTCTGTGGATCATCTATGGTGGGACCTTCTAGATCAACGGCCTAGACCACACATGTGGCACATGTGAGTGATAATCTGAGCCAGGAATCCTGTGTGGTCCACCGTTTATTTTTCTCTGGCTAAAATTTGTTTTAATTGGACTTATTCTTACTTAACGGGAGCCATTGATGACATTTGACTTTTAATGTTAATTTACGGTCCGTGATCATTGAAATATTTTCATCTTTGAATCATTGTAAAAATACTTCTGTAAATGCAAAATTAACGGCTTAGATCGTATTTATGTGTACTGCGCATGCAGAAATGACACGTGGGCGTCAGAATACTGTACCTCCAGAGGCACCGAGTAAGGTTCGGTGCAAGTGGATGGAGAGAGGGATACTCTACTGAAAAGGTTGTCGGTGGTTAGTTGAGATAGATACTGTATCCTGTACCAGCCTGCAACCCCCCACCAAATAGTAATTCATCCATACACGTGGCAAAGAAATTTCCATCCGTACTATCCAAATGGTGAGCCCCACTCTCAATGGTGTATGGCCTGAAGATCCACTAATTGGGATACGAGCCTTCGAATTTGGAGGTGATCATTTTCTATTGGCCGTCCATTTGATTCCCACCAATCGTACGGTTGGGATTATCATTATCAGTGTGTTTTTGGGATATGCCCAGTTCATAATGGAGCCGAAGATATGGACGGTCAGGATTTGTGCATTATCTATATGTACAGTGGATTCGTTGTGACAATTTAGTATTTTGTCACAAACGCAGCTTGGAGCCTTTTTGGGATACCTTTTATGTTAAATGCATCACATCCGTCCATAAAAGATTATGATCTCCCAATCTTGTTGGGAGTTGGGACATGCGCATGCATTGCCTGATTCCTAACGTACATGCATAGTAGTTTTATTTATTTATTTATTTAATGATCTGTGGTGCATATCTGATGGGGTCAACCTGATGAACGGTCTGGATATTGCACACTGGCTACATTAGCATGTTGGGAGTGTAGGGTTTGGAGGATTCTAGCATAGCATCACCAGTGTCCATGCTCCTTACATCAGAGCCCTATCTATATCGGAGCTGATCTAACTCCTCTAGATGTACGGGAGATCCCCTTCCTCCGCATCATTTACCATACACGTGGCACACATGGACGACATCTAGACGAATCTCTTTTTACGCTTAGCAGAAGATGGACCAGAAATATAAAACTCACACTGACTGGATGATCCTAACCATTTAATTGATGGTATACAAATGAACCCTAAAACGCATGGCTCACATCCAATGAGAGATTTTTTTTTGATTTATAATGGTTAGGATAGTCCAGTTTTTTTCGTTTTAGCGGGCGGCAATCGATGGGGCCAATGCGATGAGCGGTCCTGATCAATTGCGTGCTTGTAATTTGTTCAGAAAACAATGTGTGTGCACCACAAGATCATTTCCTCTTTTATATCTTCAAACTTCAAATAATGTAATAATAAAATAAAATAATAATAAAAAATCTATTGAATTCCTGTTTGAAGCAAAAATAAGGCTCACGGCAAAAAGGTTTTACAAATCTGACGTGGATGACATAGGTCCCACCTCAATCTTGATTTTGTAGGGATTGATAAGCTTTGACAGTTGAAGCCAGAGAAAATGATATAAAGCTAGAAGTAAACCAACGATCCGCAGCTCACCTGGCAAGACGAATCATCAATCTAGACCATCCATCTATCGGACCCTAATAAGAATAGCTTATGTTAAAAAATTCTAGCCCATCAAAAAAAATAAAATAAAATCCAGAATCTGTTTGTTACAATGTGATTGAGCCACATCATTGTAAACTACATTTAATGCAGTAGGGCTAGACCAGCAATGATGTGGACTAATCACAATATAGTAAAACAAGAAAAACCTAATTGTGTCTAGAGGTGGGCAAAATAGATTCGATCTGCTGGATCCGACCCGATCACACCCGATCCGATCTAAACCAACGATCTGGATCGGTTAGAATCGGGTTGGATAATTCAGATCCGAACGAATTTCAAATCGAATTCGGATCTTAGTGGATCCGGACCGACAACCTGACCCGATCTAGAATCAGGTATTATATAAAGGCTTTTTACTTTTTACCCTAACCTAAAAACACCCGATCGCGCCTCTCTCTCTCTCTCTCAACGCTCCAACCCCTGCCGATTCCCTCTCCCAAACCCTCACACTCGAACCCCCGCTCGCGCCTCTCTCTCTCTCTCTCAACGCTCCAACCCCACCGATTCCCTCTCCCAAACCCTCACACTCGAACCCCCGCCTACTCTCTCTCTCTCTCTCTCTCTCTCTCTCTCTCTCTCTCTCTCTCTCTCTCTCTCTCTCGGCAACCCTCGCCTCCTATGCCGATGCATGTAACGCTATTTGGAAGGTGACCCCGCATCAGCCAGCTAGCTGGCGTCAAAGCTCTCTGGCCCACCATAATGTATTTTAAAATATACGCCGTTCAAAGCTCTTACGCACCATCAGGCATTAGGTATCTCTCTCTCATTCTCTCTCTATCTCTCATTCTCTCAAGTGCCGAAATTGGAGAGTTAGAGCTTCCAATTTTGGGAGTTTTAGGGCCACGAATTTAGGGTTTTTATGGTTATGGAATCCATCATTCAATAGTGATTTTAGGGTTTTGAGATAGAATTTAGAGCTTTCTTTAGAGTTTTAGGGCCATAGATTTAGGGTTTTGAGATAGAATTTAGGGCCATAGATTTAGAGCTTTTTTTTTTTTTTTTCTACTACTTCTTCTTCTTCTTCCTCTCTCTGTCTGTGATTTTAGAGTTTTGAGATAGAATTTGAGATAGGATTTTAGTCGGACTCAGATCGGATCAGCTCATACACATTCCGAATCTGTCCGAGTCAGGTGACCCGGACTTGGTCCCGGATCGGATCGAGTGCGGGTCAGGTTATCGAGATTTCGGATCGGGTCGAGTTGGACCCAATCCGATCCGACTCGATCCGATGCTTAGCTCTAATTGTGGCAAGTAAAAGATTTGGATTCATCAAAAACTATTGTACATCCGCTTTTCTTATGATCATTAATTATTTTTGTTTTTCTTTTGCTACTCTAATAGCCCCATGTAAGATAGATGGGAATGTCCGATATGTGTGTGTATATATGTGTGAGTGTGTGTGAGCTTTTTTACAGTCGTCCATATACACCTTGCATAGAACATGTATAGGAAATCTGGATAATTGACACAGGTGAGGATGTGAGGTCGAGCACTGTCTTCCTCAAGAGGATAAGTATTCCGAATCCACGGAACTTCTCTGGACTCCTCACAGAGACTTCTCGAATCCACGAGAAAAGAAAGCATAAAATAGAAATAAATTCTAATAAATTCAAAATTGATTAATGAATCCATAAAAACGAGTTCACAACCATTTAAATAGGAGTACCAAGCAATGGGAAAGAAATCAGAATCAAACTACAACTAAAACTCCTAGAAATCGCGACTTACTATAAATAGTAAACTTACTATTTATAGATGGTCGTGATATCTACTAATGCGCAAGGTTTTCGGCCAAAAATAGTAAGTGTCCTATTTGGCTTCACCAAACCGTTCTCCTAATTATTCTAAGCTCTTTTCACGTTGGGCGCAACTCCTAAAGCCCGACGGATGGAGAGTTATGATCAAACTAAAACTTACTATTTATAGTAAAAACGAAATTAAAACAGGGAAACGACTGTTGATCTAGGGGTTTTTCAAAATTCCGGGCGTCATAACCCAGCGTAACTAGGTTGGTTGGCTAAAGTAGCTCGTTCTACCCCAAAATCATATATTTTATGTCAGATAACTCATTCTGGATTGTGAGATACACCTGATTTAAGGTCCGATGGTCTGGATCACTTCTGTTGCCGACCAGGCCTTTTCTGATCCATCTTGGCCATGAAACTGTCCGCAACCCACTCTACATCAATAATCCATCAGGTAAGGTGGATTGTAACTATGCCATGCACTGATAATTTAGGTAGCAAGTGAGCCATACATGCATGCTTAATTAACTTCTACCATTGGACATGTTTTATAACCGGCCATTGGATGTCTAAAACATTATACAGACTTCAATTAAGCATATGTATATGAAATCTTTCAGGCATTCAGCTCCTTTCTTTAAATAATTTTTTTTTTTAAAAAAAAAACCAACAACAGTATGAATAATGCTCTAATATCCTTTGCAATATCTGCAAAGAATCGTATATGAAGGAGAGCAATGATGGGTTATTTTGACCCATCTTCGACCGGTCGAGAGCCCTGCTCGACTGGTCGAAGGCTGGTGGTCGACCGGTCGAAGTTCGAGTCGAGAACTTTGACTTAAAGTCCAGCGAGTAATTTTGCTGTTTTTTACTGTAGCCAGGACTAGTCGAAGGCCAGCTACGACTGGTCGAAGGTGGGCTACGATCAATCGAAGACTAGCTAGGACTAGTCGAAGGTTACACAGTTTGTTCCGCGATTTTGCGCGAAACTGCGGATTTGAGTCCTTTCGCAACAAGGATGCGGAAAGGAGTTTCCCAAAACTATAAAAGGGGTTGCCTAGGGTTTTTCTAGGTATCACAGAAAATAGCAAGAGGGTTTCCTAAAGCTTTGCAAGGGATTTGCTAAAGGGTTTAGGGCTATCAAGGTGAGAGAGAGGGAGAAAGAGAGAGAGGAAGCTTATAGAAGGGATGTTCTGCTCGTGGAGGTTTTCTACTTTGCAATTTATATCTCAGCACTTCTATGTCCTCATAATCAGTTAGATCTCTTCGTTTTCTCTATTTCTCTTATTGTTTATCCACTCCTGCGTGAGTGAAAAGATTGTAACGTTCTACTTCATAGTGGATTGTTGATCTGGACGAGGTCCCGTGGTTTTTACCTCTTTGAGGGTTTTCTACAAAAAAATCTCTTGTGTGGTGTGTGATTGATGCTTTGATTTATTTCATTGCTTTATTATCCATAATTCTGGTTTGTCTCGGGAGGCTAGATCCTAAGGTTTGTGTAAGGCATCCCAACAAAGTGGTATCAGAGCTAAGTTCATTGAACGGGTAGGATTGGTTTTGAATTATGGAAGGTGGCTCAAGGATGATCAGCCTCAATGGTTCTAACTGGACCATATGGAAGGCTAAGATGGAGGACTTGCTTTATTGTAAGGATCTATATTCTCCAATCTCAGGCATATCAACAAAATCTAAGGATATGACTGATGATGATTGGAAGAAGATGGACCAAAAGGCGGTGGGGTTTATTAGACAATGGTTGGATGATTCTGTGTTCCACCATGTGTCTACGGAAACCTCAGCCGAAAGCCTATGGCTAAAATTACAAGGGCTGTATGAGAGGAAGACAAATAGGTAATAAGATATTTATGATAAGGCGACTTGTAAATCTCAAGTTCAAGGATGGTGGTTCTGTGGCCGAGCACATGAATGAGGTCAGCAATATAGTGAAACAACTCAGCTCTATGAAGATGGTCCTGGATGATGAATTGCAGGCTTTACTATTGCTTAGTTCATTGCTTGACAGTTAGGAGACATTGGTGGTGTCTCTAAGTAACTCCGCGCCAGACGGAAAGATATTCATGGAACAGGTAACCAGTTGTCTCTTCAATGAGGAGACAAGGAGGAAGTTTCAGGGGTCTACTCAGCAAGAGGCTCTTGTGATGCAGGAACAGGGGAGAGGAAAGAACAGGAAGGGCGGGAAGGCCCGAGATAAATCAAGAGGCAAGTCGAGTAACAGAAAAGAGGTTGAATGCTAGAATTGTGGCAAGAAGGGCCACTACAAGCATGAATGTCGTGGTAAGAAAAACGACAATAAAGGAAAAGGGAAGGAAGATGAATCAGATTCCACTGCGGTCGCTTCAGATGACGACATGGTAGTTATTCTTTCTACAGATCACGATGTATGTCTCACGGCTACGAGTCGGGGCACCGACTGGGTGATAGACTCGGGAGCTTCTTTTCATGCGACTCCACACAGGGACTCCTTCACAAGCTACAAGTCAGGTGACTATAGGACTATGAAGATGGAAAATTCTAGCGTATCAAAGATCATGGGAGTTGGTGATATTTGTGTGAAAACTGATGTGGGATGCACATTGGTTCTCAGGGATGTGAGGCATATCCCAGACCTTCGCCTCAACTTGATGTCGACGGGAAGGTTGGATGATGATGGCTATGAAAGTCGGTTTGCTGGTGGGCGATGGAAGCTCATCAAGGGTTCGTTGATCGTGGCTAGAGGCAAGAAGTGTTGCACCCTGTATAAGGCAAGTGTCAATATGTGCAAGGGTGGATTGAACACAGCGAAAGATTCAGCTATTGACATGTGGCATAGGCGTCTAGGCCACATGAGTGAAAAAGGGCTTCAGCTACTAGCGAGGAAGCAGCTCCTTCCAGACGTGACAGGTATGCCTCTCAAAACCTATCTTGATTATTTATCAAGGAAACAGCATAGAGTTTCATTTATTAAAACTGCTTCTCATGTTAATAAAGTGCCTGCATTAGATTTGGTTTATTCTGATGTTTGTGGTCCTATGAGGACAAAAACCTTGGGTGGGGCATTGTATTTTGTTACTTTTATAGATGATGCATCTAGGAGGGTTTGAGTTTATACTTTGAAATCCAAGGATGAGGTCTTTGGTGTGTTTAAATTGTTTCATGCTATGGTCGAGAGAGAGACAGGTAGATCATTGAAGTGCATCCGCACTGACAATGGTGGTGAATACATTGGCGACTTTCATAAGTACTGCAAGTCCCAGGGTATACGGCATGAACAGACGGTTCCCAAGACCCCCCAGCATAATGGTGTAGCTGAGCGAATGAATCGCACCATTGTTGAGAGAATCAGATGCATGTTATCCCATGCGAAGTTGCCCAAGACGTTCTGGGGAGAAGCAATGCACACGGCAGTGTATTTGATAAACAGGTCTCCATCAGCCCCGTTGAATGGAGAAGTACCTGAGAAGGTGTGGACTGGACATGATCCATCGTACAGTCATCTCAGGGTGTTTAGATACAGGGCATCCGTTCACGTACCAAAGGACGAGAGGTCCAAGCTCGATATGAAGATCAGGCAGTGTGTGTTTTTAGGGTACGGTGATGAAAAATTCGGTTACAGGTTATGGGATCCGACCGAGAAGAAGCTCGTCAGGAGCAGAGATGTGGTTTTCTTTGAAGATCAGTGTATCGAAGACATTGGTAAGCCAGAAAAGAACCAGCCTAGTTCAGGTGAGCTAGAGGACATGAATCCGATTATTCCTCCCGTGGTGCCTGATGACGGGGAGTACAGCAAGGTGCAGAGGACGAGGGAGTTCCTTCAGAAGATGGACCAGGGGAGCAACCCCTACTTGATCCACCTGTTGAGCCACAGGTGAGGAGGTCATCTAGGGACAAACAGTCGTCCAAGAGGTACTCGCCGCATGAGTACATTATGCTAACCGATGGGGGAGAGCCAGAAGATTATTCTGAGGCCCTGGCCGACGAGCATAAGGAGGAGTGGTTGAAAGCTATGCAAGAGGAGATGGAATCCTTGCATAAGAACCACACCTATGACATGGTGAAATTGCCTAAGGGCAAGAAAGCTTTGAGCAACAAGTGGGTGTTCAGAAAGAAGGTTGAGCAAAAGAATTCACAGACGAGGTTTAAGGCCAGACTTGTGGTGAAAGGGTTTGGTCAGAGGAAAGGCATAGACTTCGATGAGATATTCTCACCAGTGGTGAAGATGACATCCATACGGGTGTTGCTTGGGTTGGCGGCTAGCATGGATCTGGAGATAGAGCAGTTAGATGTTAAAACTGTCTTTCTCCATGGTGACCTGGAAGAAGAGATGTACATGCACCAATCAGAGGGGTTCGAAGTCAAGGGCAAGGAGCATATGGTGTGTAGGCTGAGGAAGAGCTTGTATGAGCTGAAACAAGCTCCATGGCAATGATACAAGAAGTTTGACTCGTTTATGTTGAAACATGGGTATGACAGAACAGAGTCGGACCACTGTGTGCTCACGCGCAAGTTCTCAGATGGTGATTTTTTAGTTCTACTGTTATATGTTGATGACATGCTCATCATGGGAAAAGACATCAAGAAGATTGACAGGCTGAAACAGGAGTTGGGCAAGTCTTTTGCGATGAAAGACTTGAGCCCGGCTAGACAGATCCTAGGAATGGAAATAACCCGTGACAGAAGCAGCAGGAAGCTTTGGCTGTCACAAGAGCGGTATATTGAGAAAGTTCTAGAGCGGTTCAATATGAATGCAGCGAAGCCGGTCAATACTCCACTGGATGGTCACTTCAGATTGAGCGACAGGCAGTGTCCCAAGACGAAGGCAGAGGTGGAAGAGATGCAGAAAATATCCTACGCGTCAGCTGTAGGAAGTTTGATGTATGCTATGGTGTGTACACGCCCAGACATAGCATATGCGGTTGGTGTAGTCAGCCGGTATCTTGCCAATCCTGGCAAAGAGCATTGGGCAGCGGTGAAATGGATACTACGGTATCTAAGAGGCTCATCCAGGTTGAGCCTATGCTATGGTGACGGAAAACCTGTGTTAGAGGGCTACACAGATGCAGATATGGCAGGTGACATAGACTCTAGGAAGTCTACATCGGGGTTCATGTTTACGTTTGCAAGGGGAGCGGTTTCTTGGCAGAGCAAGCTACAGAAGGTCGTAGCATTATCGACGATAGAGGCCGAATACATTGCAGTCACATAAGCATATAAAGAAATGCTTTAGATGAAAAGGTTCCTACAGGAACTTAGCCTAAAGCAGGAGGAGCACGTGGTCTATTGCGATAGTCAGAGTGCTATACACTTGAGCAAGAATCCAAATCAGCATTCCAAGTCGAAACACATTGAGATACGGTATCACTGGATCAGGGATACTTTGGAATAGAAGGTGTTACAGCTTGAGAAAATCTACACGGACGATAATGGATCAGACATGATGACTAATGCTTTGCTCAAGGGAAAATTTGAGGTTTGTAGAAACCTGACTGGCTTGAAGAAGGTAGATCCCTCCTGGATAAAAAAGGGGGAGATTTGATGGGTTATTTTGACCCATCTTCGACCGGTCGAGAGCCTTGCTCGACTGGTCGAAGGCTGGTGGTCGACCGGTTGAGGTTCGAGTCGAGAACTTCGACTTAAAGTCCAGTGAATAATTTTGCTGTTTTTTACTGTAGCCGGGACTGGTCGAAGGCCAGCTACGACTGGTCGAAGGTGGGCTACGACCAGTCGAAGACTAGCTAGGACTAGTCGAAGGTTACGCAGTTTCTTCCGCGATTTTGCGCGAAACTGCGGATTTGAGTCCTTTCACAACAAGGATGCGAAAAGGAGTTTCCCAAAACTATAAAAGGGGTTGCCTAGGGTTTTTCTAGGTATCACAGAAAATAGCAAGAGGGTTTCCTAAAGCTCTGCAAGGGATTTGCTAAAGGGTTTAGGGCTATCAAGGTGAGAGAGAGGGAGAAAGAGAGAGAAGAAGCTTATAGAAGGGAGGTTCTGCTCGTGGAGGTTTTCTACTTTGCAATTTATATCTCAGCACTTCTATGTCCTCATAATCTGTTAGATCTCTCCGTTTTCTCTATTTCTCTTATTGTTTATCCACTTCTACGTGAGTGAAGAAGATTGTAACATTCTACTTCATAGTGGATTGTTGATCTGGACGAGGTCCCGTGGTTTTTACCTCTTTGAGGGTTTTCCACGTAAAAATCTCTTGTGTGGTGTGTGATTGATGCTTTGATTTATTTTATTGCTTTATTATCCATAATTCTGGTTTGTCTCGGGAGGCTAGATCCTAAGGTTTGTGCAAGGCATCCCAACAAGCAAGTCCTATTTATTTTATTACACTTGGATAACTGTCTAATCCTAAGGCTATATTCCTGATTTGGCTTTTGACCACTTCCATCACCTTTCTCAAGTGAATTTCCTTCTTTCTTTGCCACATGATCAAAGGCTAAGTTATCCGCATGGACAACTCCACCTTCTCTCAAATAATATATATAAATAAAATCTAACAATTGTCTCACATATAATAGTTGCTTTCTCTTCAACCACCCACCATTGATGACATTTGACTTTTAATGTTAATTTACGGTCCGTGATCATTGAAATATTTTCATCTTTGAATCATTGTAAAAATACTTCTGTAAATGCAAAATTAACGGCTTAGATCGTATTTATGTGTACTGCGTATGCAGAAATGACACGTGGGCGTCAGAATACTGTACCTCCAGAGGCACCGAGTAAGGTTCGGTGCAAGTGGATGGAGAGAGGGATACTCTACTGAAAAGGTTGTTGGTGGTTAGTTGAGATAGATACTGTAACCTGTACCAGCCTGCAACCCCCCACCAAATAGTAATTCATCCATACACGTGGCAAAGAAATTTCCATCCGTACTATCCAAATGGTGAGCCCCACTCTCAATGGTGTATGGCCTGAAGATCCACTAATTGGGATACGAGCCTTCGAATTTGGAGGTGATCATTTTCTATTGGCCGTCCATTTGATTCCCACCAATCGTACGGTTGGGATTATCATTATCAGTGTGTTTTTGGGATATGCCCAGTTCATAATGGAGCCGAAGATATGGACGGTCAGGATTTGTGCATTATCTATATGTACAGTGGATTCGTTGTGACAATTTAGTATTTTGTCACAAACGCAGCTTGGAGCCTTTTTGGGATACCTTTTATGTTAAATGCATCACATCCGTCCATAAAAGATTATGATCTCCCAATCTTGTTGGGAGTTGGGACATGCGCATGCATTGCCTGATTCCTAACGTACATATGTGGCCCACCTGAAACCAGACATGCATAGTAGTTTTTTTTTTTTTTTTTAATTTAATGATTTGTGGTGCATATCTGATGGGGTCAACCTGATGAACGGTCTGGATATTGCACACTGGCTACATTAGCAATGTTGGGAGTGTAGGGTTTGGAGGATTCTAGCATAGCATCACCAGTGTCCATGCTCCTTACATCAGAGCCCTATCTATATCGGAGCTGATCTAACTCCTCTAGATGTACGGGAGATCCCCTTCCTCCGCATCATTTACCATACACGTGGCACACATGGACGACATCTAGACGAATCTCTTTTTACGCTCAGCAGAAGATGGACCAGAATATAAAACTCACACTGACTGGATGATCCTAACCATTTAATTGATGGTATACAAATGAACCCTAAAACGCATGGCTCACATCCGATGAGAGATCTTTTTTCCTTTATAATGGTTAGGATAGTCCAGTCTTTTTCGTTTTAGCGGGCGGCAATCGATGGGGCCACTGCGATGAGCGGTCCTGATCAATTGCGCACTTGTAATTTGTTCAGAAAACAATGTGTGTGCACCACAAGATCATTTCCTCTTTTATATCTTCAAACTTCAAATAATGTAATAATAAAATAAAATAAAATAAATAAAAAATCTATTGAATTCATGTTTGAAGCAAAAATAAGGCTCATGGCAAAGGTTTTACAAATCTGACGTGGATGACATAGGTCCCACCTCAATCTTGATTTTGTAGGGATTGCCAAGCTTTGACAGTTGAAGCCAGAAAAAATGATATAAAGCTAAAGTAAACCAACGATCCGCAGCTCACCTGGCAAGATGAATCATCAATCTACACCATCCATGTATTGGACCCTAACAAAGAATAGAATATGTTTAAAAAATCTAGCCCATCAAAAATAAATAAATAAATAAATTTAGAATCTGTTTGTTTGTTGCAATGTGATTGAGCCACATCAACTAACTGCATTTAATGCAGTAGAGTTGACAAGACCAGCAATGATGTGGACTAATTACAATAAGTAAAACAAGAAAAACCTAATTGTGGCAAGTAGAAGATTTGGTTCATCAAAATCTATTTTACATCTGCTTTTCTTATGATCATTAATTATTTTTGTTTTTCTTTTGTTACTCTAGTAGTTCCATGTAAGATAGATGGGATTGTCTGATATGTGTGTGTGTATATATGTGTGAGTGTGTGTGAGCTTTTTCTCAGTCGTCCATATACATCTTGCATAGAACATGTATAGGAGATCTGAATAATCCATCAGGTAAGGTGCACTGTGACCATGCCATGCACTGAAAATTTAGGTAGCAAGTGAGCCATACATGCATGCATAATTAACTTCTATACCATTGGACATGTTTTATAACCGGCCATTGGATGTCTAAAACATTATACAGACTTCAAATTAAGCATATGTATATGAAATCTTTCAGGCATTCAGCTCCTTTCTTTAAATATATATATTTTTTTTTTTAAAAAAAAAAAAACAACAACAACAACAACAGTATGAATAATGCTCTAATATCTTTTGCAATATATGCAAAGAATCATATATGAAGGAGAGCAAGTCTTATTTATTTTTACACTTGGATAACTGTCTAATCCTGAGGCTATATTCCTGATTTGGCTTTTGACCACTTCCATCACCTTTCTCAAGTGAATTTCCTTCTTTCTTTGCCACATGATCAAAGGCTAAGTTATCCGCATTGACAACTCCACCTTCTCTCAAATAATATATATAAATAAAATCTAACAATTGTCTCACATATAATAGTTGCTTTCTCTTCAACTCTTTACCAAATCCTTAGTAGTGATCCTGTTACTTCATTAGCATTCACTATGCCTTGGAAAAACTGTGCTATGTTCCCTACTTTGAGATAGACTATATTAGATCTTTGTCATCACTTAATTTCCTTTTCCGCTGTCTTTTCAAACGTCTAGCTTTAACGTGATGGTACTGCCTTTCTACTTGAGTTATGCTTCCTCCTATTGCTTATCAATTGCTTGGATAGCTTCCGGCATGATAGCCTATTGAGGCTCCTATGCCTGTTGGCTAAATCTGACCCATGGTAATGCCATAAATTAATCATATAATTATTTTTTTAAGGATAAAAAAAATTTATTAAAGAAATTGACCAGCAACAGCTAAGACAGCAAAGAATTACATAGAAAAAAAAAAAAAAACCTAAAGACTACATACTATACAAAATTAGGAAAATGCTTAACATCCACACTCCCCACAATCTATAACAACCCTTTTGGACTTCTACGCTACTTTCTTCCAGGGCCTTGAATTGTTAGAGAAGCAGCAGGCATTACGTTCTCTCCAGATATTCCATAACACTGCTTGGATGGACTGACTGGATATAGAATATACATCTCAGGCTGGGTTCCCAAAATGGGCCCCACCAGCTGCCAATTTAGGTGACGTGCAACAGCACGTGCTGCATGCAGCGTGCATAGCTGCACGCTGCTTGGCTGCACCCATTTATTATTTAGTTTTTTTTTTTTTTTTTTTTTTTTTTTTTTTTTTTAAAATTCTGTTATATATGATATATAATAAAGCATATATATATATATGGCTGCACCTATTTATTATTTAGTTTTTTTTTTTTAATTTCTGTTATATATGATATATAATAAAGCACATATATATGGCTGCACCTATTTATTATTTAGTTTTTTTTTTTTTTTTTTAATTTTCTGTTATATATGATATATGATAAAGCATATACACACACACACACACACCAAATTTAGAAGGTCATTAACTTCTACAAGGTCATTGGTGTACACCCACTATAAGCTACGTACACATGGGCAGACTTACAAAAGTTTGAACACAAGGTCATGGCTTCAAGTACCCATTGTGGTGAAAATCTACTGTAACACAAGTGTTTGGGTGTGAGTGCGTGTGTAAAAGAAGAAGAAGAAAAAAAAAAAAAAAGGAATAGCCATTTTTTATTATACAAGTTTGACCCACCTGATTCATTACCAATATTAATTTTTAGAATCTGAATCTTGTGCTTGTCATCAACAAGAAACTCCTATTTTCCCGCATTGTGATTAGTCCATGTCGTCACTAACATTATTTATACTTTTACTTTAAAGGCAGTTAAAATGATGTGGCACAATCACATTGCAACAAATAGGAGATTTTTGTTTATGGCACAATCACCAAATATAATGCAATTTCTTGAATATTTCTTAATTAATTAGTCTAATTTGGTACAAAATAACATAAAATTTAATGATACTTTAATGTAAAATGTGTGTAAATAGAAGATGAGATTATCTTCTTTCAAAAATAGCATTTAAATTCATAAGAAAGAGAGATTTTAAAAAAATGAGAAACAAAAGTGATATTAATGATTTTTTTTAAGAGAATAAAGTTTAATAGATAATTTATATAAGCCTTGAACACTAAATTTGCTACTTTCTCAAAATAGTAAACTTTTTTCAAAATTGTACATTTGCCCAAAATAATAAACATTTTCTAAGACTCAAATTCTTTTTCAAGATTTAAATAAAGATTTCGAGCTATTTTAAGGCCTTTTAAATTTTAAATTATCTTTTTAAAAAATATATAATAATAAATTATAACTTTCTATAAATAGTAAATTTTGACTAAAAAAATAAAATTAACCCTTAAAAGTACCTATTTTTGAAAAATTCTTCAGCATACAACCACCTTTGACATTGGCTAACATCCAGGGCTGGCTCGTACCTTTCCAACATTATATTATATATACGGAATCTTTTGGTGCAATTTGCTTCTATCCTTACCGTCCAAGAGATGATCCTAAACTTTTTCCTCCGTTGGATTCCTAAACTAGAAAAATTAAATTAGTCCTCGAGTTTAGAACATTAACAGCCTATCCAAATAGCAAACCTTTATAGCGGGTCTTCTTTATCTTCTGCATAAACTAATGATGAAGACGTACACATTGTATTAGAATTTTAATCTTGCCACGTGAATCATTTCTTGCTTGCAGTGTATCAAACGTCCTAGTCAGCCAGAGTATCAAATAATTAACTCCCCTTAAAGGATGTGTAGTCCAATACCATTAACTCCATGAATGATGGTCACGGCACGGCAGATATCACATGATACGTCCACCACAGCTTTAAAAAGTCGTGGCTCCAAATAAATGGAACATGCTAGTACACGGTGCATTAAGTATATCAACCAATCGCCAACTACATTTTTACCGTATTTTATTACTTACCAACTTACAGTTGTGACTTTTGCTAGCCCCCACACACACTCTCCCACGTGAAGCTTCATGGACGGCACGTGTGGCAACAATGTGGAACATCTCGGTGGTACACAAGTGATGTAGAGCGAGCCAAAAACACTTTCATGGCCAAGATGGACCAGAGAAGGCCCGATCGGAGGCGGAAGTGATCATGACCATCATAACCTTAAACTAGGCGTAGGCGTATCTCGCAAACTGAAATGAGTTATTCAACGTATGACATATGATTTTGAGTATGAGAAGCTTCTTTAGCTAACCAACCTGCTACACCAGTTAGGTCACACCGGATTTGCAAGAAAGTCCTTAATTTCATTTTTAATATTTATATTAAGTTTCAGTTTAATCATAATTTTTTATCCTTTGAATTTTAAGAGTTGTGTCCAACGTGAAAAGGGATTAGAAAAATTAGGAGAATAATGTAGTTAGACTAAATTGACTACTTATTATTTTTGGCCAAAAGCCATGAAGTCTAGAATTTGTGACCAATAGTAAGCTTACCATTTATAGTAAGCCATGTTTTTTAGGGAATTTGAGTTGGGGTTTTATTTTGAGAGTTTGATATCACTATTTGAAGGATTTGTAAATTCATTTTTTTTAATCATCAAACAATTTATTTGAATTAATTTTTATGTTTCTTGTAGATTCAAGAAGATCTATGTGAGGAGTCTAAAGAAGGTCTGAGGATTCGGATTAGTTATCTCTGAGGAAGAAGGTGATCAGCCTCATCAGGTCAATCCCAACATTAAAAAAGCGGCCCCACCTGGGCCTCTCGTCTAATTAAGCCCCCCTCGTAAAAAAAAAGAATGTACTATTAATTTAAATATTAATTTTTTTTTTGCCAATGGCCTAAAATCAATGTTTTACGTGACTTACCTGATGGATAGACCGGTCTGTTTCTGCATAATCTTCACTGTGTGGCCCATCATGTGGACCGCTCAGATGTTTCACCCACGAGTCACTTGGGTAAGAAATCGTAGCCGTAAAAAAGAGGTTGGACAGTAAGAATCACATCTGGCATAAATCAGGTCGATCCACTCATCAGTTGGCCCATGGCACTAAAATCAGCCTAGGATAGTGATCTGGGACTTACGCTTGCGAGTAGCCATGTACTAGAGTAAATCGAGTCAGGGCCTTTGATCATGATCACATAAATGAAGCCGTAGATAGATGACCCTTCCTTTTGAAAAACATATATAAGTACATGTTCATCCACATGCACTTTTAAAAGATCCACAAGTGCAACATACATGATACATTTACCCCATTTAAATCATGGGACCCACTCTAGATTGATTACTATATCCAAAAAATCAAATTTATTCAACCATATTAACTCCCGATTAATGGGAATTTTTTCATTCAACTCAGATTTTTTCATTTTAACCCTTCATTAATAGGGTCCTTACTCTTGCTGGGGTGGTAGACTCCCAGGAGTTTCAACTCCCTGTCAAGGGTTCAAGTACCCATGGGTGATGAGAGTGTATGGGGTGTGTGTGTGCGCGCGCGAGAGAGAAGAAGAAGAAAAAAAAAAAAAAAAAGAACACCACCTTCATTAATAGATGTCCACCATTCATATAGATAGGACCTATTTTTAGTATGATTTTGGTGTCTGTCCCATCAGAAATGGGCGCCATGGACTCCGACATTATTTTAAAATCCCTGCATTTCACGTGGACAAATTCTCCGTGCATGTCTGCAAGTGCATTTCCTTTAAGCCAATAAGGGAGAATGATGTCAGACCAGTACTTCCCATTCATTGCTTGATGATAATAAATTAAGATACAGATTGCATATGATGAACCTAGACCTATATACTAACCTAATAGGGTAGGATTTGATTAGGGCACAGCCGGTATAATAGGTAAAAAGTTGGGAATTTTTAGTCTTTTTTTTTTTTTCTAAAAAAAGTAGCAGTGGAGTACTATTGGCCTTTGTGGTATCTTTATGAAATCGATCCAATCCATCCAATAGATGCATCCCACCATGAAGTCGATATGAACCAATTATCAGTGAGCGGATTAGGCGAGGGCGGGTAGGGTGGAGCATTGTCAGCCTGTATGTTTTCTTTATGAAATTCAATCCATCCAATAGGTGCATCCCACCATGATGTCGATATGAACCAATTATCAGGGAGCGGATTAGACGAGGGTGAGATCAGGTAAAGCGGAGCACCGTTGGCCTAGTGTACTGGTATCTTCATGAAATCCAATCCACCCCCATGGGTGCATCTCACCATGAAGTCAATATGAACCAATCATCAAGGAGCGGATTAGGTGAGGGTGAGGCCCTGGTCTCACCCAAGACAGTGTGGCCCTTACTGTGGGGCTCACCTTGATGCATGTATTCTATATATATCCACACCATCTATCCGTTTTGCCGGAGAGATTGAAGCAGATCCAAATCTCAGGTAGACCATACTATAGGAAATATATAATGTTGATTGAACATCGCACCATTAGAAACTTCTTTATGCCCATTTAATGTCTGTTGTAGGTTGCATAAACTTGTATGAACGGAAAAGCAAATATCAGCTTGATTCAAACCTTTGGTAGTCCATATATTATAACTTGTTAAGGGTCAATCACCACTGTTTCCTATGGTATGGTCCACCTCATATTTAGATCCACTTCATTTTTAAGTTCATGCTCTACAATGATCAGGCAGAAAGGGAGGGACGACATGGATGTAGAAAACAGTGGTGATTGAACGTACCACCATTAGAAACTTCTTATAGGAAACAATGATGATTAAACATCCCACCATTACAAACTTCATATACAAACAGTGATGATAGAATGTCCCTCCATTAGAAACTTCCTACACCCACTATAGGAAACAATGATGATTGAATGTACCACCAGTTGATAAGGTCATACAAACCTGAACAAATTAAAAAAACAAAAACCACAAAAACAAAACAAAAAAAAAAAAAAAAAAAGAAGAGGAGGAAAAAGAAGAAGAAAAAGAAAGAAAGCAAAAAAAAGAAAAAAAGAAGCAAATATCAACTAGATACAACACTTCTGTGGTCTATTATAAGTTGTTAATGGTCAATTACAACTGTTTCCTAAGGTATGGTCCACTGAGATTTCGATCTACTTCATTTTTTGAGTTCATGCCCTAAATTGATCTGGCAAAACATATAGTAAGCATGGAGATAGAATGCATACATCAAGGCGGGCCCCACAGGATGGGCCATCTTGGTTGAGGCTGAGGCATCACCTAATCAGCTCCCCAAGCCAATCTAATAATCACATGGCCACACGTATGTTTGGAAGGTTTTGGGTGGTGTCCAACACTTTTATGGTGCGGCCCACCTTATGATTGTATTGGTTAAATTAAGTTTTGGTTTGTATGGTCAAAATGGTGCTTTTCTAAGAAAAATAATAGGTGAGGACATTTTAGTCATTTTACTCATCCAAAATCAGTCAATTGACCGGGCTAGCAATGGGCAGTACTGGAACATATAAAAGGAATATTTTGAATACGCCCAGCCTAGTTGGCCCGACCTGACCAGTTCAAAATCTAGGCCTGAACCAGACTCCGTCCTGTCCATTGCCAGCGGGCCTATCTATTGTACAATAAAACTGATCGATGCGCTTTTTGGTAAAATCACAGCTGAAGAATTTTCTAGTAGAAAATAAAAATACCTTTCTCCTTTGTTTGTATCAACATTGCAATATATGTTACTAATCAATGTCTTTCTGTGGCTGACACAGGGATGAACGTGATGAGGATAACTACTCTGAATCCACGGAGCTTCTCTAGACTCCTCACAGAGACTTCTCGAATCCACGAGGAAAGAAAGCAGAAAATAGAAATAAATTCTAATAAATTCAAAATTAATTAATTAATTAATTAATAAAAACGAGTTCACAACCCTTTAAATAGGGGTACCAAGCAATGAGAAAGAAATCAAAATCAAACTACAACTAAAACTCCTAGAATCCGCGACTTACTATAAATAGTAAACTTACTATTTATAGACGGTTGTGATGTCTACTAGTGCACAAAGTTTTCAGCCAAAAATAGTAAGTGTCCTATTTGGCTTCACCAAACCGTTTTCCTTATTATTCTAAGCTCCAACTCCTAAAGCCCGACGGATGAAGAGTTACAATCAAACTAAAGCTTACTATTTATAGTAAAAATGAAATTAAAACAGAGAAGCGACCGTCGATCCAGGGGTATTTCGCAAATCCGAATTGCGTAACCCGGTGTAACCAGGTTTATTGGCTAAAGTAGCTCGTTCTACCCCAAAATCATATATTTTACGCCCGATAACTTATTCCGGATTGTGAAATACACCTGATCTAAGGTCCGACGGTTCGGATCACTTTTGTAGTCAAGCGGGCCTTTTCTGATCCATCTTGGCCATGAAACTGTCCGGGACCCGCCCTACGTCAGTGGCCCATGTAATTTATGATTGTACATTGTCACTATGCCGAACTTACAAATTGCACTTTTAATACATTTTCATGCCTGAAAACAGAATTGTTGATGATCAGGTCCTTTTTACTGGCATAAAGAATGGCCAAACTGATGATCTTATATAAGGAGTGCAACCAACATCCCCAAGATTGTTGAATTCTTAGATTTGCATGATTGAATGATCTGTTGGGTCCCCCAAGTAGTAGCATATGTAAAATAAACCTGCATTGTTTTTCGCATGTCAAGTGACCAAACTGAGATATTCAGTTGATTTGAATAGTCCATGTTTTAAGATCCACCGCAAATAAGCAATCATTTCAAAATCACACCCAGTGGTAATCATAACCCTAAATCTTCAAATTTTAGTGTCGAATGTGAGCCATTGAAAATTATTTGCAATGTTCTAAACTTGTTTCTTTTGTGGTGGACAAAAGGTTCTATGGGCCAACTATGATGTCTCTATGACATTTATTCTATACATTAGTTGTGTCATCTCATGTTAGGATGCAGATTTAAAAATCAGTTGAATCAAAAATTCAAGTAAACCGCAACACAAGAAACAGTGGAGTTGGAGATGCCCACCATGCTTATATACTAGCCAACCAGATTAGTCCAACCATGATTTAGTCTCGTCCAAAATTTCAATGGGGTCCAAGAGGGTTTCATACGTGGGCGCCGCTTCCCCACCGTTACCTGCAGTGTGGTCCACTTGAGTTTTGAATGGTAATATCTTTGGGGATGAACGGAATGGGACGCGGATTGTTGGATCCTAGTGGGTGGATCCCTGACTGTGGAGCCCACCATGATGTATTTTTCTTATATCCATTCCGTCCATCCATTTCCACAGCTCATTTTAG
Source organism: Magnolia changhungtana (assembly GCA_030180095.1). Classification (NCBI taxonomy): domain Eukaryota; kingdom Viridiplantae; phylum Streptophyta; class Magnoliopsida; order Magnoliales; family Magnoliaceae; genus Magnolia; species Magnolia changhungtana. The sequence goes on along the minus strand of JASAUF010000630.1, from coordinate 3,435,682 downwards.
GACTTAGGACTAAAAATTCAGCAGATCCAAAACTCAGGTGGACCACACCATAGGAAACAGTATTTATTGAAGGCCCGACATTTTTTAAAAAAAAAATCCTTAGGGGGCCACCAGAATATCTATTTACCACCCAACCCAACCCATTGATAAGGGCACAAATACATCGATGAAGGGACCACATAAACATCAGCTAGATCTAAAAATTTTGTGGCCCACAAGAAGTTTTTAATGGTCAGTCACCACAGTTTCATGTGGTGTGGCCCACCTGAGATTTGGATATGCTGCATTTTAGGGCGCGTGCGAAATGGTCAGTCACCACAGTTTCATGTGGTTGGCACGTACGGTCAAACACGTGCGAAATGGCCGTTAGAGGCCTCCTTTGACCAAGTCAACACCATCTCATTCTCTCCCTCCAACCCGTTGAGAAACCCAACGAAGAATGAGGAGAGCCGGATCCGAACGCATGGTAGCCAATGACGCGAAAAGACTCATACCCGATCGTAGACAAAGACAGCACATATCACGAACGCCACGGCAACGACCAAGCATCCATTGCATTTCAACGAGCACGTTGCCTCCTCTGCTAGGCATTTCATCGAGCGCCTGTGGCACGTTCTCGACCTTGAGCAGCGTTCCATCCCTACTCGCGGCGCAGGACTTGCCGTGACTGCTGATACGACCAACGACGCTGGAATTGCATCCTCACCAAGAATTTTGCATGCCGTCGTAGTCTTATCCGCCTTGACAATTCGTCGAGCACATAGCCAGCAATCTGTTCTTGCAATCACATCAATCGAATTCCTTGAAGAAACGCCGCAACATACCTTGGAATCAGCAGCGCTCACTTCTGCCCGTCGCATTCACGCAAGTTTGAATAGCGTTGCTCACCGTCCGTTTGGTTAGAATAACTGTCCATCGATTCATCACGCCGTCCATTGCCGGGTGGGTCACAAGAAGAAAATATGGATTTTTACCCCAAAATCATTCAGATATTATGATTTTACCAAGAAGTGCCTTGGATGAAATTAAAATAACCAAAATAACCTCATCTACTTAAAGAGTTTAGGATTGTGGGGTCCACCTGTTGTTTGAATAACATCCAACCCTTCCAAAGGAAAAATCAAGGTGATCCAATCATTAGTGAGCTGCAACCATAAAAAAATTTATGGACATTTATATAAATTTTGATTTAATCAAAAAGTGCCTTGCATGTGATAAGTACCCAAAAGTGCTTTTGAGAGGATGAAATGATACCTTTTTAAATAAATGATCTAGTGGCCCACCAATGATTGGATCACCTTAACTTTTTATTTTTCTGACCATAACGAAGTATGCCTAAAAAAGTGTTGGATGTTACACAAATAACACATCGATACCATAATCCTGAACTGCAGAAGGAAAAGAAGATAAAGATATTTTGGTCATTTTAACCTCTGTAAAGCATATCTTCTGGTAATTTCAAAATGTGCAAGCTATTTTTGGTAAAACCATAATATCTAAAAAAACTCATTGCAAAAATCCTAACAAGGCCTGTTTGGAACATATGATTAAATGATATGGAATTGCGTTAGTTGGAATCAACACCAATATTACACAATGATTATAAGTTTGGATGGACAGTCCCACCCCACGTTTGGGATTAGGAAAACACTATTAAGTGAAACTTGCATTTGGTAGACTGAGGAATTGTAATGCAGTGGATTTCAAAATCCACAAAAAATCCCGCCATATCTTCTGATGGGACTGGATGAATGGTAATTGGATTAATCCAGTTCTTCCAATGTTTTTGGAACACGGAATAAATGCAATTCCATCGTATCTAATCTCACATTCCAAACATGAAGTATTTGAAAAAGAGTAGTTATTTGATATATACTCCAGTAGAGCATGAGGCTTCATAAGTCAACACTCACAAATTTATACACGTGGCAATGTTAACTGAAATTAAACTAACTAAATTTTGAGGCTTAATAACAGTATTAAAGCCAGCCTATTTGAATAATCCTAACCTCTAATTAATAAGAAATGCTCTTTGTTAAAAGAGGTTTGCTAGCTTGAATATGTCCTAATATTTTGGTATACGGGTCTGGACTTCAGCCTTTGAATCTCGGCCATCTTCCAACACCAAATCTTTCGGTGGAAAGTAAACAAATAAAAGTTCTCATAAGGATTATTTCAACCCTTATAAGTTGGATCTTTGCCTTATAATTTGGACGGTCAATAATCTTAGTATCATTAAATAGTTGAAATGTTCACTATGAGAGTTTTTTTTTTTTTTTTTTTTCTTTTCTTTTCTTTCTTTTGGACATACCTTATCCAACGATAACCTTATATCACATAACTGAATTGAATAAGAGAGAGAGAGAGAGAGAGAAAAAAAAAAAAACCCCAACTCAAATAGCTAGAGTTCCACGCATCTTACTGCATTTAGTAAATCTATTGTGGAAATAGGAATATCGATCTTCTCCATTATAAGTGTCCAATATTTAAATCTTGATCAATCTGGCGAATGGTCAAACACCATACATGCTTAAGTTTTAATTCATGATTTATCTAAATTGGGAAGCAGACTGCATTGTAGCCATGACACCTGATCCACATGACTAGATTTAATCAGGCCACATGCCGCTCTTATAGATGGGCCTGGTTAAGTATGTACTCGACTTAATAACTTTCAAACATACTATATATAAACTTCATCTTTAATAGCAGCATGTGGCCCAATTAAATTTTACCACGCCTCTTCAATATAAAGGTCTATGGTGTTAAGGTCTCTGTGCATTTTGCACCATCGTGTGACATAGAAGCCATTGTAGCTTTGTGTGCTGGGGTGAACTTAAATGCTAAGAATGCAATTTATAAGTGGCTTTTAAGTACCTGAAAAGGTACGAGGACTTTCTCCTAAGACAAATGAAAAGGAAAGGGTGATTATAATTATATATATATATATAAAAAAAAAAGGCTATTGACCTATGTTTCAATAACACGCAATCGCACATATTTTGGTGCACCCTTGGGCCCAAAGAACAAAGTTCAAAGACCAAGGCCCATGGTCAGTCACGTTCAAGCCTTTGATGAGGTTACTTGGCTCATTTTTAACATGAAACTTGATTGGTCCAGATTTATTTATTTATTATTATTGTTTTTTCATTAGAATCAGATCCCTAATCTGCCTAAAATATTGTGTGGTCTCAACAGATGTGCATGATAATATCATAAAATCAACGCATCAATGGACAGATTATCAATCACATGGAGCCCACTTTTGCGAAAAGTGGAAAAATTCTGATCGGACCGTTGGTGTTCCTTATTAACTCCAACCTTTCACAAAAGGATCTCAAGGTATGTTGGACATGGATCTGCACATATACACTATACATGGGCTGGGTAGATGACCTGCCCAGCCCAAACCCGAAACAAATTAATAAATACCGAGCATGAAACACGTTTATATATATATATATATATATATATATATATATATATATATATATATATATATATATATATATATATATGGTTTGGCCTTCTGAATATATTTAAGGACCGACCATTTTGTAATACGTCTTACGAAAAGCATTATCATTCATATTTTATTTTAAATTTTACAGGCATGGTGATGGTTTTGATGGATATGGCCGAGAAGCTGAATGCGATTGTAACGGAGTTAATTGAGCTAGAATTGGTCCTGAAGTAACTCAAAAGATTTCTTCCTTAACCTTCCATAGTTTCCATGGCAAGAGAGAAAAATCGTCCTAAGATAGTAAGACATTGTTTATATATATATATATATATATATATATATATATATATATATATATATAGAGAGAGAGAGAGAGAGAGAGAGAGAGAGAGAGAGAGAGAGAGAGAGAGAGTCCGAATGCCCACCTGCACACTTTTTTACACAAGGACTCGTGTGCACCTTTGCACACATATATGGGCACAAAATTTGAATGGTCCATGTGATGCAACACCCCTTGAAACTTTATGGACCCAATTTTCAGCCTGATCCAAAACTTTAATGGGTCATAGCAAAGAGAAATGCAAATCAAGGGAGGAAATTGTTTCCTCTTGCCATGGCCCACTAGAGTTTTGTATCGGGCTGAAATTTGGCCTTGTGAGGTTTCAAGGAGTGTCGCATTACGTGGACCGTTCAAATTATGTGCACATGACATGTGTGCAAAGGTGAGCACGGGTGCTCACGTAAGAGGATACGTAGGTGAGCATTCATATATATATATATATATATATATATATATATATATATATATATATATATATATATATATATATATATAGTCCTAGCCTACGCCCCATACCACATAAGATATTTTACGCACCAACCAACACAGGTAAAAAGGATGGGCAGAGATTAGGCCCCACCATGATGCATTCATGAAATCCACTCCAATCATTAGGTCTGTGATAGAAATTTAGTAGTATATCTTAAAAATTAGGTAGATTCGTGATTCATATGGGTCACACCAAGTGAAACCGTTTGGATAGTTGGCATCCCGTGCACTGTTTTTGCTCATGTGGCTGATATTTTATACCTTTGACTAAATTATTGTCACACACATTATGGATGGAGCGAATTCAAATAAATATCCGACTCAGTAGTGGTTGGGACGAGTCAGAGACGTAGATTGCATGCCGACCCTATCAGTAACTAACAACCTTGGTGCTAGTGGGCCAAACGATGATGTATATATTTAATCTAAGCTATCCATCCATTTTTCTAGCTCAATTTATGGTATGATACCAAAAATGCATAAGATCCAAATTTAAAGTGGACCACACCACATGAAAATACTGGTGATTAAACGGATTAAACGCCCATCATTAAAATTTTTTAGGTATAGTTTCTCTGCCATCCAACCTATTTATTAGGTCATAGAGACTTGGATGAAGGAAAAACACAAATATTAGCTTGACCCAAAGCTTACTTTGGCCCAAAGAATTTTTAATGGTGGGCTTTCCAGCAATCTTTCTTGTGGCATGGTCCACTTGATATTTGGATCTGACTCATTTTTTTGGAACATGCCATACATTCAACTGGAAAAATAGATGGACGGCTTGGATTAAACACATACATCATTGTTGGGCCAACTAGCACCAATCAACTTTTAGGTGGCTAATGGCCGCCACGGTATCAATCCACAACCTAGGACAACGTCCCAACCAATATTGGGTCAACTGGAGGTGGGTCCACCTTGACATGTATGAAAAATCCACTCCAACCATAATGGGTTATATGATAATTTAGGGTATTAATCCAACATCAGCCACATCTATAATTCTAGTGGGCCACATGAGTGGAAACTGTGTAAGAAACACCCACTATCAAAATCACTTCACTTGGTGTGATCAACATAAATCAGGTATGGGTCTAATGTTTGGTCTCCATGAATTAACCTCTACGAGGCAATTAATGGATGGAATGAATTTCACATAAACATCATGGTGAGCCCAGTAAAAATTCAAATGTAGGCTTTTCCTCTCTTAATGTTTCATATTTTGTGGCCTAGTAAATCACAAATCAGCCATATTTTTTGCACCCTACGGTTCAATTGATATCATGGGCTGAATTGTCAGAATGGTTCACAGGAAAACATTATTGTGAGGCTCATTTACAACACACTTGTTCAAGTTGGCATGACCGGTGGTAATTTGGTGCGCAAAAGTTCTCCTACAAAGATGCAGTGCGCGAGAGACCATTATATATATATATATATATATATATATATATATATATATATATATATATATATATATATATATATATATATATTATGAGGTCAAGGGGGGCAACCGTGGCAACCATGATCTATGACAGATATTCACCCCATCAGTCATATGCGCACTTCCATGGTGGGCCACAAGGCTAAAAATCAAGCCAATTCATGACTTAGGTAGGTCACACCATAGACAATAATTGATCATGGATATCTACCCATTGAAATCTTCATAAGCATTTATAGGACACATTGAGATGTGGTTAAGACATCGAGCCCATCCATTTTGTGTGTCCTACTTGAATGAGTGGTCACACCAAGTTTCAGATGTATCTCAGGTGGCCCCCAACAAGTACTGCTTTTAGATGTTTTATGGATGATTTCACATTATTTTAAATGGTGTGGCCCACGTGAGTCCAGGTTAAAATTGATTTTTGATGTATCTCATAACCTAGAGGGGACCCACCAAATGCACAATGTGATGTCCGATACATATCATACTGGAGCCCACATAGCTCGACCTCATGGGAAGCCCCCATGAGGTGACCTCAATGTACCATTTGCCTGCACATACATGATGCAAGCATATATAAATACATATTTTCTTCTACTTTGGTGTTATAATAGCAATAAAAGCATACTATTCTAATACCAAAAGTGTATAAAAAGGTGCAATAACTATTTGTATTTTTTTCTTATTCATTTTAAATTTTATGATTTCTATTGAAAAGGTTAGTACTCTAGAATTGAGAGTCTCCATGCATTGTAAAGCATGTGAAAGAAGTGTTACAAAAGCCCTCTCCAAATTAAAAGGTATGCTCTTAATGTACCACTCATGGTGCACATTAAAGGAAACCCATTTTATAAAAAAGAATTATTGTATAATTTCCATCCAAGAATATGCATAATTTATCCTATTTTACAAGTGAAACCAGTGATTGATGTGATCATCAACGTGGATTGCCCCACATGGTAAAAATCTCCCTAATTGGAATATCTTAGCCATCAAAATTTTGGCCTTTTAATATCAAATGCAAACTGTTTTTGTATTTTCTTTCTTAATCACTTATTTTGGGTCATACATGTAATGGTTAGGATTCTACCATCTAGGAGACTTTCATTGCATGAACCACTCAATGTAGGGCAACTATATAAATGGTTTGGACTTTTAAATATATTTTGTAGTTGAGCATTGTATAATAATTTTTTCTAAAAATACATAAACTTTGCTTATGGATCTTTTATTTGAAAATTTATAGGAGTGGAGACAATTACGACGGATATGAAGAAACACAATGTGATTGTGACAGGGCGAATAGAACCCGATAAGGTTTCGAAGAAACTCAAGAAAAAAACAGGGAAGAGAGTAGAGATTGTTGTAAGTGACGACTCATCAAAAGGCACATCGGATGGAGGGGATTCGACATGGGGAGATGGCCCTAACCGGGGTTTGAATCATCAGCCTATGATGTTTGATGACTTGGAAGAGTGTGCAATATTTACCATGTTCAATGACGAGAATCCGAATGCATGTGTAATCATGTAGAAATTTTCGATGCAAATTCGACTAGATCTTCTCAACGGTAGACCTAAAGATTTGCACATGCATAAGAGAAGGTATATTCTTTATTAAAATATGAATTTTTTTTTTTTACATAAATACACCTAATCTTTATTAAAATAAGGATTTTTTTACATAAATAACTATTTTACATAAATAGCCCAGCAATATTTTACGTGGGACGCTTGTGCCTTAGGCCCCACCTCGATCTAAGGTCCACTCTTCTTCTTCCTCTCTTCTTCCTTTCTTCTTTCTCTCTTTTCTCTCTTCTCTCTTTCCTTCCCTAGGGCAAATTCGTATGGGGAGAGGGGTGCCCAAAAGAATCCCTTTTTATAATGTCAAATATGGTGCAAATGGCCCCAAGCTTCCACAATTTCCTAAAATAGACCTATGGGACTCCTATTGGTGTTGGGGTGGCCCTAGCACCCCTCTGGCCACCAAATTCGGTGTGTAGGAGCCTTATAGCCCGACTAGGGTCCATGCAAAAATTGAGGACGAACAGATGAACGGATATATGATCTGAGAAGGCGTTTCCGACCCTTAAATGGCCCTATGGGGGTCATTCTGATTGATGAGGCATTTTTGGTAGCCCTCTGGCCATGAAATTTATAGGATAAGTGGTCCATGGCCCGATGAAGGGCCATGCAAAATTTAAAAATGATCGGATATGGGGTTTGATCGTACAAGCCTGATTTGCGATCAACGGTCACCGTGCCACGATCGAGACCTAGATTTTGTGGGCGGGCGTAGAAAAATACATTAAACATTCTTCATAAATTTGGAAGGAATTCGACGGCTGGAAGGCCTTGTATCTCGGTTTTATTTGCAAGTGCCAGTTCCAATTCTGGCATTGGTGGGGCGCATTTGGCAAGTGCCAGATCCCACTTCTGGGTGTCCACTGGGTCCGTAATCCGCGATGGACCATAAGCCCAGTGAGATTAATGATTTTCTAAATTTTTAGATTTTTCTGACCCTCTTCGGTCGTTGGGTGGCCCACACAGGCTGTTGTTAAGTGTAAACAGGCCATCTGGCTTGGCGGCCCGTACTTGGTCCCATCATAACTAGACTGATCCACCCCAGTATAATTTAACATTGAGTGTTAATGTTCATTAAGCGATATTATAAGTTAATTAAAAAGAAATTTTTAAGAATTTTTGAAAATCCAAAACAGTAAAAATCTGGGATGTTACAGATAATGTATCAAAAGTGAATATGACAGGGTACTGATGCTAAAGTAATTGTGTACCAAAAATGAACACGACAGTGTATCGAAAGCAAATGTGACCTTTTGCATTTCCACCATCACTCGATCCCACCAAAATAACCATAATTCCTTCGTTATAGGTTGGATCGGGGTGCTCTTGGGTTCATTGGAAGGATAATTTAACAACCTCTCAAATGGAACTAGAATAATCTCATTTGGACACTATTTGTCCTTTTAAAACTTAGCTTAAATCTGAAAGTGAATGAAATCTATTTGTAAATTAAACTTTTAGCCCAGTTTTAACATTTCAAATAGTATCCAAATAATATGATTATAGTCTCATTTTAAAGATCGTCAAATTATTTTTCCAATGAGCCTAAGATCGCCTTGATCTAACCTATAACGAAGGAGTTATGACTATTTTCATAAGATCCTGCGATGCTTAAAACAAAGGTGAATGTCAGTATAAACTTTGTTCCTAGTTTTGAAATGTCAAATGTGTTTAAATGAGATGATTCTAGTCCCACTTGAAAGCTTGTTGAATTATATTTCCAACAAGTCCAAGATCACCCTGAGCCGACCTATAATAGGGGAGTTATGACTATTTTTGTAAGATCATGCAATGTTAGAAATGAGGTGGAACAATTTTCAAATGCCATTATGGACTCTAAACCTACTGATTAAAATTCAAATGGCAACCAAATAAGATTATTCTAGTCATGTTTAAAATTTTATCGAATTATCTTTATAACATACCCAAGATAACTAAGATCCGACCTATAATGAGAGAGTTATGATCATTTTCGTAAGATTGCATGATGATAAAACTAAACAGGAATGCATGTACACTCACATTCTGAATATGAAAGTGAGTATGTACCTTGCATTCGGTACACGTTCACGTTCACATTCAGTATATGCTTGCTTTTACATCCATTTCCAACATCGCATAATCCTACAAAAACAATCATTACTCTCTTATTACAGTTTGAATCGAGGTAATCTTAGGCTTATTAGAAAGATGATTTGACAACCTTTCAAATGGGACTGGAATAATCTTATTTAGACACTATTTGATCTTTCAAAAGTGGGTCTAAAGTTCATGATAACATTTACAAACTGGTCAATTCTATTTCTAACATCGCATAATCTTATGAAAGCGGTTGTTACTTCCATGTTGCAGGTCAGATCGAAGCAATTTTAAACTCGTTGGAAGGATAATCTGATGAGCTTTCTAATATGACTGGAATCATCTCATGTGGATGTCATTTGACCTTTTAAAACTGGGTCATGCTGACATCTATGTCTATTTTAAGTATAACGAATCCCACAAAAACTGTCATAACTCTCTCATTACTAATCATATTAAAACAATCTTGAGCTCATTGAAAAGATCATTAGACAACCTTCCAAATGAGATTAGAATCATCTCATTTGGTCACTATTTAACCTTTTAAAATTGAGCAAAAAGCTCTCAAGGCATGATGGGTTTTTTGGACCCGTCGTCGATCGGTCGTGAGCCATGCTCGACCGGTCAAAGGCTGGTCTCGACCAGTTGTAGGAGTCGAGCGGTGGCACGACTCAAAGTCCAGCGACTTGGGCTATTTTTCTCCGGGGTGCTCGATCGGTCGCAGGAGGTGCTCAACCAGTCGTGGGTGGCTCTCGACCGGTCGAAGGTTCGTCACAACCAGTCGAGGTTACGCAGATTCGTTCCTCGATTTTGCGTAGATTTCGTGTCGCAAGTCCTTTTGCAACTGGGATGCGGAAAGGAGTTTCCTAAAACTTTAAATAAGAGGTACATAGGGTTTTCTAAGCACAACAAGAGGGTTTCCTAAAGCTTTACAAGGGATTTGTTAAAGGGTTTAGGGCTATCAAAGGTGAGAGAGAGAGAAAAAGACAGAGAGGAAGCTTATAGAAGGGAGATTATGCTCGTGGAAATTATCTACCATGCAATCTATATCTCAGTGCTTCTATGTCCTTGTAATCGGTGAGATCTCTCCATTTTCTTTGTTTCTCTCATTGTTTATCCACTCCTGTGTCAGTGAAGAAGTTTGTAACGTTCTACTTCATAGTGGATTGTTGATCTGGATGAGGTCCCGTGGTTTTTTCCTCTTTGAGGGTTTTTCACGTGAAAATCTCTTGTGTGGTGTGTGATTGATGCATTGATTATTTTCATTGCTTTATTATCCATAATTCTGGTTTGTTCTGAAGGGTTAGATCTTAAGGTTTTGTGCAAGGCCCCCAATAAAGTGGTATCAAAGCTTAGTTCATTGAACAGGTAGGGTCGGTTTTGAATTATGGAAGGTGGCTCATCAAGGATGATCAGCCTCAATGGTTCTACCTGGACCATATGGGAGGCTAAGATGGAGGGCTTGCTTTATTACAAGGACCTATATTCTCCAATTTTAGGCATATCAACAAAATCCAAGGATATGTCTGATGATGATTTAAAGAAAATGGGCCGGAAGGCGGTCGGGTTTGTTGGACAATGGTTGGATGATTCAGTGTTCCACCATGTGTCTACGGAAACCTCATCCGCTAGCCTATGACTGAAATTACAAGGACTGTATGAGAGGAAGACAGCCAGTAATAAGATTTTTCTGATAAGGCGACTTGTGAATCTCAAGTTCAATGATGGTGGTTCTGTGGTTGAGCACATGAATGAGGTCAGCAATATAGTGAACCAACTCTCCTCTATGAAGATGGTCCTGGATGATAAATTGCAGGCTTTACTTTTACTTAGTTCATTGCCTAACAGTTGGGAGATATTGGTGGTGTCTCTAAGTAACTCCGCGCCAGACAGAAAGATATCCATGGAATAGGTAACTAGTTGTCGCTTCATTGAAGAGACAAGGAGGAAGTCTCAGGGGTCTACTCAGCAAGAGGCATTTGTTACACAGGAACGGGGGAGAGGAAAGAACAGGAAGGGTGGGAAGGCCCAAGATAAATCAAGAGGCAAGTCAAGTAACAAAAAGGATGTTGATTATTGGAATTGTGGCAAGAAGGGCTACTACAAGCATGAATGTCATAGTAAGAAGAACGACAAGAAAGGAAAAGGGAAGGAAGATGTATCAGATTTCACTGCAGTTACTTCAGATGGCGACGTTATAGTTATTCTTTCTACAGATCATGATGTATGTCTCACGGCTACGAGTCAGGACACCGACTAGGTGATAGACTCGGGAGCTTCTTTTCATGCGACTCCATGTAGGGACTTCTTCACAAGTTACAAGTCAGGTGACTATGGGACTGTGAAGATGAAAAATTCTGGCGTATCAAAGATCGTAGGGGTCGGTGATTTTTGTGTGAAGACCGATGTGGGCTGCACATTGGTTCTCAGAGATGTGATGTAAGGCCCACCCCCACAGCACATGATATTGTCCACTTTGCCGAAGCTCACGGATTTAAAACGTGTCATGTCTGTTAAGGGAGAAACCCAACATATAACCACCACAACTCTAGACAACTCTTCCGATGTGGGACAAGTTACGCTACAGTCAAGTGCAACAGTAGCTCGCCCAGCACAATAGCCTGCCAGCCACACCTGGGGGCCCACCCACGTGTGCCCGCCCACATGAAGCAGTGACCGGGGCATCACATTATCCCCCACCGAGGGCAGAGCCGTCCTCGGCTCTGATACCATTTGTAAGGCCCACCCCTATAGCACATGATATTGTCCACTTTGTCGAAGCTCACGGCTTTAAAACGCGTCATGTCTGTTAAGGGAGGAACCCAACATATAACTACCACAACTCCAGACAACTCTTCCGATGTGGGACAAGTTATGCTACAGTCAACTACAACAGTAGCTCGCCCAACACAGTAGCCTGCCAGCCATACCTGGGAGCCCGCCCACGTGTGCCCGCCCACATGAAGCAGTGACCGGGGCGTCACATGTGAGGCATATCTTAGACCTTTGCTTCAACTTCATGTCGACGGGAAGGTTGGATGATGATGGCTATGAAAGCCGGTTTGCTAGTGGGCGATGGAAGCTCATCAAGGGTTCATTGATCATGGCCAGGTGAAAGAAGTGTTACACCCTTTGCAAGGTAAGTGTCAATATGTGCAAGGGTGGGTTGAACGCAGCGGAAGATTCAGCTATTTACATGTGGCACAGGTGTCTAGGCCACATGAGTGAAAAAGGGCTTCAGCTACGAGCGAGGAAGCAGCTCCTTCCAGACGTGACAGGTACACCTCTCAAAACCTGTCTTGATTGTTTATCAGGGAAACAGCATAGAGTTTCATTTATTAAATCTACTTCTCATGTTAATAAAGTGCATGCATTAGATTTGGTTTATTCTGATGTTTATGGTCCTATGAGGACAAAACCCTTGGGTGGGGCATTGTATTTTGTTACTTTTATAGATGATGTATCTAGGAAGGTTTGGGTTTATGCTTTGAAATCCAAGGACGAGGTCTTTGGTGTGTTTAAATTGTTTCATGCTATGGTCGAGAGAGAGACAGGTAGACTATTGAAGTGCATCCGCACTGACAATGATGGTGAATACATTGACGACTTTCATGAGTACTGCAAGTCCCTGGGTATACGGCATGAACAGACAGTTCCCAAGACCCCCCAGCGTAATGGTGTAGCTGAGTGAATGAATCGCACCATTGTTGAGAGAATCAGATGCATGTTATCCATGCGAATTGCCCAAGACGTTCTGGGGAGAAGCAATGCACACAGCGGTGTATTTGATAAACAGGTCTCCATAGCCCCATTGAATGGAGAAGTACCTGAGAAGGTGTGGACTGCATATGATCCATCATACAGTCATCTCAGGGTGTTTGGATGCAGGGCATCCGTTCACGTATCAAAGGACGAGAAGTCCAAGCTCGATATGAAGATCAGGCAGTGTGTGTTCTTAGGGTATAGTGATGAAAAGTTCGGTTACAGGTTATGGGATCGGACCGAGAAGAAGCTCGTCAGGAGCAGATATGTGGTTTTATTTAAAGATCAGTGTATAGAAGACATTGATAAGACAGAAAAGAACCAGCCTAGTTCAGGTGAGCTAGAGGACATGGATCCAATTATTGCTCCCATGGTGCCTGATGACGGGGGAGTACAGCAAGGTGCAGAGGACGAGGGAGTTCCTTCAGAAGATGGACCAGGAGAGCAGCCCCCACTTGATCCACCTGTTGAGCCACGGGTGAGGAGATCATCTAGAGACAGACAGCCGTCCAAAAGGTACTCGCCGTATGAGTACATTATGCTCACTGATGGGGGAGAGCAAGAAGATTATTCTCAGACCTTAGCCGACAAGCATAAGGAGAAGTGGTTGAAAACTATGCAAGAGGAGATGGAATCATTGCATAACAACCATACCTATGATATAGTCAAACTGCCTAAGGGCAAGAAAGCTCTGAGCAATAAGTGGGTGTTCAGAAAGAAGATTGAGCAGAAGAATTCACAAACGAGGTTCAAGGTCAGACTTGTGGTGAAAGGGTTTGGTCAGAGGAAAAGCATAGACTTCGAGGAGATATTCTCACCAGTGGTGAAGATGACATCCATAAGGGTGTTACTTGGGTTGGCGACTAGCATGGATATGGAGATAGAGGAGTTAAATGTTAAAACTGTCTTTCTGCATGGTGATCTGGAAGAAGAGATCTACATGCACCAACCAGAAGGGTTTGAAGTCAAGGGCAAAGTGCATATGGTGTGTAGGCTGAGGAAGAGCTTGTATGGGCTGAAACAAGTTCCATGGCAATGGTACAAGAAGTTCGACTTGTTTATGTTAAAGCATGGATATGACAGAAAGGAGTCGGACCACTGTGTGTTCATGGGTAAGTTCTCAAATGGTGATTTCTTAGTTCTGTTGTTATACTTTGATGACATGCTCATCATAGAAAAAGACATCAAGAAGATCGACAGGTTGAAACAAGTGTTAGGTAAGTTTTTTGCGATGAAAGACTTGGGTCCGGCTAGACAGATCCTAAGAATGGAGATAACCCGTGACAGAAGCAGTAGAAAGTTTTGGCTATCACAAGAGTGGTATATTGAGAAAGTCCTAGAACGGTTCAATATGAATGTAGCAAAGCTGGTCAGTACTTCACTAGATGGTCACTTCAGATTGAGCGACATGCAGTGTCCCAAGACGAAGGCAGAGGTGGAAGAGATGCAGAAGATACCCTACGCGTCAGCGGTAGGAAGTTTGATGTATGCTATAATGTGTACACGCCCAAACATAGCATATGCGGTTGGTGTTGTCAGCCGGTATCTTGCCAATCTTGGCAAAGAACATTGGGCAACGGTTAAGTGGATACTGCGGTATCTAAGAAGCTCATCCAGGTTGAGCCTATACTATGGTGACGGTAAACCTATGTTAAAGGGCTACACAGATGCAGATATGACAGGCGACATAGACTCCAAGAAGTCTACATCGGGGTTCATGTTCACGTTTGCAGGGGGAGCGGTTTCTTAGCAGAGCAAGCTACAGAAGGTCGTAGCATTGTTGACGACAGAGGCCGAGTACATTGCAGTCACAAAGGCATGTAAAGAGATGCTTTGGATGAAGAGGTTCTTACAGGAACTTAGCCTAAAGCAGGAGGAGCACGTAATCTATTGCGATAATCAGAGTGTTATACACTTGAGCAAGAATCCAAGTCAGCATTCTAAGTCAAAGCACATAGAGATTCGGTATCACTGGATAAGGGATACTTTGGAACAGAAGGTGTTACAGCTTGAGAAGGTCCACACGGATGATAATGGGTCAGACATGATGACCAAGGATTTGCTCAAGGGCAAGTTTGAGGTTTGTAGAAACCTGGCTGGCTTAAAGAAGGTGGATCCCTCCTGGGTCAAAAGAGAGGAGATTTGATGAATTTTTTTGACCCGCCGTCAACCATTGGTGAGCCCTGCTCGACTGGTCGAAGGCTGGTCTCCACCAGTCGTAGGAGTCGAGCCATGGCACGACTCAAAGTCCAGCGACTTGGGCTATTTTTCTCCAGGGTGCTCGACCGATCGTGGGAGGTGCTCTACCGATCGTGGGTGGCTCTCGACCGGTTAAAGGTTCATCACGACCAGTTGAGGTTACACAGATTCGTTCCGCGATTTTGTGCGAATTTCGTGTCGCAAGTCCTTTCGCAACTGGGATGCGGAAAGGAGTTTCCTAAAACTTTAAATAGGAGGTACTTAGGGCTTTCTAGGCACAACAAGAGGGTTTTCTAAAGCTTTACAAGGGATTTGCTAAAGGGTTTAGGGCTATCAAAGGTGAGACAGAGAGGAAAAGAGAGAGAGGAAGCTTATAGAAGGAAGATTATGCTCGTGGAGGTTATCTATTGTGCAATCTATATCTCAGCGCTTCTATGTCCTCGTAATCAGTGAGATCTCTCCGTTTTCTTTGTTTCTCTTATTGTTTATCCACTCCTGCGTGAGTGAAGAAGTTTGTAACGTTCTACTTCATAGTGGATTGTTGATCTGGACGAGGTCCCGTGGTTTTTTCCTCTTTGAGGTTTTCCATGTAAAAATCTCTTGTGTGGTGTGTGATTGATGCATTGATTATTTTCATTGCTTTATTATCGTTAATTCCGGTTTGTTCTGGAAGGCTAGATCCTAAGGTTTTGTGCAAGGCCCCCAACAAGGCATTCATGTTCATTTCTAGCATCATGGGATCTCACAAAAACAATCATGACTCCCTCAGAATAAGTTAAATCGGGTGATATTGGGCTTGTCGAAAAGATAATTTGTCAATCTTTCAAATGGAACTAGAATCAACTTACTTGGACATTTTGTGCCTTTTTAAAATTGAGCCTAAAGTTTTGCTTACAAATAATTATTTGAAGAAAGAAAAAAACTCATCACTTAAAAGTAGAATTTTTATAATATTTTTTTAATCTCATTTTCTTCCCAAATAAGTTTAGAACTCAATTTTTTTATGTGGTAATTTCTATTGGAGAAAATAGTTGAAAGGCATGAAAGATTATCGAAAAATGGTCGGAAAGCATGAAAGATCACCTAAGTGCAGTGGAAAAAGAAAAGTTAGTTGAAGAGTACTTATAAAAGAAAGTGTACCCAATATATATATATATATATATATATATATATATATATATATATATATATATATATATATATATATATATATATATATAGGTACAAGGGCCTTTATTGACATAAGACTCAATGCTAGACATTTTCATCTGAAGAAAATTCAAAAAATTATCGGAAGTGTAGAAAAATAAAAATTTAAAAAGGAATATTATTTTCATGCTCTCACAAAACCTTGGATGCATTTGCCTTAGAAAAATAATTCAAAAAAAAAAAAAAAAAAAAACAAAAAACAAAAAAAAAAAACAGAACAGTTCTCCGACAAATGCAAATTAATTTTCCAAAGAGCAAATCCATCTACTATAGGAGTTGCATCCTACTTTCTCGTTCCTATTTCATACTGAAATGAACAAAACAATATAAACCCTAAGTAAAAAAGGACTAACACATGGGACACACAACAATAACCAATAAAGATTTATAGACTATATGAGAACCATTCTAATTCATCATGACGGAGTTGGTAGGAACCATTACTCATACTTTTCTTCTTCTTTTTTCACTTGCAGGTTACAAGTTTCTCTACTAAAATTCATTGGATGAATGTTTTGATGCATGTGGGTATTTCAAAAAATTTACAAAAACAAACAATGGAAATAACAAATTAAATTTTTTGGTGAAGTTCAAAACTGCCCATATTGAGATTTTACAGGCATGTTTTACACAAACCAATTTCCCACAAATGATGAAATTAGAACCGTTGATTGAACAGGCCATTTCAAACCAAATGACCAAAAATTCACTTTAGAGGTTTTTCAGGAAGGCCAGCTACGGATTCTTGGAGATAAGAGGATCGAAAAAGAATAGAATCTATAAGGCATCAAAGCCTTTGATCTTGGAGGCCACATGTGAATGGACTACAAGCACAATATTGCAGTGCTATAAACGGGCTTGGATTGGGCCGGCCCAGTGACGGGCAAGAACAAAAGGACCAAGTCAGGCCCTTGTTGATAATTCACAGCCCAACCCAAGCCCAGCCCATCCACTTTTGTCCATAATATAAGACAAAAACGACGAGTCTGACCCAATTACTAAATGGGCTTAAATTTGGGCCTGATCCCTGCTTGAAGTGGGCGAGGCCCGTGGGCCTCCTGGCCCACTGACAGCGCCATTTTACAGCAATCAGACTACTGTAGCCATTGCATTGGTCAGAAAATAAACGGCCAAGATATGTTGAGCAAACAAAATGATCAATGGTAACGACATTTAGCAGAAGAAAATTACTCAGATCATGAATTTTTAAGATTTGATCTCTCACTACATAATGGCCCACCAGATTAACGTTGTTGATCTCCCTAGAAATATTTCCTCCTGACTGTGAAGACCTTTTGAGATGCTTTCTAAGGTGGCCTACATTGGGTCACGCAGAGTTCAGCAGTCATGGGTTCGACCCAAGCCTGAGGTGGACTTGGAGTGCAAGTGGGCCATGATAACCTGATCTGGTCCTAACCTTCCTGATTCTGAGAAGCACATGGGCTGGAACAGACACAGACCTTAATCTTTAGACAAAGTCAGCCAGGTTTGCGGTTGAGATTGCTTATGGGCCCATCAAGAAGAGCTGGCCAGGTTGATATGAAGGTCAAACGGTCACTAGCTCATGGGCCAGAATTCCAGAGCTTATCTTGTCCCGACCTAGCCCAGTTACAGTTACACCCTGCACACTAGAGGGTTTTTGATTTCCCATTTATTTATGTAATTACATAAAGGTAAATAAATGTAAACAAATCATTTTTATTTACAGAATGAAATACAGCCCCCCCTAACATTCATGTAACTCATTATTATTTACAGCATGAAATACGGCCCGCCTCCCCTTTAATATTCACACTTGATTGACTTCACGGATACCTAGGTGGAATTTTTATTTTTTTTAAAGATGGGCCCACCATGATGTATACGTCTGATCCATTCTGTCCATCCGTTGTAACGGCTCATTTTAGCTTAAGAGCCCAAAATTGAGGTATATCAAAAGCGCAAGTTGACCACATCATGAGAAACAGGGGGAGTTAAACGGCTACCATTGAAAACTTCTTGCGGGCCATAGAAGTTTTGGATCAAGCTAATATTTGTGTTATCCCTCCATCCATGTGTGACCATATTAACAGGTTGGATCACATATACGCATCACTGTTAGACCCACAGATGGTCTCCCTTTCAATGGTGGTGTTGTGGGGTTCATTTGAACTTATAATATATCTAATTTTTTAAGTTCATATCCAAAAATGATATGATAAAATGAATGAATGGTGTGGATTAGACACATAGATTACGATGGGACATGGATTTCATCCACACATGCTTGTATTCACGGGAACGAGAGAGAGAGAGAGAGAGAGAGAGAGAGAGAGAGAGACGTGTGAACACAACACGTCTATAGGATCTCAATGTCTATAGGATCTCAATGCATCACATTCGCCGTCTGAACACAACACATTCATAGGATCTCCATGCATCACATTCCCAAATCCGAACATGCTTCGTATGAACGGAATCTCTCTTTAAATGCTCTGGTGTTATTTTACCTTTTCTTTTGGACCCATCCATCGGACGTGGATTACCAAGTTTTTGGGGCCCACTATGATGTATGTGTTGTATCCACACCGTTCATCCATTTGGAGAGATCATTTTAACACATGAGCCAAAGATTGAGTCAGATCCAAAGCTCAAGTGGAGCCCACCACAGAAAACAGTGGGATAATGATGCTTACCGTTGAAACCTTCCTGGGGCCATCATCATGTTTATTTGAAATCCAACCTAACACATACATCACGGTTATCAGTAGAGAATTCGCTACTGGCAGTAGCTAATCCACCTCGGGGGTACAATGCGCTCGACCTCACGAGTCCGTCCCATGAGGTCGAGCTGTGTGGGCCCCACCGTGATGCCTTTTGAACATCTACCCCATCAGTCAGATGCACCATTCCATCGTGGGCCTAGATCTCAAAAAGCAAATCAATCCGTGACTTGGGTGGGCCACACCACATACAGAAGTGGAGAGGGGTTATGCACCATTAAAACATTCATAACTATTTTTGAGGGCCCACCGAGATGTGGTTTGCAAATCCAGCCCATCCATTATGTGTGTCCCACTTGAATGAGGGTTCAGACCAAGTTTCAGGCACATGAAAAACTCAGGTGGGCCCCACCAAGTGCTTTTATATGTTTTAATGATGTCTTCACATAATTTTAGATGGTATGGCCCACCTGAGTTCCGTATACGGCTGATTTTTGGGATATCCCATAATTTAAAGGGGACCTATCAAATGCACAGTATTAATGGTTGACACGCATCATAGTGGCGCCCACACAGCTCGACCTCAAGGAGCTTATCGTCAGCTCCAGCGCATTTTACCATTTCCCTATGGAATATGAAATGGTTCTATGCGGTCGAGCTTACAAGAACTTCTCGGGAGGTCGAGCTGTGTGCCCCCACCGTGATGTGTGTTGAACATAAACACCATTCATTTGATGGGTCTCCCTTTAAATTATGGGATATCCCAAAAATCAGCCGTATACGGAACTGAGGTGGGCTGTACCCCTTATCATCTAAAATCATACGAAGACATGCTTAAAACATATAAAATCACTTGGTGTGGCCCACCTAAAATTTATAGCATCTGAAACTTAGTCTTACCCCTCATCCAAGTGGGACACACATAATGGATGGGCTGGATTTGTGAACCACATCTCGGTGGACCCAACAAATTATTATGAATGTTTTACCAAAAGGGTAACCGGTCTCAACTTTTGTATATGGTATGGCTTATCCAAGTCATGGATTGATTTGATTTTTAAGATCGTGATCCACTTTGGGATGGTGCATCTGACTGATGGGGGTAGATGTTCCACACGCAGCACGGTGGGACCCACACAGCTCGACCCCATGGGAAGTTCCAGTGAGCTTGACCGCGTAGAACCATTTCTATATATAAAAAAAAGTTCAACCGGTTGGACTATTTTAGAGAGAAGGTCTAAGTGCACGTGGCATCCAATCCTTGCAACAGATTGAACCCACATGACAATGGCCTAATGCAAAAATTCAGCCCCATCTACTCATTATGTGAGCCACATCATAGAAAAAAATGTTTAGCATTAATACAAGAAAAATATAAGTGTGGTCCACTCGATTGGGTAGATATCGATAACTTTTTAAAAATGTAATCCTTATGTTAGGGACAACCTATTAGATGGACTGGATTTCACTGATTCTTGAAATATGGAAGTCATCCACCACTAGATGGACCGTAACATCTTACTCCAATTGGTGTTGGACTCACATCCCTTTCTTAAAATAGTTGTCTTACTTGTATATAAAACATCCGGAGCTTAGCTAAGCGCACACTTGTGTATAATGAAGCTCGTGTACACGTCATACGAGTGCTACGAGATCCAGTCCATCCATCACCACAGAACCACTGTATTGATGCCCTAGCCGCAGAATTAGGTGGGCCAATGTTATGGATCGGCCCATCCAACTTTCAAAGTGGGCCACACCCCATCACGGTGGGCCCACACGTAGCTCTTGTAGAATAAGCTTATTCTACGGGCACTTGTAGAGAAACTGACCTAATTATTTTATTATGAACAGCTTTAGTAACTTCTTACGCCGGCTAATCTCAACATTCCTGTTTAATCCAACCCTTGGTATTTGGCAACGTAGGATGAGTTGTGACTGAGGCAGAACGGACTTGAAAATAATCATCCATGTAAGTGTCTTACATCTATAAGTACTCAAGCAAATGTGCCCATATGACCACACAAACATACTCAAAAACACCCTATCAATGGCTTCTCTCCATCAACCAATCTTCGAAAATCACATGGCGTTTGATGTCCTGATTGCCAACGTGGCGAAAATCCATGCAAGCATCAGTAAGCTAGAGTCCTTAAGGCCTTCCAAGCATGCCAATGCCCTCTTCACTCAGCTTGTCAAGCTATGCACCCTCCCATCTTCCATCAATGTCCAAAACCTACCACCCGACATGCAACACATGCGCCAGAGCCTGATAGGCCTATGTGGGCGAGCTGAGGGACTTCTTGAGCTTGAATTCGCCACTTTCATTACCAAAATACCCCAACCATTAGACCACCTAAACCTCTTCCCCTACCATACTAACTACGTCAAGCTCACCGGACTAGAGTATGGGATCCTCTCTGAAAATGGAGTGGTGCAACCTAAAAGGGTGGCATTTGTGGGGTCCGGTCCCATGCCACTAACTTCCATTATCATGGCGATCCACCACATGAAAACGACACACTTCGACTGATGGGTTTTTTTGACCCGTTGTCCTTTCGCAACTGGGATGCGCAAAGTCCTTTCGCAACTAGGATGCGCAAGTCCTTTCGCAACTAGGATGTGGAAAGGAGTTTCCTAAAACAATAAAAAGGGGTCCCTAGGATTTTTCTACATATATTGTGTTGATGAGAAAAATACAAGAGGGCTATCAAAGGTGAGAGAGAGGGAGAAAGAGAGAGAGGAAGCTTATAGAAGGGAGGTTCTGCTCGGGGAGGTTTTTCTACTTTGCAATTTATATCTCAGCGATTCTATGTCCTCATAATCGGTTAGATCTCTTCGTTTTCTCTATTTCTCTTATTATTCATCCACTCCTGCGTGAGTGAAGAAGGTTGTAAACGTTCTACTTCATAGTGGATTGTTGATCTGGACGAGGTCCCGTGGTTTTTACCTCTTTGAGGGTTTTCCACGTAAAAATCTCTTGTGTGGTGTGTGATTGATGCATTAATTATTTTCATTGCTTTATTATCCATAATTCTGATTTGTTCTGGAGGGCTAGATCCTAAGGTTTTGTGCAAGGCACCCCAACAAAGTGGTATCAGAGCTAAGTTCATTGAACGGGTAGGATCGGTTTTGAATTATGGAAGGTGGCTCAAGGATGATCAGCCTTAATGGTTCTAACTGGACCATATGGAAGGCTAAGATGGAGGACTTGCTTTATTGCAAGGACCTATATTCTCCAATCTTAGGCATATCAGCAAAATCCAAGGATATGACTGATGATGATCAGAAGAAGACGGACCGAAAGGCGATGGGGTTTATTAGACAATGGTTGGATAATTCTGTGTTCCACCATGTGTCTACAAAAACCTCAGCCGCTAGCCTATGGCTGAAATTACAAGGGCTGTATGAGAGGAAGACAGCCGGTAATAAGATATTTCTGATAAGGCGACTTGTAAATCTCAAGTTCAAGGATGGTGGTTCTGTGGCCGAGCACATGAATGAGGTCGAATATAGTGAACCAACTCACCTCTATGAAGATGGTCCTGGATGATGAATTGCAGGCTTTACTATTGCTTAGTTCATTGCCTGACAGTTGGGAGACATTGGTGGTGTCTCTAAGTAACTCCGCGCCAAACGAAAAGATATCCATGGAACAGGTAACCAGTTGTCTCCTCAATGAGGAGACAAGGAGAAAGTGTCAGGGGTCTACTCAGCAAGAGGCCCTTGTGACACAGGAATGGGGGAGAGGAAAGAACAGGAAGGGCGGGAAGGCCCGAGATAAATCAAGAGGCAAGTCGAGTAACAGAAAAGAGGTTGAATGCTGGAATTGTGGCAAGAAGGGCCACCACAAGCATGAATGTCGTGGTAAGAAAAACGACAAGAAAGGAAAAGGGAAGGAAGAAGAATCTGATTCCACTGCAGTCGCTTCAGATGGCGACATGGTAGTTATTCTTTCTACAGATCATGATGTATGTCTCACAGCTACTAGTCAGGGCACCAACTGGGTGATAGACTCGGGAGCTTCTTTTCATGCGACTCCATACAGGGACTCCTTCACAAGCTACAAGTCAGGTGACTATGGGACTGTAAAGATGGGAAATTCTGGCGTATCAAAAATCGTGGGAGTCGGTGATATTTGTGTGAAGACTGATGTGGGTTGCACATTGGTTCTCAGGGATGTGAGGCATATCCCAGACCTTCACCTCAACTTGATGTCGACAGGAAGGCTGGATGATGATGGCTATGAAAGCCGGTTTGCTGGTGGGCAATGGAAGCTCATCAAGGGTTCGTTGATCGTGGGGAGAGGAAAGAAGTGTTGCACCCTGTACAAGGCAAGTGTCAGTATGTGCAAGGGTGGGTTGAACGCAGCGGAAGATTCAGCTATTGACATGTGGCATAGGCGTCTAGGCCATATGAGTGAAAAATGGCTTCAGCTACTAGCGAGGAAGCAGCTCCTTCCAGACGTGACAGGTATGCCTCTCAAAACCTGTCTTGATTGTTTATCAGGGAAACATCATAGAGTTTCATTTGTTAATACTGCTTCTCATGTTAATAAAGTGCATGCATTAGATTTGGTTTATTCTGATGTTTGTGGTCCTATGAGGATAAAAACCTTGGGTGGGGCATTGTATTTTGTTACTTTTATAGATGATGCATCTAGGAGGGTTTGGGTTTATACTTTAAAATTCAAGGACGAGGTCTTTGGTGTGTTTAAGTTGTTTCATGCTATGGTCGAGAGAGAGACAGGTAGACCATTGAAGTGCATCCGCATTGACAATGGTGGTGAATACATTGGCGACTTTCACAAGTACTGCAAGTCCCAGGGTATACGGCATGAACAGACGGTTCCCAAGACCCCCCAGCATAATGGTGTAGCTGAGCGAATGAATCGCACCATTATTGAGAGAATCAGATGCATGTTATCCCATGCGAAGTTACCCAAGACGTTCTGGGGAGAAGCAATGCGCACAGCTGTGTATTTGATAAACAGGTCTCCATCAGCCCGTTGAATGGAGAAGTACTGAGAAGGTGTGGGCTGGACAGGATCCATCGTACAGTCATCTCAGGGTGTTTGGATGTAGGGCATCCGTTCACGTACCAAAGGACGAGAGGTCCAAGCTCGATATGAAGATCAGGCAGTGTGTGTTCTTAGGGTACGGTGATGAAAAATTCGATTACAGGCTATGGGATCCGACCGAGAAGAAGCTCGTCAGGAGCAGAGATGTGGTTTTCTTTGAAGATCAGTGTATCAAAGACATTGGTAAGCCAGAGAAGAACCAGCCTAGTTCAGGTGAGCTAGAGACATGGATCCGATTAGTCTTCCCGTGGTGCCTGATGATGGGAGAGTACAGCAAGGTGCAGAGGACGAGAGAGTTCCTTCAGAAGATGGACCAGGGGAGCAGCGCCCACTTGATCCACCTGTTGAGCCACAGGTGAAGAGGTCATCTAGGGACAGACAGCCGTCCAAGAGGTACTAGCCGCATGAGTACATTATGCTAACCGATGGGGGAGAGCCAGAAGATTATTCTGAGGCCCTAGCCGACGAGCATAAGGGGGAGTGGTTGAAAGCTATGCAAGAGGAGATGGAATCCTTGCATAAGAACCACACCTATGACATGGTAAAATTGCCTAAGGGCAAAAAAGCTCTGAGCAACAAGTGGGTGTTCAGAAAGAAGATTGAGCAGAAGAATTCACAGACGAGGTTCAAGGCCAAACTTGTGGTGAAAGGGTTTGGTCAGAGAAAAGGCATAGACTTCGAGGAGATATTCTCACCAGTGGTGAAGATGACATCCATACGGGTGTTGCTTGGGTTGGCGGCTAGCATGGATCTGGAGATAGAGTAGTTAGATGTTAAAACTGTCTTTCTCCATGGTGACCTGGAAGAAGAGATCTACATGCACCAACCAGAGGGGTTCGAAGTCAAAGGTAAGGAGCATATGGTGTGTAGGCCGAGGAAGAGCTTGTGTGGGCTGAAACAAGCTCCACGACAATGGTACAAGAAGTTCGACTCGTTTATGTTGAAACATGGGTATGACAGAACGGAGTCGGACCACTGTGTGTTCACGCGCAAGTTCTCAGATGGTGATTTCTTAGTTCTGCTATTATACGTTGATGACATGCTCATCATAGGAAAAGACATCAAGAAGATCGACAGGTGAAAACAGAGTTAGGGCAAGTCTTTTGCGATGAAAGACTTGGGCTGGCCAGGCAGATCCTAGGAATGGAGATAACCCGTGACAGAAGCAGCAGGAAGCTCTGGCTGTCACAAGAGCGGTATATTGAGAAAGTCCTAGAGCGGTTCAATATGAATGCAACGAAGCCGGTCAGTACTCCACTAGATGGTCACTTCAGATTGCGTGACAAGCAGTGTCCCAAGACGAAGGCAGAAGTGGAAGAGATGCAGAAGATACCCTATGCGTCAGCGGTAGGAAGTTTGATGTATGCTATGGTGTGTACACGCCCAGACATAGCATATGCGGTTGGTGTTGTGAGCTAGTATCTTGCCAATCCTGGCAAAGAGCATTGGGCAGCAGTGAAATGGATACTACGGTATCTAAGAGGCTCATCCAGGTTGAGCCTATGCTATGGTGACGGTAAACCTGTGTTAGAGGGCTACACAGATGCAGATATGGCAGGTGACATTGACTCCAAGAAGTCTACATCGGGGTTCATGTTCACATTTGCAGTGGGAGTGGTTTCTTGGCAGAGCAAGTTACAGAAGGTCGTAGCATTGTCGACTACAGAAGCTGAGTACATTGCAGTCACAGAGGCATGTAAAGAGATGCTTTGGATGAAGAGGTTCCTACAAGAACTTAGCCTAAAGCAGGAGGAGCACGTGGTCTATTGCGATAGTCAGAGTGCTATACACTTGAGTAAGAATCTAAGTCAGCATTCCAAGTCGAAGCACATAGAGATTCGGTATCATTGGATCAGGGATACTTTGGAACAGAAGGTGTTACAGCTTGAGAAGGTCCACACGGACGATAATGGGTCAGATATGATGACCAAGGCCTTGCTTAAGGGCAAGTTTGAGGTTTGTAGAAACCTGGCTGGCTTAAAGAAGGTGAATCCCTCCTGGGTCAAAAGGAGGGAGATTTGATGAGTTTTTTTGACCTGTTGTCCTTTCGCAACTGGGATGCGCAAAGTCCTTTCGCAACTAGGATGCGCAAGTCCTTTCGCAACTAGGATGCGGAAATGAGTTTTCTAAAACTATAAAAAGGGGTCCCTAGGATTTTTCTACATATATTGTGTTGATGAGAAAAATACAAGAGGGCTATCAAAGGTGAGAGAGAGGGAGAAAGAGAGAGAGGAAGCTTATAGAAGGGAGATTCTGCTCGGGGAGGTTTTTCTACTTTGCAATTTATATCTCAGCGCTTCTATGTCCTCATAATCGGTTAGATCTCTTCGTTTTCTCTATTTCTCTTATTGTTCATCCACTCCTGCGTGAGTGAAGAAGGTTGTAAACGTTCTACTTCATAGTGGATTGTTGATCTGGACGAGGTCCCGTGGTTTTTACCTCTTTGAGGGTTTTTCACGTAAAAATCTCTTGTGTGGTGTGTGATTGATGCATTGATTATTTTCATTGCTTTATTATCCATAATTCTGGTTTGTTCTGGAGGGCTAGATCCTAAGGTTTTGTGCAAGGCACCCCAACATCGACAACTATGACATCGACGAGTCGGCGAACAACGTAGCCCGCCGGATTGTTGCAACGGATGATGAACTAGCGAGGAGAATGGAGTTCAAGACAAGTGATGTGATGGATGTGAGAGAGGAGCTAGGAGAATTTGATTGCATTTTCTTGGCAGCTCTGGTGGGGATGAGTAAGGAAGAGAAGGTGAAGGTGGTGGGCCACCTAAGGAAGTATATGAAGGGTGGAGGTATTTTACTAGTGAGAAGTGCAAATGGAGCTAGGGGATTTTTGTACCCCATTGTAGAAGAGGATGATTTGCATGGGTTTGAGATTCTGTCCATCTTCCATCCTACAAATGAAGTAATAAACTTAATTGTACTTGCACGCAAGCCCATTATATAAAAGAGGCCTGTGGGTGCGTGCATTTAGTTTTCTATGCTCCATAGTAGTACGTAGAGCTAGTATATGATATCTAGGATTTGCTTCTTTTGGGTGGAACTTGTATTTCCTCTAATGTGTTCAGGTGTCGTATGATGTTTGGTTTTTCAATATGGGGTCTTGTTAATAAATCTCTGTTGTGTTAGAGAGATGTTATTACTTGCTTTTGCTTCTATTGAGATCTTGTTTCTATGCATTCTCTTGTTATTACTTGCTTTTGCTTCTATTAAGATCTTGTTTCTGCTCTCTCTCTCTCTCTCTCTCTCTCTCTCTCTCTCTCTCTCTCTCTCTCTCTCTCTCTCTCTCAGAGTCTTGGATGTCTCATACACGTGCATTTTTCGCCCGTGTGTAGAGTTGCACGTGGATCTCATCAACATGAAGTTGTCAGTCCACATCAGTCGAACGCCCATGTGTGTAAACAACGAAACAAAAAGAGCACCGGAATCGTCAGCACCTGTTTTACGCATATTGTAAAACACCCCAGAATTGGGGCCACCATACGTGGCAGGCGCGGTGAGGTGGACCAATGAGATTGCGGGAGGCAGAGAGTCTCTGCCTCCCGGAGGCAGAGGATCCGGACTCATATTATAAACGTAAATCCACTTCGTGCATTAAGTAGGAACTGTTATTTTAAGTAAGAAACGTTATTTGAAAACAATGTAAATTTGCTCCTAAAATCTCTTATGTAGAGCGGACCATAGACTTGTTCCTGATCCATCTCCTGAATGGAAACAGGCACAGTCCATCCTATCCGAGCCCATTCTAACGTGGGGCATCCCGATCAAAGAGATTCATTTCGGATTGCGAAAAATTCTTATTCAAAGAACGAACCAGAAATTGGCCATAACTTTTGATCGGAGATGAGTTACAGGCACACATCATATAAATTCCTACTATAACAAGCCATCCAGAGTGAACCCGACCGCGTAGTGGGTCGCATCAGTCCATTTCACAAGAAAACAACTCCTTCAAAATTACAATTTTTGGTATTAAAAAAAAATAGAAAAGAGAGAGAGAGAGAGAGAGAGAGAGAGAGAGAGAGAACTTTCTACTTTCAGAAAGTTTTGATTTCGACTTATCTCTTTCATTTTAAAGTTTTAGTATATAGTATCTTCTTAGGAATTACTTCTAATCATGCTAGGAAATATCGTGCATGATTAAATTAGAACTTTCTATTTTTAATATATTTTACTTTTCAAATAATTTCTAATTTAGTCGAATTAGGACTCTTGATTAGGGTTTTCTTTTTTACCATTTAAATCATTGTAATTTCATCTTAGAGACAGACTTCAATAAAATATTTTGTGTTTTCTTATTTCCTTGTAGATTTAAGAGCCATCACACCTTGTGGATTCAAGGTTTTGATTACTTGAAAAAGATGGTGGTTCTCAATACTTCATTACGCCCTTCCCTTCGTCAATTTCTAAGTTCATAAAGTTTCATTTTAGTAATTTTCATCTAATTAATGTGTTTGATGAAAAATACACATCATGATGGCCCACACACAAACCTGTGGTCGACATCCCATCTCCATTCTTCCTTGTGGCACTTCGAACACCTAAGTCATACATTTATATGATTTTTTGGCCCCAAGGGCATCGGTGTTTTAGGCTATAATATGTTTATTCTACAAGGGTCATAATGGGCCACCATCATGGCATCCCACCGATCTAGAGCTTTGCCTTATATGAAAGTAATTAGATGCTCTAAATATCAAGCAGATCCCACCATCGTGTGGGCCACCACGTGAATTTAAAGGATTTTGGATTGTTGTCAATGGATTTTTATTGTGTAGTCCACCTAATAACTTTATAAGCCTGCTTTTTGGAGCATCCCATCATCATGGTGGAGTCACTTAATGTTGAGTTGGAGGAGTGCAGACAATAAGGTGGGCCCCACATACATTTATGTAGTTAAATAAGCTGGTGAACAGGACACATGAGTAGCGGAATGCGATGAGTCGGTTGCATATTTCTTATGAAATCACCGTTGACACTTGTTACTTAGAAAGCGAAAGGTAACTTTCACAGCTTGCCCACACATGATTTCTGGAGAGTACTTTACTCTCAGTTAGAAGAGTCGTTTGAATGGTTTGGATGGCATATATACATTATGATGGACCCCAAAAACAACTAACGGTTAGCATCCCATCTCAACTCTTCCTTATCATTTTTTATTTTTTTTTGTGCAACCACCACATGTTAGGTGTGAAAGCAACTTTGGAACTAATCAAATATGCAACAGAGAAACGAAAATTTTGAGCAAACACAAAGAACACATCAATTTTACATGGAAAAACCCTCGCGGGAAAAAACCACGACACCAAGCGACAAATGATCCACTATAAATAGAAGTATATAAGAGATAGATAACTTACATATCTGAAAACTTTCGCCTCTCAAGACGAAATCTCTTCTTAAAATCCTAGCTCTCAAGCTCTCTCACATACAATGCCCTAATCCCATTTTTAGCTAGCTTTATATAGCCCCCATGCAGAATTTAAAACAAAACCCGCACACTTAAGCAAATCTGCGCACACCATCGGTCAAACTTTCGATCAATTGACTCTGATCAATGGACCTTTGATTAAATCGACTCCCTTTTATTGATCAATTGAAAGTGCCTAAAAGTGTCCAGATAGCAAACTTGGTTTTTTCGAATATTCTAGATTGATTGAGCCCTGATTTTCGATTAATCGAACATGCCCAAAACTCATGTATGGAGACCAAACTGATTAATTCAAGATTTTCTCGACCAATCGAAAACCCTAAATTTGTATTAGATTGAAGGCACATTAACAATCTCCACCATGGTTCAATCTTATGTCTCCACTGTTCCAAGTTGTTATTCCCATCTCTACTTTTCAACATACATTCATCATCACTTCATGTGCACACTCCGTTTTCATTCATCCTTCGTTAAGCTTAGAGAAGTCAAGCAAAACTTGAACTTGTCTGAAGGAACCACTTCGCTGGTGTGAATCTTTTTAACAGTAATACTACTTTCCTCTAACATATTTTGAATAAAGTGATGGCGCACATCAATATGTTTAGTTTGGAAATGGTATATATACCGAGTTCTTTACCAAATTGATTGCACTTTTGTTGTCATAATGTACAGGCACAGCTTCCTCCTAAAGCCCCAACTCATTCATCATACCTCTCAACCAAATCGCTTCCTTGAATGCTTCTATTACTATCATATACTCATCTTCGGTTGTGAAAAGAGTAACCACAAACTAAGGCTTCGATATCCAACTGATCGCTCCACCTGCTAACACAAATGAGTAATCGGAAGTCAACATTCTATTATCCACATTACCAGCATAAACGGCATTCACATAGCCTACCAATTTCTTCTTATTTTTTTTTTTAATGATAAGACTAGTCAATCATACTTGGTATGTAACGAAGTAGCCATTTCATTACCTCACACTATTGCTTACCAGGGCTTGACATGTATCTGCTCAACATCCACTGCATGTGAAATATCACTACACCAAAATATTGAAAATTTGACCTGAAAAAAAAGAGTCTTGGTTCAACAATGGATTCGTACCATTGTGAAAAAAGGCTTAGTTTAATGACAGATTTAGTCCGTCAGTAGAATTTGCGACGGACCATGTCTGTCGCTAAATGAGTTTTGTTGGGGGTAGGCAGTATTTTACGATGGACCAAATCCATCACAAATCTTAATTTTGTGAAGAATTCAATCGATCGATATTGCCGCTACAAGTCCCACTCAATGCTTAGTTTTGGATTTAATTTGTTATTTTTAGATCTTATGTAAAATGGTGCTGACTCGCTTATATCACTAGTCGCAATGATATAAAGTTATCCAGACAATCCAAATAGCGGTTCCAATTGTAGATGGTTAATATGTATACTTATACTCAAATAAGATTATTTTAATCGTCTAGTAAATGGGCCCTTAAATGTATGATGAATAACATATGTTATGTTATAAATGATAGTAAACTCACACTTTAAGGATTTGAAACAAAAACTTCTCAAAAGAGGGATTGCTCTTTCGAAACCCTAGCACAAAAAC
The DNA here is from genome assembly GCA_030180095.1 of Magnolia changhungtana. NCBI lineage: Eukaryota > Viridiplantae > Streptophyta > Magnoliopsida > Magnoliales > Magnoliaceae > Magnolia > Magnolia changhungtana. Next base: position 3,404,276 of record JASAUF010000630.1, on the reverse strand, counting down.
CCTCTTTTGCTCCCGATCTCACAAATCCTTAACTCAACACAGGTGATTCAACCCCAGCCTGAACCTGTCTTCTTCTAAAAGATCCCAACCCTAATTGTTGGATTTAAAAGGTTTTTAAATTATATTTTAAAAAGCTAGAAAAAATTAGTTTTTGCCTTTGTTAACCAACTTTCCTTAATTATGCTTAATTTTATCCCACATTGAAAAGTTGTTAGGAAAACTAAGTGTTTTAATTAAATCTCGTTACTTTTCCTTTGTATTGAAAAACAAGGATATGCCATAGGAGCAACCTCGCATGCACGTGTGCACGCCGCGGCCATGGCCATGGCTGTGGTCATGGACATGGCATGGCATGGCATGGTGAGGTGAGGCTCAACGTGGAGCAGTATGGTGTAGTGTGGTGTGTCTTTGATTGGACACTTTTAGCTTTCTCTGCATATGTTTTGGCTTACCCATGTACAAAAAGACAAAGAGCCATTGTATGCCTACCTAATAATTAATGAGCGAGCATGCACCGATATACATTTATTACACCGCTTGCATGCACCTCAAGCCCCAATGGTTATCTACTTTTCCTTTATAATAACGACTCCCCTCCATTGCAAAATTCATTTAAAAAAATGTATCTTTTCTCTAATTTTTCTCTGAGTTCTCTCTGGGCAAGTTAGTTTGAGATTTCTTGAGTTTGTGTAGCTAAGATCGTGAATACATTTGATACAAGTCATTTATCTTGGAGGAGAGTTGTTGTATCCTAGGGGCAGACTTACTGGGACCCAGTGCAACAGGGATCATCTTCCTTTGAGGGCAAATGTGTCTTTAAGACAGGGGCAGTAACGTGCCCCATCGCTCTAATTTCATCTATTGTTATTTCTAGTTTATTATTTTGGATTTTATGTTATATCTCTGTATTTTATAACCAACAATTTAAAAACAAATTTCTCTCTCAAAAATCTCGAACTGACTACCGTATCTAAGACTCCTATAATCGAGATTTTTTATGAAAAGAACTTTAAGAGATGGGAGTAAAAGATGCAATTCTATCTTACTACCCACATGCTAATTTACGTTATCAAAGATTCTACCCCATCACTTGAAGCAAATGAACCAACGACATCTTTTGAACTATTGAAAAGCAAGAATGATGACTATCTGTGTCAGAATCATTCTGAATGTGATGACCAATGAAAACTATGATATCTATTATCATTTCTCCACCGTCAAAGAATTATGAAATCATCTTGAGAAGAAATTCAAAATAGAGGATGATGGAACAAAGAAGTATGTAGTTAGTCATTACATTGATTTTAAAATATTTGATAAAAAATCTATAGTAGATCGGGTGCATGATTTACAAAAAGTTCATGAAATATCGATTGAATGTATGGTGATTGATGAGTCTTTCCAAGCTACTGTAATAATCGAAAAACTTCCATCATCTTAGAAGGAATATAAAAATTATCTAAAGCATAAGAGAAAGGATATGAGCTTTCATGACCTCATCATTCACATACTTATAGAAAAGGAAGTTAAAAACTATGATAAGAGAAACGATATGAGCTTTGATGACCTCATCATTCACATACTTATAGAAGAGGAAGTTAACAATTGTGATAAATATTCTCTGGATTTAGAATGTATAACTAAGACCCACCTTGTTGAGAATAACTAGAAGGGTATAAAGAAAATCGAAGTTCTATACTACAAAAGAAAAAGCATCTATATAGACAAATAAATAAAAATATAGACAAAAATAATAAGAAGAATGAATGATGATATGTGTGTGGAAAAAATGGACACTTTGCTAAGCAATGTAGGTTCCACAAAGGTGATAAAAAGGAAAATAACTATGCACATATTGTGGAAGAGTTTGTGAGAGTCATTACTAAAGCACTCATTGCTTGTTACTCAAATGAGTAATAGATTTATTAAGGTCCCACCAAGCATCTTTTTTACGACCATAGTGCATTTTTCTCCTATGAGAATGTAGAAAATGCGAGTGGCATTTTTCTGAAAAATTTGTCCAAGGCAAATGTTACTAGTAAAGAAAATGTGAGCCTAAAGCTTTCTTATGGAAAGGTGTTGACTCTTCTTGATGTGTTGCATGTATCAGATTCTTGGAAGAATTTTATCTCTAAATCTACTCTTAACAAGAATGAGTTCAATTTAGCTTTTGAATCCGAATGATGTGTAATCTCTAATAATGATACTTTTGCTAAGAATGACTATGTAACTGATGGATATTTGTTCAAACTGAGTATTATGAATGATAATGATGTTACTTCTTCTGCTTACTTGATTGAGAGTCTCTTGATATGTGGCATACTAGACTAGGTCATGTAGATTATCATTATCTTAAAAGCATGATTAGTATGGAGTTTATTCTTAAAGTACGGGAAAGAAAAAACAAAAATATATGTAAAATATATGTTCAATTTAAGTATTTCAGAAAACCATTCAAAAGAGTTGAAAGGAAGAAGCAGGTCTTAGATTTGATTCACGATGACATATGTGACCTTAAAAATATTATAACTCATGCATGAAAGAAATATTTTATAACATTTATAGATGATTACTCTAGATATGCAAAGGTATATCCGATCAGGAGTAAATATGAAGCAAAAGATATAATCATAGCATTTTTTAATGAGGTAGAAAATCAATTAGAGAGAAAAGTGAAGGTTTTTAGATCTAATTGAAGTCGAAAATACTTTTCTCATGAGTTCGCATCTTACTGTGAATCAAAATGGATTATACATGAGGTAACTGCACCATATTCACCTCAGCAAAATGGAATAACTGAAAGGAAAAATAAAACTCTAATAAACATGGTAAATGATATACTTTTTAGTTCTGGTTTGCCCTTTAATTTATGGGGAGAAGCTTTTTTTACTGCATATCATATTCTAAATTGTGTACTCATAAGCATTCTAATAAAATCCCTTCTAAATTGTAGAATAACAAACCTCCAAACCTTGTATATCTTAAAGTGTGGGGTGGCCTAATTAAGATAGGACTACCTTTATCCAAGAAAACTAAATTAGTAGATAAATTTCTTGATTATGCATTTATATGATATGTGCAAAATAGCAAGACTTACAGATTCTTAGTTTTGAGGTCTCATAATCATATTGATGTTGATCCTATCATTGAAACCATAAATGCATATTTCTTTGAAAATATATTTCCACAAGGATTTTTCCACACAAATTCATATGTTTTTTATAATTGTTTTGTTTGCGTTTATCTATCTTTTGTGTAATTTGAATTCGAGGTTTTCTTCCGCAGCTCCCAACACAACTAGGAATTGAGATTAAAGGATAAAAAGGAATAGCATCTCTAAGGTATCAAAACCATTGATCTTGTAGGCCCATGTAAATGGGCTACAAGCACACAATTAAATAGGGTAATCAAGGGGCTTGGCTTGTGCCGACACATGGTCTGTCCAAGCTTGGCCCTGTCTATCTAAGCTTGGCCCGAGTCACTAACAGGCCAAAACAAACATACCAAGTCAGGCCCTTGATGATAATCCACGCCGGACTCGAGCCGAGCCACCTATTTTTGTGCTACATCTGGGCTGTTCATTGTGTGCCCCATCGTGCATGATATATGACAAAAACTCACTTAAAATCCTGAAGCAACCAGGCAGGTCCATGCTAACAGTCTCTTAAACAAAGACTGAGCTGGCCTAATTATTAAATGGGAGCCAGTCCATTTTTAGCCATGCATATGCATCACGCACTGGACCAGCCCATATTGGGTCAGATTCGTGCAAGTTCAACGGCCATGGGTTCGACACCAATCCTATTAGGCCCAACAATTAGCTGAGCTTGACTAGGAGTGCAAGTGCACCCAGATAACATGATCCTACCCAAAACCTCCTGATGCTGAGAAGCCCATGGGCTAGAACAGACTCAGACCTTGATGTTTAGACTAATTCAGCCCGGTTTGTAGCTGAGATGGCCTAAGAGCCTATAAACTAGACCTAGCCTGGTTCAGATGAAGGTCAAGAGGTCACTAGCTCATCATAGGACAGAAATCCTGAGCCCATCTTAGCCCAACCCAGCCCAGTAATTTCAAGTAAAAACAATCCGTTCTTTGTGTATCTCCAATAAGGGCAATCTATATATGGGTGTGAGAAACCAAAAGCCTTGAGAGATTCAATAAATTCAAAAGGCATTTTCACAGCAATATAGAGAGAGAGAGAGAGAGAGAGAGAGAGAGAGAGAGAGAGTCATGTGAAAATGCCAGTGAGAGAGAAAGTCATGTGAACGCAACACGTCCATGGGATCTCCATGCGTCGCATCATATTCCCAAATATTCCAACATTGCCGGTATGAAAAGAATCTATCTTTGAATGCTCAAGTGTTATTTACGTGTCCTGTGGACCCATCAATCTTATATATATTTTTAAAAAACTACATATACGCCACCAACAGTTATTTTAATTGGATCACTCAATCGGATGGACTGTAACTTCTTGTCCAACTTGTTGGACTTCACACCTATTTTAAGAAATAGGGGGTAATTTTTTACTATAGGCATGAGTTTTCACCAATTCGACCCAACGCGACTGACCACAAACTTAGATAACCAAAATAGACCACCGACTGTACGGAGAACCTATTTCGGACGAAAATAACCCTCCTTTTTCACCTGCTTCTTACCTTAACCGAGGGTATTTTGGTCCGTCCGTGCCCTAAAAATCGCCTTCCGTCGTCTAAGTTTCCCGCCAGCGAAAAAATAATTACCCTAAAAGACACTGTCTATTTTGCTAATTATTTCTTTCTTAAATTAGTTGTCCTTCTCATATATAAAATCCATATGGACCCACGCGTGTGTAATGAAGCTTGTGTGCATGCTATACATGTGCCAGCATGGAGCCACAGGTCCGAGATCCGTCCATTCATCACAAATGAACTACTATATTGATGCCGTAGCCTAGGTTGATCCACTCGTCAGGTATGTTTCCAAAACAAACGTAGGCTCGTGTTCTGACCCATCCACCTGTATCCAATATTGGGCCCACAGTCTAACTAAATCAGATTTATTTGTAGTAAAACATTTAGAAATTCAGACAAACCTGATGGACGGGTTGGATCTCACACTCAAGTGCCTTTCTGTCTGTGCACGTTGTATCTATTCTACTCAAACCCATGAATTATGCGTGCCCTACCATGATGAGAGGATGCTAAAAAATCAGCCTTAATCAATCAGCACACTTGTAATCAACTGGAACCCAAAAAACTTCCAGTGGTGGCCCAGTTGATGGTTAGATGGTTGGATGGGGCCATGGAGCATCGAACTTCCACAGTGGGGCAACCCTGATGGACGAGCTAGATACCATGGTGACGCAGTGAAGGACATGTCGAGGTTGAGCACCGTTTCCCCGGGAGATAATTATTCCTAATTCACGGAACTTCTTTAAACTCTTCATAAATGCTTTGAATCCACGAGGAAAATAAGAAAATATAATAATTTTTAGAAATTCGTAATAAATTGATTGATAATGAAAAATGAGCTTACAACCTCTTCAATAATAATATAAACCTTAGGAAGAAGTTTCGGACTCATGTTATAACTAAAACTCATAGAAATCATGGCTTACTATAAATAGTAAACTTACTATTTATAGACATTAGTGATTAATTTCCACTGGACCTCATGGTTTTCAGTCAAATTAAAATAGTAAGTGTCCTATTTCGCTCAACCATGCTATTCTCCTAATTATTCTAAGCACTATTCATGTTGGACGCAACTCCTAAAGCCGAAGGAGGAAGAGTTATACTCAAACTAAAACACTTTTATAAATAGTAAAAACAAGCAAATTCGCGTGGGGTGGCTAAAGTAGCTCATCTTACCCCAAAATCATATATGGTACATCCGATAGCTCATTCCGGTTTGCGAGATACGTCTGTTTTAAGTTTGACGGTCTGGATCATCTCCGTCTGATCAGGCCTTTTCTGCTCCATCTAGGCCACGAAATTATCAGCGACCCGCTCTACACCATGGACACCCCAACACCGTGGGCGCACGCGTAGCCCTTGTAGAATAAGATTATTCTACAAAGACTTGTACAGGAACTGGCCTCATTATTTTATTATGAACAGTTTTAGAAACTGCTTAATTAAGCTGGTTAATCTCAGCATCCCTATCTAATGCAACAGTTGGTATTTGGGGACGGACGATCGAGCTTGAATGCTAACTTGGGTAAAACGGATATAAACGGAAAGTGTCTTACCTCTATAAATACTCAAGAAAATGTGCCCATATGACCACACAAACATACTCAAAAACACCCTATCAATGGCTTCTCTCCATCAACCAATCTTCGAAAGTCACATGGCGTTTGATGTCCTGATTGCCAACGTGGCGAAAATCCATGCAAGCATCAGTAAGCTAGAGTCCTTAAGGCCTTCCAAAAATGTCAATGCCCTCTTCACTCAGCTTGTCAAGCTATGCACCCCCCCATCTTCCATCAATGTCCAAAACCTACCACCCGACATGCAACGCATGCGCCAGAGCTTGATAGACCTCTGTGGGCGAGCTGAGGGCCTTCTCGAGCTTGAATTCTCCACTTTAATTACCAAAATACCCTGCCCTTTAGACCACCTAAACCTCTTCCCCTACTACACTAACTACGTCAAGCTCGCTGGACTAGAGTATGGGATCCTCTCTGAAAATGGAGTGGTGCAACCTAAAAGGGTGGCATTCGTGGGGTCCGGTCCCATGCCGCTAACTTCCATTATCATGGCGATCCACCACATGAAAACAACGCGCTTCGACAACTATGATATCGACGAGTCGGCAAACAACGTAGCCCGCCGGATTGTCGCAACAGATGATGAACTAGCGAGGAGGATGGAGTTCAAGACAAGTGATGTGATGGACGTGAGGGAGGAGCTAGGAGAATTTGATTGCATTTTCTTGGCAGCTCTGGTGGGGATGAGTAAGGAAGAGAAGGTGAAGGTGGTGGGCCACCTAAGGAAGTATATGAAGGGTGGAGGTATTTTGCTAGTGAGGAGTGCAAATGGAGCTAGAGGATTTTTGTACCCCATTGTAGGAAAGGATGACTTGCATGGGTTTGAGATTCTGTCCATCTTCCATCCTACAAATGAAGTTATAAACTCAGTTGTACTTGCACGCAAGCCCATCGAATAAAAGAGTTAGGATGCGTGTGTTTGATTTTCTATACTCCATAGAAGTACCTAGAAGTAGTAAATGATAGTCTAGGATTCTCTTCTTTTATGTGGAACTAGTATTTCCTCTATTGTATTAAGGTGTTGTCTGATGTTTGTTTGGTTTTTCAATGTGGGGTTTGAGAGTTAGTAAATCTCTATTGTGTTCGAGTGAGTAATGATATTATTACTTGCTTTTACTTCTATTGAGATCTTGTTTCTGCACGCGCATACTCTCTCTCTCTCTCTCTCTCTCTCTCTCTCTCTCTCTCTCTCTCTCTCTCTCTCTCTCTCTCTCTCTCTCTCTCTCTCTCTCTCTCTCTCTCTCTCTCTCTCTCTCTCTCTCTCTCTCTCTCTCTCTCTCTCTCTCTGGATGTCCTGCACACGTGCACTGTTCGCATATATGCCGCGTATGTAGCATTGCGCGTGGATCTCATCAACATGAAGAGGACCGCAATATCCTAAAGCACCTGTTTTATGCATATCATAAAACAATCCAGATGTGGGGCCCACCATATTATTTGAACGGAACATAAAAAGTATAAACCGGATAGAAAACTCAGACAGGATACACCAATGGAAATAATTTAAAATTGCTCCTAAATCTTTTCGATAACTTTCATAAAATTAATAGGTTTGATGAAAGATACATGCCTCTCGATGGCCCCCACACAAACCTATGGTTGGCATTCCATTGACGTGGCACGCCTGATTAGTAGACGTGTATGATTTTTTGCCCAAAGGCCTAGAATCGATCGAAAATGAAAAACCGAGTAGATGTTACATATAAACATGGTGGGCTAAAGAGGGTTGGTGTTTTAGGCTTAGATAAAATGAGATATCAGTCCACGAAGAGTCACGAGGGGCCACCATCAGTTTTTATGGCATCCCACCTGTCTAGAAGGATTGCCCCATTTAACATTTAGACACCTTAATATTTAAGTATATCCATCAATCATGTGGACCACTATGTTAAGTTAAACACTTTCAGATGATTGTCAGTTGATTTCTATTATGTGATCCACTTAATAACTAGGTAAACCTGATTTTGGAGCATCCCATCATTGTAATAGGGCTCACTTTATGCTTGGTTGAATGGAGTACAAATAAAAGGGTGGGCCCCACACAAGAATATGAATTTAAATAAGCAGGTGAACGGGACATGTGAGTAGTGAGATGGGATGAGCAGGTTGCATGCATGTTTCTTATAAAATCATCGCTAACACATGCTCTACTTAGGGGGGCATTTTGGCGCAGGGTATTAGATGGGATTAGGTGGGATATAATTACATTTGGTCTCATACAATTCCATCCAGCATTTGGAGAGGACAGGAAAGGTTGGGATTATGTGGGATGGAATTGCATTTAGTCTCATGGAATTGCATTTGGTCTCATGTAAGATTTCCGTGGATTTTGAAATCCACTACACATGTGGGCCCCACATTGATGCATGTGTTTATCCATGTCATCCATCCATATACACTGTTTACTCGTGACACTCTAGTTATATGTGTGTACAAGTGAACAACGTCTGTTGTGAATTTGATCCATTGATTACAATTCTATGGTCCACCAAACATGATTTTGCTTAATCTGGTGTTTTTGTAACAAAAATTTTATCCCAAATATGGCATTGGATGGCTACGATACCATGGTATTTCCAGACATGCAATCATTGTGCAATAATGATGTTAATTCCGTGTAATACAATTCAATACCATTCAATTCCACATACCAAACAAGCCCTAGAAGAATCCGAATCCACTACTTGCCATAAATAGAGATTTTCTGTTTTCTGCGTTGTGATTGGTCCACATCATCACTGCCATTATCAGCACTATTGTATTAAATGCGGTATATGATTACATGTCCCAATCACATTGCAACAAATATAAATTTTCTGTTTGTGACAAGTAGAGGATCCAAATTCTACTTAGAAAGAAAAAGGTAGCGTGTGATGCATGAATTATAGATAGTACCTTCTCCTTGGTTGGAAGCGTCATATGGATGGTTTGGATAGCGTATATAGCCTATGGTGGACCCAATAAACAACCAACTGTGGGCATCCCATCTCAACTCTTCCTTGTCGCTTTTAGGGTCAGTTTGGGCGGTGGGATTAGAAGGGATTAGATGGGATAGGATTCATATGGTCCCGTGCCAATTCCACGCCATGTTTGGGAAGAATGGAAAAGCGTGGAATTACATTGAATGAAATTGCATTGGGTCCGTGCCAATTTCACTCCATGTTTGGGAAGATGTGTAGGTCCCACCATGATGTGTGGGCTATATCCACACCGTCCACCCATTTATCAAGATTATTTTAGAGCATGGGCCAAAAAATTAACTAAATCTAAAGCTCAAGTGGACCCCACCATAGAAAAAACAAATGAACGATATAATACATGGATTGAATACTTACATTAATTTAATCTTGAATAAAACTTCTTTGGGGCCACATCCTTGGGGCTACATAAGTTAATTTAATCTCATGGAATCGGGGGGACAATTTGGATCTACCTCATTTTTAGGCCCATGCCATAAAATGAAAAGCGTGGAATTACATTAAATGAAATGAACGGTTTAGATATCCATGTTGGGAAGAAGTGTAGGTCCCACCATGATTCTATATCCACACCGACCCATTTATCAAATGATTTTAGAGCATGAGCCAAAAACTTAACTATCTAAAGCTCAAGTGGACCCCATATTCCTTGGGGCTACATAAGTTTTGGATCTACTGCTCATTTTTAGGCCCATTACAAAACAAATGAGCGGTTTAGATATAACACATGTGTGTTATTCTCGATAATTTCAATGATGGTGGGTATATCCATTCATTATCAAAAAGTATGACATTAATTTTATCCCATGGCAATAGGGGACAATCCCAGCCATGCGTAATAATTGTGTTTTTTAAATCCCATCCCACCTAATCCCTTCTAATCCCACTGCCCAAACTGACCCTTAGTTTTGGACAGATCCAATTTTTGGTTTCAAGGTAAACAAAATATACTACACCTGATGAATGGATGAGGAAGATCGTCTGTTGGAAAGGGGAGATCAGATTAACAACGATTCTTTATTTTCACAGCTTGGTGAGTTGTATCAATGACGGGAAATCACCATCTAGGGTTCCCGAATTTTATTACTATTGTTGCCGGATAACTGATCTACGGTTCACAAAAAGGCCCAACACGTGGGACCTGAAACATTTAACAGCTATATGACTTTAGGATGATCTGGAACGTCCATCCTATGAACCCATTGTGGAGATTCTAGAGATTAAATCAGAATCATCCTAATTCAACATGATGGGGTTGGTAGGGACCATTACTCATGTTCTTTTGACCGTACACTTACAGGTCATGAGTCCTCCCCAGTGGGGCCCATTGAATGTACGTTTCAACGCAACGAACCCATCACAAGAAGTTTGAAGGATTTTACAAAAACAAACAACCGAATCATTGATTCCGGTACATAAACCTGTTTTAGAAAAACCTCACTCACCAAAGAGTCTAAAGCCTAAAGCGGAAGTTTGTGAGTGAACTTCAAGACTGCCCATAAATGATGAAATTAGAGCCATTGATCGAATGGGCCACTTCAAATCGAATGACCAAAAAATCGCTTAAAGGTTTTCCAAGAAGGCCCGCTTGGGATTCTTGGAGATAAAGAGGATCGAAAGGGAATAGCATCTCAAAGGCATCAAAGCCTTTGATCTTGGAGGCCCCATGTAAATGGGCTTCAATCACAATATGACGCAGGGAGGGACCTGATGAGGTCGATCACCGTCTACCTTAGGAGATATCTATTCGGAATCCACTGAGCTCTTTGGACTCCTCACAGATCAGATTTCTGAAATCCATGACAGATAAAAGAAGAAATAAATTCAAAAAAATTCAAAAAAAATGAAATTACAAGTCTTTGAATAATGAGTTCAAATCTAGAACGGTTTTAGACTCAAACTCAACTCAAATACCATAAAAACATGACTTACTATCAATAATAAACTTACTATTTATAGACGGTAATGATTCCTACTGGACTTCATGGTTTTCAACCAAAAATAGTAAGTGTTCAATTTTACCTAACCACGTTATTCTCCTAACTTTTCTAAACCCTTTTGATGTTAGGCACTACTCCCATAACTCAAAAGGATCAAAAGTTATACTCCAACTAAAATTTACTATTTATAGTAAAAATAAAATTAAATGGTACTTTTGACCGCCGATTAGATGGAATCTCGCAAATCCAGTGTGGGCAACCCAGTGTAGTGGGTTGATTGTCTTAAGTAGCTTCTCCTACCTCAAAATCATATATGTAAGATATGTCGAAGAACTCATCCCAGTTTGTGAGATATGATCGATTTAAGGTCTGACTGTCTGGATAAGTTCCGCCTCCAACAGGCCTTCTCTAGTCTATGTTGTTGAGAAGTGGAGCCACATCTGGGGCCGCCCACTACCAGTTGAGGTTGAGCGGATTTCGTGTCGTAAGTCCTTTCGCAACTGGGATACAGAAAGGAGTTTCGCGAATTTCGTGTCGCAAGTCCTTTCGCAACTGGGATGTGGAAAGGAGTTTCGCGGATTTTATGTCGCAAGTCCTTTCGCAACTGGGATGCGAAAGGGAAATTGCCAAAACTATAAATTGGGGTCCCTAGGGCTATTCTAGGGTTAAAGTGAATATTTGGGAGCTATTCTAAGGTGTGGTAAAAAGTTTTCTCTGTATCTCCAAGGGAGAGGTTAGTATATTGCCTTGTAATCTTCGTTCTTCATAGTGGAAGTTTGCATCCGTGGTTTTTTTTACCCTAGATTAGAGTTTTTCCACGTATATCTTGTCTTGTGGTTTGTTTTGGATTGCTTTGATCTGTTTCTAGTTTATATTTCTTCATATTTATCGTTTGTGGGTAGAGCTGTACACGAGTTGAGTCGAGTCGAGTAGGGTAATACTCGTACTCGGCTCTTAACGCCTGAGTGCTACTTGTACTCGGCTCTACTCGGCCAATGAGCAGGGACTCCCTGCTCGTACTCTACTCGCCCGAGTACGAGTAGTTAACGAGTCGAGTTTAGTCTGAGTTTTCATATCATACCCATTAACATTCATATCATACCCATTAACAAATCACTACTATCAGTCTATCACTAGGTAGGATGAAATGAAAATACAAAAATCAACTAATAATTATTTTATATACAATTAAAATAATAATTAAAAAATAATTCTTACCTGATGAACGGACGAGTACCGGGCAGAGGTGGGACGACCTGCGAATAGGGGTGTCAGGCAGGTCAGGGACGAGCTGCAGCCTGCAGCAAGGACAGGGGCACCAGGCAGAGCAGTGTCGAGCTGCGGACAGGGCAGAGCAATGACGAACTGCGGACAGGGCAGGGCATTGAGTCAGTGACGAGCTGTAGACAAGTTGCCGGACAGTCGTTCTGGCCACCGGACAGGACAATGTGAGCGCCTTGAGAGAGAGAGGGAAGAAGAAGGGTAGCTGGGTGAGGGAAATGGCGACCGGGCAGGGCAGGGACCACCGGACGGTCGCTGTGGCCGTGCGGGTTAGGGTTTTTTAAAGAGAGAGAGGGTTTTTTAAAGAGAGAGAGAGGGTTTTTTAAAGAGAACGTCGAAAGACTCGGAACGACCGAACAGGGGCACCAGGCAAGGGCACCGGGCAGGCCGCAGGGACGAGTGGCAGGGAGAGAGAGAGAGGGAAGAAGAGGGACTGGCCACGGGGCCGGACGGGAGTGACCGAGACTAAGAGAGAGGGGAGAGAGAGAGAGAGAGAGAGAGAGAGAGAGAGAGAGAGTTTGATTTGAACGGGTGCTGGGCGCTGGTCGCTAGGAGGGAGGGAGGGAGGGTTTTTTTGTTTTGTTTTAGGCAGGCGGGTGAAAGGATGAAAGTGACAGGGAGAGAGACGATTTTAGTTTTAGGGTTACCCAGTCCCTGATCGAGTATGAGTCTCGAGTACCGAGTTGAGTACCCATTCGAGTATATGAGTCGAGTACCGAGTCGAGTACTACCCAACTCGTACTCTACTCGAAATAATAACGAGTACCAAAATTGTACTCGTACTCAACTCAAAGAACTGACGAGTCGAGTCGAGTCGAGTCGAGTAAAAGCGAGTCGAGTCGAGCGAGTACCCAAGTTTTCTCTGCTTGTGTACAGCTCTATTTGTGGGTGAGGCCTAAGATTAGATCTAGGCTCACTGCATTATTGGCGTGCTGCGCAACAACTGGTATCAAAGCTATTGGTTTAGTTCTATTGGGAGCAATGGCAGAAGAATGAAAAACTAGAATTGAGAAGTTTGATGGTTCAAACTTTGCCTTCTGGAAGATGCAGATGGAGGATTATCTGTATCAAAAGGACCTCTATATTCCTCTAGGAGGAAAAGAGAAGAAACTAGAAAAGATGATAAATGATGAATGGTTTTTATTGAATAGAAAGGCTTTAGGAACGATCTGACTCTCTTTGTCTAAGAGCGTCGTCTTCAATATATCCAAAGTAAAAACTACAAAAGAATTAATAGAAACCCTAGCCACTATGTATGAAAAGCCCTCAGCATCCAACAAGGTTCATCTTATGAAACAGCTATTCAACATGAATATGTGAAATGGTGGGAGCGTGGCTAAACATCTAAACGAGTTCAATATAGTCACGAGCTAGTTGGAATCTGTTGGCATTATTTTTTTAGAATGAGGTCAGGGCGTTATTAATCTTATCCAGTTTGCTAGACAGTTGGGATGGTTTGGTGATTGCTGTGAGCAATTCTTCAGGATCGACAAAGTTGAAATTTGATGATGTAGCTGGTCTAATTCTCAGTGAAGAATCTAGAAGAAAGGTATCAGGAGTTTCAGGGGATTCAGGAAATGCTCTAAACGTTGAAGGAAGAGGAAGATCGCTAAATAAAGGAGGCAATAAATGCGGGCGTTCTAAGTCGAGGAAGAAGTCCAAGAGACCGAAAGACAAAGACGGGTGTTAGCATTGCGGCAAGAAGGGGCATATGAAACGTGATTGCAGGGCGCTCAAGAAACAAGAAGGAAACTCTCAAGGTGGGAAGGATTCAGTGAATCTATCTGAGGAGAGTGACATAGAGGCGTTGATCTTGTCTCTTGATGCGAGGAATGAGTCTTGGATTATAGACTCGAACGTTTCGTTTCATGCCACTTCATGTAAGGAAGTTCTGTGTGATTATGTGTCAGGTAACTTTTGGAGAGTCTACCTGGGTGATGATGAGCCATGCAGTATTGTTGGAAATGGAGATGTTCAGATAAGTCAAAAAGATAGAACAACTTTGAAATTGAAGGATGTCAGACATGTATCGAGTTTGAAACGTAACTTGATTTCAGTGGGGCAGTTGGCCGATACCGGTTATGTGACGACATTCACCAGTGATTCCTGGAAGATCACAAAAGGTGTCTTGGTGATATCTAGAGGCAAGAAGGAAGGTACTTTATAAGTGACTTTAGGATCGTATTGTTCACTCGCAATCGCATCAACTGTAGTGAATGGGCAGTTATGGCATCAGAGGTTGGGACATATGAGTGAAAAGGGAATGAAAGTGCTATTGTCAAAAGGGAAGCTATCAAGGCTGAAATCTATTGACTTAGAATTATGCGAGGACTGTGTGCATGGTAAGCAGAAGAGGTAAGTTTCAAGAAGACAGGACGTGCTCCAAAAACGCATCTGTTGGAGCTTGTACACACTGATGTGTGGGGACCGGCACAGGTATCATCTCTCGGTGGCTCACGTTATTTTGTTACCTTTATTAATGACGCTAGTAGAAAACTGTGGGTCTATTTCTTAAAGCATAAATCTGATGTATTTGATGTATTTAAGAAGTGAAAAGTCATGGTAGAAAATAAGACAGGTAAAACAGTAAAGTGTCTCAGATCTGATAATGGGGGAGAGTATTGTAATAAGAGGTTCGAGGAGTATTATGCAGCAAATGGAATCAAATATCAGAAAACAATTCCAGGGACACCACAACAGATGGTGTGGCTGAGCGCATTAACAGGACCATCCTTGAGTGCGCCAGGAGCATGAGGTTACATGCAGGGTTGCCCAAGACTTTTTGGGCGGATGCTATAAATACTACCGCATATCTCATCAATAAAAGTCCCTCAGTACCATTGGATGGTGGGCTACCAGAAGAAACGTGGACTGGGAAAGAAGTGAACCTAGCACATCTCAGAGTATTCGGTTACACTTCATACGTTCACATTAATGCAGAGCACAGAAACAAGCTAGATGAAAAGTTCAAGAGGTGCACGTTTATAGGCTACGGACAGCATAATTTTGGCTACAGGTTTTGGGATACAGAAAACAGAAAAATCATCAGAAGCAAGGACATAGTCTTCAATGAAAAAGTGACGCATAAGGACAGGGTGCATGAAAATAAGGCTGAGGAGAAAGAATTTATAAAGTTAGAAGAGTTACTGGACACGGGTGTTACAGCGCCACAGGATGATCATGCACAGGAGCATTATGGGGCAGGGTTACAGACACTGGTATTGAGGAGGTCTACTCAGGAAAGGAGACCCACGATCCGATACTCACCCTCCTTATATTATCTACTACTGACAGATAATGGTGAACCAGAGTGTTTTAAAGAGGCATTATAGTCAGATACACGGGTTATGTGGGAGCAGGCCATAGATGAGGAGATGGACTCTCTTGAGTCTAATCGTACATGGGAGCTAGTCACTCTACCAAAGGGTAAGAAAGCTCTTCATAACAAGTAGGTTTACAGACTGAAGGAGGAGCACGATGGTTCGAAACGGTACAAGGCCAGATTGGTTGTGAAAGGGTTTCAACAAAAGGCAGGTATCGATTTCACTGAAATATTTTCACCAGTAGTGAAAATGTCTACGATTCGTATGATCTTAAGTATAGTGGCTACAGAGAACTTACATCTAAAGTAGCTAGATATTAAGATAGTCTTTCTTCATGGAGACCTTGAAGAAGAGATATATATACATCAGCTGACAGGATACGTGGCACCAGGAAAGGAGAACAAGGTGTGCAGACTGAAGAAGAGTTTATATGGGCTAAAGTAGGCCCCAAGGCAGTGGTACAAGAAGTTCGACAATTTCATGTCGAGAAACGGTTTTAGGAGATATCATACAGACCACTATTGTTATTTGAAGATGTTTGATACGTCGTATATCATCCTTCTTCTGTACGTTGATGATATGCTTATGGCCGGTTCAAGCATGAAGGACATCTCAGATCTCAAAAGACAATTGTCTAGAGAACTTGCCATGAAGGATTTAGGAGCTGCAAAACAAATCCTAGGCATGAGGATAAAGCGTGACAGGGAAAACAAGAAACTGGTGTTGTCACAGGCAAAGTACATAGTCAAGGTACTTGATCGATTCAATATGAGAGATGCTAAGCCGGTTAGCACTCCATTAGCCAACCACTTCAAGCTATTTAAGGATTAAGGGGCAAAGACGCAGGAGGAACAGGATTACATGGCTAAAGTCCCATACGCGTCAGCTATAGGGAGTCTCATGTATTTTATGGTGAGCACAAGGCCAAACATTGCTCAAGTAGTGGGAGTTGTTAGCAGGTTCATGAACAATCCCGGGAAGGAACATTGGGAAGCTGTGAAGTAGATTCTTAGATACCTGGTAGGTACTAAGGATGTAGGCTATGTTATGGTGGATCAAAAATCAAGCTACAAGACTACGTGGATTCAGATTTGGCAGGAGATATCGACAGCAAAAGAAGCACTACAAGTTATGTCTTTACTCTGGGAAATACTGCAGTCAGTTGGGTCTCTCAGTTATAGAAGATAGTATCTATCAGTACAACAGAAGCAGAATATGTTGCGGCTACAGAAGCATGCAAGAAGATGGTGTGGATGCAAGGTTTTATGGAAGAGTTGGGTAAGAAGCAAGCAGATTGCAATCTGTACAGTGACAGTCAGAATGCAATACACTTTGCTAAGAATTCAGCCTTTCATTCAAGGACCAAGCATATTGCCATCAGATATCACTTCATACGTTCGTTACTGGAAGATGGATCGATTACTCTGAGAAGATTCATACAAGTGAGGATCCTACGGATATGCTGATCAAGGCGGTCACAAGGGAGAAGCTGAAGCTTTATTCAGGTTTGATTAGTCTTCAGGCTTGAAGACAGGGAGGTGGTGCACTCTGGATGAAGAAGACAAAGGTTTATGACGATGTGTCTCCAAGTGGGAGATTGTTGAGAAGTGGAGCCACGTCTGGGGCCTCGCACTACCAGTCAAGGTTGCGCGAATTTTGTGTCGCAAGTCTTTTCGCAACTAGGATACAGAAAGGAGTTTTGCGGATTTCGTGTCGCAAGTCCTTTCGCAACTGGGATGTGAAAAGGAGTTTCATGGATTTCATGTCACAAGTATTTTCGCAACTGGGATGCGAAAGGGAAGTTGCCAAAACTATAAATTAGGGTCCCTAGGGCTATTCTAGGGTTAAGGTGAATATTGGGGAGCTATTCTAAGGTGTGGGAAAAGGGTTTTCTCTGTATCTCCAAGGGAGAGGTTAGTATATTGCCTTGTAATCTTCGTTCTTTATAGTGGAAGTTTGCATCCGTGGTTTTTTACCCTAAATTAGAGTTTTTTCACATATATCTTGTCTTGTGGTTTGTTTTGGATTGCTTTGATCGATTTCTAGTTTATATTTCTTCATGTTTATCATTTGTGGGTGAGGCCTGAGATTGGATCTAGGCTCACTGCGTTGTTGGCGTGCTATGCAACACATCTTTGGTATGAAAGTGTCTACGATCTGTTGTACATCACAATGTTACATGGGGCTATCAACAAGCTTGGCTTGGGCCACACGAGATTTGTCCAAGCTTAGCCCAAGCCACTAACGGGCCAAAACAAAAGGACCCAAGCCATGCCCTTGATGATAATCCACGGCCTGACCCGAGCCCACCCATCCATTTTTGTGCGACATCTGGGCTGTTCATTAAGTGTGCCCTATCGTCTATGATGTAAGCTAAACTGCACTTAAAATCGTAGCTGATGGTCTCTTTACTATTTCAACATGGGTTCGAGTCCTTACCTCATTGTTAGACACTGAGGAGTTTCAACATGAGGTCTTGGGTTCAAGACCCATAGGTGGTGAAATCCCACTACAGCGTGCGTGGGCGGTGTGTGTCGGGTGTGTGTGTAAAATAATTAATTTTAAATAATTTTTTTTTTTTTTTAAAGGCCGAGCCTCGCCCATTTATTAAACGAGCTTAAATTTATGCCTGGGCCAAGCCCGTGGGAGGCCAGGCCGACTGACAACCCCAATTTTAAAGCAATTCAGCAGCCGAAAATTACTATGATGGAATCACTAGGACTTAATAAACCATCGTTATTTTTTAGAATTTGTCTCTCAGCAGATAATGGCCCACCAGATCAACGTTGTTGATCTCTCTAGAAATGTTCTATATGTGCAAGCATCCATCGCAAAGAGACACTTTAGCTTTCATCTTGACCGTAAAGACCTTATTAAATGCTTTGAAAGGTGGCCCAGCTAGTTCAAAGCACGGAACTAAACCAACCATGGGCCAGCCCATTTTCAGCCGCGTACATGCATTACGCAAATTGGCTGCACCGGACCAACAATTTTAGGCCGTGGGTTCGACCCAAGGCCTCAATTTTAGGCCCAACAATTTACTGAACTGGAATTCGGGTGAAAGTGGGCGCAGATAAAATGATCCTATCCTAGCCCTCCTGATGCCAACCTGAAACAGACCCAGACCTCAATATTCAGATAATTCGGCCGGTTTTGCGGCTGAGATTGCCCAAGGGCTCATCAGGTAGACCTGGCCAGGTTTAGATCAAGTTCAAGTGGTCACTAGCTCACGGGCCAGAAATCCCTGGCTGAATAAGGACAATCAATGGGTTGAAAGAGAGCAAAAGCCATGAAATATTCTCCACACGACAAGGAGAGAGAGAGAGAGAGAGAGAGAGAGAGAGAGATGTGAACACAACATTTGATAGGATCTCCATGCGTCGCATCACATCCCGAAAACCCAACTCGGATGGTATGAAAAGAATCTCCCTTTGATTGCTTAAGTGTCATTTGACGTGTCTCTCTCTCTCTCTCTCTCTCTCTCTCTTTCTCTCTCTCTCCACCCAGTGGATAAAAGACATACGTCACGGTGGGCCCCACAAACCCCCTGCCTGGACCGAGTCCATCCAGACAAGGCCGAACGCAAAACATCCAGAGCTTTGTCAAGCGCTTGCACGTGTGCAATGACAATGATGAACACGCCTTACATGTGCCAAAATGACCTTATAGATCCGAAATCCACCTCATCCATCACAAAGGGACCAATATATTAACCCCCAATCACAAGAACTAGTTTGATTAACCCATCCACCTCTTTCCAGTATTGGGCCCACATGTTCAGTGAACAAGATTTATTTTAAAAATAAATAAATAAATAATACCTAGAGAGAGTCGGACCAACCCGATGGATGGATGAGATCTCTCACGTATATACCATGCTCACACACGTGTAGCAGACGTGTAGAGGCCGGTTCCTCTACTCCATTTTCTTTCTTATACTATAAGTAATTCGCGGCGTGTACGTGTAGCTAGGAACTATTCTCTTTGCCTCTTTCCCTATTCACTTAGCTACATGATGTGTGTATTCCACCCAACCTATGCTAAAAAAATCTGGCCTATTCAATCGTTGCATGGTCACACCAGATATGTACGTAACTGATAACTTCCAAATTCATGTTGTGGCCCACCTTATATATTGTTGGATTAGCCTGACTTTTGATGCATCCAACTTTCAAAGTGGACCGATCATCATGCCACGTTGGATGCTATGTGTGTCCCATTATAGCGAACTCACGCGTAGCCCTTGTATAAAATAAGATTATTCTAGCTGCAACGACTTACAGGAGGAGCTGGCCTCATTATTTTATTATGAATTACACTTTTAGTAAATACTTAAGCCGGTTAATCTCAACCTCCCTATTTAATCCAACGGTTAGTATTTGGCAATATATGATGAGTAGTTGTGACTGAGGCAGAACGGACTGGAAAATAATCAGAACTGTCTTACCTCTATAATTTTTATTTTTGAGAAAAGGGGCAGACGGAGTCCCTATATTCATTTCATCATCAACAAAATTTACATTCGCGATTGACCAGAAAAATAGGACTGGGCAATCCTACTGTGGTTTTATAGAACTGTCTTACCTCTATAAAATAATCAGAACTGTCTTACCTCTATAAATACTCAAGTAAATGTGCCCATATGACGACCATACAAACACACTCAAAGACACCCAATCAATGGCTTCTCTCCATCAACCAGTCTTCGAAAGTCACATGGCGTTTGATGTCCTGATTGCCAACGTGGCAAAAATCCATGCAAGCATCAGTAAGCTAGAGTCCTTAAGGCCTTCCAAGCATGTCAATGCCCTCTTCACTCAGCTTGTCGAGCTATGCACACTCCCATCTTCCATTAATGTCCAAAACCTACCACCTGACATGCAACGCATGCGCCAGAGCTTGATAGGCGTCTGTGGGCGAGCTGAGGGCCTTCTTGAGCTTGAATTCGCCACTTTAATTACCAAAATACCCCAACCATTAGACCACCTAAACCTATTCCCCTACTACACTAACTACATCAAGCTCGCTGGCCTTGAGTACCAGATCCTCTCTGAAAATGGAGTGTTGCAACCCAAGAGGGTGGCATTCGTGGGGTCTGGTCCCATGCCACTAACTTCCATTATCATGGCGACCCACCACATGAAAACGACGCACTTCGACAACTACGACATCGATGAGTCGGCGAACAACCTAGCCCGCCAGATCGTCGCGACGGATGATGAACTAACAAGGAGGATGGAGTTCAAGACAAGTGATGTGATGGATGTGAGGGAGGAGCTAGGAGAATTTGATTGCATTTTCTTGGCAGCTCTGGTGGGGATGAGTAAGGAAGAGAAGGTGAAGGTGGTGGGCCACCTAAGGAAGTATATGAAGGGTGGAGGTATTTTACTAGTGAGGAGTGCAAATGGAGCTAGGGGATTTTTGTATCCCATTGTAGAAGAGGATGATTTGCATGGGTTTGATATTATGTCCATCTTCCACCCTACAAATGAAGTTATAAACTCAGTTGTACTTGCACGCAAGCCCATCGTATAAAGGAGGAGTTAGGATGCATGTGTTTGGTTTTCTAAAATCCATAAGGAGTACCTAGAGCTAGTTTATGTTACTCTAGATTTGCTTCTTTTGGGTGGAAACTGATATTTCCTATGTTGTTTTTAGGTCTTGAATGATGTTTGTTTGGTTTTTCAATGTGGGGGTTGAGTTAGTTACTTACTAAATGATATCTATTGTATTAGAGTGTCTAATGATGTTTTTATTTGCTTTTGCATCATTGATATCTTGTTTTAATGTGGGGCCCACCGCAATGTTTATTTGCCATCCGGACGCGGATTTCCTGCGAAAGCCTTTCGCAGGAAGTTCCTGCGCTGGGAACGTAGGTGGGGCCCACTGTGATGTCTGTGAGAAATCCTCTCCGTCCATCCGTTTTGGAAGTTCATTTTAGGACTTTTTGTCAAAAATGAACCGTATCCAAAGCTCAGGCGAGCCGCACTATAGGAAAATGTGGTTAGGAAAACTCCTACCGTTGAAACCTTCCTAGGTTCAACACTGATGTTTAGATGCCATCCATGCCGTTAATAACGTCATTCCTGTTGGGATGAACTGAAAACAAAAATATTAGCATGAATCAAAACTTCTGTGGCCCCACAAATATTTCAACTGTGGACGTTTAATTATCACGTTTTTGGCTCACTTGAGCTTTGGATACGGTTCATTTTTGGTAACATGCCCTAAAATGAACTCACAAAACGAATGGACGGAGAGGATTTCTCAGAAAAATTTACAACCGGCCCCACCTAATTTCCCAGCGCAGGAACTTCCAGCGAAAGGCTTTCGCAGGAAATCCGTGTCCTTGCCATCCAATTCAAAAATACGGGAAAACACATATATTAAGCTTGATCTAAAATTTCCCCTGCCCTCCCGGTAAATTTTCAAAGGTAGGTTGGTATTCAATTCCTACTATTTCTTATTGTGTGGTCTACTTGAGATCCAACTTTGAATCTACGTAATGTTTGGGCTCATGCCTTGAACTTAGCAGACAAAATGGATAGACGGCATGGATTAAAAAAAAAAAAAAAAAATATATATATATATATATATATATATATATATATATATATATATATATATATATCTTGGTGAGGCCCCCTAAGCTTTTCCACTAGCTAGCCGGGTGGTGTTGGCATTAAAAATCAAATCAGCCATATCAACCAAGTGAATTTAGAGGTTTTTGGATGATTGTCAATTGATTTCAAATTTTCAATTGTGTGGTCTACTTAATAAGTATATAAGTATGATTATTTTTTAGAGAATTTGATGGAATACAAACATCAGAGTAGCCATATACAGGTATATTCAGTCAGATAAGCAGGCGAGTAGTGAAATGGGATGAGCCGCTTGCACATTTCCTTAGAAAGCTATCGTTGCCACGTGTTACTTAGAAAGAGAAAGGTGGCTTGCCCGAATGATTTCCAAGCCATCGCTGCCACGTTGTACTTAGAAAGCGAAAGGTCGCTCGCCCCGCATGATTTCTGGAGAGTACCTTCCTCTTAAGTTAAAAGAGCCATAAGCTACATATAAACTACGATGGACCCATAAGCAACTAACGGTCGGCATCCAATCTCACCTATTTAATTTTGGACGGACCGAATTTTTCGTTTTCATGGTGAACACGAGTCAGCACTTCTGATGGACGGCATGGATCTCATGCATGTTCTCACTCACGTGGTAGGCACGACCCCTGACTGTGCTAGCTTATTTCGATATATTTTGAAATTTCTCAAAATTACGAGGCTATTCTATACATTTTATATCTTATTGGTAGAGGTGTGCATCGAGTCGAGTCGGACTGAATTGGATCCAACTCGACTCGATCGGATTTTTCCAAAAATCTAACCTGACTCGATACGATCCATATCCTTGCTAGTCTGATCCGAATCGAGTCCGACTCTGTCAGGAAAATCGAACCGAGTTGGATTGAGTTAAGTTTGTCCAGTCGATTCAAATTGGGCTAAATCAAGCCAAGTCGGAGACTCTTATGCTAGGAAAATCGGGAGAGAGATGGAGAGAAAGGAGGAGAGAAAGGATGAGAGAAAGGTGGAGAGAAAGAATGGGAGGAGAGGCAGGGCAGGATGCTGCAGTCAAGCCAGCACCTTATGCGGTCCACCAACAAACCAGGGCAGGCCACCACTCGAAAATACACAAAAATAAATAAATAAATAAAATTAAAATGGAATCTACATTATCAATGAAGGAAGATGAACGGTAAAGATGGGTGTTGGGCTGCTGAATGGCCGGATCGAGATGGGTAGGTGCGGCGCCGCTCGTTTGGGTAGAGAAATATAATGGATTAGGGCTTCATTCGGGTGAGGGTAGTAAAAAAATAAAAATATCTTGTATAAGTACCCGACCGGATCGAATCGAATCCCTGATCGGTCCGGATTAGTCACTGATCCGAACTTGACTCGATATACAGTCAGATCTGAGTGGGCCTACTCGATCTAACCCGATCCTGGCTTTCGGTTCGGATCAAATCCATCGGATCAGGTTGGATTCTGCCCAGCTCTACTTACTGGGCTTCATATTAGCCAGGTGGCAAATGGACCAGGTAGTTCACCCCAAGTCAGGCTTGGGTTAATGGCCACTTTAACCACATATGGCCAGTCCGGTCTAGCCGGACCCAACTGCTATATCCTAGTGGCGTACGTACTTGTTATATCTGACATTTTTGTAATGTGTCTATTTCTACATGCATGTATGGCCCACTTACTTAACGGATGGATTAGGAACATTCTAGTGGAAAATAGGGATTTTATCACTTACACAGTTGGTCGGACCTGGGCCAGGCCAAACCATTTTCGAAATGAGCTTGGGCCTGTGGCTAGGCCCACACTGGATGGACCGGAGCCATGGGTCTTAAGTAGTAAGGTAAGGAGTAAATGAGGATTTTTTTTTACGTATGGTATATATTATAAAATTGCCCGTCACGGTCCAAAACGGGGCCCCTTTTAAAAACGGGCCTGAATTTTAAGCCCGAGCTTGCCCTTTTGGCTTGATCTTTCACCCGAGGCCAGCCCAGACGGTAACTCAAAAGCCCGTGGGCTAGAAAGGGCCCATTGGCAGCCGGGCTTGGACTCCTACGATAGTTCACCACCCCATTTTAAGAATGATGGTGACTCATTCTCCTCACATGTGATGCTTATTTATAGCTATCCATACCGTCCAAATTTTGGAGCGTACAACGGATGGAGCATATCTGTAAAATAAGAATGATGAAGCAATCCCACCCATCCAAATGATGTCTCTCAAATGGACGGTCAAAACAAAAATGGTCAATGGTTTACATTCCAAGGAGAAAAAATCATGCGCTCAATGTCATCTTCTTGCCTAACTTTTAGCCTATATGCTACATCCACTCTTCAGCCACCCACCGAGAAGGTTTAAATGACTTCATACATAGGATGGACATTCTGATAGGATTGGATGGCCTAAAATTACATTTGGTATCCAGCATTTGGAATCGATGGAAAAGATTGAATTAATCTATATATTTGACCTTCAAGAGATACAGTGGAATTTTAATGGATTCTTCTAATGGCCCAATGTTAATGCATGTGTTTTATTCATGTCATTCATCCACCCCCTTCACATGTGACATTCGAGTGGCATATAACTAGCAGTGACCGGCATCAATTGCGAAATTTAGTCCATTAATTATAATTCTACCGTCCACAAAATGATGGTTTCACATAAAACAGTATTTTTCCCATAGGAAGAATTCAACCTCAGACATTGAATTGGATGGTCATAATATAATATTATTTCCACACATATAATCAATGTAGAATAATAGTCTAAATTCCATCCAATGCAATTCAATACCACCTAATCCCATGTTCCAAACAAGTCTTAACAGGATAATAACAAATCAGACTCATATGCTAGTTCACCACCATTTTAAAACCAGCCGTGACTTATCTACCTGGCTCAGGGGATTATGTATAACTGCTCAAACCAAGGTGTAAAACTCAGGTTTCGTGTCAAAACCGGTATGTATCAGCCAGAAAAGCGAGAATAGCTATTTTTGCACCTATACCTACCAGTTTCATTTTTTGAAAAAAAAAAAAAAAAGGATTTAACGGCCCGCCATGATATGTGTACTCCATGCAACCCATTTAACAGGAAGATCCAATCACCAAGTTCGGATGCCTAAAAAATAGACCGATCCAATCAACACAAATCAAGCCCGTGATGTGCTTATATGATCTAACTTACCCTTTGTAAAAATTAAAGGATTTTTGTGCAAATTTACATTGTTTTCTCTAATGTGGCCCACTTTACTTTTAAATTGGCATAAATTAATGCAAGATCAAGGAAGATATTAATTGCAATGAAGTTCAATGCACCAGATTGAAAGCTTAAATCACACATACGAAAAGATGCAATGACTATGATCAAGCCCAACAGGAACAGAGATCAAACCCCAAGGATCAAATTCTTCTCAAAGCACATTAATTTTTTAATAGTTGTCTGAGTGAGTGACCCGGTCGAGTCTGCCGAGTCGAATTGAGTTGACCGAGTTTCTCATAGACTCGTCTCGGCTCAAAATCTCATCTAGCTTTGAGTCAGCCCACTGAGTTTTAGAAGCATGAGGAAAAAAAAAATCATCATAGAGAAGAACGAAGAGCCATTGGAGAGCTCCAAATTTCTTGTGCAGCCCATGTTTTCATGGAATTCAACCCAGGTAAAAGGGACTGGATTGACGTATTGACCTAGGGAAGAATTTTATTGAGCCTCTTGGTGCTGTCAGAGATGATATAACATTGTTAAAATGGGCCCACACAAAAGGACGCGGATGCCTTTCACAGGAAGTTCCTGTGCTGGGATGCTAGGTGGGGCCCATTGATATCGACGTTTGTGAGAAATCCATGCCATCTGTTTGTTTTTTTGGATCATTTTATGACAATAGACCAAAAATCAGGTGGATCCAAAACTCGAGGCAGTCATATGAGAGGAAACGGTAAGGATTCGGATTCAGTGACCACCATTGAAACATTTATATAACCACAAAAGTTTTGTGTTATGCTAAGTTTTTTATGTTTTCACTTAGTTTTCCCTCTCACATGGCCGCCTTGAGTTTTCGATCCACCTGATTTCCAGTCTCATGTCCTAAAATGTATCCAGAAAAACAGATGAACGAGTGGATCTCTCACTATCATCATCAGTGGCCCCACCTAGCATCCTTTAGGAGGAAATCCACGTCACACCCAAAGTATGTTTGAATTTGAAAGTTGTTGAGGTCAAGTATGTGCTCCTATGCACTCACCACTGGAAAGAGGCAAGTGGCCCAATCAATCAAATCCCACCACCAGACACTTCCAAGCTATAGATACTTGAACCCTTGACCGGCTGTTGGAATTCCTGAGATACTCGTACCCTTGACCGGCACATCCCATACAATCCCACTAGTGGAATTTCACTACCTATGGATACTCGAACCCTTGACCGGCTGTTGGAATTCCTGAGAGTCTACCACCCGCACAAAAGTAAGGATCCTACCTAGTGCTAGGGTTCCCAAGTAATATGACTGCTAATTTTCTTTTTTTCTCACGCACACACATCCCACACAATCCCACTAGTGGAATTTCACTACCTATAGATACTCGAACCCTTGACCGGCTGTTGCAACTCCTGAGAGCCTACCACCCGCGCAAAAGTAAGGATACTACGTAGTGTTAGGGTTCCCAAGTAATATGAATCCCACTAAAAGCGGTTGTGGATCATTTGATGGCAAAATAGTGGGGCCCACCATGATGTAAATGTTTTGTACGGTCATCTAGACTTGAGCGAAGGGAAAGCACAAATATCAGCTTAATCCAAAACTTACGTGCATAAGGAAGTTTTCAATTGTATGCATTCAATCCCATCTCCTGTGATGTGGTCCACTCGAGCTTTAGATATATTTCAATTTTGGGCTCATAACTTAAAATAAGCTGACAAAATGAGTGGACAGCATGGATAAAACACATATATCATAGTGGGCCCCACAGAATCCTGCCACAGCGAGTGGTGGGGTCATCACGGAGGCAGCATCCGACTAGAAGGTTCTTATGTGATTTTACATTGTTTATTATTGTATGGCCCACCTGAGTTTTAGATTGGCCTGATCTTGCAGCTGGGACGCACCTGATGCATGGTTTAGATAGGCCAAAGAAAAAACCACGGGCCCAAAACAACCTGCCTTTGTCTCCCTTCATAGGACGAGTCCTGCCGGCGGCGACTCGGTCCAAGACTCGGATATTCCCCAACTAGTCCGAGTCGACCAGCAGCAGACAATCGTCGGATGCCGAATCTGGCACGTATCGTCCATTCCGTTCCGGTTTCGACGGTGATGCATCACGTAACGGTTTTGGACCATATTCTAAACCTTGATCCAAGCCATTCAATTTGCAGCGTAAAAGGAATATCTACCAAATTATCCTGATCAAGATATCCTAACCATCCAATGATTCCCATCAAATGGATGGCTAAAAGTAAAACAAAAAATAAGATAGTTCATTTTATCAACTTTATTAATTTGGGGGCCTCAATACACAGTCAGATCAACAATTTGGACGGTCTGGATCGTCTTAAAACTATACCATTTGTACAGTCGAAGAATCACCACCAATTCTTAAATGATACTTAACTAACACAGGACTACCAAAGGGAAATAAACTCACTTTTTATTTATTATAATTGCAACCTAAGAACATTTATAATTTATATTTAAAAAAAAAAAAAAAAAAACCACAAACGAAAAAGGAAAATTATTTTTCAGCCTACATTTTTTTATAAATAAAATAAAATAAAAATTCCTACATTACCATAGAGATGTGGCAAAAATAGGCATGTACAGCTTTGGATTGAGATAGGGAGCTCCGTTTTTTTTTTTTTTAGGGTTTTCTCACTTGATCCATCTTTCCTTTTCTGAAACCCTAACTTCCATTTTTTCTTCTTCTTTTTTGTTTTTCTTTCCCTTCTTCCTTCCCATCTATCTACCATTTTATAGTACGCACTGTGGATGTTATCGCCGAGATTTTCAAAATATTGCGTTACTTTCATCAAACGATATTATCAAGATATTTTAATAGTATCGGCAAATTTTAAAATATCGCGTTTTTCTCAAGATAATCTCGCGATATTAATAGTTAAACGGTAAAAGGCTTGGAAGCGGATTGGCTGTGTGACGTCACTAAGTTCGGTGGGTCACCATCGTGAGGTATGATTTATATCCAAACCGTCCGTCCACTTGGTGAGCCCATTGTAAGGCTTGAACCAAAAAATAAGACAGATCCAAAAATCAAATGGACCACACTGTAAAAATCAGTGAAAGATTGAATGCCTTTTATTGAAACCCTTATTGGGCCACAGAAATTTTGGATTAATATGATTTTTTTTTTCTCTTCATCCAAGTCTGTGTTATTTTATGAACAGATTAGATGGAAAGCAAACATTACAATAGGCCTTAGGAATATTTTAACAGTGAAAACCATTGTCCCACTGGTTTTTGTGGTATATTGTGGTTTGGTCCACTTGAGCCTTGGAAATTACTCATTTTTGAATCAAGATCTAAAATGATTTGGACAAATAAATAAACTAATGGTGTAGATTAGATCTGATGAATACATCATTGTGGAATCCACCCGGCTGGCAAAATTTTCCGAGGACCAGATTTGTCACTATGAAATAAATTATTTTTAATCATAATTTATATTTTTAAAATTATTTATTGACTTATATAAATATTTTATTTTTAACGAGATTTTACTGTAATATCGTGAAAATTTTCAAGCATTCGACATATACCGATAAATTGACGAGAACGAGATTTAGCATGCACACCTCCCCTATTGTAGGCTGCATGGCAAATAAAGAGTCTTTTAATGGACTCGCGCGACTGAGATGGAGAAGTGGAATGAGTTCACGTCTCACGTGCTAACATGGAACAGTTATAGGAGATCTGGACCGTTCATTATGAGGGGCCCACCGTGATTCTTCTTTTTCCAATAATCAGATCGGTCTGAACATCAAGTTATCTATACAAGTATGATACACAACTACTTTTTTTCATGCGTACACCTGAGGTATGCCTGACGTTTTAACGGCCGAGATCTCGGGTCCATGTGCCACTTCATGATGGGCCTGATACATCTCACTCGCGCGAGTGAGGTGTCTTACGCTGTATAATGGCATCTAAACGAAGGCGTGTTCCATCATGCACTTCATGGGTACTTTGCTATTTGTGGGAAAAGGCCATTCTAGCGAGAGAAAAAGAGGATACTCTTGCGGACTTTGATGGGTCGTGACGTGCACGTGAGTCCAAATGAACCAACTAAATAGAGGGACCCACTTCAGATGGGCCACAGCTCCAAAATAAGATTGATTGAACGGTCTTAAACCTTTGATTAAAACTAATCAAGTGGGCCACTATCTATAAAACAAATGTAGCCGTTGATCGAGTGGGGAAAACAAACAGAGATTTTTTATCTGGTTGATCGACTGATTAATAGCCGGTGAAGGATGATTAAAAGAAAATAGTAGAATACAAATTGATGAATAAAGAGGTGATTATGATTACAGAAGCTAACTTAGCACGTGTGCGAAATGGCCATTCATCTATGAAATGACAAAACTGAAAATAAGGGGGTCCACCCTACATGGCCGAAAATTGATTGTACCCAGCCAGCAATGCATACATACTGACATTTGGGCCCACTCAGAAAGTGGCACAGATTTCACACGTGCTCAAACATGTCACACGTTGAGCTATGACCCATCCAAAGGTCATTGATGGAGAGCGCGTTGCGGACACTTTCATTTCCTAGGTGGACCAGAGAAGGCAGAGGTAATCTGGACCGTCTAAACTTTAAAACAGGTGTATCTTGTAAACCAAAACGAGTTATTCGATGTACCATATATGATTTTGGGCACGAGAAACTACTTTAGCCGCTCAACCCGCTATGCCGGGTTACCCACGCCAAATTTTCAAGATTTCATCATATCGTTAATCAAAAATCTTTTTTATTTCCATTTTTACTATTTATAGTAAGTTTTAGTTCGATCATAACTTTTGATCTATTGAGCTTTAGGATATGTGTCCAACACAAAAAGTGCTTAAAAATTAAGAAAATAACATAATTAAAATAAATAAGACACTTTTTTTTGGCCAAAAAAACAAAAGGTCCAATGGAAATCATGATTGTCTATAAATGGTACGTTTACTATTTATAATAAGTCAGAATTTTTAGGAGTTAGAGTTTGATTCTGAAACTCCTTGCTAGATTTGGTATTACTATTTAAAGGATTGTAAATTCGTTTTTATCCATCAATCAACTTATTTTCGATTTTATTAGAATTTATTACTAATTTCTATATCTCCTCGTGGATTCAAAGAATCTTTATAAGGAGTCCAAGGGAGCTCAGTGGATTCAAAGTAATTATCCCCTTAAGGAAGACAGTGATCGACCTCATCACGCCCGTCCTATGTCAGTCACCCGGGGGTGTCAATGGGCTGGCTCGGGCCTGAAAATCAAAATTTTGAATAGGGCCAGTGCAACAGCCCGGCCAAAAACAGTTCAAAATCTGGGCCGAGACCTACCCTAGGCCATGCCCATTGACAGCCCTACCCACCATCTCCATCACTATATGCATGGGCCCTTTGTCCATCAATCAAGCCCATGGTTAAAAGATTCGACAACTCGAGCCAGCTCATCTGGTCCTAAGAATACCATGTCTCACCAAGTCTGAGTAAACTCGAACTGAGTTGCATCAAACCTGCCCGAGTCATAAAACCATGATCACCCTCAAATGCATTTTTCATCACCAAAAAGGCGTTGACTCGCCGAGCTGGCCACTCAGGTCCTCCATACTGCCTCACTCAATATGGCCCAGGTCCATGGATTCGATATGAACCTCGATTTGAGCACATCCCATCCGCACAACATGATCAAAGGTTAGTGTGAAATGTAAAACCTCTTCTCCATATGATCGTTGGACTAGATCATATTATTAGATTACCATGATGAGCATACAAGTGGGCCCATTATGATCATAATCCTTAAAGATATGTATGGGAAGTTACACTCGCATTGTGTAACTATATCCCCTCTTTCGTATATAGTTATGATGGGTTCAACTTCTTCGCTTCCTTATCGTATAAAATATAATCTTGATACTTACCAACACATAGAAAACCTCAATAAACATTGAAATGAACACATCAATTTAAATTTGTATAATTTAAGTTTATTCAATAGTTTATTTATTTGATTTCCATTATTGATGTATAGATCAGTCCTTTAATTCTACAATTTAGGAAAGAAGTAGAGGTTGTGCGAATTCTACCCTAAATAACATCTGAAAAATATAAGAAAAATAGAAGAGTAGCTAGCTAGCTATTGTACTACTCCGACCAACCCTGAGAATGGACTAGTTGATGTGAATGATCGAGATTGGACCAGAATTGAATGGCTGATAACTAAAGGAATTGCAATCCCAAACATGCTTAAGATAATTGTTGAGGGTGTGTTTGGTCACACCACAACAATACCATGAAAAATGCAGGGAGGCATAGGGCTGTACACGAACCGAGTCAGGTCGGTTAGCTCGCTCGACTCGACTTAGTTCGAGCCGAGTTGAGTTAATTTTTTTAGCTCGAAAAAATTTCGAACCAAGTTCGAGCTTGCCCGAGCTTGACTCGACTCTACTCAGATCAAACCCAACTCGAATCGAACTTGGATCGAACTCGGATCGAACCGGTTCGGTGACTCGGTTACTTTGATATTAATGTTGCTCACCAAGTGTTTGATGAAATAACTCAACGAAGTGTCGGCTGGTGGCAAGGAAGGTATGTTTCATCAAACAAATACCTTTTTTTCTTGATTTTGATGTTGCCTACAAGATGTTTGATGAAATACCTGTAAAACCGTTGCTAGTGTTTTACATATAGTGAGAATTTAAAGGTACAGTCCATGTGTTTGTGAAAATGGTGCACAGGCGAACTCGGCTCGATCTTGGCTCGAAATCAGCTCGAACTGGCCCAAGCTGCTGACTGAACCAAACCGAGCAGGCCAGTCAGGCTCAAGGACCGAGCCGAGCTAAGTTCAAGCCGAGGTCAACTAGTCGCCCTGCCTGAGTCAAGCGGTGCCAAGCTCGACTCGGTTTGACTCGTGTACACCATCATACAATCCGTATGACTTGGGTTTGGTGCTCATACAAGTCGATCCCATTGTCCAATGATCCAAACCATTGATATGAGAGGCCTAACCATTGGGAGATGATAGTTGAATGACATATTGCCCGTTTTCTTGATTGAATGTGAACCTTTATTGTTTTTCCTCTCTTGGCAACCTACCATTTAACTGTTCGATAGACACGCCTTAAGGAACCCATGTTGAAATTGAGAGACAGACGCATGAAATGGTACTAATAAAGAGAAATCAATCTGAAATTTCAGAGATAAAGAAAACACATGAAACAAACAAAACCAACTATATATGCAGAGAAAGCAGTCTGAAATTTCAGAGACAAAGAAGATAGCTTTTACGCCATATGAAAGAAACCGAGTTTCACTTGTCCAACGCCCCATCACAGCATAGACTCCAATAGATGATAATACCAGTATGATAATGGTTGTGATCAAGTGACCATATGTGTCATTCAAACCTCTACAATCATGAAAATTCCATCCATCTGCAGGTCTTAGACCAGAGACTATATCCAATGGAGGACGTGATTTTTTTTTAATGTTGTTGATGTCTTAAATCTGTCAATAAAAGGGATCTGTCGATGACATCAATGTCTATCGATGCCATTGAAAAAATACTCAATGTCATCGACAGATGCTTGATCCTATCGAGAAAATCCGGAAAAATCATGTTGGTTATTGGAAGGTTTTGGTGTTGCTATCCTCAATGGGGGTGTCGATGCCATCGAATGTCCCATCAATTGCATGCACAGAGTTGCATAAGTGTGGGATTTGTTTCCTATTCCGGTTGTGATAGTATATATATTGGGTGTAATCGGGATTTGGGATAGAGTAGGTGTATTAGGGCTTTCTAAATCATTCCTAAGAATTCAAGGGCATAGCTAGGGTGTGAGGAAGGAGATTCGAGGCTTGTTCAATATAATTTCTGCTTTTATAGTGCATTACTCATTACTTTTGTGCTATAGTTTTTTACCTAAAAGTGTTTTTCAACGTAAAAATTCATATTGTTCTTGTTTGGTCTTGGTCGTGTGATGGCATGTAGTTTACTTGATTTATCTCTGTGTGCTTCCACGGTTCCCCAACAGGGCCCAAAGTTAAATGATCCCGTTTGGCCTCGTATTTATAGGCCACGAATAGGAGGGTTCGGGATCATCCTGCACCCCCTCGACCATATTGCAACCCATTATATATATATATATATATATATATATATATATATATATATATATATATATATATATGGGGTTTGAATCATTGAACCATAAATCCCACCTATATGGCATCAGATGCTGATGAGCAAGCCCTTGCAGTTCATCTGTCCAAAATCAAAGAATTCATTCAAGCAAGTGGAGAGAAGCAAAGATGCATTTACCTTTTGATTCTTGTCCACTGATGACTGCCATGTGGATGGTTAGGATCATCCCATCACTGTACTCACTGGTTATGTCGTCCAGACAGCG
This sequence comes from Magnolia changhungtana, assembly GCA_030180095.1. Classification (NCBI taxonomy): domain Eukaryota; kingdom Viridiplantae; phylum Streptophyta; class Magnoliopsida; order Magnoliales; family Magnoliaceae; genus Magnolia; species Magnolia changhungtana. The sequence continues at coordinate 3,370,291 of JASAUF010000630.1, read as the reverse complement.
CAGTGTGCAAAATTTGGTACAGTTTGAATTTGTACTTGTCTAATGTAGAAGGATGCAGCAGCATCGAATAGTTAAAAAAACAAATGCTCTAAGTCAGTTTCACCAAGGCGCAACAAAAAACCAATTGAAATGAATATGAAGTATTGTTCAAAGTTCATAGTAGGCTGCGTTTGGATGCGTAAGCAAATTGAATTGCAAACACTCATCTCAATCAAGAGTATTTGTGAAGTCATTGCCCTCAAATTGCAAATATGTTCCTTTCAAGTCCAATTTGAAAGTAACACGATTTTACATTCTGGAGCTAGAGACTCTCAAATGCAAATGCAATTATGTCATTTCGGCTTTATCGGACCAATCATCACAATCCAATACGATAGTTCATCCAAATGCAACCTCCATAAGTATCCGTGCAACATGGTCGCCTCACCGTCCACTCAATAGTTCATATGACACTCGATTGCTTGATCTTCCAAGGCCCACCAAACAAGAACCTTCTTGAACCAAAACGTTCATATGCCTGTTCTAACAGTTCCTAAGAAAAAATTAAATAGAGTGCTTAGATCAGTTTCACACCAACCTCCTGCAAGGAATCAATCACAGCCTTCACCTTACCATGGTACTTCTGCTCTCTCTTCAAGAAAATGGAAACTACAAGAATGTCTTTGAGCAGCAACACCGAGGAGCTTGCCAATCTTTGCAGCGACGGAAACATCCCGAGTGCATTCCATGCTCGGCCTCAGCAGCTTCTCTTGCAAGCTCACGGAAGAGGCCACTGTGGCTGTTGGCATGTGAATGACTTGGGCACTCACAAACTTGTTCAAGAAGTGCATCTTCAAGACATATGGCTTGAGATACTTCATAATTCTCAGTGCCCTGACTGGGGGTGGGATAACTATAACTGATTCCCTGCTAACAGCAACATGACAGAACCCAATGATGAAAAAGTCGTGCTTGGAAAGATGTTATGAGAGGAAGTATGGAATATAAGCTGAAGATATCTTCTTTTTTCAAACGACTAGTTAGATGGGTTGCATAGTCAATTGACAAGTAGACTGAGACTCTAAAGATTGTTTCTTTACATAAGGGGTCGTTTGGCTATCTGGAACCATAAAAGGAGTTGTGATTCTGTTTACGAGAAACAGATTCCTAGTGAAAGAGATTGTCTATGATGTTTGGATACCGGGAAAGCAATTCTCCTGAATCCAATTTCCGTACTTGGATGCTGGAAAATAGCTCTTGGAAAACCTTACCCTTTTTATCATTTTCAAAAAATATGACTATTGGATGGAAATCAACTTCTCAAAATTTCACAACCCATCTTAAATAGAAGGAATCATACAAGGGGCAAATTTTAGAAATTAGATTCCCATGGTGATTCATTTCCCACCCCTTTTCAAGACCCAAACACGAATTCAACCCCTCACAAATGGAATCCATTTCCCAACGGCTGGATTCCCAGGAGCCAAACAGGAATTTGAAGTGCTAAACACAACTAGAGAAGAAGACGTAGATGGGTCTAAACTCCTAAAGTTTAAATTTCAATTTTACATATTTAAGAAATTTGAGAAACAAGATTTTTTAATTTTTGAGAAGTTGAGAAATGAGATTTGAGCAACCAGAGAAACGTACATGTAAATGCAACTACATTAAAGAGGAACACTTTCTTAGTAGGATAAAGCTCTGTCCACAAGCTATCTCCATTGTATGTGCACACATTTTAATGAGCCAGACCATCTAAACTGCAGTCTAGAAAAGGAAAACCTTATCAAAATGGCAGAGATGGGTGGTGGTCCAATTTTTAACAAGAAGGCTCTATTTAGTGGACAGTTGAAACCATAACATCATATCAGTGGGACTTCTAAGTTGTAGCTCATCATCCATGGTGAGAACCACTGGATGAAAGGCTAAGATCACTTCATGCATATCCATATGTACAGTAGAGCAGATGGATAAATTTCTAACATGTGCTGAAAAAATAAAAATAAAACTAACAATGATCAAAAGTTTAAACTGATATTACTCTGATATCACTTATTAGTAGAAATCAGTCACAACTCACAAGCATAGACATTAAACAGCGAAGATACCCAGCTTAAATAAAACTACAACAACTGCCTGAGCCACGAAGGTATTTCAAACATGATTCTATTGGAGCAAATGCAATAACCTACTCATCAGAACTGCTAAAAGTGAGGAATCTCATTGCCAAAAAACCAAATAGGATTGTGAATAGAAGTTTTGAAACTCGAATATTCTACTAGTTTGTCTCTAGTCAAGTAACTTGTTTTTTTTTTCCCTTTCTTTTTTTAGTTTTGAACACCAAGACTTGGCAATATTCAATATTTTGAGTTTTGAACACCAAGACTTGGCAATATTCAATATTTTGAAAATCATATATTGTAGAGTCTGGGGAGTCAAGTCTTGTCGAGTTCCATCAAGCTTTTCTGAGTTTCTGTCGAGTCAAGCCAACCAAGTTTTAAACCGCTCTTGACCAAATTGGGTTTTCTCTAAGTCTTAATGAAAACTTATTAAGAAGAGTGGACTCCACACTCCACAGAGTTAAGTTGATTTTTTATTTTTTATTTTTACAAGTTTTCAAATCCGATCATTGAGCCTCATGTTTCTAATGTGTGGCAGCTGTTATCCCCTCCTCCTTCGTTGGCCTCCCGTTATGTATTGGTGTCCCCCCTAAGTCTGCATGGAAGAAGGTTTTGCTCAGAATGGGGGCCTACCTGGCCAAATGGAAGTGTAGATTCCTCTCGTTGGGGGGTCGGCTCACCCTGATAAAAGCATCCCTCTCCAATCTCCCCCGGTACATGATGTCCCTTTTCCACTGTCCCTCCTCGATCGTCAAATCTATGGACAAGCTGAGAAGAGATTTTCTCTGGCATGGGAAATCCGAGAGTGCCAAGTTTCATTTGATGGACTGGAAGACTGTCTGCAAACAGCTTCAACACGGTGGTGCGGGGTCAAAAATCTTCATCTAATGAATCAAGTGTTGTTGGGGAAATGGTCTTGGAGGTTAGGGGCAGAAGATGGAAGCTTGTGGAACTGCTTAATCAAGGCTAAATACGGCAGGTCTACCTACGGTTGGTGGACAAAGGAGTCCTCTTGTTATCGCTCCTCAGCCCTGTGGAGAGGGATCCTCTCTATGAAGGAAAAGGTCCTTTCCGCGATCAGGTTTCGGATTGGTAAAGGTGACAAGATCAGATTTTGGGAGGACCCGTGGCTAGAGGATGTTCCCCTGAAGGTCAGTTTCCTGAATATGTCTGCTGGCTCCTAACAAAAACATTCTCGTTGCTAATTGTTATTCGATCACTGCCGGTAAATCTGTCTGGCATGTGGAGTGTGGACGCAATTTGCATGATTAGAAAATTCAGGAATACGCCAATCTCCTAGCTTGCATTCAAAGAGCAGCCTCGGATCCCCTAGCCGTAGAATACTTGCTGTGGAATCTGGATAAAACGAGTGTTTTCTGGATGAAATCCCTTTACAGGGTCATGAAGACCCAAGCTCCTGCTCTTGGGTCTTCTTTTAATCACATTTGGAAGTATTCGGCTCCCCCTAAGATCAACGTCTTCGACTGGCTGGCGGGAAACAAGAAAATTATGACCGTTGATATCCGTGCAAAAGAGGGATGTTCCTGCCTAATATTTGCCTGTGTTGCATGAGTAATGCAGAGTATGTCGATCATCTTCTCATTCACTACCCCTTTGTTTTCCCAATTTGGGCCGAGTTTTGATCTCGCTTTAACATTAGTTAGTGTTTTCCTTCTTGACCTCCTTCTCAAGGCTTGGCATGGAGTTCGGATTGGCAAAGGCAACTCTTGTTTGTGGAGACTGGCGATCCTTGCCGTGTGGTGGGCGATATGGAATGAGAGGAATGGTAGATGCTTTCGGGATATCGCTCTCCCCTCCTCCATGGTGGCCTCTAAGGTTAAAGGTTTCATTGTTGAATGGGCGGTCCTGGTGCCTGCTTTGAAGGGTTTTGATTTTCTCTTTCTATGCGTGTAATTCGGTTGCCGCCTTAGCAGTCCGTTTTGGTCTTCCCTCCCCCTCTCTCTCTTCCTGTTGTTTCTTCCCCCTTTTTATATTATACAATCGAGATTTCTCCAAAAAATAAAAAATAAATAAAATAAAGTTGTGAATTACATGAACTGGGTGGGATTCATATAGATAAATCAGCTTGCAAAAGGAAAACAAATACAGAAATCACGATTGTAAATGACTAACTATATGCTATGTAGCTCACATTACAAGTTATTTTTCACTACAACATTAAAATTAATTAATATTTTAATGATTTGTTATATTTTCCTATTTTTCATAAAAATTAGTTAATCTTTTCAATGGTTTTAGTAAAATCATCTAAGTAGTGGTATTAAATAAGTTTTGTTGCTCTTTCTTTTCCTTTATACTTTCATTCCCCTTTCCTATTACTTTAAGTTGTGTTTAGTTGCACCAAGTATCTTGAATTTTGTTAAATTTCATTATTAATCAGTCTAATTTGGTGCAGAATATCATAAAATTGGTACAACTAAGCACAGCCTTGATTAAAAATCTATAAGTAGCATCTAGCTTATACTACATAGCTTACACCTCACGCTTCAAAGGGGTGAATGCTACACTACTAGTTATTCACTATTTTAAATATTGTGTGTGGCACTAAACAATGAAATAGAGAGTCTAATGTGTCTGGCTCACATGCAGAGGTAGGTGAGGTTAATACTCATCGGGGGCTTTTGGTAATTTTAGTAAAATATTTCAATGGAACAATTGTCATCATTATGAGCACATGGGAAAGGGGAATAAGGGAGAACCTCTGGATATGGGATGATGAATTGAGGTTATCTGGATAGTTCAAATGGATTAGGGACATGGGGGACTTATTACCCTCCACATTTTCTGTCAGATTCACATGCGAACAATCATCATCACTCCTTGATGTCCCCCATTTCCCTAATCCAATCGAACTATCCAAGTAGCCTCAATTCATCATCCTATATCCAGAGGTTCTCCCCTCATTTGAGTTCTCCTGATATTCTTAATAGCATCGTTGATTGTTTAGGGAGCACAAGAGTGGAGGAATTGCAAGCGGCTTTACGGGTAACCCATGAAGACTCTCTCCTAAAAAGTGAGGGGAATGGGTTGCCCCATGAAAAGAGCTCTACTAAAGCAAGTAATCAGAAGTCAAAAGGCACCAGATTGTAATGTTGCGAGAGACCAAAATCGAGGATATGTCTGATTCCATCATCAGCCCAGTCCGGGCAATGCATTGAGGTTTAAATGGGTGGGTTCTCAAGGAGTATTCAGAGGCTTAGTGGTGATTTGGGATAGTATCAAATTCCATGGAAGGCTTCTTATAGGCTTGGCAATGGGGAGGAGTGGGGAAAGAAGGCAAGATCATGTGGCAGCTAGTCTCATGGCTTCGTTTTGGCCTATTTGGGGGGAAGGAACAATTGTTGCTTTCACAATCTCCATAGTTCAATTAGTATGAATGTAAGGAGAATCAAGATTGATGTAGTGAGTTGGGAGTCTGGCCTTAAGTCAATGGACGATTGTAATTTTTTTTGCTTTCTTGAAATTGTAACTCTTTGTGCCTTCCCCACGTTGGCTATTCTTAATAAATTTTCGTTACCTTTCAAAAAAAAATGGCCAACACAATTGAGAATCCGACTAAGTGTCTGGTTACAATACGGTAAGGATTATGCCCCACAACAACTCAATCTTCTATAATAAGCTAAAATTGAACATGGAAAACAAAAATGAATGTAAGAAAACTAGAGACAAAGATGGTTGTATTGCAAGAGCATCAGTTAAATTTTCCTAGTTGGGTAGTCACCAACATTTCAGTAGTGGTTTATGGCAATTAGCTTGCGTTCACTTTGACTTCACTTATAGAGGAGAGTAGATTGGTAAGGATTGTGACTAAGTGGGTAGTTTGTAGTGATAGGGAGGTTTGGGAGGTTGAAGATGAAATATAAGGAATGATGTATGGGAATTGGAAGGTTTCTCTCATTTTCATTCTTTTATGCTCAAACTAACCATATGAGAGGTAGAGAAATGTTGAGGATTTTATATTTGAACGTTATGATTTTATATTACTTTGGTATTTGAAGAGGTGATGAAGAGTAACAATGATGACCCATTGTTCACAACCTCAAGTGTAGGGTCGCAATGTAGTAATAATCTCGGTAAGACCGAGGTCGAATCCACAGGGACTGAACCTTGTAAGCAATCTGAAAGTAACCAGAACTAGAACTAAAAGAAGATGTAATCTAAATCACAAAATTTTGAGAGAATAATGGTGAATTACTAAGCTGAAAACTAATAAAAATAAAGGTGGGAACTAGGGTGCAAAGGATTCACTTATAGCACTTGGGAAGCTACCTTGCATAATTCAAAGACACAATTGGAATCAGAGTCCTATCTTATCCAATTGGTAAGAAGAGATTTGTTAGATCTCTGAACTTCTCACGGATCTAATCATCAATAGATGAGAGTGGTGAAGATTTGGAAGTGATTCCGTCACCAAACCATACCCAAGAAACAAGGCAAATAACAGCAATTTACCAAACTCACAACCAATCATAAGAGAATTGAGAAGATTAGGAGGATTCCATCACCCAACCATGCCCATGAGACAATGGTGAACAATGGGATTGCCTAATTTTACAATCTCAAGACATGATCTCAAGCTATCGTAGATCTATTGTAATTTGAGTCACAACAAACCATTAAAAACTAAAAATATTCCTTTATAATCAAACTAGAATTCAAGAGAGTTCAATAAAACATGAATCAAAAAAAAAGTATCCTAATCACGCTACAAGCTTCACCTCTTAGCCCTAACTAAAAGATTTAGCCTATCATAATCATGATTAACTAAAGTCTCTTAAGAACATTAAAGGAAAGAAAAAACAAAAGAGGAGGAAAAAGAACTTGATGTCGACCACACTCTGATGCTCTCCATGTCTGGATCTTTACACCTCCAATGATGCCTCCACAGTTGCCTGGATCCGTTCTCGTCTAGAAGAATGATTAGCCGGCTCTCTCTCTCTCTCTCTCTCTCTCTCTCTCTCTCTCTCTCTCTCTCTCTCTCTCTCTCTGTCGCCCCCCCTTTTATAGACGTGCGGCAGCAGGTCGATTTGCGTTTACGCAGCCGACTCTATTTCGCAGTAAGAGAGATGGAAGTACCCCCTTACACAGGTCCCTGTTTCCTTACGCAGCAGCATTCGGAACAGCGTGGTGGCCCACTGTGACAGCTATGAGAAGATCTGAACCATCTATCCATTTTTCAAGGTTGTGTTGGGCCATGACCCCAATTTAGAAATATATATGAACCTTTATTGGGCCACACACTGCGAAAACGTGTGAGTGAAACTCATCGCTAAAACATCCGTGAAACACTATCCGTGTATGTGAATTTTGGTTTTCATAAATAGCTGGGACAATAGGTGGGGGTCCAACTTGTTGTTTGGTCGGAAATCCACTCCATTCATTGGCTCTATAGGGCCATGTTAGACCATGGACCGAAAGATAAGAAAACTCCAAGTCTTTGGTGGGCCACACATGGCATAGAGAGATGGGGCTTGTTAAATCACCTACTGTGTCGCTGCACGCGGCTTTCGCTTGTTGTTTAAAATAGGTGGGGCCCACTTGTGGTGATCTTTTGGGGGATCCACTTCCTTCACCGCCTTCAACATGCCGTGCTAACCCATAGTCCCAAATCTAAAGACATCCACACTATCCAATCGTTTTATCATCCGATTTAAGGGGTTAGGACTAAAATTGAAGCATATCCAAAGATCAGGTGGGCCCCAAACCAGTGATTTAGCGGCTGATCTCTCCATTGGGCCACTTCCACAAAGATCCAATGGCTGAAATTTTACGTGTATGGTTACTTTATAGTCCTTAGGCCAGATATAAAGTTTCGAGCCAAACGGATGGTGGGAACCCTGTGATCTTGTATTCAGGACAATTTTTAGGCCTCTTTAACATGAGTGGCGTGATTTTCTCGGAACTCTGGCATGTAAATTCTTCGATCTTGGTCCCCTGGGGTCCGTCCCTTGCCTTGGTGATTTATGAGCATTAAATCCATGCTTTTAGTACCTTTTTTCAGTCCAAGCTCCTAAATACACCTTACATCACAAACACGTTTAAAATGGGTCGTTAAACAGTATTATGTTTATAAATGCAGGTAATAACTGGGGTCTAATATGCAATATTTGACCCTCAATACCCATGTGGAGGAGATGAATAATACGCTTGATGGAAGACTTATGTAGGGTAGTGGGCTAATAGATTTCTCAACTGGATGACCCAACATCCAGATGATAAATTCACCTCATGGTTCTCAAATCTTATAAGTTAAGTAAACCAACTAGACTTCCACATGTCTTTCACCTTATATTACAAACTTGGAAGGCATTTCATATAATAGTGTTAGATTGACTTCACCCAAGCAAGGTTGAAACTAACATTTGCTAACAAATACTAGGAAAGAAAAAACAATAACCAAATTGCAAAAATATCTCAATCTGTCAATTAAGAGATGATATTTGTAACATTTGGCTTCAGTGCACACAGGGACGAAAGGTACGGCCATTTGAATTCATGAAAAGTATCCTGTAAATATCTTTCTTGAATCTTGATATGAAAGAACAAAAAAATTACTCCATGAGGGTTGTGTTTGGATATCTAACTAACTCCCATGAATTTATTTTTATTTATTTTTTTTACAAGAAGAAATATTTGCAGTCCCTCAACAATATTATTGCAATTGTTCTTTTATTTTCTTTTCTTTCAACTCGAACTTAAAAGAACGTTATCATGCTTTGATTCCAGTCAATCACTCTAGATAATGTGGGATTAATCCAATTCCAAGCATTTCAAGTTGTCGAGTATCCCCAAGCAGCCTAAAAATCATCTAATCCCCCTTTTTTTTTTTCTATCTAGACATATAAACGTCATGAGCATACTGAAATTAGAGCAGACCAAAATACTTGAGGCAAGGATATGCAACAAGTACTCATGTTTTCAGTTTTGACAAGTGCCCCCCCCCCCCCCCCCCCCCAAACGAAATTGAAAGATCCTAGCCATCAATCTTTGACCCTTTTTTTCTCTTTGGTAGTTTATTTTCTAGCCAAAAAAATGAATGGTTGGGATTGTCCCATTTGCAGAGATCTTTGGATCATGGTACACCCACGTGGAGGCCCAACAAACTAATGATATACATATCACTGAATATACTCTCAATAGTCATATAATCACTCTAAAAAAGTAGATGAAAACTTCAATAGAGAGAGAGACGAACTTTTCAAATGGGACGCGTATCAAGCCGAATGTATGTCTCTCCTCCCTGCTAGATTTCTGAAAGAGTCTTGCAGGACTAACTGCCAGATTTCTGTGACAGGCCGAAAATCCTACAGGACTCGTGTCTTTTGCTAGGAAAGTTCGCCGGACAGAGAGAGAGAGAGAGAGAGAGAGAGAGAGAGAGAGAGGGAAAATGAGGAAAGGGGTCGTTTGGCTGACTGTAAAGTAATCAAGTAAGAATCTATCTAAGATAATCAGATTATAGGGGCGTTTGGACGAGTATATAATCTGCAGGGTGTAATCCAATTACCCTAAACCCTACCTTTAATCAGACTGTAGGGTGTAATCCAATTACACTAAAACATAAGAAAAGGTCATGTTTGTTAAGGAATTTCAGGTAACAGTTATAATTAAAAAAAAAAAAAAAATTTTGTTGTTTGGCGCGTGGTATTTGATGGGATTAGGTGGGATGGAATTGCATTTGGTCCTCTTCAAATTCCATTCGGAGTTTGGGGAGGACGAGATGGGCGAGGATTAGGTAGGATGGAATTACATTTGGTCCCACGTGGGATTTTCGTAAATTTCATCCACTACACATGCGGATGCGGGCATTCTAGTTTTATACACACACACACACACACACACACACACACACACACAAACACACACACACACAAATGACTACATCCCTTGTGAACTTGGTTCGTTGATTACAATTCCATGATCCACCAATTGGGTTTTTGCTTAATCTAATGTTTTTTTTCCGAGGCAAGAATTTTATCCCAAACATAGGGATTGGATGGGCCAAATACCATCGCATTTCCATACATGCAATCATTGTGCAATAATGGCGTTAATCTCATCTAATACAATTCAATGCCATTTAATCCCACTGACCAAACGAGCCCTAAGAGAATTGTGGATCATCTTCTAACATACCCAAAATGAAAAATGAAGACAAACATCTCTCCCTCTCTCTTTGTTAATATTGTTAAAGTTAAAACTTCTTATATATTGAGACGTTATTAAACCTTAGTGTTGTGTTTGAATTGGTGGACCTACTTCTATAGCCCACCAAATATTTTGTTTACCGTTAAAATTGGCCACAAACTTTATTAAGTTGAGGTTATCCCAATGATCTATATATATGTGTGTGTGTGTGTGTGTGTGTGTGTGTGTGTGTGTGTGTCTTTTAATTATTTCTAAAGAATTTATCACTCCAAGTTTTATTATGAGTGAATACATAAATATAAGCTGTAAATTGATTTCAAGTTATCCAAGTATAGTCAATTGTTTCTCTGTAAGGAGATTACATCTTAAAGTCAAACAAATCCGTATGTAAACAATTTGCACCTGTAATCAAATTACTGTAGAGGATAGGAAGAACTGAACATGAATTCAATGAAGCTATGACCGTGGAGCTCACCTTTATTTGTGTTATATATCCATGTTGTCCATTCGTTTTATCAGTTCATTTTAGGTCATGATCTCAAAAATAAAGTAGATCAAAATCTCAGGTGGACCATACCACAAAAAAAAATAGTGATAATTGAACGCTCAACACTAAAATCTCTCTTGTGAGCCACAAAAGTTTTGGATCATGCTTATATCATTTTTTTTCCTTTCAATATTACCAAAGCCTTGAAAGTTCTTAATAGTGGCCGATTCAATCAATCACCCTATTTCATGTGATGTGGTCACTTGATATTTAGATTTGCTTTATTTTTAGGCTCATACCCTAGAATGAGCTAGAAAAATGGAAATATGCGTCAAGGTTGTGTTGGGGGCCTTGCACAAAACCTTAGGATCTAGCCCTCCAGAACAAACCAGAATTATGGATAATAAAGCAATGAAAATAATCAATGCATCAATCACACACCACACAAGAGATTTTTACGTGAAAAACCCTCAAAGAGGTAAAAACCATGGGACCTCGTCCAGATCAACAATCCACTATGAAGTAGAACGTTTACAACCTTCTTCACTCACACAGGAGTGGATGAACAATAAGAGAAATAGAGAAAACGAAGAGATCTAACCGATTATGAGGACATAGAAGCGCTGAGATATAAATTGCAAAGTAGAAAAACCTCCCCGAGCAGAACCTCCCTTCTATAAGCTTCCTCTCTCTCTTTCTCCCTCTCTCTCACCTTTGATAGCCCTCTTGTATTTTTCTCATCAACACAATATCTCTAGAAAAATCCTAGGGACCCCTTTTTATAGTTTTAGGAAACTCCTTTCCGCATCCTAGTTACGAAAGGACTTGCGCATCCTAGTTGCGAAAGGACTTTGCGCATCCTAGTTGCAAAAGGACTTGGCGCATCCCAGTTGCGAAAGGACAACGAGTCAAAAAAACCATCAAATCTCCCCCTTTTTAACCCAGGAGGGATTCACCTTCTTTAAGCCAGCCAGGTTTCTACAAACCTCAAACTTGCCCTTAAGCAAGGCCTTGGTCATCATATCTGACCCATTATCGTCCGTGTGGACCTTCTCAAGCTGTAACACCTTCTGTTCCAAAGTATCCCTGATCCAGTGATACCGAATCTCTACGTGCTTTGACTTGGAATGCTGACTTGGATTCTTGCTCAAGTGTATAGCACTCTGACTATCGCAATAGACCACGTGCTCCTCCTGCTTTAGGCTAAGTTCCTGTAGGAACCTCTTCATCCAAAGTATTTCTTTACATGCCTCTGTGACTGCAATGTACTCGGCTTCTGTAGTTGACAATGCTATGACCTTCTGTAACTTGCTCTGCCAAGAAATCGCTCCCCCTGCAAAAGTGAATATGAACCCCGATGTAGACTTCCTGGAGTCTATGTCACCTGCCATATCTGCATCTGTGTAGCCCTCTAACATAGGTTTACCGTCACCATAGCATAGGCTCAACCTGGATGAGCCTCTTAGATACCGTAGTATCCATTTCACCGCTGCCCAATGCTCTTTGCCAGGATTGGCAAGATACCGGCTGACAACACCAACCGCATATGCTATGTCTGGGCGTGTACACACCATAGCATACATCAAACTTCCTACCGCTGACGCGTAGGGTATCTTCTGCATCTCTTCCACTTCTGCCTTCGTCTTGGGACACTGTCTGTCGCTCAATCTGAAGTGACCATCTAGTGGAGTACTGACCGGCTTCGCTGCATTCATATTGAACCGCTCTAGGACTTTCTCAATATACCGCTCTTGTGACAGCCAGAGCTTTCTGCTGCTTCTGTCACGGGTTATCTCCATTCCTAGGATCTGTCTAGCCGGGCCCAAGTCTTTCATCGCAAAAGACTTACCCAACTCCTGTTTCAGCCTGTCAATCTTCTTAATGTCTTTTCCTATGATGAGCATGTCATCAACATATAATAGCAGAACTAAGAAATCACCGTCTGAGAACTTAAGCGTGAACACACAGTGGTCCGACTCCGTTCTGTCATACCCATGTTTCAACATAAACGAGTCGAACTTCTTGTACTATTGTCGTGGAGCTTGTTTCAGCCCATACAAGCTCTTCCTCAGCCTACACACCATATGCTCCTTGCCCTTGACTTCGAACCCCTCTGGTTGGTGCATGTAGATCTCTTCTTCCAGGTCACCATGGAAAAAGGCAGTTTTAACATCTAACTGCTCTATCTCCAAATCCATGCTAGTTGCCAACCCAAGCAACACCCGTATGGATGTCATCTTCACCACTGGTGAGAATATCTCCTCGAAGTCTATGCCTTTTCTCTGACCAAACCCTTTCACCACAAGTCTGGCCTTGAACCTCGTCTGTGAATTCTTCTGCTCAATCTTCTTTCTGAACACCCACTTGTTGCTCAGAGCTTTCTTGCCCTTAGGCAATTTCACCATGTCATAGGTGTGGTTCTTATGTAAGGATTTCATCTCCTCTTGCATAGCTTTCAACCACTCTTCCTTATGCTCGTTGGCTAGGGCCTCAGAATAATCTTCTGGCTCTCCCCCATCGGTTAACATAATGTACTCATGCGGCGAGTACCTCTTGGACGACTATCTGTCCCTAGATGACCTCCGCACCTGTGACTCAACAGGTGGATCAAGTGGGGGCCGCTCCCCTGGTCCATCTTCTGAAGGAACTCTCTCGTCCTCTGCACCTTGCTGTACTCCCCCGTCATCAGGCACCATGGGAGGAGTAATTGGATTCATGTCCTCTAGCTCACCTGAACTAGGCTGGTTCTTCTCTAGCTTACCAATGTCTTCAATACACTGATCTTCAAAGAAAACCACATCTCTGCTCCTGACGAGCTTCTTCTCGGTCGGATCCTATAACCTGTAACCGAATTTTTCATCACCCTACCTTAAGAACACACACTGCCTGATCTTCATATCGAGCTTGGACCTCTCGTCCTTTGGTACGTGAACGGATGCCCTGCATCCAAACACCCTGAGATGACTGTACGATGGATCCTGTCCAGTCCACACCTTCTCAGGTACTTCTCCATTTAACGGAGCTGATGGAGACCTGTTTATCAAATACACCGCTGTGCGCATTGCTTCTCCCCAGAACGTCTTGGGCAACTTCGCATGGGATAACATGCATCTGATTCTCTCAACAATGGTGCGATTCATTTACTCAACTGCACCATTATGCTGAGGGGTCTTGGGAACCGTCTGTTCATGCCGTATACCCTGGGACTTACAGTACTCGTGAAAGTCGCCAATGTATTCACCACCATTGTCAGTGCGGATGCACTTCAATGATCTACCTGTCTCTCTCGACCATAGCATGAAACAATTTAAACACACCAAAGACCTCGTCCTTGGATTTCAAAGCATAAACCCAAACCCTCCTAGATGCATCATCTATAAAAGTAACAAAATACAATGCCCCACCCAAGGTTTTTGTCCTCATAGGACCACAAACATCAGAATAAACCAAATCTAATGCATGCACTTTATTAACATGAGAAGCAGTTTTAATAAATGAAACTCTATGCTGTTTCCCTGATAAACAATCAAGACAGGTTTTGAGAGGTGTACCTGTCACGTCTGGAAGGAGCTGCTTCCTCGCTAGTAGCTGAAGCCCTTTTTCACTCATGTGGCCTAGACGCCTGTGCCACATGTCAATAGCTGAATCTTCCGCTGCGTTCAACCCACCCTTGCACATACTGACACTTGCCTTGTACAGGGTGCAACACTTCTTTCCTCTCCCCACGATCAACGAACCCTTGATGAGCTTCCATTGCCCACCAGCAAACCGGCTTTCATAGCCATCATCATCCAGCCTTCCCGTCGACATCAAGTTGAGGCGAAGGTCTGGGATATGCCTCACTTCCTTGAGAACCAATGTGCAGCCCACATCGGTCTTCACACAAATATCACCGACTCTCACGATTTTTGATACGCCAGAATTTTCCATCTTCACAGTCCCATAGTCACCTGACTTGTAGCTTGTGAAGAAGTCCATGCGTGGAGTCGCATGAAAAGAAGCTCCAGAGTCTATCACCCAGTCGGTGCCCTGACTCGTAGCTATGAGACATACGTCATGATCTGTAGAAAGAATAACTGCCATGTCGCCATCTGAAGCGACTGCAGTGGAATCAGATTCATCTTCCTTCCCTTTTCCTTTCTTGTCGTTTTTCTTACCACGACATTCATGCTTGTAGTGGCCCTTCTTGCCACAATTCCAGCATTCAATATCTTTTCTGTTACTCGACTTGCCTCTTGATTTATCTCGGGCCTTCCGGCCCTTCCTGTTCTTTCCTCTCCCCCGTTCCTGCGTCATAAGAGCCTCTTGCTGACTAGACCCCTGAGACTTCCTCTTTGTCTCCTCATTGAAGAGACAACTGGTTACCTGTTCCATGGATATCTTTCCGTCTGGCGCAGAATTACTTAGAGACACCACCAATGTCTCCCAATTGTCAGGCAATGAACTAAGCAATAGTAAAGCCTGCAATTCATCATCCAGGACCATCTTCATAGAGGTGAGTTGGTTCACTATATTGCTGACCTCATTCATGTGCTCAGCCACAGAACCACCATCCTTGAACTTGAGATTTACAAGTCGCCTTATCAGAAATATCTTATTACCTATTGTCTTCCTCTCATACGACCCTTGTAATTTCAAATCATAGGCTTAATTGAGGTTTCGTAGACATATGGTGAAACACGGAATCATCCAACCATTGTCTAATAAACCCCACCGCCTTTCGGTCCATCTTCTTCCAATCATCATCAGTCATATCCTTGGATTTTGCTGATATGCCTGAGATTGGAGAATATAGGTCCTTGCAATAAAGCAAGTCCTCCATCTTAGCCTTCCATATGGTCCAGTTAGAATCATTGAGGCTGATCATCCTTGAGCCACCTTCTATAATTCAAAACCGATCCTACCCGTTCAATGAACCTGGCTTTGATACCACTTTGTTGGGGGCCTTGCACAAAACCTTAGGATCTAGCCCTCCAGAACAAACCAGAATTATGGATAATAAAGCAATGAAAATAATCAATGCATCAATCACACACCACACAAGAGATTTTTACGTGGAAAACCCTCAAAGAGGTAAAAACCATGGGACCTCGTCCAGATCAACAATCCACTATGAAGTAGAACGTTTACAACCTTCTTCACTCACGCAGGAGTGGATGAACAATAAGAGAAATAGAGAAAACGAAGAGATCTAACCGATTATGAGGACATAGAAGCGCTGAGATATAAATTGCAAAGTAGAAAAACCTCCCCGAGCAGAACCTCCCTTCTATAAGCTTCCTCTCTCTCTTTCTCCCTCTCTCTCACCTTTGATAGCCCTCTTGTATTTTTCTCATCAACACAATATCTCTAGAAAAATCCTAGGGACCCCTTTTTATAGTTTTAGGAAACTCCTTTCCGCATCCTAGTTGCGAAAGGACTTGCGCATCCTAGTTGCGAAAGGACTTTGCGCATCCTAGTTGCGAAAGGACAACGGGTCAAAAAAACCCATCAGGTTGGTCTTACGATCCTTGCCTCATGGTTCCACACCAACCCTATGGGCCGTTTGTGTTACTTTGAATCCTCTTGCAATTGGCAGCTTGTATAATTGGAATGCATTCAAACCAAATGTAGTATATTTATAGGAGTTCAATTTTTTCCTTAAAGATGAATTAACTTATGAAGCAAAGCCAAAAGCAACAAGGCACAACAAAGACAATCAAGTGAGAAAAGCAACATAAAACTAAAATACATAATAAACCAATCTCAAACTTTAATATTCTTAATTAGCATATATATATATATGACAAAATGATTGTAATACGCTCATTGAAACTTATGCTTTGGCAAAAATTGATATAATTTCAAGCCTCAAATGGGCCACAAGCATATGATCACAGAGAGCGACTCATTAATATTTTATTACCATCGATTTATATGGCTAATGTTTCAACTATTCAGCTGATTTTATTGATGAAACTTTAGTATTGTAGCTTATAATTGTATTATCAGCATGATGCCATTTATATAATGAATTAATAGTCTAAAGACACCTTTGTTACACCAGCAGTTCTCTTGCCTTTAACAAGAGCCAAAGGACTCACATTTGCCATTATTCTAAATACCTTGTAACCGACACTTCCAAATAACTTTTGAATTCCAAATGCACTCAAAGCCAGGCTATCAAACGAAGCCCCAAAAAACAAAAACCGTGAGCTGCGGTGATGGGACCCGTATGGTCAGACTGGCCACCTGCCTTTTGAACGGCTGGATGTGTTCGGACCTAGGGTGGGGATTTTTTTGGTGCATGGACCATAGGTATAAAACGGTTTGGACCACTGAACCATGGATCACTTGTACGAGAATTGAAAACCAGTGGACAATCCCTCCGCCCCAAGTATTCGGTCATTTTCCTAACACTTACAGCACCGGCTTAGATTCAATGGGAAAAGGCCAACGGTTCGATGTCTAGCATCATATGATCTGGAACACATTTTGACTATGGTCCACTCTCATGAGGGGTCCCATCGGATCGAGATCACCAAATGGCGCGCCTCACTGAAGGACTTTGAGGCCATGGACATGAAACATGTCCTTGGGCCCGAGCTGGCTAGGTAAACGACTACAACGTTCCTTGGCAGTTGAAGTCTCTGGTAAGGATGGGCTCGGGTTTGAACGGTTTAACTGAGACCTAAACCCAAGCCCAACCCAACCCAATGTCAGGTTGAGGATTTTCAGCCCGAGCCCGACCCGACCTAACAGATTTTGAGGTCCAACCCAGGTTGCACCCCTAGTCTCAAGGTTCGCACCCTTGGTCTGGCCCCATTTGAGCTAACATGGCTTAGCCCAAGCTCAAGCCTCATAGGGCCTGGCTAAGCGACCGCTATCCCATTAGATAGGGTTAGCGTCCATTGCGTATGATTGACAGACTACGTCGATGCATTGGTTCGAAAATCAGTTCTATAAACTAATCAAGTGGACCACTATCTATTAAACAAATGTATTCATTGATCGAGTGGAGAAAAACAAATATAGAAATTTTTTTATCTGGTGGACCACCATGTCAATGGGCCACGTCGCCCATATTTCTATTCTGGCTGCCTGATTAGTAGCCCATAAATGGATGATTAAGATAAAATAGTAGAAGAAAAATTACGAATAAAGCGGTGATTCTTATCACAGAAGCTAACATAGCACGTGCAAAATCCAGCCATTCATTTACTTGGAACCTCTGTGAAAATGTAGTGGTCCACCCATACATGGCCAAAAATTGATTGTACTCCACGTAGACATGACCAGACCCCACCATCTCCATCACTACATGCATGGGGTCTTTGTCCATCAATCAAGCCCATGGCTAATAGATTCAGCAACTCAGACCAACTCGTCTGGTCTCGAGAGTACCAGGTCCCACCCAGACTAAGTCAACTCAGCTGAGTCGTATCAGACAGACTCACTCGAATCATAAAACCATGATCGCCCTCAAACCGTGTCTTTCATCACCAAAAATTAGGGTCTGAAACTAGTCAAGCTGGCCAGTCAGGTAACAGATCCTGGCTCAACATGGGCCTGGCCAGGGCCTGTAACAGTCCTATGGATTCGATATCGGCCTAGATTTGATACCAGTCATCGGCAATAGCAAAGCGTAGAGAACCACATGGATAGGGCTGTCAATGGCTGGGCCTGACGGTCGAAATCTTGATTTCGCCTAGATCGAAGAGATTAATGTGGAATGGTCAGGAAGGGAACCTGAAATTGAAAGGTCGGGATTAGGCCTGAAATTGAATACCTGGTAACAGATCAGATGGGCCGAATCAGAACATTTTCGCTACTGGACTAATAACCTGGCTGGGGAATGCAACCCAGGCCCCAACCCCTTGTCAGCCCTAACTACACCTGGGTTGTTTTGCAATCCCAAACATGGTACAGCTAATTGTTTAGGGTGCGTTTGGCCACCCCAAATTTCATGATATTTGGTGCGACTTTCTTGACATTTTGTGCAGAAAAATGCAGATGCACAGATCTACAGCGGTACCACGAGAAATGCAGTGAGGTATTATACAATCCTGAAGGCTGTATAGTACAACCAGGGCTTGGTACTGGTGCAAGTGGGTCCCATGGTTCAACAATCCAAACCATTGATATGATAGGCCTAACCGTTAGAAGATGGTAGTTGAGCTCCCTATCTTGTTTGAATGCGAACCCTTACGATATTTCCTTCTCTTGCCTAGGCCGTTCAATAGACATGACCCATGAAACAGAATCATTAAAGAGAAATCAATCTGAAATTTCAGAGATAAAGAAGACACATGAAACGAACATTACCAACTATATATGCAGAAAGCGGTCTACTATTTCAGAGATAAGAGAAGATGGCTTTTACACCATAGTAAACATATACAGTTTCACTTGTCCAACGCGCCACCGCAGCATAGGTTCCCACAGATGATGACAACAATATAATAATGGCTGTGATGAGTGACGATGCGCGCCATTCAAACCTCTACAGTTACGGCAGAGGGTTTGGGATTGTCAAATCGAGGAGATTTCCCGCACCCTCTCGACCATGTTGTGGGTATATAAATGGTTTGAATCACTGAACCATAAACCCCACCTGTATAGAGTCAGATGCTGATGAGCACACCCATGAAGTTCATCTGTCCAACATCAAAGATTTAATTCTAGCAACTGGAGACAAGCTAAGATGCATTTACCTTTTGTACAGTCGAACGGAACAGCTTAATTCTTATAGAAAGCAGTTTAAAGATTGATTCTCAGCCAAAGCGATCTCCTTATTCTCCATTACGAAGCGCCTTCAAGCAAGCTGCCTGGAGGTTGGCCATTTCCTCGGAAAATGGTCATTCCGTAGCTTATATTCACTGAGCCCAAGTTTCCTATTTGTTCGGCACATGGAAATTCCCTGTGCAAAACTCAGTTTGTAGATTTCAAGACACTGTTAGCCTCTCCAAACCACTGATCTGAGGGCCCCCATCATGGACGGACCATTCCCCGAAAAGAAAAAAAATCTCCTAAATCAGAATATCGTAGCCATCAAATCATAGGTATTTTCTCCACTGAATGTGGCTTGTTCATGCATTTCTTTTTAATCATGTATGTGCATGACATTAATGGGAAGGTTAAGAGTTGAGGATTGAGAGGATCTATTATGAATGGTCCATATATGATGAGGGCTGTCAGATCAACGGACCCAAATCTACAACCAGAGTTTCACACAGGGAATAGGAATCTCAGCCTCAAATTTACAATAGACGTAATAACATTTATAACACAGATAGGAGTTTACATGTCCCTTCTGCAAGTGTCTGCAATCTCTCCTTCACAAACAAGAGAAATGAGATGGAACGACGAATATGCACTCAATCCCACAAATACAAGAAAAGCACATTTGCAAGATCCAGGCTGTTCCCTGGTCCAAAATAAAATCCAATCTTCTCATCGGGTGGGTCACGCACATCCATTTCTCATGTACAGGCTTGACTCATTGAATGATCAGTCCAACCTAAATTTTGGGCCATGGCATACCAATAATGGACCCCACTGGATTAACAGCCAAGTTCTTGCACACGCATGTAACATGCCCAACTACAAATAATCAGACAAAATACCAAAACCTTGTCTTCCCAGCGCCATCCCTTAAGATGGGTCACTTAAATTGTGGGCGCTGGGCATTTAATAAAACAAGCCCCTATTGTCCATAAAATGCAAACAACCATCTAAACAGAAGTATCATCTGAATTGATAAAACACAAGGGTTAATAAGAACCTTACTGTACAGGAGAGAATTGTACATGCAGATCCCTTGCAGCGTCTTATAGCTTTTAGCTGAAGAATCCAACTCGATCACGAAAACCCAACAACAGTAGGAAGCGGAAGCCATCGAAAAGCTTCCATATAAACCAGACCCCCATGATTTGAGTTGAAAGCTCCAAGACTTTGTTTCTGTGTTTGAATTGCGTAGAGACCGGACCCACCAATGATACAGAGAGACCGTGATGCCAGGTCCATAAGAAGGCTTGAGACAGATACCATAGCATCAGCTTCCGTCACCTGCTAATCATCCAACTCAACGAGCTGAGCTCGCTTCTCAGCTGCTTGCTTCCTGATGAAGATACCCCATCTAAGGAGTGCCTTGATCTTGAGCCAACCTACAACACCTTTCCCTGACGGCCGGCTGCGATCCTCGTCGAAGCTGTAGCTTGGTAATGGTGATGGTGACGGCAGTGGCATGTATGATGAGTATGGATAATTGTCATCGGATACGTTGACGGAATTGCCGCCCATGCTAAAGATGCGGAGCAGGTGCTGCATGTCTTCATTCTCAAGCATCTCGTGGCTCCTCATGCGGATGTCTTCCTCAGAAAAGAACTCATCAACGCCCCTACTGTCACGGTGGCGGGGCCAGTCGCCGAACGAATTTAAATTCGATGGCTGGACAGAGGGCCCCTCAGACTGGAATCCCAAGTTGGATGATTGCGGAGGGCCCAACGCTAGCCCAACCATGTCGTTCTGTGTGATTTGGGTTTGCTGGGAGCTGATTAGCTGGTTCTGGTGAGGGAATGAATTGTCTGCAAACTGGTTTTCGGCATTGGAATGCTGAGAATGAGTTGCGTATCTGCTTGCCGCGTTCTCATTATACCCCATAACTCCTGAGAAGATAATGATCAAAACAGAATCTGATATAAGCCATTTCAAGTAAACATACATGCTTAGAACTGTGATCGTGTCCATTTACAATTGCAGAAATAAGCCTCACAGCCCATTGAAATACATACATTGTGAGGTGTCAAGAATGGCATAAATGTAAAATTCACCCAGTTTTTCAGAAGTAACATAATTTCAAGAGGAATGCCAGGAGGCAGCCCGAGTGAATCAAAGTACCATGCAGCTCCTCGCAGTACATATTCATAAACATGTGGTGGTCAGAACTGTTAATCTGGTGGGCCACCACATGGATGGGCTATATCCCGAAAAAGTTTGCAGTGATTGGACAAATCAGACCATCCAAATGTTATATTTTTGTCAGTTGGGGCTGGACCGTGGCTCTATTTTAAGCCAATCATTCCTTTTTCAGGCCACCAATCTGATGGTTAACACGGTTCAATCCCTTTAGGCCCTGAAATGAGAATGTGAATTGATAAATCCATGAACTTGTCAAATTCATGGATTTGGATTTAGCAAATTCCTAATTCCAAAGTCCACTGCTTGGGAATCAAATATAAATTCATGGATTTTTAGAAGCATTTATTGTAGCAGTAGAGCATTTACTACAAATGAATTACTTTTTCTACTTTTAAAAACGTCCCTCATCATGAGGATTTGCCGAGTCTTTAGTTTTTTTAGGAGCTTTGGATTTTCCCCCCAGTCATGGATTTATGGAGGTGTGGATTTGGGAAATCAATAGATTTGGCAAACCCTGAACAAAAACAGACAGAGGAGATTTGAAATCCATGAATTTTACAGATCCCTGACCCAGAGCCCTCACCCGAACAGTCTGTTTGGGCATTGCCTGTCAACATGGTGGCCCATTAGATCAGCAGTCTGAATTAACTCGCATGTTTCCACATGTACAATGGGGATGGACCAGCGTAATACTTCTCTTACGAGAGCTTCAAATCAGCTTGTGTTAATTCCAATTGAAATTTGGTTAATATCTATTTTTCCAGGAACTAATACATAAACATTGACATTCGGGGACTGATGTGGTCTCAGAAGCTCTCACCTGCAACGGCCAGCCCTTCAAATGAAGCTGGTTCGGGAGAAACCGAGACAGGTAGGCGTGGAAGAGACACTTGCTGATCAAATGAGGCAGAATAATGTGCTGGGCCAGTAGGAACCTCAGTTTGAGAAGCACTCGAACTTTTGTTCTCCTTAAAATTCAAAAGCGCCTTGCCATCATATTCTACAACTTGCATCCAATTATCATATGCCTTCTTCACCAATGTGTCCACAAACACCTGCCAAAAAATATATATATTTTTTCATTTATCCGTCAAGTTGCTTCTTTTCAGAAGTCTAAGAATTAATTGTTGAAGGCATGACCAGAGAGTTCTGGGAAGCCCACATGCACATCTACACCATGCCATGAATGGGAGATTCAAACTTGCATCAGGTGGCCATCACCATGTAGATGACCTGGCCCAAAGATCAGTTCAGTCCACTTTTCAGGTGAGCCACTTTTTATTTTATTTTTATTTTTATTTTTGAAAAATTAACAGAAACATTTTATTGCAAAAGGCTAAAACAGCCAAAAATTACAACCCTAACCAGAACCTAACATGACATTTGAGTGTCCCAAAAAGACTATTGCTTTTGTAAATGTGTGGCCCACCGGATGAGTTGAACATCCTGACCTTTGATAAGGTCATCTAGTTGGTTGAGGCTGCCACCTGATGCATGGCTCAGATGCAGGTGCCAGATTGGTACATGTGGCAGTATGCAGAGGTGCATTGTGAGCTTTCAGCAGCTCAATAGCTAGAACCTCAGAACATCATAAGACAAAATTGCAGGTTCACATGGTTCAAACAGGATGCATGACACCCACCTTCTGACTGTCGGACAGAGTCTCAGCTGAATAATACTGGTCACTTGCGATAAGACCACTCAACTCGTATATATTGTTAAAAACGACACCAACATTCCTCGTGTCATCGGCATAGTAAACATAAAGCTTCCCACCAAGGGCACAAGTCTTCGCATGCTCTACAAGGATCTCCCACATCTTATTTGACATGCCACTTCCAAGAACCTGCAATAATCAGATATAAACATCAGAGTAATACAAGGTGTGACCTGCAGAATATCTCACTCAATAACAGATTCCCATATCTTACACCACGCAATCTGTGAGAATCCCTGACAATGAGCCGAAGAAAATCTTCAACCGTGTAAATTCCAGCCTTATTCAACCTTTTGTGGAAAGACCCATCCTTGCCAATCTTTTCCAATCTCCATACGTCATCATTCAGTGCTGGTGGATAGTGTTTCTTGTATACTGTAAAGAACCAAAATAGCATGAATTTAAGAAATTCAAAAACTAAACATGAGAAATGCAATGGCTACTCGTGACTCGTGAGGGTAGAAATTAGCATCATACGCCTACTCTCCCCACACATGGCATATGTACAAGATCCAGGTCATCCATCAGCTGGACCCTGACATTTCGTGTCATAGCCCAAAAATCAGACCAGTCTTGTCATCAGGGGTGCTACACATGTATAAAACATGGTTAAAAAGAATTGGCCAAAGCTCCACCTACAATGTGGCCCACACAATGACAATACCAGCCACATATTCAGGCGATGGCACATAAGCTGTGGGGCCCACCAGATGTACAGACTGGATCTCACACAAATGCGACTCATCCACACATATGGATAGAATAAGATCCAAAATGCTACTCTCACATGTAGCCAGAGCAGTGCTGATTGACATGGACATGATGCACCAAACCTACATTCCCCTCTGTGATCTTTAACGGTGAAAGCATCTGTCTTCGCCTCACGGACACGAATCCCCTCACAGAAGCCTGAAGCAACTTTTAGACCGAGCCTAAATTTTCTGCTTCGAATCCAGCTTGAATTGTCCGTAAACACGAGATCTCCAAGGGTCCCCACACCTTCCTTCAAAGATACCTGCAAGTCCCCAGTAAGCAGTGGTCTCTTTCCTTCACGCTCTTTCACGACATGACTTTCAAAATCTTCCTGGGTCCAATCATCATCATCTTCATTGTTGAAGTCACCTTCAAGCACAACAACATCTAGTTTTGCAGATGACTCTGACCCTGATGTCACGGCATGGCCCGTGTTTGTATCAACCAAAACCACATGAATGGAAGCACCCTGTTCCCCTTCTACTTTGCCTCCAGTAAAGAGGGGAAGGGACAATCTTGACTGGAAATGCAATTGTAAGTTTCTTCCATCAGGCCCTTCTATTCGTTTTGGGGAAGACCTGTGTTTCCTTGAGAGTTAGAAGGACATTCCACATACAGTTTCAATGGCTAGAAATCGACATGGTTAAAGGATCAGAACCAAGCAGAACCTTGAGAAATAAAAGAGCAAGTTGGAGTCCATAAGAAAACTATGTGCAAAATAGAACTTTAATATGCCATACTTTCTGTCATGCTGATGGTGATTTATCCAAGCAAATGTAGAACCATTAGAAGTCATGCAATAACCAGACCATTAACTAATTTAAGATTCACTCATACACAATACAATTGGGCAATTTAAATCACTGAACTCCTCAAACGAGGGTGGCATAGATAGAGCATACGCATTGGGTTTGGTGTATACTTATGTTTCTTAGTGAAAGCTTGCATTGTTCATCAAAAGAAAAAATAGATACGTTCAGTGACAACAACCATGTCAATTATCAATACAGTAGTTTTTTTATTGACATTGGAGGTGTTAGGCTATGACCCAAGTCCTACACAAAACCCAATCTTGGGAATTGTTATATAATTCACAACAAACAATATACACCGACGCAGTTTAGTTCAATTCAATTTATTCTTGAATAAACCAAGCAGGTTACCAGGATTGTTGCTCAATCCAGTGCATGGTATGGGCACAGGAAAGTTGTACACAACACCCTCCAGTACATGGCACGCTAGAGGTACAATCATGAGGGTTGTTCCAATACGAACTACCAAGTATATATAATAAAGTTGTAAAGCTCAAAATTGTTGTTAATCGTCATCGTCGTCATCTAAGATTTATCCCAATTAATTGGGTCAGCCACCCAAATCCTTTTCCACCATTCCATATGCCAAATGTCGGATGTTATTGTAGATCTTGCATGTGCAATATTATATCGTGTATGCCTAATATTACACAAGACACCTAAAACCGATCATAGATTAACTTTACCTAAGGCCCATTTTTTATAAGCAATTTCCCTTGAAAATGGTATGTAGAACATGTGGTAAATACATAAATTTCATCCATGAGTATTATGGATGTGATGCACGTGACCATGATGGGGTGCACATGCCATATATCATGAGGTCTGATGTATGCATGGTATGCACGTGAATCATGTATGCCGGTTCAACATATGGGATGCAGGCATATGGTGCATGAAGGCTGCGTAATGCATGTGTACCAGCATGCAATTGTGTATCAGCCTTTATAAGTTATGGCGCATAGCATACATTAACTATCTTAACATCTTAATCCTCAAAAACAAAAACCATCTTAACATTGAATGACATCAGTTTCCTAGTGCATGCAGATCATGTGTTATGGCACATTGCATGCATGCGTGACCCATGCCTTTTAATGCATGCATGTACACTATGAGTGCCATGCATGTGAGGGGTTATTGTGTCTTTCCTACAATGTGCACATGCCGCTGCCATACCCATGCATAGAACACCTTTTGGACACAGTCAGACCAGGTGATGTACACAGAGCCACGGTGCTCCTCCAACGTGAAGGTATTTAACATGGTCACAGATTCAGTCAGCTCGGGACCTGACCGAGTTCTGTCAGGTATTTTCTATGGGGCACACCTCGATGTACATGTTGTATAGCCACACTATCCATCCATTTTTCCAGCTCATTTTAGGGCGTGGGCCCAAAAATGAAGCAGATGATCATAGAACATCCACCATTAAAAACTTCCTAGAGTCCACCGTGATGTTTAGTTTCCATCCAACCTGTTGATAATATCCCAGAGACCTGGATGAAGAGCAAACACAAATATCAGGTTGATCCAAAACTTGTGACCCACAAAATTTTTTAATGGTCAATCACCACTGTTCCCTGTCATGGTCCACCTGAGATTTGTATATGCTTCATTTCTGGGCCCACGCCCTAAAATGAGCTGGAAAAATAGATGGTGTGGATATGCAACATATACATTGTGGTGGGCCCCATGGAAAAGACCTGACAGAACTCGGTCAGCTCCCGACCTGACTGAATCTGCACCCATTTAACATTGGAGTATAGTTGCATGAAGCATGAAGTGGTATCACATTCTATTTTTTCAATCTTTCTAGGATCTTCTCCAAGCTGAAGTTCTGGCCTTCTTCAATGAATTTTTCGATCGTGGAAGATTATCCAAATCTATTGGTGCCACGTTCATCGCTCTGATTCCAAAACGTCCAGGAGCCTCTGATTTTCATCACTACAGACCAATAAGTTTAATTGGCAGTCTGTATAAACTCTTGGCGAAAGTGCTTGCTAATAGATTGAAGAAAGTTTTGGACTCGATCATTAGCCCAAATCAGTGTGCGTTTATTCCAGGAAGACAAATCATTGATGCAGCCCTTATCGCTAATGAATGCCTTCACTCCAGCCTACAATCGAAAGGGAAGTTTATTTTCTGTAAATTGGACTTGGAGAAAGCATATGATCACGTAGAGTGGGATGTCCTTCTTTATCTCATGGAACGGATGGGGTTCGGCGCCCGCTGGAGACAATGGATAAAGGAATGCCTCAGTTCAGCTCATTTTTCCGTCATTATTAATGGCTCCCTGAAAGGTTTTTTCGAAAGTTCTCGTGGCCTTAGACAAGGCGATCCCCTTTCCCCCTTCCTTTTCCTTATTATTGGAGAAGCTTTCTCAGCTATGATTCTGAAAGCGCAGTCGGAAAACATTTTCAAGGGAGTTCAAATGAAAGGTATGGAAGTCCTGCTCTCACACGTCCAATTCGCAGACGATATTCTTATCTTTTCTGAAGCAACTACAGATTCAGTTACCAATCTGCGTACAGTGATCAGATGTTTCGAAGCAGTTGTAGGGCTGAAGGTGAATCTGTCCAAATCCAAATTATTTGGGGTTAATCTGGAGGAGCAGGAGGGTGAGGTTTTTGCTGACCTCATGGGATGCGCCTTGGGAGTTTTTCCAATAGTTTTTGTGGGTCTTCCTCTATCTGTTGGGCCGCCCAGACAGCAGTCGTGGGACAAAGTCATATATCGATTTCGCAATCACTTAGCTGGTTGGAAACGTCGATTCCTTTCGATTGGTGGAAGACTCACGCTCATTAAAGCTGCGTTATCCAATCTTCCCACTTATTTTATGTCTCTGTTCCACTGCCCAGTTGCGGTTCTTAAGTCCATCAACAAGCTCAGACGCAATTTCCTCTGGAGCGGCAATGACGACAGGAAGAAATTCAACCTGCTGAAATGGAACAAAGTTTGTAAATCCTTTAAAGATGGAGGAGCCGGCATCAAAGATCTCAGTTTAATGAACAGGGCCTTGTTAGGTAAATGGACTTGGAGACTTGGCAATGAAAAGGACAGCTTGTGGAATATCATTATCAAAGGAAAATATGGGAGTTCGCCGGGAGGTTGGTGGTCGAGGGACTCCGCCCTAAATAGGACTTCTGCTATCTGGAGAGGAATCACTCGGATGAAAGATGAAGTCACCCGGTTTATTAGCTTGAGGTGGGCAAGGGTGATCGTATCCAGTTCTGGCAAGATACGTGGATTGGTGAGACTCCGCTGAAGGAAAAATTCCCCTCCATCTTCCAGGTGGCGGGTAACAAAAACAATTTTATAGCAGATAACTATTCCCTACTTGGGGACAAGGTGATATGGAACATCCTCTGTAGAAGGAATTTGGAGGACTGGGAAGTTGATCAGTTTGTTGCTCTCTTACACTATATCTAACAAGCGCCCCTGAATATTGAAGCCAATGACACTCTGATTTGGAAGCCTGCTAAGTCATCTGTCTTCACGGTGCGATCCTTCTTCAACATTATATCGGCCAACAATGAATCTGTCTCCTCTCAACACCCCCATTTCATTTGGAAGTACGCTGCTCCTCCAAAGTTTCAGGTCTTCGGGTGGCTGGCTGGGTACAACAGAATTCTGACCCTGGATAACCTCAAGAAGAAAGGAATGGTTCTTCCCAATGCCTGCTTATGCTGCTTATCATCTGAAGAATCAGTAAACCACCTGCTTATTCACTGTTATTTTGCTTACTCCGTCTGGTGCGCCATCCTCTCTTGCTTCAAGATCAGCTGGTGTTTCCCTAAAGATGTGGACACTCTTCTCAAAGCCTGGCATGGGGTTAGACTAGGCAAACATATATCGATGATTTGGCGGACTGGAATTTTATCGGTTTGGTGGGCTCTTTGGACTGAAAGGAATCTCAGATGCTTTCAGAACAAAGCGAAACCTCCTCACTTAGTTGCTTCCTATGTTAAATGTTTCATGGCCGAATGGGCGTCCCTTAGGGAAGGGATCAATGTTGATCTTTCTTTCTTGTCTTCTTAAGGTTCTGCCTCCTTAGCAGTTCCTCTCTTTTGTTTTTCCTTTCTCTTATTAATTCAAGTTATCTTTCAAAAAAAAAAAAAAAAGTGGTATCACATTCAGATGCATAAGCAGGAAGCGTCTTCTTCAAATGTTAGCAAGCACAAACAGCTACATATTGGGAGCAGCACCCAATTAGAAGAATTGTGCAACTCAACATTGGAGCAAGAAGTTGTGATGAACATCCGATATTACGAAACTCAACATCAGAGTGCACACACATTAGGACCACATATTGGGTCCTCACCTCCCTCTCATCTGTTGAAAGTGGTAGATGTCCCTAGGACCTCCCTCTCATCTGTTGAAAGTGGTAGATGTCCCTAGTAGGGGTGTACATCGAGTCGAACTGAGTCGAGTTGGCCTCAGCTCGAACTCGGCTCTGCTCAGTCCTCGAGCCTGACTGGCCAGCTCGGCTCAGTTCGGTCAGCAGCTCGGGCCGAGTTCGCCATTGAGGCATTTCCACAAACACCTGAACTGCAACTTCAAAACCCCATTGTTTGCGAGTACAAGCTGCCTAAGATTGATCAACTTGGAGAGCGAGGATGGTAGAGATTTCAGATTAGAATCACCACTCAAGTCGAGAACCCGTAGCCACTGCATACGCTTGAAGCTTTCATCTGGGATTTCCGTCAAAGAGCCGCACTTTATTAACATGAGTTGCTGGAGCTTGAACAGCTTGGGGAGTGAGGAAAGCAGTGATCTAATGTTCATTTTATCAAGGCAGAGAAATCGAAGGTTGGTCATGTGTTGAAAGCACTCCTCTGATATTGACATGAAAGGAAGCAGGAAGAGATTCTACATGATTGCACAATTGTATTCGCAGAAGTCTGAGATTGTGTAAGCAGGAGATGGACGAGGGCAGATATTTGTTAACTAGGCCATAAAGCATAAGGACTCAAAGTTCCTGCATTTTCTCAAAGAAGGGGTCTGGAATGACGATTTTGAGAAAAAAGGTATTAGTTTCATGTACATACCTTCCTTGCCACCAGTCAAACCTTCCTTGCCACCAGCCACATTTCGTTGAGTCATTTTATCAAACAGTTGGTGAGTAACATCAATGGCAAAGTAACCGAGTCACCGAACTGGTTCAATCCGAGTTCAATTCGAGCTGGATTCGATCCGAGTCGAGTCGAGCTGGGGCCTGCTCGAACTCATTTTCGAGCTCAAAAAATCAGCTCGACTCGGCTCGAACTCAGCTTCGAACCGAGTCGAATCAAGCTTTTTCAACTCGAGTCAAGCGAGCTAACCGAGCTAGCTTGGTTCGTGTACACCCCTAGTCCCTGGTATCTCCCTAGTTCTAGATCATATTCACATGAGGAGTTTTCTTTGTCATTCCTACAGTGCAGTGCACAGTCTGCCTGCCATACCCATGTATAGGTCGTTTTTGGACACATTCAAACAACATACACTTACGTGGGGCATTGGTACACCTCCTTCATTAAGGTATTTAACATTGGAGTATAGTGCATTAAGCATGAAGCCTGAGGCAAAGTAGTAACAGATTCGGGTGCAGGAACAGGGAATCATCAGTTTCAAAATGTTAACGAGTATAAATGGCAAGGAAACGAGAGCAGGAGTGGCACCCGATTAGAAGGTTCATGCAACTAAGCATTGGGGTGTGCATGTGGATGAGGCCTTGATGCACCATCAACATTAAGAAACTCAACGTCAGATTGCACCCACAATGGGACCACGCATTAGCTCATCATGCGGAGCTGTGACAGCTGCCCCTAGAATTCAAAACTCAGTCTCTTGTTCTATATAATATATGATATATTCACGGGAAAATATGGAAACTGAAGATATTAAAGGCGTAAAAATTGGGCTGCATCATACTTCTGGTTGTAGGTGATCAATTCTCATTGCATAAATCAAAGTACAAATTAGACATTCTAAAAATAAATTAAAACTATAATTTAATCATCACATTCTAAGAATAAAACTAAAACTACAATTTTAATCAGCAATAAGAATATAAACCATAATTATTCATCAAAAAACAATTTAAACCATAATTTCAGGTCAGGAAGAATAGCTACCCAAATCATAAATGACCAATAATAGGATTATGTGGTTCGAAAAGGAAGAATAAGGTGGTCAGGGATTTAGGTAACACTGGACCAGCGACATAAAAGCAGCAAACAACACTAGCATTTCAAAATTCCAACAAATATATTATTCATAAGCGATGAAGCAAAGTTGAGAGTCTTAGAGATATCATTCTTATTGCTTTAATATTTCATATCAATGGAATTACATACCTTCCACCAAGCCTGGCAGGACCTAATTTTGCTAAGGCACGCTCAACTTCTTCACTAACCTGTTTAAGCATATAATGACAGCAAAAGCGTATCAAACATACAACCATGTAAGAACCAAAAGATAACATCAAATAGGCGGGTAAACAGCTTGCAGCCGTTCTTATCTACGTAATGATTCGCCAAGAAATTCCTCCAATTCTAAATGACTTATCAGCAACAAATTCCTCCAATTCTAAATGGGTTCTCAACAACCCATCTATACATTGAGAAATGAAGTTCAAATGTACTGACAACAAGATGATACATTATAACTTTGAGCTAATGATTTTTAGAAGCACATTTTGAGCATTGAAGTGATACAACTGAGGGCAATCCTTTTACAACCCCGGCTCCATATTGGGTGTCGATAGGGCTGTCAATGGGTCCGGCTCGGGCTAGGAAAAATCAAAATTTGGAATAGGGCCGGCCCGTCAGGCCTGGCACAAACAGTTAAAAATCAGGACCCAAGTCAACCCCAGGCCCGGCCCATTGACAGCCCTGGTTGTCGATGCTACGTAATACAACCAAAATAAGAAATGTTTTAAAAGAAAATCAAAAGCACCTTTGATAGAGAAATACAAAATCGTGCACTCTAGTAATCCAGTGGGACCACAAAATTCAAAATAAACAAATTTTGCCACTTATCATTAGAAGAGCTCGTGTAATGATGACCTGTCCTAAATTCACCAAGAAAAGATGCCAGCAAGGTTGTTTATCTTACAACTCTACGGAGAATAGGCTCCAGTGATGAGCAAAGCTTCTGCAGACTATCCACCTTGAGGGCTTCCACAATCACACTGCACCAAACAATTCAATAAATAGAAATCTAGATGCAGATTAACAATGCGCCTCAACAAATAAAGCTTCAAGGTATAAAAACAAGTCCATTAGAATCTAGATGCAAACAATGCTTACAAGATAACTACTTATGAGTTCAAGCCATGTTCACAATAAGAACAGCAGCAGCAACTCAGCAAGAAGAGCACACCCATAAAACCATGTATAGAAATTAACCATCCAAAATTATGGTGATATGAAAGAACAAAATTATTTCAACAGAGCCACCAATAGGATATCATTACATAACTAAAAATAAGTAAACGTAAAACTTCAAAGTCCAGAAGCCTGAACACAGATATTGCAGATAAACTTCAAACATCAAAGTCTAGAAGCCCGAATTCAATCAGAAATACAAAATGGAGAAATATCAAACCTAGGAACACCAGAAATTTTTTGAAACAAATTTAGAAGTAGTGAAAATGAAGAAGAAGAATAGTAACAAAGTTGGAGACAAAATGTGCAATGAGGGAGCTCATTTGCCTATTACGATTAAATTATCCAAAAATTCGAGAAATGCTAAATTCGAATAGCCATTTAAGGTTGTCGGAGTATGCAACTCCAAGTATGAATCCATCTCAAATAAAATCAGTAACAGATAAACCCCAAAATTCAAAGTACCTATCATAATCATCTAAAAAGGATTTAATTTATTTAAGTGAATAATTAGAACGTCTTCTTCTTCATCATCTTTAAAAAAAAGGAATGCCTTCTTCTTCTTCTTCTTCTTCTTTCAGAGAGAGAGAGAGAGAGAGACTAAACAGAAGTTTATTGCAAAGCAATCAAATACAAAGCGAAAAAGGGTGATGATGAGAAACCATCACTCAATGATCAAAAAGGGATACGTCCACCCAGATTTCTATAATTTGATTACTCAACCAAACCAAGAAAAGAAAATTAGAATCCCCGGCCCAACAAACAACCCCTGTTTTGGCCTTCGGAAAGACAGTATACACATTCTGGCACTATTGCAAAGCATCCTATTTAGTTAGTTTCTTCCACGTTATATATGTATATTAAAAAAAAAAAAAAAAAAAAAGATCCCCTTACACTGACAATCCCCCTGCCCATGCAAGCCTAAATAAAACATGCTACCTAGGCATCACCCAACCTAAACATCAGCAAGTCCATCCCAAAGAGAGTTAAGCCATACTAAGACACCCTAAAGCATGAAGAGGTGATAGACAAACTCCTCACTTTGGAGACAGTATATAGGTATTTGTGATCATCATTTTCCAACTTCTCAAGTTGATAATCATGAGGACTTTATCTTTCAAACCAACCAACCGAAGGGAACCATCCGAGCCGTAGGAGTGGATTTCTTTCTACTCCCCATCTGACAGAAGCAAATTGAAGGACAAAATAGAATATCACCATTTTCTCAATATTCTATCTCCAAACATGCCTTCACCCTCTCCTCAATATTCCATCTCGAGACATCCCTTTTCCCTCACACTAGGTTTCACTTATTCAAGACAAACACTAGGCTTCAAAGGTCCAATTTCCTCATCAGTTGTTAACTCATGAAACACCAGCATCCACAAAATAAATTATAACAAATAAGAAACCATAATCACTTTTATTGGGGAATGCCTAGTAAAGATGAATGTAGATGAGCCCTTTGATTTAATTAAACTTCTTTATAATTATTTAAAAAAAAAAAAAAAAAAACTTGTAGTAGATGAGGTACAACGCTCTTTTGCCACACCACAAATCCTCCCAAAACCTTGTCCGAGAACCAATCTCCAATTAAAAAATGGTTCCGCCATAGACCTGACGTTGTATATTGGGACCATTGTTTAAATAATCTCAAATATTATCTTTATCTCTAGCTTGGCGATACCGATAACACCAGTAGTATTAGAAAGTTCAGGCATCAGCAATGTACTAAGTATTGCCAACATATCAATATCGCCAATATTTTCAATTGTGTAAATTCTAGGCATCACTTGTATTGCCAATGTATCGATATCGCCAATGTATCGCCAATATTTTTTACTATGTAAATTCTAAGTGACGCTGTGATGCTTGTATCACAAGTGTATCGGCAATATTTCAATAATATCATCAATGTAGAGATATCACAGAAAGTTTGTTTGCTAAAAAAAAATCTATTTCAATTATTTTATCAGCACATTGTTGCATACAGTTTTCAATTTGTCGTTGTTAATATTGATAATAACTCAATATTATCGTTATCGCAACATGCACGATATCAAGACTACAATCTCTTGCTTCCTTTTCAGTTGTTGATGATTTCTTCACAAAATATAATGAGTTGTTGATATTCTGTAAGACCAATGGATTTTTGGATGGATGATTAGATGGTTAGATGGGATGGATGGGTTGGTTAGATTGTTTCTTACGAAGACACATGCTTTTAGGCCTCCATTAAATGGAAACTTATTATGTATACATTCTTTTTGCAAATTTTTATTCCTAAATATGCAAATATGTGTATTTTAACATCTCCTGAAGTTTGACTGAAAACTTTACCGTTTTTCCCATGTTTTCCCGCATTTCCGGTTATCAGCGATATTATCGGCAATATTGATATTCTTTCCATATCCCCAGCCAACGAAACTTGTAGCGATACCAATACTTCAAACACTAATTGAGACAGCTTTTTTAAGCCAAACCCCTGCAACGACTCTATATTTACTCTCAGTAACTTGCTTCCAAAAACTGCCCCCCTCCACCCCATATCTCCAAAGCCCTAATAATACAGTATTCGTTGTTCTCAGACTTTATTCCCGCACCTCCTACTCCCTCAGCTTGCAAACCTCCCCTACCCCAACAAGTGGAACTTATTTTTTCTTTCATGCCTTTCTAGAGGAAATCACTTTTAAATTCATTCCACCCTAAACATCACACTAGCCAGTAATGAAATAAAGATAACGAAGAATGGCATATTAGTTTCTACCAACTTAATCAAGGTTATCCTTCTCTTTCTTTACCGGAGAATTTCCTTTCAACATGTGAAACAACTAAATTGCTCAAATGTTTCAGCATTCTCCTAATATACAAAGGAATGCCAAGATAAGATGGAGAGCTAGCCAGCCTTGCAACCAAAAGGATTGTTAGGCTATCAACATCCTCTCCCCTTGGGTGAACTCCTAATAATTCACTCTTTTGCAGAGTAAACACTGCTTCAAAACACCTTAACACTTAAGTCATCAACCTTATTCTTCTTCTTCTTCTTCTTCTTCTTCTTCTTTTGTAAGAGAGAAATAACTGAAATTTATTAGAACGCCCACCGAAAGGCAGGAAAAGAATACAACGCAACGCTAAATAGAAGAAAAGGAAGCAGCCTTTGCTGCATTAACATGAGCCCAACCCATTACAAGACCTTTAACAATACTTATCATCCCATCCATTAACATGAGGAGCCCAACCAATTAACACATTCCAAGCCCGGCTCGATTGAAAAACAGGCATGAATTTTAAGCCCGAGGCAAGCTAGGCCCGAAAGCCTGACAAGCCAGCCCAGCCCATTGACAACCCTACATAACGGGCTGTTACCATTATGATATTAGGCATAACGGCCACTTTTTTTAAGTATTAATCCCATAACAAACCATTACGAGACTATTACTACCATTACAGGTATTATTTTCCATAACAGTCGTTACAACTGTTACAACCTATTACGCATAATAGTTGCCACCATTACCGTTAATAATGGTCGCTATGGCACGCACCTGGAATTAATAGAAACTTCTCCCCCTTTCTTGAACCAATGAATATGGCATGGGTATAGATGATTATGTTCTCTAAGCTTAAATTTATCAATAGTTTCTTGTGAAATAATGTTCTCACTATTCCCTCCATCTACCAAAATCATGTATATCCTTCCACCATGAGTGCAAGTGATGCAGAAGATATTGTCTGACAACCATCAACCTTCATCAATCACTTGTGAGATCAATAGCATAGTCCATTGAATAAGCAATGACTCACCCCTATCACCATACAAATCTACTAGATCTTCTCCAATATGTGCCCCATCCTCATATGCATGTTCTTCATATTTTGTGTCATCTTTAGCTTTCATTTGCATGCTTTTGGAAGTGTCTTCAACATATTCTCCATCCTCAGCCAAACTTAATTTAATTATGGACTGATGCTCAAGACAGTGAAAAGAACGATGTCCTAGTTACCCACACTTAAAGCATGTGAAAGGAGTTATATTTTGCTCTATCTTCGGCACACTAGCCCCTCATCCATGACCGCATTCCCTAGGTTAGAGTTTAGCTTCATTATTGGATGTTGGTCCACTATCCCTTGACCTTTGGGAGGCTCTATGGTTGCATAACGTGGGAAATTAGCATGTTACCACATCGTTGATGATAGTTCTCTAAGGAACCAAATCGTCTCCCTAATCCCCAATTAATCATCCCGTGCATATGCATCGAACATCTTAAATACATCTTTGAAAGCCAATTCCCTTCTGACGTCCACATTAACACCATTAAGATACCTTGAAATCTTCTGGTATTCATACTCACAAAATCATGCCCATGATTTAATATATGGAATCGCCCGGTCTATTCATTTACCAATTTATTCCCTTGACGTAAATTGGAACTTTTATAATAGAGGTCGCAAGTAGCAACTTCCTTTTACACTACTTTCTCATATTTTCCCAAGAATTTACTTTTTCCTGACCTTGATGGATTCCTTTTACACTCCTGGCTACCATTCTTCCAACTCAATAGAGATTAAGAATCTATTAGTGTGTGACAAAACCAGGATCTCCTCGAGATTAGACCAAGTTGACTCCTCCCATTGGAAGGTCAGCCAACTCATGCTTGTCCACCTACTCTGAACTCACCAAAAAAAAATCCATGACATTAGCCATTATCTCCTTACACAGTCAGGTTCTTCCCATACTGTTGTCCAAAGGACCATCGGGACGATTCGTTTGTCCCATACAATGCCACGAACACCAACTCAAGCCATTGCTCCACTGTTTCATAAGTATTAAGGCACAGCCCTATGTGGGGTCACAGTTTACTATGACCAGTTTTGCAACTGGCCCTATGTTCATCTATTGATTATAAAAGTTTTGTAAGTGACCATCAAACAAGATGTTGACCTCAACTGTGAAGCCATGAGTCCAGTCACAAGTCCATGTAATTGCACATATTATAAAATGATCTTCAACAAGAACCTTGTGTAGGTGAGAAGTGGGAACGATCACATTTGGAAGTGAGAGCAAAAGTCCTTATTCAAAATTACCAAAAAAAGTCCATGTAATTACAAAGCTTGTGCACAGTTTATAGACCCTAAAGACATGGAGGTAAAGTTCGCAATCTACTCTAAAAATGACCTATGCAATTGTTATTTCATAGGTAAAGGAAGTTGGTGAGTTGGTAACAAGGTCGGCATCTACACAAGCTCCAATGGCAGAATTGCAAGGCTGTCAGAGCCTCCCTCATAAGTCCTGGCACTCAAGAAATGTGCAAGTGTAACAATTTGGGCATTGTCTCAGACAGAAGCTCCATGTAATCGACATGTCTGAAGGGCCAGAATTCAAAGGCATAAGTTCCAGCCCCTTCTTCCCTCATTCCCCCATCAAAAACCATCAATGAAAAATTGCAATCATATTGGGAAGTGAGAGCAAAATTCCATATTCCATAGGATACCACAAATGCTAGTAAGCAAACTTTTGCGCTCTAAACCCAAACATGCCAAGAAAAGGCCTCTTACCACATAAAAAAATAGTATGGATTTCTAGTAAACTACCCCAAAGCCCCTAAATATGCAAACTTCCATAGCATACATCTCCACTTTCTAGAAGCGGACGCAATACAAATTTGAATTGGAAGGCATCAGTTGATGAGGTTTTACGAATCTTTACAAAATGGACAAAGAAGATGAATCCAATCAAAGGTCGAGGTGCAAGGTGACGAGCAATAGCAAATTACTGAAGTGGTGATCATTTGGCACTTTGAAAATTATAATAATTATAAGAAGTAGAAAGTAGAAAGAAACATGCCAAGATGACAGAAAAAAAGGGGATACTGAAGAGGCAATTCGCCACACATGAGTACTAGATCTGGGACACTAGTCAGGTTGGTCCCACCAAACACATCTTCGACCAGAAAAACAGTCCGTTCAGCTCATCATGTAAGGCCACAGATGTAAACTGGAGCATTGGACAGTAGATCATCCTTTCCCAACCGTCCATTTTCCTCGTGCAAGTCCACCCCATACCAGACCGGACCATCCGGATTTCCACGCTACCGCATATCCACACCATCACCAACCCGACGAACGGCCCGGATCGCATGCTCACGCCACGCATCAGCTCATGCAATTCAGATCCCCTCTTCAACCTCCTCTTTCGTACTTCAAAAAATAAAAAGAAAAATCACCTTGCGAGCGCTGGAACCTTTTGCTTCTTCGGTTCCTGCTGCCGATCTTCAGCATCGTTGGGATCCAAACTCCGTTTCTCCCTCGACATCGTGCTCGATCGCTCAAGAAACCGGCTCGACCGTTGCTGCATTCCTCCAGAAAACCTAATTCCAAGTTCTAAAACAAAAACCGTCCAAAATCAGAGCCGTTTTCGACTCAAAAATCCAATCAAAACCACAAACCCTAACTCGAAGAGAACAGATTCTCAAAAGAATTCCCTTTCTACTCAATTTTCAAGAAATTCAACAACAAAATCCACAAAAGAAAAGGCATACACGATCGTTTCGATGTATTTCCTCACGTAAGAAGCTTCGATTTGAGAAAAAACGTAAATGAAAGACGGAAATCCCAAAACGGCTGCTGCTACTGCTGCAGCTGAGGCTGAAATCGGTGGTTGGATTTTATCCTGGCTACTGACGACTTGAGCGAGTGACTTTTGTCTCGAATCGTTGATTGGAGGTCGGGAATGAATGATTGGTTAATCTTAGCCGTTGGTTTCGCCGAATTTCCTCCTGGAACTTCACTGAAATAACCCTGCAGTTTCATATATTGACTAATGAGTCCTATGGGGTTTGAGTAAACGACTGATACTGTAGAAGTATCAATGTCCATGGACATGAAAAAAGATAGTGTACACGTGGCATTATTTGCAACCGTACAATTTGTGGCCCATTACAAACAAACCCGCATACCATCTATTATTGATGGAAAGTTGTTGTCCTAGCCATGGATTGATGGCGTTGATCTGTTTATTTTAAGTTACCGATTACCAACGAAAGCAGACATGATTTGGACGGTTTGGATTGAGACAGTTGCATGAGATATCTACAATGTTTCTATGCATTTGTACGGATCAATCTACTCTTTTACCGTATTAAATAACTGCAGTTAGGATCTTCTTTTTATGGAGGCCGGAATCCGCAACACCGTTTGTAGAGTAAGCTTCTTCTACAAACCGTTAGATCGTGCCACTGGGATTTAGAGACCAAATCCAATCCGTTCAAAACGTTCACACCAGTATTTTATATAGTTACGCCAAAAATCAGACTAATCCAAAACTTAGGTGGGTCACACCAGAGGTTACCTTTTGGATGGGATGCCTACCTTTAAAATTGTTTATATGGTGTGTGGGCCCACCTTCTTTTCTAATACTCCATCCAATCTATGGCCCACCATGATTAATAACTACTCAGAAATATCGTCACATTCCAAAACTCGCTGGGCCACACTACGTGATTTATAGGTTTATGCATGATTTTAAAAATATATGACGTACCTGAGTTCCAATCATCCTGATTTTTTGGATCTTAGCATGACATGATGGACCTGAAGTGATGGACGGATTGGATTTCATTCACAGATCATTTTGGGCGGAATACACCGGCTTGTAGAATAACCATACTTTACAAACGCTGTAGAGAATCCGGCATTCTGATTGTAGGTTAAAACTTAGAAGTTAAAACTGGTAAGAAGGCGACCCCCTTGCACCACCACCTGGTCATCCACGCCGTACATATACGAGGTCCCACCATAGTGGGGGGGAATTTTAGGGAAGAAAGATCCATGCCATCCAAGAAATTTTTCTTACAGTTAACGGCCTAGATGAATGGTCTAGATCACAAAGTGATGGGGCAGTAGCTGCGTAGGATACATGGCCGAGTAGGTTACGTTGGGATTATATATAGTCCGTTGGATCTGTGATCTTATTAGGTGATCCAAACCGTTTAAATGGTGGTCACACCTTGGATGAGGACACCAATATCTAATCTTTCAGGTTTGACTATGTTACACTTTGGTCCTTGTACATTTTTCCTCTAACGGTTGTTTTGTAGGCCATTCACCGTCCGTTTTCTTTCCTACGATCTAAAAGGATTTTCAATGAAGCAAGCTCCATCTATGTTCTCGTTAGATCAACATCCAGGATCAACGATTCACCGGAATGAACGTAGATCTAACGGCTACAGTGCACACTTATCCATCAAAGGTTATCACGATAGTCTGCATCCAATAGCACTGTGCAACGTAAGTGCTCCCACTATCACTGCTTTCTGTTTGAAGAATCAGAAGGGAGTAAGAGATTCTACTCATGCAAATATCTATTCATCATAAGAGAGCATAAGATTGGGTGGGACCCTTACCGAGGGGCTCACTTTGATGTGTTTATTCTATATCCACGCCGTCCATCTATTTATTCATATCATTTTAGATCATGAGCCTAAAAATGAAGAAGATTTAAATCTCAAGTGGACCATACTGTAAGAAACAGTGATGGTTGAATGCCCTGCCATTAAATACTTCCTAAGGCCTACTGTAATGTTTTTGCAATTTTTATCATCCATCCAACCTATTGATGAGGTCATATAAATCTGAATAAAGTAAAAAATATATAGTTCACCTGAGTCATTCACCACTGTTTTCTATGTTACTGTCCACAGCACGTTGACAATGACAGACCTGACATTTGGAAAGCGATGTCACTTATCCAGTGAATCGATTCGGTGCGGTCCTGGCCTCACCCAGGATGGTGCGTCCCTTGCGTTGGGGCCAACATCAATGTATGTATTCTATATCCATGTCATCCTTCTTCTTTTTTTTTTTCATATAATTTGAGGGCATGAGCTCAAAATAATTTATTTATATTATCATATTTAATAAATTATGCTTTTATATTTGTTTTGTGTATTAATGAATGATTGGATTGAATGAATATCATGGGATGGATTGAAGTAACCACGGCTTTTAGCATCGGTTGTTGTTGAGAACGAGGTTAAATTTTAGATTTGGCCTCGATTACGGTGAAGCTAATTTTTGAATTTGTTATGGTTGTTTTAAATCAACGGAGTCTAACTGTTCTTTTAGCCTTGGTTGAAAAACTGAGGCTAAAAGATTATTTTAAACTTAAAAGTTTCTTTTAGCTTTGGTTTAAAAATGATGACTAAAAGAGTTTTTAAGCCTTAGTTGTCAAAATCAAAACTAATGCTTTAAACCACGAAACTTTCATATCCAATTTGGATGACCGAAGCAAAACTAAGGTTAAAAAGATTTAGCCTCAGGATTTTTTTTTCTTTCTTTCTTTCTTTTTAAATCTGGTTTTGAATCAAGCCTAAAAGCCATTTTTCTTGTAAATGTGATAGAATTTGATTGGACAGAAAAAGGTTGGCTAGAGATAATGTCACCACCCAATTTTTTAGTACCAAGCACGCATTCCAAACCCAACTACTTTTCACAATACTTAATCAAGTCAATGCATTTATATAGAAACATCAATCTAATATTATTAATGTATATTCTAAGCTATATCCAATCACAATTACATATCACATATCCAAAAACTAGATATCCATTCAAATCAACTATCGGGAATTCATCCAAGGACTCACTCATTTTGGATCTCATTCACATGTTTAAAATTAATAATTAAATCAAATAATTGTAATATAATGTCCGATACCCCAAATCGTAAAATTATTGTCATAACAATTCATAACTAATTCCAAGAATAGCGATTGAGAGCTAAAATGAATAATTAAAATCAGTTCAAAATGGCTAGTTCTTCTTCCATGAAATAAGGCCACGTGTCCCATAGGTCACTTTCGGCTCGATAGCATCCTCATCTTCTTGAGCCAATGGTTCGGCCTCAGTTGCATCTGTATGATTTTTCATCAATAGAGTATAAGCTCGTCAGGTCTAATAAGAATTTCCATCATGGTTCATCGCATTAAAATTAAAATAAAATAACAAACTAAAGTACACAATAGCCATCTAAACAATAGAAATGCATGGAATGAATGTATGCGTCAATGTTATGCAAATGCATAAATAGATGAATGCATCAATTGAAAAAATCGTCCACTTGCTTAAGTTGCATGACCGTCAACCTGCATCTACCACTTGGCAGGCTTCTACCAGTTTGGTAAGCATGGCAAGGCTTGCATCTAGTAACAATTCTACCTGGTACACCTTCCAGGGAGGTCTCTCAAGAATTCAAGTACATAGTGTGCATGTAAGAGATGAATGTTCGAATGTAGTAATAACGTTACAAACAATGGATCACATATATCAAATTGATATTTAGCTTAGAATCATGAGTTCAACAACATTAAACCAAGTAATTTTTACTTAACCGAAACAAGTGAATAACAAACATCATATTTACCATTTTAACTTTAATGGAGAGGAAACATGTTGGGATTATTCACTTGTAACTTGGTGATGATGATTTCATTATACTAATCAAGTTAGAGTGAACTAGAAATTCCCAACATAACCATATAATTGAAATTATATTAACTTAAATGATGGGTCCACCTTTGATTGATCAATTTCCCACAATGGAGTCCACTCGAAGGATCGCATGTAGTTTAATCTAACTCATTCGGACCCAACACAGGGTTTTTAATTATCACAAGCCAATGTGAGACCCACTTGATCACATCATCGTGGTTGACCACCATCCAATGATATTTAAATTGTCTGGACACACCTAATGTATATGAATTTGTACATATACTTAGTTCATTAATCCAAATATCTGAGTTTGGAATCAAACGTGTTTGTTTAACTGTCTATCGATTGGATCGACATCACCGTCGATTGAATTAACTTGAATTAATATTTTATCAATCGAATCAACACAAATAGAAAATCAAATTTGATAGTCTCTAGATAATATTCGACTTTGTCGTCGGATTGACTCGAATCGAAAGTCAAATTGAAAATCTCTAGATTTGATCTATTTTTTACAAATCGAATCAAAATTTGTAGATTTTTCTTAATTCCATTTTTAGAGTCCAATTA
This sequence comes from Magnolia changhungtana, assembly GCA_030180095.1. Lineage (NCBI taxonomy): Eukaryota > Viridiplantae > Streptophyta > Magnoliopsida > Magnoliales > Magnoliaceae > Magnolia > Magnolia changhungtana. The sequence goes on along the minus strand of JASAUF010000630.1, from coordinate 3,326,927 downwards.
TGCCTATCAGATAGATCCAAACTAACCATTGGTCATCTCTTGATCAACTGAGAGAGAGAGAAAGAGGTCAATTGATCAGCTAATCTGAACCACCCATGACCCACATTATTCAAAACTACATGATTTGATAATAATTGATGTCCAATCAGTGTGACCCACCAGACAGTCAGATTGTCATGATATGCTAGATATTAGCGTAGTTTGATCAAATAAATTAGACAGACTATTTAGATAGAATTTCACATGTCTAGTGACCCAACACAATATACAGTACATGAGTTACCTATAATGTCAATTGATCAGTGTGGGCCATCCAATGATCGAATCACTATGATATTCAATGCCCTAACAATTTTTTATGTTAGAAATCATATGATCCGTGTGGATCTAATCCCACACATCAAGATGGCCCAACACGATTCTCTGCACTAAGTCGAAAAAGTACTTGCATAGAGAATTATACTCTTTTACTGGATATTTTAGACACATCAATATAATGAACATATGGTTAATCTGAATCCATCATTGTATATATTTAATAGATATAATATAAAGTATCAAAAATTGAAGAAAGAATAATGAGATTACCATCAATTAATACGGTCCACCAAATGGTCAGGTTGACTCGATCCTTAAGGTTTTTGCGTATTTCAACATTAGAAAGTTGATGAATCGTATGGATTTGACTTCATAGGTCACTATAGGCTAACATCATTCTTTACGCCAATTCACATATGTCTTTATACTATGCATATTGAATAGATCGATATGATGAACGTACAGCTAATTCAACCCGATCATTGCATAGATTTATCAAAATAGGCATAGGTTACAAGAAAATTAAAGTAAAGATATCGTATTACCAACCTAATAGATCGAGCTTATGATTTCCACGAAGCATATCTTCTCTCCCTCTTCATTCTAACTCTAAATGTGTTTGTTAAAGAGGGCTCTTCATGTATCCTCCCTTCAAAAAGAGGAGTCGTTAGATAAGAGATAAATATGATGAATAAGAGAGAGATTAGAGATTTGACAGTTTTCTCTCTCCCATTCAAAATTAAAAATCAAATTTCATTTTAGATTTTTAAAAGAAAATTTTGATCGTTATAATAAGTGAGTACCTATTCGGTTAAGGATGCAGATTAGGTGTTGTTGTTGTCGTAATGCATGATGTAGCAAGACTTGATTGGATTGATGTATATTCAATTATATTTTTAGCAGCTACCTTGCTATCTAATAACACTGTGCTGCTTTCAAGGACCCAAATTGGATAATACTCTGCCCCTCCTTAGCTAGGAAACGATAAGGACTTTGAGGGTCCACCATGATGTATGGGTTTCATCCACATTGTCCATCCATTTCTTCGTATCATTGTAGGGTACAAGCCAAAAAAAAAAAAAAAAAAAAAAAAATCTAAAACTTAACTAGACCACACTATAGGAATCAGTAGTGATAATGACATCCACTGTCGAAACCTTCCCGAGGCCCACCGTGATATGAAATTGCCATCCAAATTGTTCATAAAGTCACATAAACCTTGATGGAGGAAAAACACAAATATGAACTTGATCCAAAACTTTCATCAACCTCCGAATGTTTTCAATTGTGTGGTATACTTAGTCTTGTATCCCGAATTGAGATATTAAAACAGATGAAGGGTGTAGATAAAATCTATACATCATAGTATACCCTTAAGTGTCCCCGTCCATTTAGGGGTACCCAATCTATATCCGCTTCCAAACATGCAAAAAACATGTTGGGAAGTTGGATATAGATTGGGTACCTCCATAAAGGCAAGGGCAGTAGGAAACGGGTTGGCTAGTGATCCTATCATTAGCCATTGGCCAACGGTTAGCTCTCAATGGGCCCACCATGATGTATTTATTTCATTCATGTTGTTGTATGAGCCCAAAATTGAGGTTGATCCAAATCATAAAGTGGACAACACAACGCTAATTTAACACCCACCATGAAAAACTTCTTGTAGGCCATAAAAGTTTTGGATCAAGTTATATTGGTTTTTTCCCCTTCATCCGAGTCTGTATGACCTAATTAACATGTTGGATGTTAAATAAACATTACAGTCGGCCCTAGGAGATATTTAATGGTGGACATTCAATCACTATTATTTTTAGTGGTGTGGCCCACTTGTTATTTAGATCTGCATAATTTTATTTTATTTTAGATCAAGCCCTAAAATGATATGTAAAAGTGAATAAAACACATATATCATGATGATGATGGGGCTCAAAGCACCAGCGATAGGCCACCTTGCCAGGGGCGGACATGGGTTTCCTACTAAAGCCTTTCCTGGGAAGTTCTTATGTCGAGATGCTAGGTGGGGCCCACCGTGATCTTTGTGAGAAATCCACTTGCTCCATTTGTTTTTTGAGCTCATTTTATGGCATGCGACCAAAAAATGACACAAATCCAAAACTCAAGTGGGCTATACAACAAAGTATTAAACGTTCACAGTTGAAACATTCATGGGGCTCAGAAGTTTTTGATTCGGCTGATTTTACATGTTTCCAGTTCATCTAGTAGGAATGACCTTATCACGATGAACCCAATGAGGTTTCAACGATAGACATTCGCCTATCTACATTTTACTGTTGTGCGGCCCATTTAGTTTTGGATTTGCATCGTTTTTTATCTAATGTCTTAAAATGAGCTCAAAAAGCAAATGAATAAGGTAGATTTCTCACAAAGATCATGGTAGCCCCACCTAGCATCATAACACAAGAACTTCCTACAAAAGGCTTTCGCAAGAAAACCACATCCGTTAGGTGCAATGTTATTGGCCAAATCGCATCCCTAGCACTATGGTAAACAATATTAGAAGCATTGTATGCATTCCTTGTTATAGAAAATGGTTTTTGTTTATATATATATATATATATATATATATATATATATATATATATATATATATATAGGGAAAAGGTACTATGCGCTCGAGAGCGTTTGTGAATGGGCCCCACCGTGATGCATTTCGAACATCAACACCGGCCCACCGGATGTACCATTCCATGTTGGGCCTTAGGCCCAAAATCAAGTCAATCTGTGACTTTAGTGGGCCACACTACATATAGAAGTGAAGAGGGGCCGTGCACCATTAAAACATTCATAACCATTTTTGAGGGCCCACAGAGATGTTTTTTGCAAATCCAGCCCCATCCATTATGTGTGTCACACTTGAATGAGGGTTCAAACAAAGTTTCAGGTGCATGGAAAACTCAGGTGGGTCCCACCAGTGCTTTTATATGTTTTTGGCATATATACTTATGGTTTTAGATGGTGTGGCCCACCTGAGTCACGGATTGACCTGATTTTGGGCCGTCTAGGCACACCATGGAATGATGCATCTGGTGGACGGTGTTGATGTTCGAAAGGCATCACGGTGGGGCCCACCCAGCTCGACCTCACGGACGATCGCTTTAGGCTCGAGCGCATAGTACCTTTTCCCATATATATATAATTGTTTGTGAATAAAAACTTAGTTTTCACCTTTGGGAATAGTCCTATGAGAGAAGAAAAAATCATCTTAATAAGAAAGGTGTTAGTACCTTAATATTTACTTGGTGAGATAGAGGAGCACTGAGACATGCATGGTCATGGTCTCGGACTCAATGCATGGGCGTGGGCATGTAAGTTAGTGTGGTTGTAAAGGCGCTAGTGATACACTTTGCATGTGTGCATCGTGTCACGGATGGGGTCACTCATTCACGACCTTACGCAAACTGGCACGAGGCAGGTGTGAGTCGAAGTGTGACAATGTCTAAGAGAGATGTGTTATGTGGTTGGATTCGGAGCATTGTGGGTAAGAGGTCTGAGAGATGCCTCTCTACCTTAGACCATGTAGAAGCTACTGCATGTGATTAGAACAATAGTCATAAATAACTAGCCACTATGTCTAAACTGCTAGCATGCAGTTAGTCTCTCACATGCGAAACGGTCAGAAATTGCTAAATAACATCTAGTTTATCATCAACAGTTAAAAACTACCAATTGCAATAATGACTTTAGACTAAAACATTCAACCACTCTTATATATATAAACCGAGCTTGGTCAGTTCTTTTCAACATCACAAATCATTCGACTCATTCTCTCAAATGAACTAGTAAACTCTAAGTGTTTTCTAATCAAGCGAGTATATTCAATACAAACTTGAGTCAAGAAGTCTACAAGAACCAAACTAGTATAGTGATCTAATCTAGCAAACCAATTCTTCTACTTTCTATCTCTCTTTCCATTCGTGATTTTTCTTTTTATTTTCATTTTATGAAAGAATCATGTTTATAGAATTCCATCATAGGTTCCTTCGTACTTGTGGAATACAGAATCACAAATAGGCTAGTCGTATCCTGTAAAATATTTGTCTGCAACCTATCAACAATCTCAATTATTCTGAGAATAGGCGAATAACACTTTAAAGATAGCGTGATCACACCTGATTCAACCAGTCATTAATATTATATGTTTCGATTTTCAATTTCCTTCCATTTTACAATAATTATAAATATGTAATTTAATACTAATTAGATCCATCCACATAAAATTAAACAAATACATTCATCAGGTCGACCACACATCTACACAGTATTTCAATCATCCATCGTTTTTCTCGACGGTTCAGCATCTACCTTGTTGACGGTTCAGCGCCTACCTTGTTTGGGATCACAGGTGTGATCAAGCAAATGCAATCAGCATTCCTCAAGTTGTGGCCCACAAATCCAATGGCCAACAACAGTCTGACTTATTGAATTCGGGCCATTGACAATTTTCTTTTTAACCGTCCGTTTCAGCCAACTGATCCAATGTTTGGGTTGCCTGGACCACCATTGGATCTCCAGAGTTCCAATACATATGCCACACGTACGAGACATGGTTCTCCATCACCCCATTGTGTGGGTAACGGGTCAATCAGGGCCGTCCATCTAGTCGACTCTATCATGGATAATTCATATTAACAATCTTACACTTACTGGACAATCTAATCCATCATCTTTCTTCACTTTTCAATAATTTTCCATTAAACATACACACACACACCATTATTTCGAGGATCAGATGGCTAGTATCATCTAATCTGTGTCCATTTTGGGTCATTCTCCATCCACAGCTGACCCCACGGGGGGGAACACATCGTTGAGATGATCCAATGATCCCAGCCGTCCATGTTTAGGATCTTATGCCACACCATAGCAAGTTATGCAGAACGTACAATCCTAAACATCACTGTGCGCACGTGAATATAGAACATTGCAGAGAAATTTTCAATGGCTGACATTGAACCCAAAAATCAAAAAATCAGGATCATCCTTGAAGCATGATTACAGGATCATAATTCAATTATCGTATGACAGAGAAAATGGACAGTTCAATAATCAAACCATCACTGGAAGTGGGCCCCATAGAGCGACGGATGCTGGCAATCCCTGCGAGTAGTGACATAGCAAAAAAGAGCTCTAACACGTGGGTCAATGCGGACGCGGATTGGCTACTCCCCCTGACACCAGCCAATGGCTGGTGGTCGGTGCTCCGTGGGACCCACCATGATGTATGTGTTTCATCCATGCCGTCCATCTATTTTTACGGATTATTTTACATTATGAAACCAAAAATGAGTTATATCCCAATCTTAAGTGGACCACATTACATGAAACAGTTTTGAATGAGCGTCGACCATTAAAAAACATTATGTGGCCATAAAAGTTTCAGATCAAGATGATTTTTGTTTTTTCCCTTAATCTGGGCCTCTATGACCTAATCAACATATTAGATGTCAAATAAACAGTACAGTGGGCCTTAGGAAGATTTTAATGATAGATATCCAACCACTATTCTTTCATGTGGTGTGGTCCACATGAGATTTATATACCTCTAATTTTTGGGACCAAGCCATAAAATAATCTGTAAAAATGGATGAACGGAATGGATGAAACACATACATCATTGTGGGGCCCACAGAGCACCGACCACCAGCCCCGGGGCTGGGGCTGGTGTCAGGGGGAGTAGCCAATCCGTTTCCAGTCAATGCACCCGACCTGTCTGAATTTCTGGTCTCAAGTACAATCATCAGGTGTGAGCATACACGTACAAAACATACGAACGGTTGACAGGAACTCACCAACGGCTTAAATTAGCTGTAGACGTGTGGCCCACCTGATGACTCATCAGCCTGATTTTTAGGGGGGACATGGTACTCCGTAGTAAGGATCCCATCATGAGCTGCTCCATTATCCGTCCATCACATGAAACTATTTGATACACCACCTGCATAATCGAATATGGGTCCTATGCTTCAGTAATTCAGACCCATCCCACTGTTGATGGCCCATGCCCCACTCTTGGTTCTTCTTAACCGTCCATTAACAGATCGAAAATTGAACGGTTACGATAACCTGGTCGACAATACTTTTAAAGCATGCTCCATCCACAGTGGCCCACCACAGAAAAGTGTTCTAGATTACCAATCAAATGGCCCACTTATCAGAAGAAAACCTGCGCGTGCTCTGGGAAAGCTTAGCCGACGCATCATGTAATAAGGTAGAGAGTGGTAGGAACTGTAATAAGGTAGAGCTATCTCTTCACCGTACACGTGGAGATTTATTTGTCAATCCCAGTCGTCCATCTAGTCCGTCCTACTATGGATGGAAAATAGTTCAAGATAGATACCAGTAAGATGATACTCGACTTCTGAACAATGGCCTTCAAAGCAACGGTAGTTAATAAATGCAGTTTACGGTCGACATCAAGTGCTGAAAAGTTAAGATAGGCATGGTTAGAATCTTCTTGTGTATGTGATTTTAGACACATGTTCCATCTCTAATGATCTGCACTAGATAGACGGTCCAGATTAAACTTTCACCCTAACACATACACTATAGATAGACGGCTGTAGAGTATTATAGTCATCTGGCTCTACAGCATCATTTCAAAAAAGTAAAACGCAATTATCCTTTGTAAGAAAACGTCTGTTTTATGCGGCACGTGAAAAACGATTTTACCTGCTAGTAGTTTGGGCTTCGGTAGCTATCTTGCGGCTGAAGTGACGTCACCAAGTTTCGTCATTTGTAGGGCTATCATGATGTATGTGCTGTATGCACGCCATCCCCTCATCAGAGCGATCATTTTAGGGCATGAGCTAGAGAGAAATAGATAGTAGAGCCATCAAAGAAAACATTGGCTATTGAATTGCGTACTGGTAAAAATTTCATAGGGTTATAGAAGTTTTTCATGTTTATGTAAACTTATAAACAAGTTGGATCTCAAATAAACAAAAAGGAAACCATTACATAAAATAGTGGGAATTGAACGCCAACCATTAAAAGCTTTTTGCCATTATAAAAGTTTAAAATCGAACTTTATATTTGTGTTTTTCCTACATCTATATTTGTGTGACCTTATAAATATATTAGATCTCAAACAAATATCATGGCGAGCCTTAGGAAGGATTTAACAGTAGGCCTCACTATCCCACTATCACTAATTTCTATAATGGCTCTACTTTAGCTTTTGATTTACTTCATTTTTTGAATCAGACCCTAAAATGGTCTTAGAGAATGAATCGACAAGATACAACGCATGCATCATGGTGGGCCAGAAAACTTAGTGACATTACTTAAGCAACGGGGTAGCAACTAAAGTGGTCCATTGCTAATCCACATCCTTTCTAGGTCAAAAGCTAAGTGTGCCCACCATGGTGATGTTAGTAAGAAATTTACCCATCCAAAATTGGGTGGATCAAAAACTCAAACAAAGCACATGACTGGAAAAAGTGGGGATGAAAATAACAATCATTGAAACTTGCTATTGACATCTTCCTAATTTCCACTTTATGTTTATGTGCCATCCAAATTGTTCATCGGGTCATTCCTATGAGGATTAACTAAAACATAGACACTACCTAAATGTAAAACTTTTGTCGCCTGACCAATGTTTTAGTTGGGCATAACCCTTATAGTGCTTGATTGCATGATTTTTCATTTGCTTGGGCTTTAATGCATCCACATTTCAACACTGAAATCCTGAGTTCGAGTGCTCATGTGGAGTGTGCGCGTTGGGCAAGTGTGTGTTAAAAAAAAAAAAAAGAATTTTGCGTTTTTTTATTTTATTTCTTGCTTCTTGACATAAGCTTGCAAAATGGATGGACATGATGAATTTCTCGCAAACATCACAGAGGGCCCTAATGGTGGGGGCCATGGGCAATTTACATCCTGAAACATCCGAGCTCGTCAGGTCCACCATATTGTGTGTAAAATTCAGTCTGCGAATCAAGTTCTATCCTTGGTTATAAGACCTAGGTCAAAAAATCAGTTAAGATTAACAACCCAGGTGGGCGTGGGCCACACTACAATGAACAATAGAGATGGCATGCTAACCATAAGTTTATATGTGGGGCTACAGTTTTGTGCATCTTCTATTGAACCTGTTGAATGGTATAGCTTATTGTGATAAATTGAAGATACAAAAGCCCATGCCGTAATTGGATGCGGATTGGGTAGTACCCCGCTAGGATGTAGCAAGTGATGGACAGTCCTGACAGGAGTTCTTTGGGGCCACCGTAGCGTATGTACTTTATCAATGCTGTTCACCCATTTTAATAGATCATTTTAAGTCATGAGCTCAAAATGGAGATAAATTGAAGGCTGTGGACCACGTTATAGGAAGCAGTAAGTATTGAATGCCCGTTGTTGAAAACTTCTTATGATGTGTGCTTTATTAATACAGTTTGTCCATTTTGATACATCAGCTCAAAATAGAGGCAGATTGAAGGCTCAAGTGAGCCACACTACCACACTACAAGAAATGGTAAAAATTTAATACCCGGTCCACGTAAGTTTCGGATCAAATCTAATATATATGTTTTCCCTTCATCCAAGTCTACGTGACCTCAGTCAAACCATAAACTAAGGAACCGAACCGGCTTTTCATCTAGAAGGAGCCTGCACTTGCTCCTGCTACTGATTCGGAATTGCAGTCGGGCATAACTACTAGTCTAAGTACGAGGTGGCAAATAAATATCACGGTGGGCTGTAGTAATGTTTCAAGAATGGGCATCATTGTCACCATTGCTTCGTGTGGTGTCGTCCACCATGATGTATGTGTGGATACCACACATAAATCATGGTGGGGCCACAGAACTTGGTGACGTCACTTCATTAGCCGGCATAGCTACTCAACCTGTCAGCAGCTAATCCCGTTCAAATTTGTATCGGATTCATTTACGAGACCATGCCCTAAAATAATCTAAGCAAAAGATATGAACGGCTACATCTAGGTAGACCCTACGGTCAAGGTCGCACCCACATAGCTGGTTCCTGGTCGCAGTCGAGTCACGCTCGGCGGACGTCGATTCCCAACAAAAGCAGCGAGAGCTGATGGTCAGGTCGACCCACCCAAACACTGTTGATATTTTCATCAACAGTTTTGCCTTTGGTGATACCGGGTCCTGTGTGTTCCCCACTCAATGGGGCCCACATGCTGAGTTTTCAGAAAATCAGGACCGTCCATGCTGTTGTTTCTATTGTCTACCACCATAAGAAATGGTTATTGGATGATTTTAACCGTCTCTGTCCGAAGACGAATTTACAACAACCAAAAGATAATTTTTGACGGCTATAATTCAATTCTAAACTTCAAAGAATAGGATCGTCAGAAAAGTGTGATTATGGGTAGCAACAAGAATATGAACGGTTCAAAATCAAAGGACCATCACAGCATGTGGGCCCCAGTGAGTGGTGGAACTCTTTCATGAATATCGAACGCATCGTTCCTTTTCATTCGGTATTCCGTGTCGAAATGGAGTTGGGTAGCTGGTTCAAATGTTACGTCAGAGGCCGATGATTGACTTTCAACGTTGGCAGCCGCTTATTATTGACCGTCCATTCGTAGTCGTATTGTCGACATTGAGGCGGACACGCCTTAGATGCGAGTCATGCGACCGCGGAACCAGCGATATGGGTGGGACCATGTCCGTTGTGCTTACCTTGATGCATGAATTGTATATCCACGCCGTTCATCCGTTTTTTCAGATTATTTTACGGCATAATAAAAATTTTGAGAAAGATTAAAATCTCAGGTGGACCACATCAAAGGAAAAATTATTTATTGACCATTAAAATGTTTTAGTGGGCAACGAAAGTTTTAGATCAATCTGATATTTGTGTTTTTACTTCATACACGTCAGTGTGACCTTATCAACAGGTTGGATTGCAAAAAAAAATAACGGTGGTCTTATGAAAATTTTAATGGTAGGCGTTTAATGAACACGGCTTCTTCTCTTGTGGTCCACCTGAGACTTTTATCTGCCACATTTTTTTGGAACATAACAAAACATAAGCTGGAAAAACGGATGGATGGCGTGGATATACAATTCATGCATCTAGGTAGGCCCCAAGGTCAGGGCCCCACTCACATGGCGGGTCCGGGTCGCAGCTAAGCGATTAAGCGGGGCGCGATTAGAGGTGGGCATTTTAGACCCGATCCGGTGGATTCGACCCGTTCCGACCCGACTCGGTATCGTTCCGAACAGAACCGATGGTGTAGATCGGCCCTGATTGAGTTCGTCCATCTAGATCCGATCGTTTTTCGAGTCTGATTCGGATAGTAGTGTATCCGAACAGAATCGATCCAAAAACCCAGACCGAAAGGATCCGACCCGACCCGACCCGGGATGTAAATATCCCTCTATTTTTGTAAAATATTCTTCCTCAATAAAATCTTACCGCCCATCTATCTTTGGCTTTTCGTCTAGCGCCAAAAAATCCCGCTCAATGTACACCCAAGCACCCCGACTCTAACTCTCCATATCTGTCTATTTTTATCTATATCTCTCTTTCTGCCATTCAGTTTTGAAGCTTCACGGGATCTCTCTCTCTCTCTCTCTCTCTCTCTCTCTCTCTCTCTCTCTCTCTCTCTCTCTCTGTTCGGAAGAAGGGGAAAGAAAAAGAGAGTCATGGTCGATGGTTCGCATAGAGCTGTTTACAGCCATTAGTCTTCACGGTCGGACGAAGTTGGCAGAAGCGGATTGGCTGGTGTACAAGGCGGATTGGTTGGTGTACAAGGCGAATTGGCTGGTGTAACGTTTGCAAGTTTTATGGGTCTGATCACGAGGTATGTGTTATATCTAAACCGTCCATTCGTTTGGTGATATCGTATTAAGGCTTAAGACAAAAAAATAAGACAGATCTAACCATTAAGTGGACCACACTATGGAAAGCAGTGAGAGATTGAACGTCTATCATTGAAACCCTTTTTGGGTTCACAGAGGTTTTGGATCAATATGAAATTTGTTTTTCCTCTTCATTAAGGTTTTTGTGACCTTATTAACAGATTGGATGGAAACTAAACTTATGGTGGGCCCTACAAACTGTTTAACGATGAAAATAATTATCTCTATTGATATTTATGGTGTGGTCCAGATGATGTTTGAATATCATTCATTTTTTTTTTTATAATGCTCTGAAATGATCTCTAAAAATTGATGAACGGTATAGATATAATAAATACATCATTGTGGGCCCTGTAAGGCTGTAACTTTAATCTCCAAGCGTTCGTACAACTCGGAGCTCGAGGAGCGTCAGTGCTCGTCGTCGCACGACACGTACCTACAGCAGGGGAGGGGATTGCGTACTGAGTAAATCCTGTGGGGTCCACCGTGATTTATGTATTTTATCCACTCCATCCATCCATTTTACCAGATAATTTTAGGGTTTTATAATAAAAATGAAGTATATATAAATCTCAAGTGGACCACACCACAAGAAACAGTGTAAATTGAACATCTACCGTTGAAAATTCTTGGGGCCACGGAAGTATTGGATCAAACTTGTATCTGCTTCTTTTTTTTTCCCCCCTTAATCCATGTCTATGTGATCGTATGAACAGGTTTGATGAGAAATAAACATCACCATGGGCCCTAAAAAGGTTTCAACGGTGGAAATCATTATTCCAACTATTTCCTATGGTATGGTCCAGTTGAACTTTAGGTATTATTAAATTTTGGACTCAACTCCTAAAATAATATGTAAAAACGGATGGACGGCATGGATAGATCATATACATTCAGGGTGGGCCCAACAGTTTTTACACAGTAAAATAAGAGCGTGCTCAATACGATTTCTCATATTAGCTATAAAGGTGTCAGCTGGTGACAGCTATAGCCTGTATCACGAAGCTTCTTCAGGAAGCTATTTCGTACAGAGTTATTTTATTTCGCTAAGTAAATTACGTGGGGCCCGTTTTGATTTTTTTTTTTTTTTTTTATTTATCCACACCGTTCATTAGTTTTTCCAGATCATTGTAGGGATTGATGTTAAATTTTTAAATATATCTAATAATTAAGTAGATCACACCATAAGAAACAGTTGAAATAATAAAATGAACGATTCAGACTTTGCCCAATCCGATCCGACTCGGTTTTCCTAACCGAGTAGGACTCGAATTGGTTCAGGCCAATAGGGATTCGGATAAGTGCGAGTTAGATGATCTGGATCCGGCCTCGGATAGGATCGAATTCGAGTAAGGCCTTGCAAATTTCGAATATGGTCAGGTTGGACCGAATCCGATCCGACTCGGTCCAATGCACAGCTCTAGTGACAGCTATAGCCTGTATCACAAAGCTTCTTCAGGAAGCTATTTCGTACTGAGTTATTTTATTTCGCTAAGTAAATTACGTGGGGCCCGTTTTGATTTTTTTTTTTTTTGTTTATCCACACCGTACATTAGTTTTTTCAGATCATTGTAGGGATTGATGTTAAATTTTTAAATATATCTAATAATTAAGTAGATCACACCATAAGAAACAGTTGAAATAATAAAATGAACGATTCAGACTTTGCCCAATCCGATCTGACTCGGTTTTCCTAACCGAGTAGGACTCGAATTGGTTCAGGCCAATAGGGATTCAGATAGGTGCGAGTTAAATGATCTGGATTCGGCCTCGGATAAGATCGAATTCGGGTAAGGCCTTGCAAATTTTGAATATGGTCGGGTTGGATCGAATCCGATCCGACTCGGTCCGATGTCCAGCTCTAGGCGCGACTTCCTTATATCCCCAGGTCCACCGAGGCGGGCGGATCCCTGACTGCGGGCCCATCTTGATCTATGTGTCTTAAATCGATTTCGTCCATTCGTTTTGACGGCTCGTTTTAGGCTACAAGACCAAAATTTAAGTAGGTTTAAATCTTAGGTGGACCACACCAACTGGAACCGTGGTGATTCACCGTTAAAAAAAGTTTTGAAGCAAGCTGATATTTGTGTGGTCCCTTCATCCAGGTCTCTGTGACCTTATCAACAGGTTGGATGGCAAATAAACATTCCAGTTTGGGTGAGAAGTTTTTTTTACGGTGAATATTTAATCACTGGTGTTTCCAGTGCTGTGGTATAACTAAGATTTAGATAAACTTCATTTTTTGGTTCACCACCTAAAATAAATTTTCAAAACGGATGGACGGAATGGATGTAAGTCATATAAATTAAGGTGGGCCCCACAGTTAGGGATCAACCAACTTTTGTGGATGGTGGATCGGGGGATCCACTCAAGCGGCGCCCAATTCAGCGCGAGATCCGGTGCAGTCATTTGGTGGGGTCCATGAATCGAATTGGTCCAAAATCAGGGCCGTCCATCCGGTGCAGACCACACCAGGATTGGGCCAGGTTTGTCCATGGTTGGTCTGACCTGATGACTGGCCCAGAACCAACACATCTATTTGCACCGTCAATAGGGACTCTTCAGTCTCTGGTCGACAGCATCTAAGTGCTGAACAATAGCTGCGCTTGACTCGACACATCAGCAGCTGCTCGTTGTGTGACCGTTCAAGCTTCGGGAACGGATTGGCTACTCCCCCTGCCACTAGCCAATGGCTGGTGTTCGGTGCTCTGTGGGCCCCACCATGATGTATGTGTTTCATCCATGCCGTCCATCTATTTTTTATAGATCATTTTATGGTATGAGAACAAAAATGAGGTATATCCAAATCTCAAATAAACCACATTCCAGGAAACAGTGTTGAATGAATGTTGACCATTAAAAACTTTTTGGGGGCCATAAAAGTTTTGGATCAAGCTGATCTTTGTTTTTTTCCCTTAATCTGGGTATGTATGACCTAATTAACAGATTGGATGTCAAATAAACAGTACAGTAGACCTTAGGAGGATTTTAATGGTGGATATCCGATACTTATTGTTTTCCTGTGGTGTGGTCCACCTGAGATTTATATCCCTCTTATTTTTGGGATCAAGCCCTAAAATGATCTTTAAAAATGGATGAAAGGAAACACCAGCCACCGGGCTGGTGGCAGGGGGAGTAGCCAATCCGTTTCCTCAAGCTTCGATGGTATGACCAGTGGACCCCACCACCAACGAAAACAAATGTTATCGGATTGCGTGATGTGCGACAAACCACCGACCTTGGTGTGTTGACGTCACTAAGTTTTGTGGGCCCACCATGATGTATGTATCATATCCACACCGTTCATCCATTTTGCAAGATCATTCTAGGGTTTGATATTAAAAATGAGGCAGATCCAAAGCTCAAGTGGACCACACCATAGAAAGCAGTGGGACCACTATTGAAAACTTATTGGGGGCCACGGAAGTTTTGGACCAGGCTGATATTTGTGTTTTCCCTTCATCTAGGTCCGTTTGACCTTATGAAGAACAAATAACATCATGGTGGGCCTTAGAAAGGTTTCACCGGTGGGCATCATTGTCCCCACTGCTTTCTGTGGTGTAGCCCACATGAGCTTTGGATCTGCATAACTATTGGGCCCATGCCCTAAAATGATCTCGCGAAATGGATGGATGGTGTGGATAAAACACAAACATCATGGTGGGCCCACAGAACTTGGTGACGTCAACACACCATGGAGGTTGGTGGTGTGCGGCAGACCACGCAATCCTCTTCCGATATGCCGCGGGCTGCTTTCAGGTGGGCCCTCCCAAGACAATCAGAGGAGCTGATATTTTCCCAACCTCTAAGGCTTTCCACGTAACCCCACGTCATCCTCTTACATCACGTTACGCAAAAGGTATTATATAGTTCTTGTCGCGAGAAATTACACATCACAACTTGTACAAAGTGGGGCCCACATTGCAATGATCCAAGCCATTGATATGATGCATCAACGGTCCATTAGGAAAGATGATATAACAGCATCCCACATTCAAATAGGAAAAGAAGAAAATACCAGGTAGCTAGGATCTTACGGGATAGGGGATTTCTAGGGCATGGACCATTTGCAATGAAGCCCCATCATATCAACGGCTTGGATTGAAAAACAATGGGGTCCACTTGTGCAAACTGAAAACCCAAACAGAGAGTGGGAACTCTCAGGCCAAGCATTTACTAGAAATATACTAAATGGGAATAAATAAACGTAGTAAGTACAAAACCTGCAATTTAATAAAATAGTTCTACCTTTATTTAATGAAATTCAAATGGGATGGCGATGACGATTAGTTCTGTGATAAATGGATAAGGACAAGATGCAAGGTATCAACATGCATGCATCAGGCTTTTTGTTTTTTTTTTTGGTTTTTTTAATAAAATAAGGTGACTAATTTTAACTAGGGAGCAGATTGTCGTGTTGACGTAGCAGAGTTATGTGTAGCCTAACATGATGTATGTGTCATACCCAAATAATCATTTATTTTGTGAGATCATTTTAGGGCATGATTAATCCAAAGTCACACCACAGAAAGCAGTGCCGAGTATGCCGTTCACCATTGAAATTTTCATAAGGCCTAACATGATGGTTATTTGCCATCGAACCTATTGATAAGGTCGCATAGAGCGGAATGAAGGGGAAACAGAAATATCGGCTCGATCCAAGACTCTGGCCTTAGGAAGTTTTCAGAGGTAGGCAGTCAATCCCCACTGCTTTCTATGGTGTGGTCCACTTGAGCTTTGGATCTACCTCATTTTTTGGGATCATGCCCTAAAATGATCTCGAAAATAGATGGACAATATGGATATAACACATACATCATGGTGGGCCCCAAATCAAGACACCACCCTAATTAAGCAATCCACATCCTTCACTTAAGTCATGTTGGAACAGTACTTTTTCAATGCATCTAGACACAAAGGTGTTTGAACATGATTGTATAAATAACCTAATGTTGAGTTATTTACATAACACATGTCTAAATAAGCATATATGACTCTTGTACACTTACTAATAATTACGAGTGATACACATGATTTACTTGAAAAATGCATAACACCTGGATTTCTTGAAGATGGATAGTGGCACATGTATTTTATGCATTATGTGCACGTGAATAATTTGGACTTGAAGATTGAATGTAGCACATGTAAGATGGTTGAACACAGGCAGTCATATGACACATTTACACATATAGCTTTTTTTTTTTTCTGTTTTCTTTTAACACACACACCCCCACACACACTCACGCTGTAGTGGGATTTCACCACCTATGGGTACTCGTAGCCCTTGACTAGGTGTTGAAACTCCTAAAGATTCTACCACCGGAGCAAGAGAACGGACCCTACACATAAAGCTCATATGGGCAAATATAGCAGATGTGAATGCATGTGTAACAAAGATCTCTACTCGCATTGTATGAAAAATGGGCTAAAACCAAGCTTGCCTTTGAACTGCCCATTTCAATCCACAGTAACTGCCAGTCTGTCCAAACAAGGCGGCCAGAATAGAACTTTTGCAGTAACGAAAATAGATCTGGACTGTCTGTTGGGGACGCGGATTTCCTGCGAAAGCCTTTGGCAGGAAGTTCATATGCAAGGGTGTGGGGTGGGGCCCACTACGATATTTGTGAGAAATCCACCCGTCAATCTGTTTTTCAAACTCATTTTTAGGGCATGCGACTGAAAATGAGATGAATCCAAAGTGGGCCACACGAAAGGAAACAGTTGGGAATCAGTTAGCACCGTTGAAACAATTTTACGGCCATAAAAGTTTTGTATCAGTCTTTTTGTGTGTGTGTGTGTGTTTTCACTTCATCCCAGTGGGATTGACCTTATAAACGGTTTGGATGGCACATAAACATGAAGGTGGAGCCCAGGAAAGTTTCAACAGTAGGAATTTCTTTTCCCAATTTTCCCTCTCGTGTGACCCACTTGAGTTTTGGATCCACCCCATTTTTTATCACGTCCTAAAATAAGCTCAAAAAATGGATGGACCGGGAAGATTTTTCAGAAACATCAGTGTGCCCCACCCCGCATCCTTGTGCAGGAAATCACCGTCCGTCCGTTGATCTGACCGGCTCTTCACAGGGGGTGGACCCCACAATGATGCATGTGCTGTATCCATACCGTCCGACCATTTGTAGAGATTGTTTTATGGCATGAGAATAAGAATGATATAGATCTAAAGTTCAAGTATACCCCACCATAGAAAACAGTGGGGACAGTGACATCCACCGTTCAAAACTTCTTAGGGGCCACAGAAGTTTCCGATCAAGCTTACATTTTTGTTTTCACTTCATCTATTTCTATGTTAACTTATGAATAGGTTGGATCTAAAAACTACATCATGGCGGGCCTTATAAATGTTTCAACGGTGGGTGTGACTGATCCCACAGTTTTCTGTGGTGGGTCCACTTGAACTTAAGATCTATCTCATTCTTTTTCTCATGCCATAAAACGATCTCTAAAAATGATTGGACGGTATGGATACAACACACGCATCATGGTGGGGTCCACATAGCTTGGTGACGTCACTTTAGTAGATCCGCGCCCCTTCACAGGTAAGCCTTGAGAAAAAAATCATACTGATCATATGATTGAAACCATCCCGTCAGCAACATGTAGAAATGAATGGAAAAGATGGCTGGACCATTAGGACGGTAGTAGAAGAGTCGAATGGACATATAGAAAGAACCAGATAGGTGGTGTGCATGACAGCAAGCCCAAATGGTTTTTTTTTTTTTTTTAAAGCATAGGAAGGGTTAATATTTGTTTGTAATGAATGGAGCCTCCACGTTGGACTTGCGGGCCCGTGGGTGGTTTATTCAAGCCAGCAAAAATTCAACTCTAACATTTCCATTGCTGGCATACAAATGCACCGATAAACCCCATTCAATTTCAACGTCCAGGATCTTCCGATTTGGGTGATTTTGGGGGAGTGATATGGGACCATCAACGACAGTCCCACATGAACAAACTCAGTGCACAAGAATGTAATGACTTTGTTCAGTCACAATTTCCAGATGCAGACTTCCCTAGTTGTGAGGAATAGGGATCTTCCCTGTTGATCCAAGTCCACCAGTTTGGTTTATCCAAGCCAAGCCATTGATCTGATGGCCAGCATCATTCATGGCCCATGCCTATGAAATCTCATCAATTTGTCAAACAATAACCTTTTTGTTGTTGGCATGCAAACACATGGTTAACAAAATCTTTGAATGATTCCATGATGGGGCCATCAGATCAATGGCTTGGATAACATGGTCAAACTCAGCACAGAACGGGAAAGCTCCCTATTTGTCACAAACGGGCAACTCAACATCTGGTGTTTGTTTATAATTAAATAAATTGAATGCCCAAGATATATGATCATACTATCTTAGCAATCTAAGACTTCAAACAGATCATTATTTTCAAATTCAAGTTCATTTGAGAAATATGACGACATAAAAATAAATGAATTACAACTCAAACAGATCTACATCTGAATATCAGAATCAGCTAGAAATCAATTCACCTGTCCTATCATCGGATCCCTATTATTATTATTATTATTATTATTATTTTTTTTTTTTTTTTGGGGGGGGGGGGTTTGAGATGGTTTCATGACAATGTTTCATGACAATGGAGTATGGTCCATTAATCATCAGTTTCCCATGCTAGGGTGCATTATGTGGAGGGCAGCATTTAGCGCACCCTGCCATCTGCATTTTGTGGGATGTGCAAATTGTCAAATTCCACTCATTTCTCATTGAGTGGTGCGTCCAAACAGGCCTTTAGGTTTTCAGAACTCTGAACAAATGTAATTCAGAGTGACAGATAGAAACTAGATTAAATACTGATTTGTTGTGGAGGCTGCATATCTTTTGATAACCCATTGGCTTGGCTGAATTCATCGACTCTTTGGTATAGGTTGCAGAGTAGCTGTGTGCAGACCTGAGGAGATGTGCAAGGGCCACACATGATATAAATGACATTTCCAAGAGGCCTCATAAAAATGCCATCTCCACGGAGCTTCTGCACAAGAGAGCTTGCATAAAGCGATGCATACCTGGAGAAAAAAAAGAAGAAAAAGAATAGATGTAAAACTGTTAGGTAATAGGATGTGCAAAAACTCTGTTATTGTATTATCATCTTCAGGCCTGTTTGGGTGCCACTTAAAAATGAGTTCATCTCATTTTAGTTGATTGTAATTACATTTTAGAGATCATATTTCTTTTCGGTAAGGATTAAAAATAATCTCGACACCCAACAATCACAATCTCTACAATACAAAATTAGGATTACCTAAAACGAGACAAAATCCTCTTTCAAGTGGCACCCAAACAAGCCCTCAATGCAATAAAGAATCTTTACAGAACATAGATGGGAGATGCAGGTAATGTAGCATACCCAGAATTAGAGCCTTCTGCTCTCAGTTCTAAGGCAAAGAGAGTTCCCAATGCTACCACTCTTTGCACTGCTGGAAGGGATGATAGTTGAAGGACAAGTTTATCATCCCATAACTGCAAGCATTTTTACAGAATGTATTAAAGAAGGTGACAAGAAAGAAATCTGTCTATTCACAGAAATGAGGCCTTGATACCTAAGGAATAAAACAGAAGTGATACAACTTTTTCTTTGGTCAATTACTGTAATCCAACTCCTTGACACTTGCAAAAATACAAACTGAGACCTAGATTTCATTTCATTGGAAAGAAATGTGATGGCTATCTGCAATAGTAAGAACTTGAATCTTACTCAACCCTTGTGCCAATATGGCATGTGTGAGATCCGAACCTTAGGCAGAGGTCTATTACATGTCATAGCCAAAGATCAGACCAGTCAAGTCATCAGATGAGTCACACATGCAAAAGGACAATAAATAAACAGCTAAAAATAATTGCCCGGTGGTCCACATTTGACATGCAGACTGGCTTGTGTGGGTCGGCCTGCTATTTTGGCCACAGCATACAGTGTGGTCACCTGACAAACAGCATGAATCTTGTATGTGCGCCACATGTGCATGTGTGTAGAGTAGGACTGATATCTTATCCCGAGTTGTTATAGAACCTCTCTTACCAACACCATGCAGTGGGTAAAGAAACCAAAGCCATGGTGCCTGGTAGTGACCAACAGACCAAAAAAAAATGCCATGTCAACGAAGCAGTCCAGACAATAGACCTACAAGATGTAGATCAATCTGATGGCTTTAATTGACCTATTATCTTGTACAACTCGGAAGAAGTTCAAAATGGGTTATTTTTTTAATGTGTAATATCATCAATCAAAATGAGAGGTAATTCCCAGGAAATGAGTTTCACCTATGTTATTCAAAGTGAAAAAACCTCATGAGAGAAGTCCTCTTGAGCCTCTCTACTAGGGCAGCCAATGGGTCATGTCCTAGAGTTCCTAGAGATCGGTCTAATTTGGTCAGGATCTTCCTGCATCTGGCTCCTTTTGGGGCAGGTCCCATTGCTTAGAAAGCGTACCCAGACCTGATCAGATTTGGGTACCCGTCAGATACCCGTCAGATACCCATCAGGTCAGGCCCACATCGAGTAAGGCTATTCACATAGCCAGGCCCACCTAAATGGATGGATTAGATCACACACACACAGGAAGTTTGACACGTGGTGTAAGTGAGTGCCCTAATGCCCTTACATGTGTGTGGCTTAGTAAACCTCACACACCCAACCCAACCAGATTTTAACTGAGTCCAATATGGACCCAGACCCAGACCTGACTAGACATGTACCTCAGTCAGATCCAAAGTGGCAGACCCGAACAGTTCAGGTCCATTGGGTACCCATTGATAGCCCTACTCTCTATACAGGATGCATCATGAAGCCTATAGTACAGATCCTAATCCAAATCAAAACAGAAGATGAGCTAAATTATATTCAAAATGTAACTGATGCATATGCATGTGACACTCATTTATGGCTGTCAACAGAGCAGGCCTGGGTTTGATTTGGGCCCTGAATTCTAACTGGTAGAGCCACAGCCTTATTCAAAAATTTGGATCATACTTTGGCCCAGTCCCAGCCCATTGACAACCCCACACAGAATAAAGTAACAGAAACACCTATTCTGGGTCACCTCTCTCAGTCGCCTTCCTTCAGGAATGATATTGAGGTTTGACTGTGGATCCTTGAACCATTGTATAGCTTTGGCAGCTGCTGTGCATCCCAAAGCATGTGCAGAGTAGGAGTGGCCATGCAAAAGAGCCATGAGCTGAAATCAGAGAAAAATAACTAAATAAACTGAGCGATTCATCCAGATGCAATACAATGTCATATGCCAATGCTCAATAATGCTCTGACTGTAGGGACACCTGCATGGAAACATGCATGACAAACAAATAATATGGATAAGCTCAAGGTTTGAATTTCAAAAGCCTGGACTCTACTTTGGACTAGATGGTTGCAACTGCATACACTTGCAGCATGACCTTAACATGAATACGATGCTGTAGCAAGATGTTCATTGTTAAAGAAATTATTAGAAATTGTGTGAGCAGTAATACATTATTTTCAAACAATATATTGACCGCGCAAAAGTGTTATGGAATTTGATGTAATATATGCATGCATATGACATATTAAATAAGCATGAATACATTATGACACAAACTATACTAGCTTCATCAATATAGTGTTTCGAAAATGACTAACGATGCACCCCACATGGTTAAGACCATTTAATGATGCACCCCACATGGAAATGCAAGTTAGGATTGACTACTGATGCACTCCAAATGGTTAAGATCATCTAACAACGGGCCCCATGTGGAAATACAAGTTACGATTGACTAGTGATGCCTTTCTTGGGTACTTATTAGGGTGAATGGAAATGAATTTTCCTCTTGTGCCCAATCTTAACCTATTCTTTCTTTTACCTTGGGAAAAGCTCTAGTTCCAACAAAAGTTTATCATCTCCTAGGCCCATAGATAGATAAAGAAGATGAAAGAGACAGGTATGAGAGATTCAGGTGCAACCTACTCTAGGGTTGTTTCTGTGGATTCCTACCTTCATCCATCCACCTTCAGTCGGGATACAATCTAATTTTTTCTCTGAGTTTTTATTTACATAGAAGTTGCTTGTAGATATGATAGGATTGTTGAATGCATCTTCTTCTTCTTCTTTTTAACTCTTCCACCTTTTTTAGCAATTCCGATCATAATTGGGAGGTTCACCTTGGGTAATCACCTTATATGCTCAAGCATGGGGACATAGCCACATAGGTCTTACCAGACCTGCTATAGTTTAAGCCATGGGTTCAGCAACATCAAACCATATGAGGCTTATGAGCACATCTCCATTGACAAAATAATGGTTTTAAGAATGTGTCCTCTTGGAGAATTACACTCATCAAGAATGATGCAGTGAAAAGGCAGACATTTGGGTAGTGGTTGTATTCAGTGAGCAAGTGTATATTTGCCTACAGAGCTCACAATGGTTAGCTTAATCGCTGGTCCAACCATTGCTAAAGCAGGAAGAAAAAAATGTGTATAGGAAGTTGCTTCTTCCGCAAATTGATCATTAAGCAGAATTTCTTAATATCATTTTGGTAGAATAAGTACCTTTGAGTCTCCTTTGAATGCATTAAAAACAGCATCGGTTGCCAGTGTAGCTGACAAGGGTATTATCCCCCCGGTCATCAGCTTTGCAAAACAGGCTATATCTGGCAAACAATTTAGTAACTCGGCAGCCGACTGTATTAAATGAACAAACTACTGGTCAAACAATCAAGACAATGGAGGTAGAAAGGATTCTGTGGACACTGTACTAGCAACCAACCTCAGCTCCGAGACGCCAGAAACCAGTAAATACTTCATCAAAGATGACAGGAATTTTTCGACTTTGGCACTCTTTAACAAGCACTCGCTGAAAAAGTGGATCAATAAAAAGCATGCCGCCAGAACCTTGGATAACTGCCAAAAAAAAACTAATGTAATTGGCTAGACGTGATGTGAACTCCAATCACACAGCAGTACGAATCATCACATCGACTAAACACAAGGTTGATCACATAGATATAAGAAGAAATAGTACCCACTTTTACAGTTATCGGTCCTTGAACTCCAACATGGAAATACAAAATCACATATGATTGGCCATTAGGCCCATTACATTTGTTCAATACACTTACGAAGAATATGGTATTAGATTGTCAAATAATAATTCTCGATGTATCTAGGTGCGACTTGGTGAATAATACATATCAAGGATTAAGTTTTGTGACTTTTGTCAATCTATAGAACATATGCTCGAGAATAAGTAACTTGCTATGCATATGTTGAGCATTGTCCTTAATCAGAACAGCAATCAATAAATTAATCAGAAAAGCATTCCCATTTCTGGGTCTCCTCATGGTTCAGCGGTAGACACTTGTGCTTCTACTATGAGGTCATGGGTTCAAGAACCCATGTGGTGTGTGTGTGGGTGTAAGAGCGTGTGTTCTCACCTTTCAAAAAAAAAAAAAAAAAAAAAAAAAAAAAAGAATTCCCATTTCTACCACACTTGCAAGCAGTGTTTGAAATATCGGTATCTCATTATGTATCATATCCTTGGGATATAGATACGTATCAATTATCACACGGGATATATCGTTTGTATTGGATAATTTATTGCACTTTTTGGGAAACATGGGAAACATTGGTGAAATGGTTGAATTTTTCAACGAAACTTCAGGGATTGTTAAAAAAGACCTCAATACATACTTTTAAATCATAACATCTCAAAAAAGAAGTGCACATAATAGGTTTCCTTTGTATGGAGTCATGAGCTATGCACTGTCTGACTGAACTAATTCAACTATATTCAAATTGAATGCATAACATTTAGAATGTATGTGATGATCATTTCATCAAACACTCATAAACACTTCGAAATTAGTCTCAATTGGTAAGTGGTTGAAGGGAAATTTCAAAACATAATAATATTTTAATTAAAAATGATTTTTATTTTCCGAAAATTGACGAGGAATTAACAATCAGTAGATCAACTCTCATACATGCTTGATTTCATGTTTGGAGTGCAACATTGCAAGCAATTTAGGAGAAATTTTGAAATTTCCCAAATCGGACCACCTACACTCCAATTTTGAAATTAGAGTGTATGTGATGATCATTTCATCAAACACTTGTAAATAATTCAAAATTAGTATCAATTGACAGATGGTTGAAGGAAATTTTCAAAAAAAAAAACATGGAGATCATGAAGAACCAATGGATTTCAAAATCAAAGCTCTAACTCCATGATTTTCCATGCAAAACATGAAGAACCAATGAATTTGTAACCATTTGACATTGATTTAACATAATTTCAAAAAAAAAAAAAAAAAAAGGGATCGGAAATTGAAAATGCTCACCGGATCGAACATATGGGATATATCAGCACTACCAGTGCGTTTCGTATCGCATAGGTGGGATACAAGATATATTGTGGGATATATCGGCTGATATTGCTGATATTTAAGACATTGCTAGCAAGGAAACAAATCATAGGTTGTGAAATTAAGAAATCCACTTGCCTGGTTCTATAATCAATGCAGCAACATGATCGGACCCATCTGATCTTGAAAATGGTAATAATTGTTGGGATATATAGGCAGAATAATTTCCAGCAAGACATGAAGAGTCCCTGCTCCCATGAAATATATCATCACGGGAGCTAAATGCTGCAAGGAAATAAAAAAAAATCAACATAAATTAGGCCATTAATGAAATGAAACTAATCAAGCTGTGGCGAGAATGCTTCTCATACTTCTTTCTTCAGGATTCAGCTTATCAGACTGTAACACTTTAGGTAAGGAAAGAATCCAATCTCCATTGCACATAAAAACTGTTGGAGGATCCAGAAAGAGACCCCTTCCTGAGTACCTGCCAAATGTCAAACCTTCAGTTAAGTTCAATATTTGAATGTGGTTACATTGCAGTATATCTGGTACATGATGTGTTCTATTTTCTCTGTTCCTTAACATGATTCGCAGGCATAACTTTCCATAATGGAACTCTGAGGTTGGGAATGATAAATTCTGTTCAATATGAGATTTTTTTTTCCCCATCAAGCATGATTAAATCTTTTAAGCATATTGTTGCCTTAAGAATACTTATTAACTAAACATTTCCTCAGGCAACATTTATATATATATATATATATATATATATATATATATATATATATATATATGTATATATATATGGATAATGATACTAAGGGAGGAGAAAATAAGACAATCACAATGAGGGAAGGACAACACCTACCAACAAATCACAAAATTACACTGGTGTGTAGGAGTTCCCAAGCGTAAGCGAAGGACAATTCACCTTGCTAATAGCTAGGGAGATTGTCCTCCTATTAATAGCAAAAGATGGAGAGGAAAACAAGATGTCTATCATCCAAACCAAGTTCCTAAGCTGATTGGATAGAAAAGCAGATATATAAATGGGTCATCCAACCTTGAAGGGTCACGCCAACTCCAACTATCTGAAGAAGCCCCATATAAATATCCGAAACTATGCATAAATTTTCCATGAAAAATTTAGCCTCAAAATTTTTGCAATTGAAGATCTAAGAAGGAGCATCATTAATATTTGACTAGCTGTCATCATCAAAGCCTTGTCCCAGGTAATTGGTGGTAGCTTTATGAATCATTATTGTCAACTGTGTAATGAAGAGTTCTAGTAATTCCTCCATCCTTGTTTATCAGTAACATAAGTGTTAATTTTTCATTTAGGGCCTGTTTGATTTTTCAAATCCTCCGTAAATACATTGTAAATTAGTAATTATTACTCTTTCAGCTTGTTTGAAAATTGAAGGGTATTTCCACCTCGAAAACCGGTTTTAAAAGATAGACTAAAATTTTTGGGGCCCACCATGATATATTTGACATATCCACACTGTCCATTTGTTTTACTGAAACCTTTTAGGGCATGAGCAAAAAAAAAAAGGCAGATCCAAAGCTCAAGTGGCCCACACCAAAGGAAATAGTGGCCTTAAAACGTCCACCGTTGAAAGTTGTTTCCTTTACCGGGCCCGCATTGATGTTTATTGGTCATCTAACCAGTTCATAAGGTCATGCGGACATGGATAAGGGGGAAAACACAAATATCAGGTTGATCCAAAACTTCTCAGGGCCGCAAAAAGCTTTTAATAATAAGCGTTCAATTCCCACTGTTTCCCAAGGTGTGGTCCACTTGAGCTTTGGATCTGCATCATTTTTGGGCTCATATTCTAAAATTAGATTGCATAACAGATGGACGGTGTGGATAAGCCACATACATCATAGTGGGCCCCACATTTATGTTGCACTTGTCCTCGATTTTAGCATTCAAAAAGTAGGTGTCAACATCAGCCTTGAGAATGTTGCGGAAATTACCTAGGTAAGTAATTATTACCTATTTACAAAGTATTTACAGTGTATTTGAAAAATCAAACAGGCCCTTATAAGGAGCAACAATTCTTATAACAAAAGAATTCCCATATTCTTACATGGCTAGGAATTCATACCATGGTTGTTGGAGGAAGCCTGTATAAGATGATGGTGCCTGAGCTTCCATAGCACCCAAGGTATCACCATGATAAGATCCGTTAAGAGCCAGGACCTGAATAAAAGAAGCGACAATCTAAGTATCGACTTATTCAAACCACCGCAATAGGTACAAGTACATTGTACCAATAGAATGCCAATTTCTGATATACAGAAACTCAAAATTGTTCTATTAAAATTGCCATTCAAAATTAATAATAGTTATCATTCTGTTAAAGTTTACTAATGTCAACTGTGGTCAGACAGCCAACAATAATAGATATATTAAATATATAATGTTTTTTTCTTCCATCAGTTATCCCAGAAATGAATCACAATGGTACTTGGAATCCTTACTCTTCACAGAGATGACCCCCGACTAGAGTATGCCTATTAATAACCAATAAAATTACTATGCTTCAATTCAATTACAACAAATGGAGGACAGAATAAGATGTCTTCCTTGAACTAGCAAAGATGTCTTTCTGGAGCCCTTGATATCAAAACTGCTACTAGAGAGTGCTGTAAGGGAGATTTTGATTTATGGAAGGTCTGGGGCCTTCTTTTAAAATTTAAACATGATCGAAGAGAAGTGAATAGGAAGAAAGACAATTAAACAAAAAGTGGTGGCTCCTTATCTTATATCCTTTTCTTCTCTTGTTTTTTCCTTTCTATTTGGTCACCAGGGAAAGGGCAGAGAAAGAGCCCACTGAGACCCCACAGTATGGTATCAAGGAGGGGAGGAAAGAAAAAGAAAAAAAGAAAGCAAAATGACAGAGATTGAACTCAAAACAAAAATTGTATATAAGGTATTCATGAAATCAACAGATCGGTTTTGTCTGCATTGTCCCATGGGCTTGTTTTGCATTACAGTCAACATAATTTCAGGCAAGAGATTGCATCCATATTAAGCCAATCACAAACTGATTCAGGGGATTTTTCAAGAGATTACAGAACCTCACTTGAAAGTTCATCATTTCATTGTCAGCGTGTAATAGATGCATGCTACTAACTCGAACAGCTGGTGTCATCCAAACATTATTCTATGTTCACACGTCCAAAAGGGTGTCAGAAAGGAACTTCGATAGTGTAGAAGCTTTAGTACTGCCCATCATGTATTTTGTGCCAAACCCAACTACGTGAATAGCATAGCAAGGACATGTGACCTGAAGTGTTAAACATTGGCCCGAAGTGTCTGGGTATAATAGATCTTAACTGAACATAATAGAAATAGGATTATGTTCAACAGCATAGTGCTATTTGAGTCAAGATTGCAATGATATATGCGTCAAATTGCCATGCTAGAATTTGCAAACAGTTGGCAAATATAAGAGATGTAAATCTCGTATCATTAATCTTCATTACATCTTGATGGGGACATCTCACGCACATGCACGCCCCCCCTATGCACGTACGCAAGGAGGAGAAGGGCCCCACCATCAATCTAGATCGATGACGACGTCCAGGGAGGGCCTCCTAATTAGAGGACTGTGTTTTGGTTTCTTAGAGTGGATCTAATCATCATGTGGATTCTACCATTGGATCTCATGATCGTGGCCCACTACCCTAGATAATCTAGGGACTTTGAGTTTTGCTTATTATCATTATTAGGAACATCATGAACGATTTAGATTGCTTTGATTAGTTGTTATTTTTGTTACTTCATCTCTAAGTAATAGTGTGCGCACATGGTGCGACTTTTGGGTATAGGGTTTTCTTATAAATAGGCAACCCCTTGTAGGTTTTTTTCGCATTGAAGATGATTAATAAAATTTTGTGTTTTCTTGCTTCTCTAATGCTTTGAGTTGTGAAAATCTAATTGAGTGCAAATCTCTCCCTTCTTCGAAAGGCTAACTACCGTGGTGCAAAGCCACACCCATCCCAATTCGCCCCCACCTCCTACCATTTATATTCATCATCTCCCACAGCCATCCCATCTCCAAATCCATTTCTTTTTGCAGTCAATCTTTCTTCTACAACAGATTTGTAGAATCAGGCCCTGCAGGAGGGCTGAAACTTCGGCGGAGCACCGTGCACAAACCAGACATCCGATCGGCGTGAAACTTGTCATGAAGGTGGACCTCCCCTGGCCGACCAACACCTAGTTGGCTGATTTCAGATTCGTGGGGCAGGATCCCACACACGTGCGTCAGGCCCGGGCTGCTGTCCACATGTGTGGATCACCTCGGGCTCGTCTCTCTCCTCTATTTCACCCTCTCTCACCTTATTTCACTAACCCTAACCCTAGATAATCCTAAATCCCAAGTTCTATTCCGCTTTTGCAAATCCTATGCTTTCTTGATTTAAAACATGTGCATCCCTTGGATTGGGAAATAATCTTTTGCATGTGTGGATGAATCTACTCTTCTTTGAGCATCATTTGGTCTATAATTTTAATTGATTCAGTCCTAACATGTGTAAGTTTGGACCCTCGTAGATTCCCCTTGTTGAATGCTTGACTTTACGTGAGATGTAGAATTTTTGTGCTTGTTTCAAAATTAGTATGATCTAAAGCCTGAAATCTTGCATATCATATTTAATTTTCATGTCCTGCATCACATCTATCGGTAATATCTCATCAGGTAACTAACATTTAACCTGCTCTTGCATCTGTTCATGGGTCTTAAAAAATGCACAGTTTTTTTGCTACACTAGCCATCTCTAGGCCCCGAGGTTCTACTGTTATGAGGTAGTCTCATGAAATCATGCTACATCTGCACTAACTTGACTTCACCTGCCCTCTAATCCAATCTACAATGTCCTAGGAAAAGGCTCGAGAAATATCTCTATTTCATAATTGGTATGCCCTACATGAATGCCATGAATGAGCAGAAAATTTCTTCAAACTAGTATTAAGCATTGTGCATCATAGAGCGTTTGCATGCAATGAAAAAACACCTGAACCCAACTTTGGAGTAATGAGGCTGACCTTGAAGTTAAGGCATCTTTCTACTAAGTTGTCCTTAAAACGATCCAAGATTCCATGATCAAATGAGAATTTACGAAATGCCATCTTGAGAGCAATTTCAATGGCGGTGGATCCATTGTCAGAAAAGAAAGTTCGTGAAGCCCAACCTGCATAGGAAGTAATGTTGCTCTTGTTAAGGCATATTGATCATAAAGAAACTAAAAAAAGTGTATCATTATGGAAACCCATAACATATAGTAAAAAACCCATGCCGATACTAGTGCCCTCAATCTGCTGGCAGCATGGTTCCAGTATCTTTGACTACAACTTAACCACCAGAAAAAGGGTACAGTAATGAGACGAGAAAATTGCTAGGTCTATATGCAAATATTTCTATCTAAAGGCTGATCAGGACAGCAGATCAACATGTCAAAGGAAAAAAATATACTTCCATTGAAAGAGAACGTTTGACATTAAAGTGATGGCTTTACCTTCAGGATTTAAGAGAAGAAATCAGGGTGCAAATCATTGAGTTGCATTTATTTTAAGAGATGAAAAATATGCACTTGAAAAGATGTATTTTGGGTAAGGCAAACATATCCAATATATATATATATATATAGCTAACCTCTTCCAACGCCTTCAAGCAAGAGCTCCGCACAGTGTAAAGCAGGCTCATAGACATTCTCAGGAAACATCACATGCCCAAACCTTGCAGTTGCATAACCCATATCTCTTGCCAGCTCAATCTGAAACCACCTAATCACAAAGCCATAGTGAAGAAAATTTTAGAACAATAGAACTGATGAGAAACACAACATATAAGGGTTCAAACTTGTTACTGTAGTAAACATTTTATAAATTTTCCAAGATGATGGAAACTAGAGAAGGGGCACAACTAGCGATTTAAAAGAAGAAAATCAACTTGAAAACAAGTGAAAACTAATGTTACTTTATCCATCACATCTCAATGCAAATGACTGAAACCACGGCCAATATCCACTGAAACTGAAACTTGTGTTGATGGGTCCATACCATGTAAAAATAAATCTCTTATAATTTTACAACACTCATCTTGAAAGGATATGTTTTCCATTCACGCCCTAATTTCTATATCAATGCCGATTGTCATTTGTCCCCCAAAAAGATGTAACTTTTAAATAAATGGCTATAAAATGCCATTTATCTACAATTAATAATTTTTGGGGTTTAAGTTAACAACCCAGGATGTTAACCCAAGGAGATTTGCAAATCATCTGTGAGTTATGAATACAACCATAGTCCTGATATTGTGGCCACTTTTAATGTTCTATCAAAACTGTTTTGGCCACAATGGATAATGAAGCACGAGGAGAATGTTCCAATATCAAAGTGGCGACTCCAAGTTTCCTAGGGGATTTCCTTGTATTTGGAGATAGAAGAAGATATCATGACTTCATAAGGAAACACGATGAAGTTAAAAAGTGTCAATCGTAGTCAGTACAGGCAGCTTGTTAGGTGAAAGCTAGAGCAAACAGGAGTATGGTATTTTTACTATAAAAAAATAACTATGATGTTAAACTCCTATAGATCTCAAAGAGGAGAGGCATGGTTAAGAGTTTTGTTCACTAGTGTCCTTGCCACCATCTATGTTGAATGTATTGCCTGATTAACTTGACCTCCTTCACCATTAAGTATATCACGAAAGAACGCTACATTTACCAAAGACATGTCAGAGCTGGCATCAAATCATAAGATATGAACCTTTTTTTTTTTTTTTTTTGGGGGGGGGAGGAGGAGATTACAAGAACTGATAATAATAAAAATAATTAGAAATAAGGCATGAGAATCAGAAAATCAGTTTGGTTTCATGCCAAGGAAGTCTACCACTGAAGCTAAGAAATATAGGAAGAGGAGGATCTCCACATGGTCTTTATTGACTCGAGAAAGCTTACGATTAAGTCCCAAGAGAGTGAATCTGGTGGGTTTTGGGAAAAGAAAGGAGTTTCAAGAGGATATATTGACATGATTAAGGATATGCATGAGAGAGCAATAACAAATGTGAAGACCACAAATGGAGAGACAATTGAGTTACCAATTATTGTAGGCTTACTCCAAGGGTTGGCATTGAGCCCATACTGTTTTTGTTGGTTATGGATAAATTAATGAGGAATTTGTTGGAAGAGGTCTCATGGTGCATATTTTTTTTGTAGATGACATAGTTTTGATTAGCAAGACGAGGGAGGGCATAAACATGAAGCTAGATTTATGGAGGGATGCTTTAAAGTCTAAAGGATTTAAAATTAGTTAAGACTCTAACAGAAAATATGGAGTGCAATTTTCGTAGCAATAGGAGTGGGCACGTGAAATTAGTTAAGATTGCTGACAAAGAAGTTTCCCAAATGATCACTTTCGATGTGTTGGGTCAGCAATTCATGAGAGCGGAGAGATTAAGAAGGATGTTGCTCATAGAATTCAAGTAGGGTGGAACTAATGGAAATGTGCCTCTAGAGTTTTATGTAATCGTCGGGTACCAATCAAGCAAAAAGGTAAATAAATGAGTATAAGACCAATCATGCTTTATGAAGCAGAATGTTGGGCAGTTAAGGAACAACATGTTCATAGGATAAGTGTAGCTGAAATGAGGATGTTCAGAAGGGTAAGTGGCGAAACAAGGATAGAATTAGAAATGAATCCATTTAAGGTTTGATTGGAGGTGGGTTCTAGGGAAACAAAAGAAAGATCAAAGAAAAGAGAGATTGGGAAAGTAGAGAAAGAGAAAAGAAAAGAGAAGAATGAAGATAATACCTTATTGAGAAGAGAGAAAAGTAGAAAAGATAACTAAGGAATCACTCCTAGGGGTTTCACACCACCAATCCAATCACAAAATGATTTTTTTTTTTTTTGCTCAATCTCAAAGTAAAATGAGAAAATTCTTCTTTATTCATAACATGCATAATGGCTAGGGTGGGGAGGTCCAACCCTTTAATCTCAGAAAGTACATTTTACAAAAAAGCGCACTCAGAAAAGATTCTTAACATAAAGACGCTTAAAGAATTAAAAGTTGTTCCTAACTCCCTAATTTTAACACAAATACAAGTCATACCAAAAATAACGAAACGTGTAAACAAACTAAACAACTAAATTATTTCATGACCCATGGGAGTTCATGATTAAGATGTTCGATGATGATGATCCAATCGTCAAGATGGTCCACAATCAAAATCCAACAGTCCGATCATCATATCCACTCGATCCAACGGTCCGATGTGTCCATCAAGCTCCTATATGCAGCCCATATGCATCTTCCTAGTGTGGGGTTCTCCAAGATACACGAACATGCATGTGGATTCTTCAACATGGCTAAGAATGTGAATTGAGCCAAGTGAGCCCCATGTAATGATCGTCTAGCCATAAGGAGACTGGCTTAGCCTTCTTCATCTAGTATGATGCTTGGATGTCCTCATCATGAGGTAGTAAGAAAAGACTTGATGACTCATGGTCTAATTGTAGTTATGGCCCTTGATAGAGTTGAATTGCATTGAAGGATTCATTCAGCCCACCCAATTAGTTGGGATAAGTCTTAGATGACGACGACGACGATTTAGAACTAACAACAAAGGAATGCATGAAAAAAGACAAGACTTTGCATAGGTGACCTGTAAGGTAGCATCAGGTCCTTGAGTCCACCAACTAGCACATGCATCAAACTGTTGAGAAATAAGCTCAGAAGTCTGTTGATTCCCAACCTACAATGAGAAGGAAAATAAATGTCTAAGAGCTAATACAAAGTAGATATACAGTATTATAATAACAAAGTGCAACACTAAAAGCAATGTAAGTTTTGCTTTGACTGTGCTCCAAGAATCCTATAATAAACTGAAAGCAAACTGCATCATGACTCTGCATACTGACATTTGTGGAAACTGATCATATCAGATGCAATCATCCATATTAGTTTGAATCATTGGTCATAGAACAGAATGAGGAAGAATTAGCAAAACAAGAATCATGAGTTGTTTAAGCGCAAACCTTGTGGACTGCAAAATTCTCTCCACATCGTGAATCTATTACTGTGACAATATCTTCAGGCACAAGATTGTGCTGAGTAAAAGGCCACCAGAAAACATCAACTGCCTTCTTTGGCATGTCATGTAATCTTTTTATCCTTTCTGAATAAGCATCTAGCATTATATCTTGAAGAGAACAAAAGACTTTGTGAGAATCACTAAACCATTGCATAAGGTTGTCCAATGGATCTTGTGGGATATGTGGCAACACAAGCACAGGCACCCTACAAAAGAAGAGAGGATCATTAGGTTATTGGACTTAAGTTTAATTGAAAGTAACAACATGATAGAGCATAACCTCTAGTAATCTTCAATAATCCAAACAACATTAAAATGGTTCATATGTCAAATTAGTAGAATAGGCTACAAATAATGGAACTGAAGGTAATTGATAACAGGCAGGAAATGAGAGAAATATTTCAAAAGAAAAATAACACCTAAGGATGTTATGCAAAATAAGGAGTCAATTTGGTCCGAACCTCCTATACAAGAGTAAGATGGTCCCAGCACAAGTAACCTATGTATGTGCATGTTCACCAGCTTGGAAAAGGGAAAGATAAAAAGCAGTACATTACCTATTTTGCAAATAGGACAACAAGGCTGCCTCATTTAAAAGGCCATGATCCTCCAAAACGACAGCAACAACATCATAACCTCTAAGTTTTAAGCTCTCATATGCTGAAATAGTTCCAGAAATACCACCTAACCGTCCATCTCCAATAAGAATAGCTGGTAACCTAAAAGGCCTGGCTTGCAAAAATATATGTATATATTAGAAAAAGACGAAACCAAAAGGGAACCAAACTAACATTATATAGAAAAATATGAGCTATAGCTAATAAAGGCAAACAAAAAGGTCTGCAGGAATGAAGAAATCATGAATTATGAATGACAATGAAAGAAAAGAATAAATCCATGAATAAAATCTTGACATTAAGGGGTCGCTCTTGCAAAACTTAAAGCCTACTGAAGAAGAAGAAATCAAACCATCCTCAAGACAGTCGGCATTAGAGTTAGCTTCTCTTGGAATCTGAGAAAAGGAGAACATCTGCCCAAAGCAAAGATACCACACTTACTCAACAGGATCAGCTAATCTCCAAGGATATGAGTTCCCTCTGGCCCATAAGATGGTGTTAGAGGAGCCTCCTTCGAAAGTAACCCGACTAAGATTGAGGTTAACAGCAAATCTGCATGCATGAAGAAGAGAAACTGATTCGGCAATGATCAAATCACTGATGCCAATGCACCCATAGAGTGTGGGCACTTAGATAGGTTAAGCCTCAACCTTTAACAGTTTTACTCGCTGCTCCAATGTCCATAGAAACCTCACATGATTTGGTTCCAACGCCCTATCTTTCTCAAGGAAATGCATATCTATCATCAAAAACCACATTTCCTTCTCCAATCTTGCTACTCACTTCCATATTAGTTTTTGGGTCCCTTGATCCTTTAATGCCAAAGGCCAATCTTATGCATTATTTTACTCTGTGACACAGTCTAGATATGGTAAGTTACAGTATACAATACTATTTCCAATCTCGTAACTCTAACAAATTACATACACAGGCAGTTGGTCATCGAAAAGATGAAAACTTTTCTCAATTGTTGCAAACTATTTCTCTATAATGCCCATGCTTACACTAAGTTTCTTAAAACATTTTACAAACAAAGAAAGATATGATTCACATGCATCTTGGGAGGGGGTCCATATCTTTCCAAAACCTGAAGGAGGTATTGGAAGGAAGAGAAATTGTGTGTTTCTTGGAAGTGTTGGTGGAGATTTGTGAAGGAGCCAAGCACTCTCTACAGGGATGCTGTTGCTGGAAAATATGATGAAACTGAGAAGGGATTGTTCCTGGTAGTAATGACTCGAAGAGACAGTTTGGATGTGTCAAAAGCCATAAAGTAAACTGGGAATCCCAAGAAATGGAAATAGCGAGGACATCTCCAATAAAATGGGCAACATTGGGAAGAGTGATGTTCTCTTTTACATGGTGTAGGTGATAACACTATAAGATGTGATTCTAGGAAGATATTTAGGTAGAGGCAATTCTCTTGCCCAACCTTGCCTTCCTTTAAGCTTGGAATGAGGAAAATTTGCAAATGTAGTGGGGAAAAAAGTGGGAAAAACAAATAAGTGGGCTTTCTACCTGTCTCAGCCACACAAAGATAGGAAAGGGCCATCCTGGTCCCAGTGCAGTCAATATTGACCAATATGAACCTGTACAACGGCCCATGCATCCGAGATCGCGAATCGAATCAGCGATACAGCATCTTCAAGTTGATACAGTCCCGATATGACCATATTGATATGCACAAGGATCACTCACTATCAGCTCTTTGTGCCTGTCACGTAATGTTTTACTGCTTGCTTGGAAAACGGTTCTTTAAAAAATGTCCTAATATCAACTGTTCAATCTTCTTCCCTCTAGGAGAATTTTAGGGCATTCCACAGTTAGACTCAATGGACCAGTGCTTTGGTTAGCGAAACAGGGCCCCCACTTGTCGGAGTGAATCCCCATGTATACTCTGCAAAGATGGAAAGCATGTATCGTATAAGTCCTATTGAGAAATGTTTTAGTGGGCTATGTGTATGGAAAACTTCCCATGCACATAGTTGCATTTCAACTTGTCATCATCCACATCATCAATCTGGTCCATCCATTAGATCTAGTCTAATCTTCTTACATTACTATGCAAACACTACAGCAATCAAAAGTTCCTAAACATCCTTGACTCGACCTATTTTTAATGAACAATCTTGTCCATCAATTTCTCCATGCGACGGACTAGATACTTTGGATCATCCAATCAGCATGATTTTTTCAAGGTTGCCTATGACGAGCGGAATGGACCTAATGGAGGATCCGGGATAAGTATTGTAGATGCCACCTACTCCAAATGCAACTATGTGCACGGTAAGGTTACAATGCACTCAGCCCACTGGATCATTACTCACTCTTATTTACAGATTATTTTTAGAATTGAGTCTAAAGTGAAGCATAACTATCAGGAAAAATAAAAAAATTTACAATTCTTCATAATCAATCAAGTCCCATCCAATGAGATTCGCACTTCACCACTCATTCTTTCAAACATTTTCCTTTAATGAGTATCAATATCATGTCAAATTATGGGAATTTTACCTGTATAAATCGCATTGAAGAGTTCCTGAAGGCCCTGGACTCGCAATTCCCCCAGCTGTCTCGACCACGGTCCAAATCTGATCCCCCGAACCACAATCCCCACCACCCTCATGACATCCTACATGCCTCTGCAACAACTCCCGCAGCACCGAATCCTCCACAACCGCTCCTTCCCTCTCCGCAGCAAGATGTGGCGAAATCGCCTCCTTCCATCCATAAATCGTCTTACAGACCAGCTCAAACACCCCAACCTCCTCCCCTGCCCCAATCCGCCTCTCCTCATAGCAGCACAAATCCCTCAAACCCTCCCCTCCAGTTCTGCCACCCACCACCTCATTGGCAGCCGGCGCAGACGCCCACAGTGCATGATTCGACGCGTGGAGGCAGGCCGAGGGCTTCCGGCCGTGGAAAATCTCAGAGACCTTGCGGAAGACAAAGCGGGAGTCGGAGTCCTGAGGGAATCCGGTCTGGACGGGCTTAATGTAGGTGAATTTGGCGGGATTTGGAGAGCAGAGGACGGAGGCAGCGAGGCCAGTGGAAACTAGGGTTTTTCCGACGCTGGTGTTGGAGCCCCAGAGCATGTAGATGGGGTGAGAGAGGTTCGTTTGAATGGGGAGATGAGATGGTGAAGAGGAAGAGCAGAGGTATTTATAGAAGTGGAAAGAGAAGAGAGGAGATGAGAGAGAGCGGCGAGAGGAGCGATGGAAGATGAGAGATATCGGAGACATCGGCTATGGCGTCTGAAACCCTAGATTGAGAGAGAGAGAGAGAGAGAGAGAGAGAGAGAGTAATAACCCTACTTCAGTTGGTTGAGATTTTAGAAAAGAAGGAGAGAAGAAAGGCGCGAAAGGAAAATCAACGGCTCATCCATCCGTAGACGTATTTTCAAACGCCGATTGCGTACTGAGTAACTCAGTACGCTAACTCTGTGAGGTTCACCATGATTTATATATTTAATCCCCTCCGTCCATCCATTTTATCTGATAATTTTAGTCTTTAATAAAAAATATTATTTACATTAAAATCTTTAATTGACCACACTACAGGAAACAGTGAGAATTGAGCCTCTACCGTTGAAAAATTATTGTGGGCCACAGAAGTTTTTTATCAAGCTTATATTTGTTTTTTGCCTTTCATCCATGTATGTAATATATTATTAACAGGTTAGATGTCAACTGAAAATCACTGTGGGGTCCAGAAACATTTCAACGGTGAAAAATCACTATTACCACTGTTTTCTGTGGTATGATACACTTGAGGTTTGGATATTCTTAAATTTTGGGTTCAACCCCTTAAATGAGCTGAAAAATCGGATGGACGGCATGGATTAAACATATACATTCACTGTAGGCCCAACTAAGTTTACTTAGTACGTTAAGAGTGCACGGAGTAATTCAGTACGCAATCCGATTTCGATAAAAACGAGAGCGGTTTAGGTGAGCCCCGTACACACCTTGATGTACTTATTATATAACCGTACCGTCCCTCCGTTTTTATCCCAAAAATTAAGTATATCTAAATATCAGGTGGACATACTTCAGTTAACGTACTACCGTTAAAAACATTTTAAGGGCCACCTTAATGTTTTGGTAAGGTTTATTTTCCATACAGCTTATCAAAAACTTTCATAGGCCATTAATGGTCAATCATTACTATTCCTAGGGTATGGTCCACCTTAGAATTGAATCTGCTTTGTTTTTGGGAAAATGCACTAAAATGATCAGGAAAAACGGATGGACGGCTTGGATATATAATAAATACATTAAGGTAGGCCCTGCAGTAAGCGCCGCAGCATCTTGGGATGCGGATTAGCTACCGACATGTGTCGTCACCGAGTTATGTGGGCCTCACCATGATGTATGTTTTGTATCCATACCGTCCATCCATTAAGATGAGATCATTTTAGGGCATTGTCCCAATAATGAGTTATATCCAAAGCTCTAGTGGACCACGTTACAGAAAACAGTAGGGAGAGTGATGGTCACCGTTGAAAACTTCTAAGGCCACAAAAGTTATCAACGGTTGGCGTAACTCACTCCACCGTTTTCTATGGTGGGTCTAGTACAAATTTGGATCTGCTTGATTCCTTAGCTAATGCCCTGAAATGATCTCTTCAAATAAATGAGTGGTGTGGATACAACAAATACATCATGGTGGGGCTCACGAAATTGAAATTGGGTGACATCAATTGAAGTCTCCCACTCAACCTGTCGGTAGCTAAACAGCGTACAGGGGTTAGGTCGAGCGTACAGGGGTTAGGTCGGGGCGGCACCTAATCTGCTCCGGATAAAAGAAAAATTAGTCTGAAAGTGCATGATGGATGATGCGCAGGCACTTAAAAATAATTTTAAAATTTATGTTTTTTTTTTATACATGAAATTCAGTAAATATATGTCTCCCTTTTGATGCAGCTTGATCCAAAATTTATGACCATTTGATAATTTCATTATTGGATTGGTAGACATTTATTGGATGGTTGGGGTTGTCTACAGGTTGGACCTGGGGTTGGCCTCAGCCAATTTTGAACTGTTTCAAGCTGGGCAGTCACTAGGGGCGTACATCGAGTTGAGTTGGCCGGCTCGCCACTGATGACCTGAAACCCTAGATTGGCTTGAGCTCGAGAGAGTTTGGTAACCCTACTTCAGTTGGTTGAGATTTTAGAAAAGAAGGAGAAGAAAGGCGCGAAAGATCAGTTGAGTTCATCCATCCGTAGACGTTTTTCAAAACGCCTTGCGTACTACATCTTGAACTCAGTAAATTTTTCATTGATATATATATCTAATCCCCTCCGTCCATCCATTTTTCTGATAATGTTTTTTTGATCAAAATCTTTAATTGACCACACTACAGGAAACAGTAAAAATCAATAAAAAAAAATTATAATTGTTTCATATATATATTTGTTTCCTTTCATCCATGTATGTAATATATTGAACAGTCATTTCAACAACATTTGGTCCAGAAAGCAACATCAATATCAAAGTAACTATTACCACTATTTTCTGAATTGATTCGATTTGAGTTCGATTTCTTAAATTTTGGGTTTGATTTGAAATCGAGTCGAGCTCGGATGGACCATGGATTAACTCATTTCAAATTCCCCGAGTCAACTCCGTTTACTTAGCCAAGTCAAGCAAGCTAACCGTGCTAGCTCAGTCCATGTACACCCCTAGCTGTTGCCCTAGCCCTACTCAAAATATTAAATTTCCAGGCTTGGGGCCGGCCGTTGACACCCTAAGTTGGTGGTGAAAGAGTATTCAATTGTCCTGTTTCAACAAACAAGTCTCCACTTAATCAGGAGTTGCGATTTTTAAACCAATCTAGTTTTGGGAGTGCGAATTAGGTGCATTTTCTTCTGCCATTTTGTAGTGTACAGTGAGTTACTGATTTTCAAGTGTACAATTTCTGAGCAACTATGAGTACCATAGGCTGCCTGAGAATCATGCAATTCCTCTTTGGATTTGTTTGATTTTTTATTTACAATTGTAATTCAATGTAAATAAGTTGTCATTATTTAGCTTTTATCATACTGAGTAAACTCTATTGAGCCCACCATGAATG
The DNA here is from genome assembly GCA_030180095.1 of Magnolia changhungtana. Lineage (NCBI taxonomy): Eukaryota > Viridiplantae > Streptophyta > Magnoliopsida > Magnoliales > Magnoliaceae > Magnolia > Magnolia changhungtana. The sequence continues at coordinate 3,286,572 of JASAUF010000630.1, read as the reverse complement.
TATGTGGTTTAGGGGCCGTTTGGCACCGTGGATTGGAGGAGATTGGAGGATATGGAGGGGGTTTCAAATCCCCTGGTTGTTAGGTAGCATAAAGTAATTGGGTTTCAAATCCCATCTTTGAAGGGGATTAGCTATCCGATGTGACGTCACCGAGATTATGTGGGCAAATCATTTCATAGTTTTGTGTAACATGTGTGTCATTATAGATGAGATCATTCTATTAGGCACATGACCCAATAATGATGATCGGCATATCCAAACATTGTCTAGTGTAAATCAACACATCCAAACATTGTCACCGTTGAAACTTCTACGGCATTCAAACATTGTCAACATTGTAAATAAACAATTAAAATTGTTGGTTAGTCACTCGGATTTGCATGATCTTGTGCTAATGGCCCTTCGAGACTTGGAATTTCAAATCATTTTGGATACAAAAATATATTTGGGGATCACTTATCACAACCCTTATGTCAAAAATTATATATATCAGTAATTAGAGATATTAAAGTTGAATCAGTAATTAAATTTGAATCCTTGTAAATATACCATGTATAGGTACTTTTGGATTAAAGTCGATGCACACTCAGGGTGCCAAACAAATTGGGAGGATTTCAAATCCAAGGGTTTCCAAATCTAGGGGGTTCCAAATCCACGCTCCCAAACAGGTCCTTACCCATGTTTTCCAATCGTTTTTCAAATTCGTTTAAGGAGTAAACCATATCAAGAGCTCAATTGGACCACACCACATAAACAATGGAATAATGATTTCCATAGTTGAAACCTTGATAGGGCTCACAATGACGTTTATTTGTCATCATAACATCACACAGGCTCACACGGGCATGGATGAAGGGAATACACAAATATCAGCTTGATCCAAAACTTCCGTGGTTCGAAAAATTTTCTTCGATAGCCGCTCAATTCACATTGTTTCCTGTTGTGGGGTTAATTTAAGCATCGGATATGATTATGTTTTGTATCAGGCCCTAAAATTATCCAGTAAAATAGATGGACGGCGCCGATAAAATACAAAAATCACATCCCGCAGAGTTTATTCATTGCCCAGTCCACTTCCATTTATAATAAATATAATAGCGGTCTTGACATTTACAGGTCCCAATATTGACATTGAAAGGGAGCTTGCTTGCCTAAGCTTAGTCTACCATACAACTTCAGTGTGTAAAATTTGTGGAGCATTTTATCCACGCCATCCATCTGTTCTATAAACTCATTTTAGGGCTTGAGCCCAAAAATGAGTAGATCCAAAGCATAATTGGACCACACTATAGGGAATGGCGGGAATTCAGTGCCTAACATTAAAAACTTTTCGGGGGCTACGAACAAGTTGGATGAGAGACACATCCCTGTGAGCCTCTGGAACTTTTCAAGTTTGAGTGTTGAGAGTCATTATCTCCCTTGTCTCCTGTAGTGTGTGCACCTCATTTTTAAACTCATATCATGGTAAAATGGTGAGATGGATCACACATCCATTATGATGGGACTCATAGATTTAATGGGATCCCTATACATGTTGATTTCATGCATTTTGGCATGATTTTGGAAGTGTAACTGTATAGGTATTTTATTCTCATTCAAACACCCGTCAAAAGATTTTTTTTTTTTTTTTTCTACACACGCGCACACACACCCCACACACTCACGCTTGTGGAATTTCACCACCTATGGGTACTTGAACCCTTGACCGGGAGTCGAAACTCAGAGTCTACCACCTGACCAAGAGTAAGGAGTAAGGACCCAACCATCAAAAGTTATCATTATTCATTTACCATTATTTATAATAATAATTGAAAAATCAACCAGCCTAAGAATTTAATTAGAGAGTAGATTGCATACCGAGTAATTCAATATGCTATAGTATAACCTGGTATGGTATAATGTGCTGAGTAAACTTTATAGGCCTACCATTGTATATGTATCCTATTCAGTCCATCTGTTTTTTCAGTTCATTCTGGCCCATAAGCCTAAATTTTAAAAAATATGAAAATCTCAAGTGGGTCACACCACAAAAAATAATGGGAATTGAGCACTTGTCATTGAAAACTTTTCAAAGGCTACAAAAGTTTTTTATCAATCAAATAATTGTGTTTACCTTTGTCCATGCCTGTGTGTCCTCATGAACATGTTTGGTGAAAAATAAATATCATTGTATGCTATACGAAGGTTTAAATGGTGTGGTTCACTTGTGATTTGGATAATACTTCAATTATGGGATCATACTTTAAAATGAGCTGGTAAAATAGATGGGCAATGTGGATGGACACATACATCACCGATGGGCCTTAATGAGTTTACTCAACACACAATCACTCTTGTTTAACTAATTTAGGTATAGGCTAAATTGTTTACTCCGGTGGTAGACTCTCAGGAGTTACTTGGGGAAATGAGAGAGAAAGAGTGAGGGGATGGATTGATATGGATGGGATGATGGATGGATTGATGTGTTGTAAGAAGGGATGGGTGGAGGGAGAGGTGAAGTGATGTGAAGGTTGACTTTAGGCTTGCTTGTGTAAGAGAAATGTATGGATTGTTGTACTTGGGTATGGAGTGATTTGACATTGATTGATTGATTGATGAATTGATGGGACATATCGTAGAGATTCTCTCAAAGTCCGCAACGCGCGGTATTTTCTTCGAATCAAACGCAGACTGACATCTTCCAACCTAAGTATCGATTTGGTACACGAGTTGCGGCGTTGGAACCGCAACCGCGCGCGCACGGCGCGCCGCCAAGGTACGAGTTTCAGATTGAGCCGCCTTCGGTAGGCAGGACTCGACTTAAGATTATGCGCAACGTCGGACACGAGTCGAAAGTTGCCGGAATTCGACCGGAGGGATCGCGGAAGCCTACGGAACGGTACGAAATAGGTTACGGGTTTTACAATAGTCTTTCCACATCGGTGGCAATTTGGCGATTATAGCCCCGACTTGGAATGATTCAGGAAGATCAATCTTTATAGCTTTGATTTTGTTTACTATTAGCTGCAGTTCTTAGATTTAGGATAGCAGCGGTTTGTTATCTATCATGTTGAAGTCAAAATACTTGGCGATGAGAAACTTGTTGGTACTTTCTTCTTCAACCTTGTATTTGAACTCCAGAGCAGCCTAGACGTTTGTTGGTACAGGTCGTACAAACGGTCGGAGAGCGTGTTCAAAATGTGTCCTCGACACAAGAGTTTATCTTCTGCTCGTTTGGTGCGAGCCGCCACCTGTTCAGGTGTGTCGTTGTCGGTTGCTTCAAGTAGCGCTTGCAAATTAGGATCTAAAATGTAGTAAATCTTTAGCGCTGTCAGGAGAAATTTCAGTTTATCTTACCATCTTGTAAAATTGGTTCCATCGAACCGATCAAGACATATCAAGTCCTGATTCATCAGTTTGATAGATGAAATACTGTCGGCTTCCATCTAAAATAACGCTTTAAAATTGTTGAAAATTATATACAATAATATAATTTCTGTATAATATGGAAACTAAAAAAATCACGATAATCAGAAATAAGGACAGGCTGAAGCACGTCTGAAAACGCTATCCTTAAAGCGTTATTTGCCCCTACTCAAGTGAATTGAGTAAGCTGATAGGTTACAAGCAAATTGCTTTCTGGATATATGACAAGCTTTGGGTTTGGGTTTGCTCGTTGAAACACGAAGGCCCACCTATTGGAACTCAATTACACAATTTCTAGCAGTATTACAATATAGAGAAAAATCCCCCCCCAAAAAAAAAAGAAAAAAAAGAAGAAGAGAAAAAGTGGTTTCGACCACTGCGCTGATCAATTCAAATCTTCAGCTACTGGTTCAGTTGAACCGTCCTAGACCACACCGCTGGTCTGTTCTTCAAGTTAAGGTTCAAGCCTTGCTATGTTGCTGGAAGCATTAGAGTATATATGTTAAGAGGGGCTGGCTGTCTCAGTTCGTATGGGTTTGCTGGAGTGAGTTGAGATGATTTGGAAACCCATCCAGGACCTCCTTTTATAGGTTATGGTGGCTGGGAGTTTTGGTCTAGGGACACCTAGTCAAGGGTTCAAGTACTCATAGGTGGTGAAATCTCACTACATAATTAAGTATAGGCTATTCACAAAGGTGGAGATTGAAGAAATGAACCGCGGCATGAATACAAAAAATGGAACACTTGTATTAGATTGTTGCAATCATTAGGATGGGTCTTAAATAGATATTTATTAATCCGATGGACCACACTTATGCATAAAATAGGCGGTTAGAAATGAGTTATTTGGTACTCTGCCTAAGCGTGACGGCTGATACGCAGGCACTCCGATATGGTATAGGTAGCATATATAAACTCAAATCAAACCGATAAAACTGGGAATCGGATTGCGTACTGAGTTACTCAGTACGCTCTTATCGTACTGAGTAAACTCTGTTGGGCCCACTGTGAATTCATGCGTTTTATCCACGCCGTCCATTCATCTTTCCAGATCATTTCAACGGTTGAACTCAAAATTAAAGTATAAGAAAAGCTCAAGTAGACCATACCACAAGAAACAGTGGAATTATTGATTTCCACCGTTGAAACCTTTCTAAGGTCCCAGTGATGTTTATTTGCCATCCAAACTTATCATAAGATCACACGGACATGGATGAAGGGAAATCACAAATATCAGCTTGATCTAAAACTTCTGTGGCCCCCCAAGAACTTTTCAACGGTAGACTTCAATTCACACCATTTCGGGTGGTGTGGTCCACTTGATATTTGGATATACTTAATCTTCGTACTGAATCCATAAATTTATATTATAAAACAGATGGACGGAGTTGATACAATGCATGAATGACAGTGGGCCCCACGCTGTTTACTCAGTACGGTTAGCGTACTGAGTTACTCAGTACACAATCCCCTTCCATAAAACAGTATGGATCTTCACATATAGGTCATGATCCAGACATCAGATTGATTGAATGATCTTTACCTTTTACGTAGTAGCACTTCTTTGTTATTTTTGGACCATTGATTATTTTTATTTCGACCATAGATTAAATGACCACGAATCGGCAGGTGAAAGAAGAGATCTGTTAAATTTAGGGTTTATGATCTATCTAAATATGGACCCATGATTTGGACGGTTCAGTTTGAATCAGTTGTATGCCACGCACACAATTTCTTAGCGATTGCGTATCTTCCATTACCTTCTGCTGGAGAATCAATGGGCAGACAGAATTCCGCTGACACGTGTGGCCGATTTAGTCGACTTGCTTGGATGTTTGGACGGTATCCAAACCAAGCCCCGCCTGCTATGCGGCCTAGATATCGCACACGTATGCCGAGTTGGCACGTGTTCTGAGCTTCACCTCAGACGTGAATTGGTCCAGGACGCGGACCTGGAGACCCGGTCTAGTGAGCCGACTGTGGGGCCTACGGTGGTGTGTGTTTAATCCATGCCGTCCATCCATTTTTCCAGATCATTTTAGGGCAAGAGCCCAAAAATAAGACATATCCAAAGCTCAAGTGGACCAACAACACAGGAAATGGTTGAAAACTTCCTATGGCTTATCATGATGTTTATTTGCCATCCCACCTGTTCAAAGGTCACACATACCCAGACGAAGGGAAAACACAAATATCAACTTGATCCAAAACTTCCGTAGCCCCAGGAAGTTTTCAAGGGTACGCAATCCCCACAGCTTTCTGTGGTGTGGTCCACTAGAGCTGTAGATCTACCTCATTTCTGGGCTCATGCCCTAAATTAATCTTGCAAAATGGCCGGACGGTTTGGATATAACACCTACATCATCCTGGGGCGCACAGAACTTGGTGACCTCAACACACTACCAAGGTGGGTGGTGGGTGGCACACCATGCATTCAGCTTCGATGGATAGGTTGGATTGGGCCCCACATCCACCAGGTACTATATGTTCAGCAGGGGTAAAAATCAAAAAACAAAAACCAAAAACCAAAAAATAAAAAAAATAAAAAAAAGTTGGGTGGATGAAAAATTATGAATTTTCAATCCTCCAACTCTCAGAATTACTCTATCCTCTACCCTTTTCATGCCTAATTAAGTTAATATCTAAGCCACCAAACATCATTTCTGAATTCCACACGATTGAAAATCCAAGCTACCAACAACAATTGAAAGAATACAAAGTCCAAGTTTAAAAATCCAGGATTTGGTTTCTTAATTCAGATTCCAAATTCATTCTGCCAAACCACGATTTCCCTAATATAGAAGCAATTACACTGAAAGCAAAATAGTACCTGAGAAACAAAGAGCAATACCACTAATAGAAAAGGAGATTTCCCTAACACAGAAGCAACTATGCTAATAGCAAAATGGTACCCGAGACACAGCAATACCACTAATAGAAAAGGATCGAACAACTCTGTAAAATACGAGAACAATCAGCAAAATAGATATGTTTTACAGGATTCTATTTCCATTAAGAAGGGAAAAAGAAAAAAGAAATCAACTGATGCCAAGAGAACTGCCCCAACAGCCCAACCTACCAATCCAAAGCTCTGCAAGTTTGCAGACAATGGGCGAGATGGGTTCCATCTTACACGTCTTCACAGGCAATGGAGATCCTGCTTCTCTAATCAGATATTCTCCACACATTCTCTACTTGTTCAACTTAAAGAACTGATGGAGCATCAGTCAAAAATTTCTCGGCAGATAGCATGTAAAATAATATACGCAAACTGCAGAAAAATTCGATATATTTCTGCCCATGATCTGTCCATGATATCACTTCACTCTTACACATGAAGATGACTAACACTAGGTTAAATCTGATAAAGGGACTGACATATGAATCCAATTTATATAAACCAACAATCCATACACAAACAATCCACATTCATTACACATTCAACCCATACACACAATCAATCCAAGTCATTCTTACAATCATTCCACAACAAGCCGCCCACATACACGAATCCACATTCTTTCCAGACTCAATCCACATACACTGAAAATCTGCATTCTTTCTCCATACAACCCGCGTTCACCGAGAACCCACATTCTTTCACATTCAACCTGTGCAAAAAATCCACATTCTGCAACATGCGCTCTCTCTCTCTCTCTCTCTCTCTCTCTCTCTCTCTATATATATATATATATATATATATATATATATATATATATAGCTTATAAAGACCACAGTTTTTTTTTTTGGGTGGGGAAGGTCTAATAAAGATCACGAATAGCGATAAAGATGAAAAGAAAAGAAAAAAAGTTGTTAGCAATCTAATTACATGACAACACTTTGTACCCAATCAATCCACATTCATTCCACAACTTGAGATTATATATGAATGCCATGAAGCTGAAAGAATGAAACATGCCCAAAATCCACATTCATTAGCCACTGATTTTGTTGCTGAAACCACAGTTACCCAATTCGTTGCATTTGAGCCCAGACTGAATTAGTTCGAGCAACCTAATTTGCAGTTCAAGTTGCTTGGATTGGATGATATTAATCGAATCAAATCTTCATGGTCCAAATCACAAATTGGCCATGGAGGATGGATCTACAGCAACTCCAAGGGATGATAGCAGATGGAGTTCAAAATGGCAGGTCTGCAACTCCATGGTGGAAGGTGGATGGCTTTATCCTCTTCCTTTGGTTGGAAGGGAAGAAAAAGAGGAAGAAGAGCTATTTGATAGTTTGGCAGGGCATGATCATTGATACACACTCAAAAACTACAGGCGTGATAAAAAACCAAACTCCAAATGAACCATTCAAATTATTTGACCACCATAGGGAGGTCATGACCCAAAAACTAGATTGGTTGAACCATTCAAACCTCTTTATGGCTATCTGTTTGATGAATTAGGACTCTTGTCTATTCTTCAGTTCAATCGTCGACTAAATGTTTTACAAATCTGTAATTACTTTATTTAATCAGTCATATTTATGGTTAATGATGCATCTAACAATTTGGGTGGTTCGATTTGAGCTATTTGTATTCAACATGCAGAATCTTGAAGTGCCTATATATCATCTGTCATACTCTACAAGGGTAGCAAATTTCTTTTTACTAGAGGATTCACATACTAGAGTCACAGGATGAAAACTCAGAGCTCTAGTAAGCACACATGAGTGTATGATGGAGCCCATCTACATTCCATCTCATGTGACAAAGTGTCACATGCGGTCCATCCATTAGATGGGTCCCACTATGAAAATTCCATGGAACAAAAGTAGGGCCAGTGAACTGATTAGTTGAGTTAGAGGCTACAAACAAATGAATGGCTAAACGTGTTTGGCCAAGTCTTTCTAAAACATCTTTTGTTTCTTACATTCACAAGTGGACTTGGCTTGACTTTAGAGCAATGGCATCTACAAGGTGGTATGAACTGATGCACTGCTTGGATCTCCCAGTCTTGAACACGCGTGTTAACTAATGCAAACCTGGCAACCAAATACTTGAATTAAGGCTCCACTCTTGTGATAGTTCACCACCATTTTGATTTTGAAAATAGTAAAGGCTCATCCTCCTCTTATGTGGCACTCATGCAAAGCTACCCTTACCATCCAAATTGTGGGGCACATTGTGAATGGGCATCTTTCTAAAATCACATTTATCAAGCAATACTAACCATCAATTGATGGACATCGATTGCATGGTTAGTTGATTACTAGAAAATAGTGACTGCTCTCAACTGGATTGAATCACGTAGAACTATAGCCTGTTACCAGTCTATTGAACTAAACGAATCCGAACAGTGAATCTAGCAAATTGAAAAACCTACCCCATCAAATTGATGAATTTAAAAGTTATTAAACTACGAACTATATATTCAAACTCGAATTAGTCGAACCACTATTTGGGTAACTACGGTTGAAACTTCATAGTTTGAATCTGAATAGGCTGATTGATCCACCATCTTTCCACACTTGCCATAACTTCCATTTTTCAATGACACCATCTTTTCATCAGAGCCTGTAACCAGTCCAAGAGAGAGAAATCTATGAGAAAATGCCACCGAGAATTTCACCTCTAAACATGAGAGAAGTTAAGGAAACACACACACACATACACACACACAGAATCATGCCACTAGACATATTCATGAAATCATTTCCTTAAAAAAACACATTAACCAAGAAAAAAAAGACAGAAAATATAAATTTAGAATCATGCCACTAGAGGAACAACATACACTGACCTTTGATAACTGAAAATCTAATTACTGGAATGCGGATGGTGGTCCTCAGTCCTCAGATCTCACTGACTCATTGTCATCAGATGGTGGTGAATATGACTGCATGTGGAATTTCAAATAGTGCATCGATTTCCCACAATATCTAAATTTAAAAAGCTTATTCGGTAAAGCTTCGAGTAATTTCTCAAGAAATGTCACGTACCTGACTAGGTACGGTGTTCCCTTTGGATGAATCTTGATGTAACTTGGTTAACTGAGGATTGTTTGAAGGATTTTGTTGGGACAAGTTGATACTTGGTTGCTGCCCACAAGCGGGGAATGGTGCATATGTGAATCCACTGGGACCGGCTATGCAACCTGTCACCATATGATGGTTAAGTTTAGCAGAACCCTAGTAGAGAAAAAACAAGGTAACAGAATCTTCAATGAGTCCAAGCGTAATGAACAAAAGACATGATATGATAAGTCTAGTAAATTAATATGCATTACTTGAGCTTTGATGCTCAAAGAGTTTTGTTGGTACATGTTGACATTAGGTTGTTGGTACCCACAATGAGCCAATGGTGCATTGATGGATCCACTGGGGCCAGGAGTGTAGCTCTTTATCATATGATGATCAGGTCCTGCATGGGATCCACTTGGCAATCCAAAAGGACTCAGAATAATAACATGTGGACCCTGTAAGAGAAAAACAAAGTATCAAAAACTTTTAACAAGAATAACATATGATATGACAAAATTGAGTAAATAAAATCTCAATGATACCTGATTGAACTGAGCAAGCGGAGGGAATGCAACTGGATAATGTGGATGCGGAAATAAAGGAGGATGAATGATATTTGGTGCTTGGGCTGATTCATTTTTCTCCTTGTTTGTTCGTGACTGGGTGGATTCAGTTCGGGATCTTTTCTTCACTTCTTTATATAGGGGATATTTAAGTGTAAAACAACTGCTTCCAACTGTAGGTGGTACTCTAATTCCACTTACATTTTGGGAACCTTCACTATTAACAATAGTAACTTCATTGTCAGTCGGCTCATGACATACAATTCCAGTATCAACACGTCCATCAATAGCATGAGATGTCATTAGTGCCGGTCCCTTGACTCTTTTTATACATTCCATCACTTCAACATTAAGTTTTTCTAAATAGCTATCAACAAATTTAAAGGCCTCGTCACAGTCTGCAGCCATTGCTGCAATTTTAATAAACTTGCGACACAAATGGTCATAACGCTTCTCCAGAGTATTAGTTAATGCTTTTTGTGACCTCAATAGGTGTGCCTCTGATGGTGTAAGAACCTCATGGTTATGCTCCGCAACAAATTTCGTAACACTGTATTTACCATTCTTTTGAAGCCTTATGATCATTCTTGCTAGACAATCAGTTCTTGTAGCTGGACGGTGATACTTCACCTGATCTGTTCTTTTATCTTCACGTTTCTTACCTTCTTTACAACAACAAAATATTCTCGTAGTGATGATACCATCATCTGATCTTCTTATCCATGCTCTTCGAACACTAAACCCTACCTTCCCAGCATATTTGTTGTAAAACTCATATGCATCCTCTTCAGAAGTAAACTCCATTCCAAGCTTCGGTTCTTTGTCTAAGTCATCATCTGTCTTAACCGATAATTCCTGTCCTGTTTCTTGGACATGACTTTCATCTTGAAGATTTTCAAGTTTTAATTCTTCATCTAATTTCTCATCCTCCTTAACCAATTCTTCTTGTTCTGCTTCTTCGACGCGACTCTCATCTAGAAGATCAAGGTCCGCCCTTTGACATGATTGAGAAGAAACTTGACTCTCCAAGGAATTATCATCCATGTTATCAATTGACCTATAAGTCCATCAAAAAATTGTCCGACTATAAATAACGCAACCCAACTTTAAAATCTACCAAAATACTTAATATTCATTAACCATCATGCCTACCAGCCATTCATAACTAATAAAGCACTTGTCACAATGAAAAAAGGAATAGAACTCATGGTGTCCCCTAACGCCGTTACGTAAAGGTAACGGTGGCAACCGTTACACATTACAAGGTCGTAACGGCTGTTATGGAAACAAATTACCCATAACGACCTATTACGCCACTCTGTAGAGGCCGTAACGGTACATTACGAGGAAGATACAGATTTTTCCTTTTTTTTCCCCAATTAAAAAAAGCGACCGCAACAGCCATTATGAAATACCTACTAGAACTAAAATCAAAACATACACACAGAGACAAGCAAAAGTGCAAACCCAAGAACAAAATCAAGTAATCAGTTCTATAATATTAATCCTACAATAGTTTCTTTATTGTTTGGTAAACAAGGTCCGACTTCCTGGAACAGTTCTGCAATCTAGAAATGTGTGGTGAAAAGATGTGATCTTATAACTAGTTTGAAGTGAAAGAATATGAAATGCTAAAGCCGGGCTAGAGGTGCCTCTCAGGAAGGGGAATTAATCTCCTGGAAAGGCTGGCCAGAACAGGGGACACATACAAGGCCTGAAAGCTGGTCCGGAACGCCATTTGCTGGAAAATCTAGAAAAAAATGAAAAATATAATTGAATCTTCGGGGATGTCCAGACTCCTATCCCAGCGCTCACAGAGAAAATTAAAGGCTCCATCTTGGACTGTGCTTTTCTCTGCATCCCCCATACACAACGGGCCCACGATTTTGATGGATGGTAGCAGCGTATGTTTCTGCCCATCAGTTCGGTGAATCTGCGCATAAATGTGACCCGCTCGGGCTTTTCTTTTTGGGCTTTCTTATTGAAAGAGCAGAGAGTAGGATAGATGAGTATTTTCCTCTCTTTTTTTCTGAGAAAAGCCATAAAAGCTACAGCAACAACAACATATTTGCAATACCTGGATATTAACATGGTAGTTATTTGCAAACCCAACTCCTTTTTCTTTTTTCGTTTTTAAATGTGGGTATTTCGAAATAGAGAGAGAGAGAGAGAGAGAGAGAGAGAGAGAGAGAGAGAGAGAGAGAGAGAGAGAGAGAGAGAGATTGCGGGGATGTGCAAATACCCGACTATCGATGTGGGTATTTTTAAAAACCCTAACTGTAATAAGAGAAAGATACTACTTGCAGGAGATATAGGAAATGGTGATCATGCCATATAAAACCTAAGGGTTTTCAATAATACATATCCATAGATATGATGAGAACCCTATCTTTCTAAGTAAGACGAAATTATTTCAAAATCCATATTCTCAATATTCATCCACGAGAGAGAGAGAGAGAGAGAGAGAGAGAGAGAGAGAGAGAGACCTGAAGCTTGTCGAGAGGCTTGCCGCTGTCGCAGCTGGTTAGAGGTGCTAATCCAGCTCGCTACGTTGTGGTTTTGAGAGAGAGAGAGAGAGAGGGGCTTCTGGGGTTTGAGAGAGAGAGCTTAGCTTGTGGGCTCTCGGAAGAGAAGAGACGAGAGGGAGAGAGGTGGATTGCGTGGTGACCCTGCCACCACTGGGGACAGGGATTGCGTGGTGACCCAACCGCCGGTAGCTCGTAGTGTTGGACGTGGAGGGATTGGATTGGGCCACGTACCGCTAGCTCGGTCGAGTACGTACAATACCTACCGGGAGTGGATTAGGTGCGGCCCTGGCCTTAGTCAAGACGGTGCATCTATTACCGTGGGACCTACCTTGATGTATGTATTCTATATCCATTCCGTCCATCCGTTTTCCATATCATTTTATGGAATGGCTCAAAAATGAATTAGATTCAATTCTAAGTTAGACCATACTATAGGAAAAGGTGGTGATTAAACGCTTCTCCATTAAAAATTTCCTGGCTCCCACCATACTGTTTTCATAATGTTTATTTTCCATCCAACCTGTTGATAACGTTAAAAAAAACCTGGATTAAGGAAATTAAATAAATATCAGCTTGATCCAAAATCTGTCTAACCACAATAAGGTTTTAATGGTAAATAAATCCTCTTTCTTAACGTATGGTCCACTTGAAATTTGGATCTATTTTATTTTTAAGTTAATGACCTAAAATGATCTGAAAAAAAAATATTGGACGGTGTAGATATAGCGTGTTTTCATCAAGGTGGGACCCACGGTAAGGCCCGCACAGTCTTGGATAAAGCCGGGCCGCACCTAATCCGCACCCAGACCTAACAACCTTCATCAGACGCGGACAGGTGGGATATCGTGGTGACCCAACGCTGTGGGGGCCACTGTAATGTGAATTTCATCCACGCCGTCCATTATTTTTGTAAGATCATTTCATGTTATGGCCCAAAAAATGAGTTGGATCCAAAGCTCAAGTGAATCACACCACAGGAAATAAAGGGGATTGAACGTTTACCGTTGAAAACTTCATGGGGAGCAGAAGTCGTAGATCAAAATTATTTTTGTGTTTTGCTTTCAGCCATGTCTTTGAGACCTCATTTATCAGGTTCGATGGCCAATAAACATTACGGTGGGCCCTGGGAAGGTTTTAAAGGTAGGTGTCATTATCACTACTGTTTCCCTGTGGTGTGGTCCACTTGAGAATTAGATCTTACTTATTTTTTATCATATGTTCTTAAATGATCTGAAAAAATGGATGGACGGCATGGATAACACACATAGATTCCTGTGGGCCCAACAGAGTCAGGTCAAAAAGGACATCCATGGTGACCTGGTCTCCACGCAATCCTCGCTTGAAATGGTTTAAAAGGGATGCGGATTGGGTGGTGAGTTGTTCACCAACTACTCAGATGGTGAAAGGACGTGGCGAGTTTTGATTGATAGGGCTGTATGCTCCCAGAGAGTACTCTGCGAAAACCTTAAGAAAGGTCGTTCATTTCGGACCACGTAGGAGCCCCCCAATCAAATCTCGCCACCTCATTTCACAGCTAAGGTGGGTAGATCCACGTCGCTTTCAAACGGACGAGGATTGCGTGGTTATCCCGCCACCACAAACTTCTATAGTGGCGGAATTCCTTGAAACTAACTATGATGCGTGTGTTTTACCCATGTTTTAATATATGAGTTCAAAATTAAAGAACCTTCAATGCTGAGTGACCGGCACCATAGGCAATGGTGGGGATAATCACATCTACCATTCAAAATTTCCTAGGGCTTACATTAATGTTTATTAGCCATTCAACTTGTTTATATTGTTTCATGAACTTGACAGAGTAAAAGTACAAATATACACTTGATACAAAACTTATAATACTTAACAAAAAGTTTTCAATATGGCTGTATATAAATTGAGTTAGCTCGGCTAGCTCGCTAGACTTGCCTAGAAAAAGCTTCATTGGACTCAGTTTGAGCTTAATTGAGCTGATTTTTTGAGCTCGGAAAAATTTTGAACCGAGTTGAAGCTTACCCGAGCTCAATTCAACTTGGATTAAACCCCAAATCGAATCGAACTCGGATTGAACCAGCTCGGTGACTCGGTTACTTTGATAATGATGTTGCTCGCCAAGTGTTTGATCAAATGGCTCAACGAAGTATTGGCTAGTGGTAAGGAAGGTATGTACATGAAACAAATACATTTTTTTTTTTTTATGATGTTACCCGCAATGTGTTTAATAAAATACCTGTAAACATTCGCTATTATTTTATATACTGTAAGAAATTAAAAGTGCACTTCACGTGTTTGTGAAAATGTTGCATAGGCTCGATCTCAGCTCGAACTTTCCCAAGCTGCTGACCGAACTGAGCCGAGCTGGCCAATCAAGGTCAAGGACCAAGTCGTGCTGAGTTCGAGCTGGGATCAGCTAGTAGCCGAGTCGAGTCAAGTTGTGCTAAGCTCAACTTGGTTCAACTCGTGTACACCTCTAGTTTTCAATGACGGGCATTTAATCCCTATTATTTCATGTAGCGTGGTTCACTTGAGCTTTAGATATGCTTTAATTTTTGGACTCATGTGTCGGTAAAATATATAAATGACATAGGTAAAATACAAATATCACAATAGGCTCCATTGAGTCTTGCCAGGCTGTCACCATGGACTTATGTGGTAGTAGGATCACCACGTATTTCCCGGTCTCTTTCAAACATGCTTTGTATGGACTAAAATATTTGACAAACTAATCAATTCTCTCCATGTCCAATGCACAAAAGGTGATTGGTTTGCCTAAAAATGAGCTTATGCAAAGTATATTTGAAAGTTATTCAATTCAGTATATATTTAACTAAGACCATATTTATCTGGTCTATTTAAATCCCGCAACATCTTAAAACCACCAATTTTATTTATTATTATTTTTTTCGGGGGGTATGTTGCCATTAAACATGTTTTGCGTGTGTGCGGAGTGCCTAGTGACCTGACATGGTGTGATTTGATTAGGCCATAATTTGATTAGGCCATGTTTGGCTGTAAGATATGAGGCCCATGCAAAGGACGTGAGCTAATCAAATCCCACCACTTGGGTCACATAATATATCCCTTTGTGAGCCCTGTTGCTAATAGTGGTGCGTAGTCTAATCAAATCCCACCACATCATGTCAATATAGACATATCAAGCAATAAATGTCTACTAACATGGGTATGTTGAAACCTGACTTGCACTAACTTAGCACCGCTCTAGACAAAAATGTATCAAATCTATCCCGTCCATTGAGTGCATCTTCATATTTTCACCAAACGTACCAAAATCACTCAAATTCAAAACTTAGGTTAGGTCGGCCGTGCTACAGGGAAGGGTGTAAAATCATTCTCAAAACTTTTAAATTGGTTTGGCTATTATGAGTCTTGGAATGTCCTAATTTCCCATAAAAACCTGCCTGGTATGCCATATGAGTGGACCGAACGGCAGACCCACAATGAATTCTGACAGTTGCAACGGTGGAAATTTTCATTTCAACTATTCTCCATTGTGTGGCCCACCTGTTAGTTAATTGGGCTAATTTTTTAGCGACTATACAATGTATATTAGTAGACCTGATGGACGGACTGAATCTCATCCAAATGAAGTCGTCCTCTCCACATAGGTAAAAGTAATGCCTTGCCTATCTCTACTGAAGTCAAGCAAGCTTTTTGAGTATCCCTAGTTGTTGCAAGAAAACCCTTTCGAGGGAATTGGTCAAGGGGCTCTGTGGGACCACTGTGTTGTATGGATTTTATCCATGCCGTTTATTCCTTTTTTCAGATCATTTTAAGGTATGAACCCAGACATGATGCAGATCCAAGGGTTAAGTGGACCACACGGTGGGGATTCAATTAAAATTTCTTGACAGCCACAAAAGTTCTGGATAAGTTGACATCTGTGTTTTCCCTTCATCCAGGTCTATTGAACCTTATGAATAGGTTGGATGGAAAATAAGCATCATGGTGGGCCCTAGTAAGGTTTTCAACGGTGGTGCCATTATCACCATTCTTTCCTGTGGTGTGGTCCACTTGAGCCTTAGGTCTGCCTCATTTTTGGACTCATATCTTAAAATGATCTGGAAAAATGGATGAATGGAGTGGATAAAATCCACGCGTCACGGTTGGGTCCATAGAGCCCCTCCTGATTAGGGCAGGGCACAATCCGCTTCATAGTTACAACTAGAGCTGTACACAAGCGGAATTAGTTCGGTAACTCGTTCGACTCAACTCGAAAAAGCTTGACTCAACTCGGATTGAAATACTGTTCGAACCAAGTCGAGTTATTTTTTGGGAGCTCAGAACATTTCAAGTTAAGTCCGAGCTCGACTCAGTATTGAGCTCAACTCGACTTAACTCAGCTCATGCTCGACTCGGATCGAGTTTTTATATAAAGGTTTTAAAAAAAAACCTTCATTCGCCCGACCCTAACCCATTTCGCCCAGCCTAGAGCAACCCTAACCCAGCGAGCTTCCAGCACCGAAATTGCTCGACCCCGACCCATTTCTCCCTCCCTTTCGCCCAAATTGGCCGTCTGTTCGCCCAATACTCTCGCCATTCTCCATTGCCCGACGAAATTCCTCCTTCTAGCGTCTGTCCGGACAACCTCCTCTCCCAAAGTGAGTCCTCTCCTCCTCTCTCTCCATTTTTTCCGGCGAGTAGCATCCGTCTGAGTAGCAGAATCCATCCGACCAGCGACCACTAACCGGGTGGCTCTAGTACAATCGGATGAACATCTAGTTTGGTCAGACGAACCTATCCAACTAGCGACCACTCAACTTGAAAACTCAACTCGAACTCGGTTTGAACTGGACCAAGCTGCTAGCCGAATCGAGCACGAGTTGTTGTTCCAAGCTCGAAGGCCGAGCCTAGCACAAGCTAAAACTCAAGTTGTCTGAGTCGAGCACAAGTTGGGCAAAGCTCGGCTCGGCCCAACTCGTGTACACCTCTAGTTACAAGCCCCAACCATTTTTTATTTTTTATTTTTCAGAAAACAAAGCATGCTTGAACCTACTAAAGAAGTTAAAAAGACTTAATTACCCCTTTTCAGAAAATAAAACATGCTTAGTACCTACTTAAAGAAGTTAAAAAGACCTTCTTACCCTTGGAGAATGTGAGAAAAATCTTTAAAACCCATTACAAGAAAAAGGAATTAATACCCTTGCACACGTGTGTAAGTCAAACATTTTTTAACACACCCACAAACAATACCATGAGCCTTCGGTCTTGAAACTCAGGATTACAAGCTAGCCATATGCTTGTAGAGATCTGATCCTTCGATCAATTTAATCTGACCTCGTACATATTTTCCCAAAACGAAAATCTAGTTCTATCAGCACGTTGGGCCCCACTATTAAAAACAGGTGGATGAGTTAGAAAAAATTCATCCAAGTTTTTTGCAGCCGTACACTTGTTTTGCAAGATGTTGTCCACTTGACTGTTGGATCAACCTAATTCTTGGATTAGGGCATTGATATAGTGGTGCCATTCTGATAGATGGATTGGACCTTGAGCCTAATGTGCCATACTGGCTCACGTGGCCCATATGCATTTGGGCTAACCAAAGTCAAAATCCTAAGGTGTTTCCCTTACCGTGTGGGGCCCACCTTGATGAATGTGCTGTATATCCACACGGCCCATCTATTTTCTCATCTCATTTTAAGATGTTATCTCAAAATTTAAGTAGATCCAAATCTCTAGTGGACCACACCACTGGAAAAAGTGGTTAATGACCATTAAAAACTTCTTATTAGCCACAAAAGTTTTGGATCAATCTGATCTTTATATTTTCCCTTCATATCAATGGGTTTGATGGCAAATAAACATTACCACTATTTCTTGTGGTGTGGTCCACATGAGATTTTGATGTATTTCATTTTTGGGACCACGTATGGATATACTACACATCATCAAGAGACCCTATGGTAAGAGTAACACCCACTAAGGTGTTATTAAGGTAATACATAAGAACCACACCACTATATTGATGGCTTAGCCTAAGAATCAAGTTGATCCACCCATCAAGTGAGCTACAATTTACAAAACAATGGCTTCAAAATTTTTGAATAAATTGTTTTGAACCTATTCATTTATTTTTAATATCTGGGCCCATGCGCTGAATGAACTAGATTTTCACTTTTGAGAAAATATCTAAAGGTTAGACTAACCTGATGGATGGATTAGATCCCGCGTTGACATGTGTGGTGTGGATAAGAGCTTTATAGCACATGTGTGCGTGCGCAATTAATTCCTTTTTATCATGGGTCATTATGGTTTTCCTCCCAATTATCAAATTAAGGATAAATAAGTCATTTTACTCTCATTAGTAGCTTTGAATTTTTGGACCAAATGAGGTTGATTGCCTTTGTTTCGGGGAGGATAAGGTTATTTGGTCTATGCTTGTCATGATTGGAATGTTGTTATTTACTAGGTTGATCTCTATTCAAGGATAATATTTTTAGGCACTTCATTACCACTTTGATGATCTTTTCAAGTTGACTTAAAACAAAAGATATGTTAATTAATCATAATATCATTATTGATGGTCATTGTCTCTTAGCTCTTGTATTTTGGAATCTATTCTTATTTAATTCCCCTTATTTTTTCTTTTTTTCTTTTTTTCTTTTTTTCTTAGCTTGGGATGTGGCACCCTCATATTTTTTGAGCTGCATGCCTTTTCTAGGATTTTTTATTTTTATTTTTTTTTTGCCTTAAAAAATATCATGCTTTGGTAATATGAAAGTTAAAAGTGTGTGTGTGTGTATAAAAGTAGCAATTGTGAGGAATTTTATGGTAAAAATCCCATAATTCAAAGTAAACTGTCCAAATTACAGCCACCAGTTTATAGTTTATAGGTATTGGAAAAAAAAAAGATTTAGTTATTCAATTATTAAATTGCTGGACATTTTTTGGAAAGTTGGAAATGAAAAAAAAAAAAAAAAAAAAATCCAAAAGTGTTATTTCAAAAAATGTTTATGGATTAAAGGTTATGATTGTTCGACTAACCTAATTTTTGTAGTATAACTTAATGACAATGTTCCACAATTTAGGTAGTTTAATTTGGATTAAGATATGCTAAGGTGCACCATTTTAAGTGCGCGTATATCTAGCATCACATGTAGTCGGAATATTAAAAACTCCCCCATGAATAAGGGCTTCTCTCTTATAGGTTTTTTGACCCGTCGTCGACCGGTTGTGAGCCCTACTCGACCGCTAGTTTCGACCAGTCGTAGGAGTCGAGTCGTGGCACGACTCAAAATCCAGCGACTGTGGACTATTTTTCTCCGGAGTGCTCGACCAGTCGACCGAGGTGCTCGACCGGTCGAAGGTGGCTCTCGACCGGTCGTGGACTCGGTTCGACCAGTCGAGGTTACGCAGATTCGTTCCGAGATTTTGCGCGGATTTTGTGTCACAAGTACTGGGATGCGAAAAGGAGTTTCCTAAAACTTTAAATAGGAGTTCCTAGGGTTTTCTAGGTATGACAAGAGGGTTTCCTAAAGCTTTACAAGAGATTTGCTAAAGGATTTAGGGCTATCAAAAGGTGAGAGAGAGAGGGGAAAAGAGAGAGGAAGCTTATAGAAAGGAGATTATGCTCATGGAGGTTATCTACTGTGCAACCTATATCTCAGTGCTTCTATGTCCCGTAATCGGTGATATCTCTCCATTTTTCTTTGTCTCTCTCATTGTTTATCCACTCCTGCGCGAGTGAAGAAGTTTGTAATGTTCTACTTCATAATGGATTGTTGATCTGGACGAGGTCCCGTGGTTTTTACCTCTTTGAGGGTTTTCCACGTAAAATTCTCTTGTGTGGTGTGTGATTGATGCATTGATTATTTTCATTGCTTTATTATTCATAATTCTGGTTTGTTCTGAAGGGCTAGATCCTAAGGTTTTGTGCAAGGCCCCCAATAAAGTGGTATCAGAGCTAAGTTCATTGAACAGGTAGGATCGGTTTTGAATTATGGAAGGTGGCTCATCAAGGATGTTTAGTCTCAATGGTTCTAACTGGACCATATGGAAGGCTAAGATGGAGGACTTGCTTTACTACAAGGACCTATACTCTCCAATTTTAGGCATATCAGCAAAATCCAAGGATATGACTGATGATGATTGGAAGAAGATGGACCGTAAGGCGGTGGGATTTATTAGACAATGGTTGGATGATTCTGTGTTCCACCATATGTCTACAGAATCCTCAGCCGCTAGCCTATGGCTGAAATTACAAGGGCTGTATGAGAGGAAGACAGCCGGTAATAAGATATTTCTGATAAGGCGACTTGTGAATCTCAAGTTCAAAGATGGTGGTTTTGTGGCCGAGCACATGAATGAGGTCAGTAATATAGTGAACCAACTCTCCTCTATGAAGATGGTCCTGGATGATGAACTGCAGACTTTACTTTTGCTTAGTTCATTGCCTGACAGTTGGGAGACATTGGTGGTGTCTCTAAGTAACTCCGCGCCAGACGGAAAAATATCCATGGAACAGGTAACCAGTCGTCTCTTCAATGAGGAGACAAGGAGGAAGTCTCAGGGGTCTACTCAGCAAGAGGCCCTTGTGACACAGGAACGGGGGAGAGAAAAGAACAGGAAGGACGGGAAGGCCTGAGATAAATCAAGAGACAAGTCGAGTAACAGGAAAGATGTTGATTGCTGTAATCGTGGCAAGAAGGGTAACTATAAGCATGAATGTCATGGTAAGAAAAACGACAAGAAAGGAAAAGGGAAGGAAGATGAATCAGATTCCACTACGGTCGTTTCAAATGGCGACGTTGTAGTTATTCTTTCTGCAGATCATGATGTATGTTTCACGGTTACGAGTCAGGACACTGACTGGGTGATAGACTCGGGAGCTTCTTTTCATGCGACTCCACGCAGGGACTCCTTCACAAGCTACAAGTCAGGTGACTATGGGACTGTGAAGATGAGAAATTCTGGCATGTCAAGAATCGTGAGAGTTGGTGATATTTGTGTGAAAATCGATGTGGGCTGCACATTAGTTCTCAAGGATGTGAGGCATATCCCAGACCTTCGCCTTAACTTGATGTCGATGAGAAGGTTAGATGATGATAACTATGAAAGCCGATTTGCTAGTGGGCGATGGAAGCTCATCAAAGGTTCATTAATCGTGGCCAGAGGAAAGAAGTGTTGCACCCTTTACAAGGCAAGTGTCAGTATGTGCAAGGGTGTGTTGAACGCAGCGGAAGATTCAGCTATTGACATGTGGCACAGGCGTCTAGGCCACATAAGTGAAAAAAGGCTTCAGCTACTAGCGAAGAAGCGGTTCCTTCCAAACGTGACAGATACACCTCTCAAAACCTGTCTTGATTGTTTATCGGGGAAACAACATAGAGTTTCATTTGTTAAATGTGCTTCTCATGTTAATAAAGTGCATGCATTAGATTTGGTTTATTCTGATGTTTGTGGTCCTATGAGGACAAAAACCTTGGGTGGGGCATTGTATTTTGTTACTTTTATAGATGATGCATCTAGGAGGGTTTGAGTTTATGCTTTGAAATCCAAGGACGAGTTCTTTGGTGTGTTTAAATTGTTTCATGCTATGGTCAAGAGAGAGACAGGTAGACGATGCACTAACAATGGTGATGAATACATTGGCGACTTTCATGAGTACTGCAAGTCCCTTGGTATACGGCATGAACAGACGGTTCTCAATACCCCCCAGCATAATGGTGTAGCTGAGTGAATGAATCGCACCATTGTAGAGAGAATCAGATGCATGTTATCCCATACAAAATTGCCCAAGACGTTCTGGGGAGAAGCAATGCACATGGCAGTGTATTTGATAAATAGGTCTCCATCAACCCCGTTGAATGGAGAAGTACATGAGAATGTGTGGACTGGACAAGATCCATCGTACAGTCATCTCAGGGTGTTTGGATGTAGGACATCCGTTCACGTACCAAAGGAGAGGTTCAAGATCGATATGAAGATCAGGTAGTGTGTGTTCTTAGGGTACGGTGATGAAAAATTCGGTTACAGATTGTGGGATCCGACCGAAAGGAAGATCGTCAGGAGTAGAGATATGGTTTTCTTTGAAGAACAGTGTATAGAAGACATTGGTAAGCCAGAGAAGAACCAGCCCAGTTCAGGTGAGCTAGAGGACATGGATCCGGTTACTCCTCCCGTGGTGCCGATGACAGGGGAGTACAACAAGGTGCAGAGGACGAGGAAGTTCCTTCAGAAGATGGACCAGGGGAGCAACCACCACTTGATCCACCTGTTGAGCCACAGATGAGGAAGTCATCTAGGGACAGACAGCCGTCCAATAGGTACTCGTCACATGAGTACATTATGCTGACTGATGGGGGAGAGCCAGAAGATTATTCTGAGGCCCTAGCCGACGAGCATAAGGGGGAGTGGTTGAAAGCTATGCAAGATGAGATGGAATCCATGCATAAGAACTACACCTATGATATGGTGAAACTGTCTAAGGGTAAGAAAGCTCTAAGCAACAAGTGGGTGTTCAGAAAGAAGATTGAGCAGAAGAATTCACAGACGAGGTTCAAGGCCAGACTTGTGGTGAAAGGGTTTGGTCAGAGGAAAGGCATAGACTTCGAGGAGATATTCTCACCAGTGGTGAAGATGACATCCATACGGGTGTTGCTTGGGTTGACGGCTAGCATGGATCTGGAGATAAAGCAGTTAGATGTTAAAACTGTCTTTCTCCATGGTGACCTGGAAGAAGAGATCTACATGTACCAACCAGAGGGGTTTGAAGTCAAGGGCAAAGAGCATATGGTGTGTAAGCTGAGGAAGAGCTTGTATGGATTAAAACAAGCTCCACGACAATGGTACAAAAAGTTTGATTCGTTCATGTTACAACATGGGTATGACAGAACGGAGTCGAACCATTGTGTATTTACGCGCAAGTTCTCAGATAGTGATTTCATAGTTCTTCTCTTATACATTGATGACATGCTCATCATGAGAAAAAACATCAAGAAGATCGACAGGCTGAAACAGGAGTTAGACAAGTCTTTTGCGATGAAAGACTTGGGCCCGGCTAAACAGATCCTAGGAATGGAGATAACTCGTGACAGAAGCAGCAGGAAGCTCTGACTGTCACAAAAGCGGTATATTGAGAAAGTCCTAGAGCGGTTTAATATGAATGCAGCGAAGCCGGTTAGTACTTCATTGGATGGTCACTTCAGATTGAGCGACAGGCAGTGTCCCAAGATGAAGGTAGAGGTGGAAGAGATGTAGAAGATACCCTACGCGCCAGCGGTAGGAAGTTTGATATATGCTATGGTGTGTATACGTCCAGACATAGCATATACGGTTGGTGTTGTCAGCCGGTATCTTGCCAATCCTGGCAAAGAACATTGGGCAGTGGTGAAATGGATATTACGACATCTAAGAGGCTCATCCAGATTGAGTCTATGCTATGGTGACGGTAAACCTATGTTAGAGGGCTACACAAATGCAAATATGACAGGTGACATAGACTCCAGGAAGTCTACATCGGAGTTCATGTTCACGTTTGCAAGGGGAGCGGTTTCCTGGCAGAGCAAGCTACAGAAGGTTGTAGCATTGTCGACGACAGAGGCCGAGTACATTGCAGTCACAAAGGCATGTAAAGAGATGCTTTGGATGAAGAGGTTCCTATATGAACTTAGCCTAAAGCAGGAGGAATACGTGGTCTATTGCGATAATCAAAGTGCTATACACTTGAGCAAGAATCCAAGTCAGCATTCCAAGTCGAAGCACATAGAGATTCAGTATCACTGGATCAGGGATACTTTGGAACAAAAGGTGTTACAGCTTGAGAAGGTCCATACGGATGATAATGGGTCAGACATGATGACCAAGGCTTTGCTCAAGGGCAAGTTTGAGGTTTGTAGAAATCTGGCTAGCTTGAAGAAGGTGGATCCCTACTGGGTCAAAAAGGGGGAGATTTGATGGATTTCTTGACTCGTCGTTGACCGGTCGTGAGCCCTGCTCGACCGGTCGAAGGCTGGTTTCGACCAGTCGTAGGAGTCGAGTCGTGGCACGACTCAAAGTCCAGCGATTGTGGACTATTTTTCTCCGGAGTGCTCGACCAGTCCACCGAGGTGCTCGACCAGTCGAAGGTGGCTCTCGACCGGTTGTGGACTCTGTTCGACCAGTCGAGGTTACGCAGATTCGTTCCGCGATTTTGCGCGGATTTTGTGTCGCAAGTCCTTTCGCAACTGGGATGCGGAAAGGAGTTTCCTAAAACTCTAAATAGGAGTTCCAAGAGTTTTCTAGATATGACAAGAGGGTTTCCTAAAGCTTTACAAGGAATTTGCTAAAGGGTTTAGGGCTATCAAAAGGTGAGAGAGAGAGGAAAAGAGAGAGAGAGAGAGGAAGCTTATAGAAGGGAGATTATGCTCGTGGAGGTTATCTACTATGCAACCTATATCTCAACGTTTCTATGTTCTCGTAATCGGTGAGATCTCTCCGTTTTTTTTGTTTCTCTCATTGTTTATCCACTCCTGCGTGAGTGAAGAAGTTTGTAACGTTCTACTTCATAGTGGATTGTTGATCTGGACGAGGTCCCGTGGTTTTTACCTCTTTGAGGGTTTTCCACGTAAAATTCTCTTGTGTGGTGTGTGATTGATACATTAATTATTTTCATTGCTTTATTATCCATAATTCTGGTTTGTTCTGGAGGGCTAGATCCTAAGGCTTTGTGTAAGGCCCCCAACACTCTCAATCCGAGTATGTGGTCAAGTGTAAGGTGACATACACTAATGGCCTTCTTCGTCGATGTGGATTATGTCTAACTAGGGATTACAACATGTGGCTTTTTTCGTGGATGTGGACTGTGTGTTACTAGGGGTTATATGAATCCCTATGTAATAATTATGGTCCAATGAAAATTATATCATGTGCATTTGTTAAATATGAGACTTAATAAAAAAGTAAAGATTTTTTAATCTGGTTCCTCTGCTTGCCATAAGCAAGAAAATCCTACTTGTTGCAATCTAATTTGATCACATCATCGTACACTACATTTAATGCAACAGTGCTACAATGTCAGTGATGATGTGAACAAATCACGATGCAAGAAAGCAGGATTTCTTTGCTTGTGACAAGCAAAGGATCCGGATTCAAGATTTTTAAATGAATTTTATATCCCTCGTGGTGAAGATTGTGCACTACATGCACTTGGTTTACCAATGATGTTTCATCAATTAAAAAGCATCATGTGTGCGCATCAGGCATGAAACCTAATAAAATTTTGATTTTGTCCTTTCCATTATGGATCTCACGTTTTACATACACCATTCCTTTTTATTGATTGCATGCCATAGATGGGTAGGTTGCATGCAACGACCTGCTAATGCATATCCTTATTTGAGTAGCCAGCGGCCCCATCACTTGATGCACACCTAACTTGAGCATGGGGCTGTATGCACAAAGCCATGCACATTGGTTTACCAATGATGTTTCATCAGGTCACACCTTAAAACATGCCGATGGCATGGTGAACCAAAAACCACATAGCCACATGGTGTAAGGACTCTACAAACGTAATAAAATTTCTCTTTTGCTAGCTAAAAGACATGATGATTTTGTCCTTTCCATTATGGATCTCACGTTTTACCTACACCATTCCTTTTAACCTTATGATTGATTGATAAACATCACTATAAGCCTTAGGAAGTTGCAATGGTGGGCGATATTATCCTATTGTTTCTTACAGCGTGGTTCACTAAGCTTTGGATATGCTTCAATGTTGGCCTCATGCCCTAAAATGAGCTAACACAAGGGATGAAAAGCATGGATAAAACACATACATTATCGTAGGCCTTATAGAGTCCATACACCACATAGTTCAGTGGTGTTAGGTTCACCACGCAATCGATATCACGTGAGCACCACATTTTTTATCATTCTTGATGTTGCATGCAAGCCGAACTCGATTTGGTGAGGCCCCTTACGTGGTGAGATTTGATTGGTCTAGTTTGGTTCAATAAAACCAAACCGCTTTCAAAGGTACATGGATTAAGTGGCTAAGAGCTCACCACGCTCAGCATTGCATGACTTTTGAATATGTAGTGACTCATGACTCATCTTGTGTAAGGTTCATTCATCAAATCTTGCAATGTCTAAAGGCGGTAAGAACCCTTACTATCTGATTTATAACATTACTTATCTCTTATATCTGACAGCGACACTTGGCTCATTCAAATCTTACCACGAAGGACTTCGACCAACTTATTTCCACTTAGTCCACATCCACATTGCCTCTGTTAAGACTAAGATTCTGTGGAGGAGCACACAGCACTAACGTGTATTGAAGATGCTATGCGGGCCCATCATGATGTATCTATTTTATCGACGCTATCCATCCATTTTGAAAGCTATTCTAGAGCCACACTACAGGAAATGAGGTGGATCCAAATCTTACTTGAACCACATTACAGGAAACAATGGTTGATTGAACGCCAACCGTTTGCCATCCAATCTGTTGATTAGGTCACACGTATCTGTATGAAGGGAAAACACAAATATCAGCCGAGATTTTAACAGTGGTCATTTAATCACCACTATTATCTAAAAGGTGGGTCTACTTGAGATTTGGATATGCTTCATTTCATAATTATACCCTTAAATGAGCCGGCAATATGGATGGACGGCGTAGTTAAAACACTTACATCAACATACATCATGGTAGGGCCTACAGTGATCTTTCAGCACCCACCACTACCAAGTCGGTGCTGTGTGACACGCTAAGCAATCCTAGTCCCTACGTCAAGGGTAGCCGGTGACAGACTGACAGCGTAGCGTCCGGAATACTCTTTACCTGTCTCTAAAACACCCAAGCTAGTGGGGCCCAACATGCTGTATATGTAAAATCCACTCCGTCCATTGGGTTCAATCCTCGATTGTAGGGAATTATCAAAAAAACAGATACATCTACAACTCAGGTGGGCCACACCACAGAGAACAGTCAGAATGGATGCCTACCAGAGGTTTTTGTGTGGGCCATCATGCTGTCTTTAATCATGTCCGTTAATCAAGTGTAGCTCACCATAATGAAGAGCAGGTACGGAATTTAGCCTGATCCAAAACTCAGATGGGCCACATCACATGAACTTAGAGGATTTGGGTCCTTTTATCCGGGTGGTAGACTCCCAGGAGTTTCAACACCGGGTCGAGGGTTCGAGTACCCACCAGTGGTGAAATCCCACGGCGTGCGTGTGTGGGGTGTGTGTACGTGTGTAAGCGTGTGTGTGCGTGTGTTAAAAATAAAAAAAACTTAGAGGATTTGAGGAAAAATCGAGTTGGTCCCCTGGTAAGGTGGATCACCCATTTACTAAAAGGATGGAAGGTTTAAACAGAGTTACCTACGGCCCACATTCAATATCCACATGTGGCCCACCTGATAAGTGATCCTGCCCAGCTTTTGCCCAAGATCATCTTCACGATGGGGCCAGCTTATGCATGGCTCTGATGCTCCTACATTCTGGGACCGTGATGTCCATTTGTTTTACCAGATCATGCTAGGAAAACTGAGGTAGATCAAAAACTCATGTGGGTCGCACAACAGGAAAAAGTGGTAGGAAAATGCCTACAGTTGAAATCTCCCTAGGGTCTACCATCATGTTTATATTTCATTCATAAGGTCTTTCCTATAGGGAAGAATTGAAAACACAAAAACATTCCTTATGCAAATCTTGTTTGCCCTATGAATATTTTAACGGTGGATGTTCAATCCTTGCAATTTTTTTGTATGCTGCCCACTTAGAGTTTTGAACCTATATCCACACCGTCCATCAATATTTTCAGCTCATTTTAGGGCATGATCCAAAAAATGAAGCAGATTCAAATCTCAAGTGGACCGCACCACAGGAAATAGTGGTAATTGAACGTCCCCCATTAAAAACTTCTCAGGTGCACAAAAGTCTTGAATCAAGCGCTGGAACGCGGATTGCGTCCTACCCCCGCCCGTCTCCAGCTGGAAACGGGCAGTAGCTTTGAGTGGCCACCGTGATGTACGGGTCTTATCCACACCATCCATCCATTTTTCGTATCATTTTAAGGTATAATCACAAAATTGAGGTAGATCAAGTGTTTCAAATAAACATTACCGTACATTACCGTGCACCCTAAGAAGTTTTTAATGGTGGGCATTCAATCCCTACCGTCTAGTCTACTTGAGATTCTAGGAAGTCATTAATGGTGGCCATTCAATCCCTACCGTATGGTCTACTTGAGATTTGGATCTGTTTCATTTCTAGGATCATGCCCTAAAATGAGCTGGAAAAACTGATGGACAGAGTGGATATACAATACATGGGTCAAGGTGGGGCCCACGCTCAAGGCCACACCCACAAACACGTTACCCGGGTAACACGTGATCCGCTCCCGGGTGTGCTCATGCATGACGGCAACCACGAGCTACCTAATCCTCTTTACTTGAAAGTCAAGCTTTTCCGGTACTCGGGTTGGGTGGCAGGTGTATGATTAACGAGAAATGACCATCCACTTTTCCCGCCATAATCTCAGGAATGTAGAATATCCAATCCATCTGAAAGGTTGCCCACACTATGATGTTCACCTAAGATAAAAAAGGTCAATCCGATCCGTTCATTGGGTGGGCCACACATACGCATTAGTCATACGGGCTGTCAACGGGCCAGGCTTACCCGGGCCGAGTTCTGTTCAGATCCAGACCACACAGTAAAACCTAGGCCTGAGCCCGGCCCGTTATGGTTTTTCAAAGTCCGGTGTGAGCCCATCCCGGCCCACCCACTTTGGTTATAAGATTTAGGCCGTTCTTAAGTGTGCCCGTCATGCATGAAAATTGACAGAAATCGTTTGAAGGGTTCTTAAAAAAAGTCCAAACCCGGCCCAGTTATTAAAGGAAGCAGATTGCGTCCTGGCCCCGCCTGGACGATAATCCGTCCAGGCAGGGCTCTGTGGGGCCCACCATGATGTATGGGTTTTATCTATGCGGTCCATCCATTTTTCCAGATAATTTTAGGATATGAACCCAAAAATGAGGGATATCCAAGGCTCAAGTGGACCACACAGCAGGGGATTGAATTCCCACCGTTAAAAACTTCTTGTGAGCAAGATAAGTTTTTAATGACCTTATGATGAACAGGTAGGATTGCAAATAAACATCACGGTGGCCCCTAGGAAGGTTTCAATGGTGAGTTTCATTATCGCCGCTGCTTACTGTGGTGCGGTCCACCTGAGCATTGGACCTTCCTAATTTTTAGACTCATACCCTAAAATGATCTTTAAAAAAAAAAAAAAAAAAAGAAAAAAAAAGAATGGACGGCATGGATAAAACCTCATACATCACGGTGGACCCCACAGCCCTTGCCAGGTTATTAAACGGGCTTGAAATTTAGGTCCATACCTGGGCATCGAGCCTATTATTACCACCCAAGCCAGACAAAAGGCCAATGTGACCAACCGGAGGCCAAAGGGGTCCAAATGGGCCCCATGTCATGTTGTTAATCATTTCAAACTGCAAAAGCATCAAGCTCCAAGTACTTGGTTGTGATGAAACGGCGTCGAACGGGCCCAATCCGTCTGTTTGTTACCCTGCATTTTC
Organism: Magnolia changhungtana; assembly: GCA_030180095.1. Lineage (NCBI taxonomy): Eukaryota > Viridiplantae > Streptophyta > Magnoliopsida > Magnoliales > Magnoliaceae > Magnolia > Magnolia changhungtana. The sequence goes on along the minus strand of JASAUF010000630.1, from coordinate 3,256,558 downwards.
TGAATCCTTGACGCAAGCAAAATTCTATTCATACCTCACAATCCTGTAGCTTTTAAAGAAGCAAACAAGCTACATGTTTCATTAGCTGATGGGGAAGATGATATTCGATAATCCCCAGCTGGAACACAATCAGTTTCTGAGCTATCACCGCTTGTTTCGGCCCTTCTTTTTCCCCTTCTTCTGGAGTTCGGATTTCTTAGGCTTCTTATGAGGCCGGTGTTTCATTGCTTTCTTAAATGGTTTCTTCTTCACTGGCAAGCTATGCTTCTTTTCTGCTCCTTCTATCGATTTGGGTAGAGAACATGTTACCTTAACATCTTCATCTTCGCAGCCCAGCTCGCTTGTTGTCACCGTGATTTTCATGTCGCCATTGTCATACATCTTCGTTCCTTGATAGTTATAAGCCCATATAAAAGAGGACATTTTAATTAACTGACTATTCAAATGATAATCACAAGGATGACTAAGGGCTGTCAATAGGTATCTGGACCCACGGGTACCTAATGGAACTGACTGATTTTTAATTGGTCTGGGTCCCATTTATTGGACTAGTAAAGAAAACGGATTCATGCATACGTCTCACATTCTGGACCCAGTTAAAATTCGAGTCTAGTCAGGTTTGGGGTCGGGTCCATGTGATGGACCTGGCTAAAGTCGGGTCAGGTCGGGTCTACTTAGTCTTAATAGTAAATTTATATATATTTAAAGAAATGAGGTTTCCTAAGCCAAAAACATGTAAGAGAGCCTGTTTACACACCGTACACTGATGTAAGAGAGCTAGTTTACACACCATGCACATGTCAAAGTGGCACAAGTGCGCGATCTAATCCATTCATGAGGTGTGCCCAACCATATAAATGCTCTTGTTTGTCCCCAAACCCAACTCGAAACTTAGATCCAAAGACCTAAGGGGTACCCAATGGGTAACTGAACCCGACTGGATCCCAGTATGGGTCTTCCAGAACTAGACCCGGACCAGGCAAGACCTAAACTGCATGGGTATGTGTACTATAGGACATAACTCAAAACCCGACTCATTGACTGCCCTATCCAGCAGCTTCAATTGAGAAATGCGGTGGTACTTGTCAAGAGAAGACACCCAAATCCTGTTTGAAATGTGTTGAGATCCATGGTGTTCATTTGGCAGGCTACACACCTGATGGTACGAAAAGAGATGGCAGTTAAAAGAATTTGACAGGCGGTCTGCATCCCATGTACATGTGTAGCCCCTTTGATGACAGGGCTGACAGGATTCAGATAGCTGCTCTTGCAAGTATAGGCCATTGAAGTGATCGCTGCAATTGCAGTCAAGTAAAACATACCAGAAACCGATGTAGTTGCTCCTGCACCATCATCCTCTTCAGGCTCGCTGCCACATTCATCAGGTCCTGAAGAATTTTCTACTGGTACAGCTCCACCATATAAAGCAAATTCTCTCTCCATCTTCCTCTGCCATGAAATGCATGAGCACAGTAAGCCAGGCAACATAGAAGAGAGTAAATACTATATCAAAGAGGTTTACGCAACATATAGAATGGGAATATGGTAGAGCTGTCTCCCTGCTCTACACATGGCAGCTGTGTGTATTGATCCAGACCATCCATATGGTGGCTCCAGCAATGGATGTCGAAAGATTCAAACCCGAATGAATTGATGATCCAACCCATGGAATCAGTGGCCTTCAACCCAACAGCAGAAAACAGAAATGGTTGATGATGGTATAATTCATCAGTGATAAGTACCAAAATAGTAATTAATAGGATTGTGCAGTATTCATAGTTTTTGAACTGTATGCTGTCCACGATTAGCCAATAGATGGATGGACCCGATTGGTATCTCACTCCATCAGGTGAACCATGAGCCAAATTTTCAAACCAAGGTTGAGGGATTTGGGAAATCCACGGATTTCAAATCTCATTTGTTTTTCATTGGGGATTTGCCAAACCCATGGATTTACCAAATCCACACCCCCATAAATTCATGAATTTGGGGCAAATCGAGATCCCCTAAAAAAGTAAAGACTTCGTAAATCAACAAAATGAGACTATTTCAAAAGCAATAAAGGGTATTCCCTTTCAATAAATGGTCTGCCATTTTGCAATAAATGCTCCCAAATCAATGGATTTGTAGCTTGATTTCCAAACCATGGACTAGAGATTTGCCGAGTCCAAATACAACACAAATCCATGAATTTGACAAGTTCATGGATTCACCAAAATCATATTCTCATCCCCCTGATCCCAAATAGGGCCGATGGAAAGATAACATCGGGTTCAGTTTCTATGCCCCCGAAAAACTAGCAAAGTAACACTATATATAGTGTAACTTGTTAAGAAATTCAAAAGATAAGACAACCTAAAGAGATCTCTAGGGTTTCTCTGCGAACTAATCCTGCACATCTTGTTATTGAGGAATTATTATAGGATCCTTGTCATGAGGCTTTGAACAGTATTTTTCAGTTCTAAGAAGAGAGCGTATGGTTCGACCATAAGATTAATGATCAGTTGTGTACCACAATGGATTGACCAAAAAAACAAAAATCACCTAAATTGGAAGTCCCTGACCACTTATTTATCTTCAGGCTTTTCTCAGTTGAATGTAGGCCATTGCACTATCTCTTCTTAACCATCTACTTTCAGGCTACAAATGGAAAGGTTGGGATTATCCCACCGAGGATATTTTTGGGGCATGGTCCATTCAGGGTTGGATGGAACAGACCATGGAATCCTATTGGCAGAAATGAAAACTCGAGTATATTGTGCAGAGCCTCAGGTCAAGGATCCAATAATCCTTGTTGCTCAAGTAGCATTTTGCGGAACAAAGAATTAAAGGATACGCTGTCCAGGATACAGTTTACTCATAGCATGTGTTAGGCATAAATGATACCACGACACCTTTCAGCGAGGAACTAAACATATCTTATTGCAATTAAGGCCTGAAGAGTAACATTTAGTACTATAAATGAACTTTAACATTTAGCACTATAAATGAAGGATTTGCATCTTTATATAGGCAAGGAAGATCAAACCTTTTTACGCTTCTCAATACGCTTAAGCCTTTCCTTTTCTTGTAACTGTTGTTTGGCTTCCTTTCTCCTTTTCTTCTTTCTCTTATGAAACCCAGTAACATAATCCCTATCAAATTCAACTCCAGTTAGGCATGGAAATAAATGTCATTCAGAATAAGAAATACAAAATAAGCCATCTAGAGGTGTAAAAGAAAGCTCTCGCCACATGTTATGATGTGGTGGAAGTTTTTTAGGATTTTTAAGGCAATAATTTTTATTTTTATTTTTTTATGATGACGAGGTGTCCCCGCCCCATTTTATGGGGCGACTAATCCTTGCAGATGCACGCAATCACCGGCAAACCACATGCATCAAGTAATCCCAGGGAGGGGAATTGAACTCACACTTGTGGGGAGCAAACCCATGACACTAGCCATTCGCCCAAACCCCGTGCGGGTTTTTAAAGGCCAATAATATTATTAAAGAAAAGAAAACATAACACGAGATCCAATTGGCTAGACCAGGCTACTTAGATGATGAGCAAATAAGCTAATTAGAACAAAGCCGAGACCTCATGCAAATTCTCGTCCAAAAACACCCTATTACAACCGTGAAATACATGCATATTACAACCATGAAACACATGCCTATTACAACCATGAAATACATGCATATTACAACCATGAAACACATGCCTATTTACAACCATGAAATACATGAAACCTCATGCAAACAATCAACACACCAAATCATAAGCCAACTACACATGTTTATTATCTTAGCTACGACATTTGCCACTTAATTGCTTCAATGCTAAGTTACTAACACCTCCATGTAACAGTAGCTTGTTGCTATGATAACTTTAAAACTGGAAGATTAAAAAAAAAAAAAAATACTTCAAAGGGGGATATGGCTAACACTGTAACAAATCATGGCAAGGAAACCAAGGTGCATCCTCTAAATCCCAAGATCTCGTGATACAGTTATAGCAAGGATCGTTTGATTCTTGAGAATAATGGCTTTGAAGACTACTTCAGAAACAACATTTGCAAGTTGGGCTAGTGGCCCCATTGGTGCAGCTCACTCTAAATAATAATAAACTACCAGGACTGCAATTCAAATTTTGGTGGTTCTAGTGTTCAGTCCATGTATGCAAGTCAGGTATTCCACTTTTTCTTGAAGGATCTGAGCATCATAATTGGAAAAAAGCATCCCCTACAAGGCTAATAATCAATTGATTTATGGCCCAATAGAGGAAGGGGTTTCCCATTCTTGTCTACCTTCATGGATTATCTTCTTTTCCACAAAAATCAATCACTTTTTGGCTATCCATAAGAACTCACGAAGCAATATATAGTAGTACCCAGTGTTATCAAAGGCATTCCAAGCACATGCCTAGACATTTTGGACCTGTTTTCCTCACAGTCCTCACAAGGCATTCCAAGCACAAGCCTAGACATTCTGGGCCTGTTTAACTCAGAGTCCATTTGAGGACCCTGGGCAACACGATGACTCCAGGCATGCGCCTAGTGCCTAGGTGTGCTTAGGCATGCCTGAGGGACCTTTGCCATTTACGTCAGATAACCTTATGGGAACTGTTTAAAAGAACGAACACACGCACGCACGCACACTTAAGGGTACCTCATATGCGTGCTTTTTTTGGAGTTAGTACCTCATATGTGTGCTTTTTTTTGGAGTTATTTTAGCACCCTTTAAGGGGGCAAATAGATAAGAACGGGGTTTTATGCCTTACTTCAGCAACTTTAACTGTTTCTTTCAAGATTAAAAGTTTAAGATATTCTTACCCAAATTTTCAACAACTTTTTTTCCCTTAAATTTCGTTTTTTGTTGCTTTCTCCTTCTAATAGTGAGCTAAGGTCAGCACGTAGGACATCTTGAAGCCAAATTGAGCTTCCATTGGTGCCACACAAGAGACTGAAGAGTGAAGACAAAGTTGCTGGATTGGAGATTTCATGGTGGATCCGATATAAGTTTTAGTGTACAACATTTTGGGTAAATTTTACATCATCGTTGGTCTTTTTCTTTGATTCTAGTAGCAGTTTTTTTCTTCCTTTCAAGATTAATTCAACATCTACAGCCATCTGATGGAAGAATTCTAGGTGGAAATGATCACGTCTAAAAGATCATAATGACAAGAACTTGCAAGTTCTGTGGTAAGTCAAGGGACGGATTTAGTAACAAAAACCATCTTGTTGGTGTTGGACAAAATGTGATCTCAAATGCCCAAAGGTTCACGATGAGGAAAAGAAGAGATCAACTTATACATGATGGATCAAAAGAAGAGGAAGGATGATAAGGAAATAATGTTAAATGAAAGTGCATTTGTTTTATATGATGATGAAGATGATGATGAAGGCGAAGAAGTTCAATTCATTACAAGTATTAATGGTAATCATGCTGAGCCATTGTCTAGATGTAAATGACCTCGCCAAAAGGCTCCCACGGATGTCTTTGTTACCCCTGGTCTAGAAGATGCAGTAAGAAAGGCAAAGGACAAGGAGACGGGGAAAGTACAATCAAAAATTGAAAATGGATAAAATAAAAAAGAAGATCAAGAAAGATTTTGCCAATACATGGCAGGAAGGTTTTATCAGGCCGAGAACGCATCTGTCTTTGATAAGTTTCAAGGAAATGATCGGAAGCTACAAGGAAATTTGGACCCTGAGATGAATGCTCCACGTTATCACGAGCTTAGTGTACGTTTTATGAGCAAAGAGGTTAACCACACATGTGGATGCATGGGTAAAATATGGGTTTACAATTATATGTCAGACGAGTAGACAGATTGACAGGGGAGAAGTCGACTATTTTTTTGGAAGTGCCCAATTTGAACAATGTTTTTAGAATCTGTTGACACATCATCATATGTGAAGGCTGGTGATTTATTTTTTTATTTTTTTATTTTTTTATTTGAGTTACTAGATGGAGTGGTTGAAGGATTTGAGAATCTAATGTGTTGCAAGTTGTGACCAATAATGCATTGAATTATGTATTTAGTCTGAAAGTTTTGATGACAAAGCGTCCTAATTTATTTTGAACCTTGCATCGCTCACTGCAATCAACTTCATGTTAAAAGATGATGCTTGTAGTTAAATGGACCATCAACAATGAGATTGCATTGAATGTGTTGATTTACAATATCCAAGTGTTTCAAACATAACGAGACATTTTACAAAGAAAAGGAAACTCCTGAGACCAGCCATCACAAGATCCACCACTTTTTATCACACATCGAAAAGCACACATGACCCAAAAAGAAAAAAGGGCAATGTTTACTTCAAAAGAATGGACAAACAGTAAATAGCAAAGGAATGTTAAAGGCAAAAGAGCATGTGATACAGCCCAACAACAATCCTTTTCCGAAGAACATTTCATATACTTTAAGAATCATTACACCAATAGTCCCTGTACTCCGACAAGGTGTTCTGTAACGGTAATGGTGGCCGTAACGGCCACCACTGTTACCTTTACGATACAGGTTGTAACGGCTGTTATGGCTCCCGTAATGGCCGTTACGGTCTCTTTTTTTATTGAAAAAAAAAAATCCTAAAAAACCTGTATTTTCCCCGTAATGTTGATTAAAAATAATGGAAAACATGTATCTGCCCCATAACAGATAATAACAGGGCTGTTATGTCCTTTATAGGGGACGTAACGTGTCGTTAACGGCAATTATAGGTCTTTTTTTTTTCCATAACGGCTGTTACGACCCCGTCATGTGTAACGGTTGCCACCGTTACCTTTACATAACGGCCTTTATGGCCCCGTAACGGCCTTTACGGCACACCATGTACTCTGTTTGTTTGATGGTGATGAGAAGCTTGCAAGGGCTAATTCTATAAGGCCATGGATAGAGTGAAAGGAACAATTAAAAAGGCTACAAGTAGGCATGATAGAGGTGCCTTCCGATTTGGGAAATTGTTAATGACAGATGGGATGTACAGCTCCATCAACTGTTAAATGAAGAATGTTACTTTATCCAGCCTTTTATCATGCGAATCATATTAGACAAAGAGGTGAAGGAATCTATGAGTGCGCTGAGAGGCTTCTTCCATATCCCGATATGCAAAATATAATCTCTTTAGAACCAACCACGTACAGACCTGCTAAAGGCCTATTTGGAAGAGATGTAGATGTAGCAGTTCGACAAAGAACAAAAGTACAACCTTGTATTCTTTCCTTTTCTCTTTAAATTCATTCACATGCATGAATTTGGAATATTCTAACGTTAATTCTTAATGTGATTCTATGAAGCACAATCACAATCACAGCTTATAATACTGTAGCTGAATGGTGGTAATCATATGGTAATCGAACTCCAAATTTACCATGGCTTACCTTTTGAATTCTCAGCTTTACTGGTAGTGCTTCTGGTTGTGAATGCAAATTGAAACACATTTGAGCATGTCAATTAGTGCTAAGTTGTTTAATGTTTAATCTTCTATCATCATTGCTTTGTGCTGTTTAAAAGTTACTCATCGGTCACTTTAAAAATTGCAAATCCACAACAATGGGACCAGGCTAGATCAACAGTGGCTAAATGTAAATGATCTAGTATTTGTACAATATAATCAACATCTTCAAGAGCACCACAAGGTCGTTCCAATCTTGACGCATGAGATTGATGATTGCAATGAATGGATAGTTGGGAAAGAAGGCGATGATTGGATGAACGATGACTCAACTTGGGATGACATGTAGGATGCTGTTCAATCCCTAATCTAGCTCCAAGCTCTAGATCACAACTACAAAGGCATAGCAATATGGAGCCAAAGATATTCCAGGGAACAGAGGAAGAAAAAGAATATGTCGAGGAGCTCGGAGATTTTGAGCAGCTTCTTTACCTTTTGATTAACAGTTAAAAGTTTTGCAGTTTTTTCTTTTTTCTTTTTCCTTAAAGTTAATGAATTCATTAAAATGCCACAGCAAAAACTGAGACGAAAAGAGCAAAAACAACCCAAGAAGCCAAAACAGCTACTACACAAATACACTAGACAAATACCAATTAGGTAGAGCATTTAAACAAGAAACCCAACTTGTTATCAGTTTTGCAGTTTCATGTGATTACTAATACTAGTTTGATAAATAGATGGATTATTGTGTAAGTTGCTTTTAAATTGTCTTAGCTCGATGATCAAGCTCCAAGCACTAGATAGGAACAACAAAGGAGTTGAAACATGGAGTTAGAGGAGAAGGCGATTGATTCTGAGGAAACGGATCACAAAGGAGGTTGTGTCAAGGAGGGAGATGAATTTGATGATGATGGAAATTGATGCAAGACAATTAACCACTTGCTCTAAAAGCTCGAACTGATAGAGCACAGCGAATTAATCCATTTATCTCATAGCCAAAGCCCCACATCTCATCGGTTAGGACCTCGGCCGAACCCCCCTCGTGGGCCCCAAATCACATATGTATTGCCTCACACGAGCCACCTGCCTTGCATGGGTAGTGCCCCACCTCACGGGCCGCCCACCCCGAGTGTGCCCTTGCATCCCATAGGCAACCCCACTCAAGCCCGGTGTGGAAATGCCCCTGCATTAGAAATGCATAAGAGCACATAGAATTTCATCAAAAGGAAGATGTTTTGTTGAAGTAAACCTTAATTTGTTAATGAAATTGAGACTTAGGACATAATTTTTGAACTCTATAGCTTGTCTAAACCCTAAACAACATTTTTAGTAGTTTTATCTTTTGATTAATGATTAGTTTAGACGTGTCATGGATGGTTTGATTAATGTGTAGTTGATTACTAATACTAGTTTGATAAATGGATGGTTTAGTGTGTAAATGGATTTTGTTTATTTCCCTTACTTCCATTTCACTTTCTGTTTTCCTTTGCAATTTGATTCTTGAATAGTGTTGATTTTGATTGATTTAAAAATCAAAACATATTTCTAAATATGTGCTAATGTTTATTATGAAGAAACGGCTGTGCCTAGCCATTTCAGGCACTCCAAGGGCAAGTGTGCCTAGTGCCATTAACTACACTGAAAGTACTAACATATAAAATGATGAAAATCATCAAGTAATATTTTAATCAATGTTGGGCTGTTGGAAAGGCTTAAGGGCACATTTGGATGTCCACGAAAAAGGTGGGTCTGGGGAGGATAGGATGGCCTTCTGCCCCGATGACTATCCAAACATTTAGTATGGCACAAGATTCAGGGAAGAAAAGGCAGAAAAGCTATATCATGGAAGATTTGGTTATAATATTCCCATCATCTTAAACAGATCAGGAGAACGTGTTTTATCTGTTTCATGACAATATCCTTCTGCCAATGGTTTGGGGTACATCCAAATGCATCCTAAAAGAAATATTCACCTGCCTCAAGTCTTCTAATAATAAAACTAAAAGAAGATGAGAAACATAAGTTTCAGGCTAAATACCATAACAAAGATGAAAGAACCAAACAACGAATATTAACTCTCGCATTCCTACATTACATTGCAAAACAGCTACATTTACAAACAATTCATGACACAAAGCATACACTCGGCAATATTAAGAAACATGCCAATCGACTTGGAAATTAACTGAATCGACATACTTCCACCTGACGAAAATCCCAAGTTAGTCGAAGGGCTATACTATGCTGCATGTAACATACCATGAAAGATAAAGCAAAACCCATTGAATTTCAACTGCTAATCATTTTCCCTTTGTAACCGTACATATAACAGACACCAATAGGATGGTGAGGATCAACCGATCAGTGTGATTTATGGGCTACCTTCTATAACAATGTCGCTCCCGATTTGGACAGTGCACATGTATGTCACTTGTACAGTGGATAAGTCACCAATACTCCATTGCATGTAGCAAACTCATACCATTGTCTAGATAACTTAAAAGAAAGCTAGGCAAGTTGGTTAGCTTGGCTGAAGTTTTCTATAAGGTGAATTTTTCAACCTGAGTCATCTGACACGGACCAAATCGATATTCATGAACAATGCAACTTCCATCAATTACTACAACTCAGCCTCCCTCCCTCATTACTCAGTCTCCGACTCATCCGAGTTTTGAACTGGGAGAGTTTTTGAACTGTTCGGGTTTCACGGATCATCGAAACTATGGCTAGACTCCTATGTCAGTTTAGCACCATTTTGAAAATGCTGGTGACTCATTCTCCTCATATGTGACACTGATGTAAAGACATCCAGACCATCGAAATTGTGGGTCGCACGTATCTCCAAAATCACACACCAATCAAGCAATCGTAACCGTCCAATTAATGGCTATCTGGATGGTTAAAGGTGAGTTTGTGAGCGGTCCAAATTCGAAGGGAAAAATCAGATCGGTAACAATATCTTCTCGGTTCATTTTTTTCGGTTATGCTCCATCCATGGTTGAATCAGAGATTTGGTTTGTGTGGATTGCCGTAAAACTAAGCCACGTGTACGGTTAGAGGATAACCACCATTTTTCTAAAGGTGCAAAACAAACACAGGAGCCTATCCCTAAAACCTAGGGCTTCAGATAAGAAAAACGAGAACAGTAGAGAGAGAGAGAGAGAGAGAGAGAGAGAGAGATGAGATCATGTATGCATACAGACATACATTAAAGCATGCATACATACATAATACCTGAGATCTTTGTCATTGAAAGAGATGGAGAGAGCTTTGTTTCTGAGAGCCCTTTTCTTTATATGCCGAGCACCAACCCTAGGGTTTGGAGCCCCCTCTTCTTCTCCTGCTTCCATTCTCACTCCTCTGTCAGAGACTTCGGAAGCGCAAAACGCCCCATATGTACTGTCAACGAGCTGGACCCTGTTTGAGCCCATCACCACCGAGCCCGTTTGAGGTGGCCGAGGCTGCATCTGATACTTGATACTCTGGCTGCGTCTGATGCTTGATACACAGGCGTTTAGAAATCAGAGTGGATTAGGTGTTACGGTAACACCGTAGCAGGTGTTTCCCTTACCGTTGGTCCCACCTTGATGTATGTGTTGTATATCTAAGCTTTCCACAAGTTTTCCAGCTCATTTCATGTCATTGTCCAAAAAATGAAGTAGATCCAAATCTCAAGCGGACCACACAGCAGGGATTTATGGACTGGGCTGTACATCGAGTTGAGCCAAGTCGACGGACCACACAGCAGGGATTTATGGACTGGGCTGTATATCGAGTTGAGCCAAGCGGACGGAACACACAGCAGAGATTTATGGACTGGGCTGTACATTGAATTGGGCCAAGCATAGCCGAGTCGAGGTGGGCCAAGCTTGGCTTGACTTATCCTTGCTCTCCTCGAGCTCAAGTTTAGCCTCAAGCTTAATGTTAAAGTTGAGCTTCTTTGCCAAATCTTTCAAGTTGAGCTCGAGGCAAGCTAGTAGATTGAGTCAAGCCTACTCCCAACCCAACTAAACTCACACCTGATTTAACTTAAAAACTTGACCCAACTTGCACCCAACTTGACCAAGCCACCTGACCCACCCAACACGTACTTGACCCAACTCCTAAAGCAAATATTCAATTAATAATAATAATAATAATAATAATAGACTCCCTAACCCAATCAAAAGAATCACTTTCACATGAAAACCTTGAACCGTACACCCCTACCTAAGCCCATATATGTCAATATAAATCTATCCAAATCAAACACTAATTTAATTCAACTTGACCCAGAGCTTAATCCGAGCCATTAAAATCTTAAACAAGGCCAAATGAGCCACTTGACAAGAGTGAAAATCCAAATCCGCTCCCATATTTTCTCTTCCAATGGTTGTTAGATGTCCTCACAATTAATAAGCAACTAGTCATATATCAGGATTTAATCAAGATATCGTAAGTAGAAATTGGATTACAATTTCTAGCATGCCTAAGATTTTAGCTAACCATAATTCCATAAACCATACCTCATGGTGGTGTTAATTTGAACCGTTAAACATAATCAAGAGAATGTGATCTTTTTATTCACCTAGCCATGGTACATGCAACGGGCCCAGTTTTCATGATCTAAACACCAGCAGGCCCTAAAATGAGATGGGCCGTACCAAATATCTGCTATATTATATGATTTCAGCCATCCGATTGGTGGCTTGAAATGGACGATTACAATTAGTTCCTCATCCATCATGGGCCCACCGTACGAACTTCAGATCACCAAAAGATGGGCCCACATATGCCATTTTTCAGTTTTGTGGGCTGACTTGTCCTATCAGATGTTCATAGCCTTCGGATAGATCCCCTGTTCAATGCAGACAATTGGTTTTATTGTCCATTTCAAGGCACCGTTCAGATTACCGGATAATGGAGATTAAGGGGCTTTCTTCTATCTCATGATGTGCCCACTAGATCAACAGCTTAGATCCTTGAAATATGGCCCGCTTAAGCACTCCATCCATCTGTTACATGCTCAATCGTGACTGCTCATTTGGTGACGTAGGGGAGGACGTGTGGTCGAGGACCATCTTCCTCAAGAGGAATTTCTTTGGACGTCTCATAGAGACTTCCCAGATCCTCAAGAAAAGAAAGCAAGAAAGTATAAATAAATTATAAATTGATTGATAAATGAATAAAAATAAGTTCACAAGCCTTTAAATAGGAATACCAAGCAATGGGAGAGAAATCAGAATCAAATTACGACTAAAACTCCTAGGGTCCATGACTTACTATAAATAGTAAACTTTCTAGACGATCATGATATCTACTAGCGCGTAAGGTTTTTGGCCAAAAATAATAAGTGTCCTATTTAGCTTCACCAAGCTATTCTCTTAATTTTTCTAAGCTCTTTTCGCATTGGGCATAACTTCTAAAGCCCAACAGATGAAGAGTTATAATTAAACTAAAACTTACTATTTATAGTAAAAATGGAATTAAAATAAGGAAACGATCGTCGATCTAGTGGTATTTCGCAAATCTGGCTTGAGTAACCCGGCATAGCCGGGTTGGTAGCTAAAGTAGCTCGTTCTACCCCAAAATCATATATTTTATGTCCGTAACTCATTCCGGATTGCAAAATGCGCATGATTTAAGGTTTGACGGTCTAAATCACTTCTGTCGTTGACCGGGCCTTTTCTGATCCATCTTGGCCATCTAACTGTCCGCCACCCTCTCTACATCATCTGATGGGCCTTCTGTGGCTAATGATGGCAAAAAATGATCAAAGGATCGAGGTACTCTAAGTAGAGCTGGGCATGGGACGACTCGACTCATCCAACTCGTTCAGACTCGACTTGACTTGAATCGAATGGGTGAGTTGGTCCGAACTAAGTAGGCTTCGCCTAATCCAAACTCAAACTGAGTTGAGTTCAAGTTACCTAGTAACTTGACCTGAAACTCGATCTAGGTAGACTCAACTCAATTCGAAATCTAACTGAACTCGAATTCACACACACACACACACGTGTATATATATATATATATATATATATATATATATATATATATATATATATATATATAAACCATAATTTCTAAGTATCCGCACTTGACTCCAACCTCATCCCAAACTTTTTCTCCCTCTCTCATCCTCCTCCTCTTCCAACCCCGACACCACCCACCATCATCACCACCCTCCTCCCCTCTCTCTCCTCTCCACTCCCTCCCTCCCTCATCTTCCAACCCCGGCAACCACCCACCACCCACCACCTCTCTCTCTCTCTCTCTCTCTCTCTCTCTCTCTCTCTCTCTCTCTCCCTCCTCCACTCCCTCACCCCCTCCCTCATCTCTCGATCTGACTTGGTGCCAACTCGACCTCACACTGGGTCGGACTTGGTCCGGATTAGTCTAAGCTAAACCGGACTTGAATCGGGTCAGGCATGCTAGACTCGATACTGAGACGGATTGAGTTCGGGTGGGGTCTATTTCAAAACCGTATCGAGTCGGGTCAGCCCTAACTTGGTCCGACTTGAATCGATGCCCAGCTCTAGTTCTAAGCATTTAAAATGGACGCTAAAAAGGTTAAGGCCCAGGATGAACGTACAACAGTTCTTTGATCATATGGTTAGGGATGCTCGACATGAGTAGGTATGGCCCATCAGATGAACAGGCCAGATCTTATTAGCGCCCTCGATTGGCCAGGCTGGCACGCTTTGGACCGCTCTTGGGCTGCAGTGCTAGATCCAAGGTCCAGCCCAAGCCTGCTCGGGCTCAGCCATACCAATCTTGTGCCGTGCGTAATTATCACGGCCCACCTTTCGCCTGTTTGTTTCATCTCATCACACATGCCCGCCCAGCCCACGCCCAGCCCTAGCCGTTGAGAGCCGTTGATCTTATTCCTGTGTGCGGTCCACAATTTCCATTTTAATGGTAGGGATCAAGGTGTGTGGGCCATGGATGTTTATGCACAAGGGCAGAAATTGACCACTTATGTGCAAACCGTGATCCATTCGTCCAGCAAAACTCTGCAGTTAGGATCATTCATAAGGAGAAAATCTGGGCCATGGATATCCGTGATAGTGCCCACCTGATGAACGGTTGGATTTAAGGTACGATATTTTTACATGAAGATTTGTGTAGTGACTTGTGCAGTGAGCCCACCAAAGGAATGGTCCAGGTCCTGCATGCTGTCACACCTTGATAGTGGATTGCAGTTAAGTGGTGTATGTGTTTCATCCCCGCCGTCCATTCATTTTGACAGATCATTTTAGGGTATGAGCCCAAAATATCCAAGGCTCAAGTGGACCATACAATGGGGATTAAACGCCAACCGTTAAAATTTTCTGCAGTTGGAAAGAGGTTTTCATTAAGATGATATTTATGTTTTCCTTTCATTCAGGTCTATGTGACCTTATGAACAAGTTGGATGGCAAATAAACATCATGTGGGCCGTAGGAAGATTTCAATGGGTGGGCGTCATTATCACCACTGCTTCCTGTGGTGTGGTCCACTTGAGTATTGGATCTCCATCCTTTTTGGGATCATATCCTAAAATAATATGGAAAAATGGATGAACGGCGTGGATAAAATTAAAAAAAATCACAGTGGGCCTTACATAGACCCTGACTGAACCACATGAGGCGGACAATTCCAGTAGCCATGGTGCTCTGTGAGCCCCACCATGATATACATGTTTTATCCGTGCGGTCCATCCATTTTTACAACTCATTTTAGATAAACATCCCGCTAATGATGCAAATAAAAATATTAGGTGGACCACACCACAGGAAACAATGGTGATTGAACTCCCACCATTAAAAGCTTCTTGGGGGCCACACAAGTCTTAGATCAAGATAATATTTGTGCTGTCCCTTCAAACATGTCTGTGTGAACTACTCAACAGGTTGGATAGAAAATAAACATTACAGTGGACCCCATAAAGTTTTTAATGATGACCGTTCAATCACCACTGTTTCCTTGTGGTGTGGTTCACCATAGACTTGGATCTTCCTCGTTTTTTTGGAATCCAACCCTAAAATAATGATCCAAAATGGATGAACGGCATAGATAGAAGACAGATAATTTTGTGGCCAACATAGCACCGTCCAGTAGCCACGTCTTTCAGTCTCTGTATACAATCCGTGTCCGTGAAATCAGGACGTAAAGCAACGGTAGGAATTCAAAAAGAAAAAGAAATACTAAAGGGATTCGCGCGAGGAAATATTAACCTTAGAAAGATTGCCAATACAGAAAATACATGCAAGATCCGTTCCATATCCCACGTGTGGCCCAACGTGTTATATACTTTTCAAAAACATGGTCTGGATCATTCATCAGGTGGGCCACTGATGTGGATTGAATCAAAGCCGGTAGTGATTTTATTTCTAAGCGTGCATTTCTTTAAAAGCATAGACAATCTGTGAAACAAAACCATTTAGGGGAAACTACATTTAAATTCCATCCCCACCTAACCATTGCACCGGATCACTGACACGTGTGCCAAAATGGCAAAGATGATGATATGAACTCTTCACTCTCTCCACGCGCGAATCTCCATACTACTCCCACAAAAGAAAAAAAAGCTAAAATATTCGGAAGGAGAGCGTGTAAAGGCAACGGTCATTTGTGTAGAGTCTACATTTTAAAGAGCTCAACAATTGCTACTCTCGAGTAGAATTTTACAACGCACAAGTGCCAGCATGGCACACGTGAGATATCTGATCCATTCATTTTTTTTTCTGGTCATCAAAGTCCACTATCATGTGATCCACGAACATCTCAGAGTAAGGGATGAGGGAAATACACAGTAGGATCTGATTAATGGTCAGATCTCGCACACGTGCTCAGGTAATGATTCTAATCCTACTCGCGCGAGTAGCCATCAAATTCCTCAATTTTCAAAATGTCTACTTGAATCCTCAAACAGAGATGCCATTTCATTTCCCATTCTACTCTCCCTACCTTTGCCAATCCTTGATTTCAAATACACCAACTCTCATTGCATCCACACCGTTTATCACTCCCACCCCATCAAACCACCAAAACCCAACTCCACCAAATGATCAAAGCTTTCAAGAAACTGAAGATCTGGCATAGGAAGAAGAAGAAGAAGAAGTACTACAGTCTTCCCCAACCACCACCAACTCCCCATTGCTGTTCTTGCTCGGCCAAGCCGCGGCCCACCGCCCCACCCCTACCGCCATGGATCGAGATCGATCAGCCCCAAGAAGCCGATTCACCGTTCGTTCCGATATATGGGTCATTTCCATCTCAACATCAAGCTCTGTTTCAACCATCAGATGCGATGGTTGGGTCATTTCCATCTGACCAGCAAGCTCTGTTTCAACCGTCGGATGCGATCGCATCGGAGATCATGCCACTGTATGCTCCACCTGTTCAACCGGTTACCACCTCTTATCAGCAGTACTTGGCCCCGCGGCCTGTGTACGGAGTGCCGGTCATGCCGGTCCCTTCAACCGAAAAGTCCGCGGGACTTTTCGGATGCGTCGTTAGTATCGGTACTTTCCTGATTCGATGTTTGTGTCCATGTTTTCGGTTTCGGAATATGAACTAATAATGTGGGCATGTTTGGATGCGCAATTGAATTGAATTGCAATCACATTCAATTGATTACAATTGCAATTTGAATTACAAGTCCAACGTGATTGCAATTTGGAGTCTGGAGTTTGGTCCCTTATGCAAAGGTAATTACAAATTGGTTATTTCTCTGCTCGATTGAACTAGTTATTGTGATTTGATTCAATAGTGCATCCAAACACAGCCTACATCGTAGATGGTATGCTTGGTTGAAGTTGAACTAATGAGAATTTGGATTGTTAGTAAATGTAGATGGTTTGCTTCCATTCATTTAATTGATGTGTTGGTGGTGTTGCTAACATCTACGGTACACGTGGCAAACTTGCAATGGTGGGCCCCACTGTCTATAAGAAGATACGTAGTCCGATTGTTGGTCATCATGAGAACAATGCCTGTGAGCTGAACTCCGGCATATGCCATCATAGAAGAACAGTCAACAAAGTTCCATGAAAAATAAGGGAGTGTTTGGGTGCCACTTTTAAATGCATTTTCCTGCCGGATGGTTGTGCTAAGATTGTGGCACACCTAGGCGTCCAACCGGCATGAAATTTCTTTTGGGGTGTTTTTAATTTTTTCAACGAGTTTAATGAATGGTTTTGATTTTCAAATGATGGCACGTATAAGCATGTTTTTTAATGGGGTAGATAAAACAAGTATAACGACGTGGATAAAACACGTATAAACATAAGCTTTTAAAATTGGCAATCAGCTGATTTGTAGGGCGGGTCGCCGACATTTTCCTGAGAAGGCTCCATTAGAGGCGGAAGTTATTAAGACCGAACCTTAAAAAATGCATATCTCACGGACCTACTATATATGCTTTCGGGTATGATGAGCCAACCCGCCTATGCCGGGTCGTATACACCGAATTTGTGAGATTCCATCACATAGATAGCCGAATTCAATGTTTAATTCCGTCGTGATTAGGTCACATAAGACACTTACTATAAATAGAAAATTTACTATTTATATTAAGACTCCTTAAAATTTATAACTTATAAATTTTCTATTTATACTAAAACTCCCTATAATTCATAACTTTATATAAATAGAAAATTTTCTATTTATACAAAAACTCCTTAAATTTTGTAATTTACTATAAATAGTAAATTTTTTATTTATACTAAAATTCCCTATAATTCTTAACTTACTATAAGTATAAAATTTACAATATATATTAAAATTCTCTAAAATTCATAACTTTATATGAATAGTAAATTTTCTATTGATACTAAAACTCACTAAAATTCGTAACTTATTATAAATAGTAAATTTTCTATTTATAGTAAGTGCCCATTTCATGGGAGGTTCGATTGTAGACTGTCCACATTGAAGGTGAGGTTTCGAAAAAAAGGTGGGCCTCATATGATGGATGGCCCACCTTCAATTTATATAAAAACTCTCTAAAATTCATAACTTACTATGAATAGTAAATTTTCTATTGTACTAAACTCTCTAAAATTCGTAACTTATTATAAATAGTAAATTTTCTATTTATAGTAAGTGTACATTTCGTGGGAGGTTTGATTGTAGACTGTCCACATTGACGGTGAGGTTTCGAATAAAAGGTGGGCCCCACATGATAGATGACCCAATATTCATGTAGGTTCACATATGGATGGTCCACGTCATAGGTCGGCCCATAATATTAAAAAGCCCACATCCAAAGTGGGCTGACATGAGGATGACTCACTTTAAAGGTGGGGCCTACATGATGGATAGTCCACATCAAAGATGGGCTCCGTATGATAGGCAGTGGACATTGAAGTTGGGCCTCATATGATGGATGGACCATATTGAGGTGGCCCTACATAATGGTCAAACCATGTGATGGGAGCTGGATATTGAAGGTGAGCCCTACATAATGAATGATATACATTAAAGGTCGCACCATAAGTGTAAAACGCTTACTCATGCCCCTCACACTCATGCGCTCGCACTACAGTAGGATATCACCATATGGGATATTTGAATCCATGACCTCATGTTGAGACTCTTGTGAGTCCACTAGACTCTTGTGAGTCGACTACGGAATCATGAGCAAAGACCCAAGATAAGATAAGCTACTTATGCTACACCCTGATCATAGCTCAAGTGTAGTAGGCTAGTGAAAGATACCTAGTTTCAACATTGAGGTCTTGGTATCAATTCCCTAGTGGGGTTGGCTGTACTGACACTGGTTGTACTAACAAGTTAAAAAAGAAAAAGGAAAAAAGATAAAGCTACTTATGCCTAGAGTAAATTAGGATCCAAATGCCCCCTATTTTCCCTATGTGTTTTATCATTTGCTTAAAGCTATTAAGAATCATTAGCTTACCCAAGCTCTTCCTACATGCCATTAAAACATCGTAGGTTTGATTCACCCGTGGGTGAAAACTACACTCCAGATCCATCCTGAAGAAATCACAACCGTTATTACCTGTAAGAATCCTCCACCAATGCAAAAACAGTGTCCTTTTTGCCAGATCTGGGATGTTCATTAACTGTGGCCCACCATGCATGATCTATGACAAAAGTACCTTGAAACCCTAAATGGGCTTCTAGACTAAGCCCAAGTCAGCCCAATTAGTAAATGGTCCTAAATTTATGGCCCAGGCCCAAACCACGGGCCTATGTTTATTTCCAAGCCCAGTTTAAAGTGGACCAGATGCAAGATCACGATGGTCTACACCAGCCCACTGACAGCTTAATTTGGACGGTTGGATTTCTTTTTTAGCTGCCCATCTTTCACATACAAGCGGGGTTTGCCTGATCAACCCAACAACATTATTTGCGGTCATATTCAGATTGTCCTATGCATGAATGGTGTAGATCTGTTACACGTGTTCCATCAGTCAGTGGGGAGCCGTCGTGTAGGGACCCACATTCTATTAAAACCCAGCCTTCCTTGCTCGATGAATGCTAATTGCATTTCACTCGCTTCTCCACACGAATTCCATGAAACACGTGGAAATGTTTTATAAGATCTATACCACTCATCCAGTGGGCCATAACCCTTTAACCCAATGGCTCAAAAAGACTGATCGGATGCTTCTAATCACTACGTAGGAATTTCACACGCGTGTGGGAGCTTTGTACACGTGAGTGCATGTTGTTGCAATGTAACACGTGTTTGAAATCTGAGCTTTACATGAGATGAGCTACACACCCTTTGGATCTTCTGGACAGAAAAATCAGGTCATTTCATACTCGGGCGGGCAGGGAACCGTATAAATGAGTAAACAAAATTTTGGAACCGTCAATTTATTTTATACGTTGTGGCCCACTTCCAATTTTATAAAAAGCTTAGAATTCATACAGGTGTTATTTTGGATGCGTGACTGCTTGTGGACGTATACGGCTTACGTGTGGAATTAGTAAGTATCATGGCCTGATAGTGCCCGATGAAAAAGCATTTGAGATGTCGGCCCGCGGGTGAAATCAACTCTCTTTTGGTATTAGATGGGATTAGGTGGGATGGAATTTCATTTGGTTCGGTGCCAATTCCACTTAATGTTAGCAAGTTGTGTAGGTCCCATTATGATTTGTGGGCTATATCCACACCGTCCACCCATTTTTCGAGATCATTTTAGAGCATGGGCCAAAAAATCAGGTAGATCTAAAGCTAAAGTGGACCCCATCACAGAAAGCAGCAGGGATTGAACACCCACTGTTGAAAACTTCTTTAAGGCCACATAAGTTTTGAATCTACCTCATTTTTAGGCCCATGCCATAAAGCGAGGTTACAAAACAAATGAACAGTTTGAATTTAACACGTGTTATTCCCAATAGTTTTAAATGATGGTGGGTATATATGTTTACTGTACAAATCAAAGAGTGAATTCCATCGTATTACAAACCTAACATGAAATTAGGCTCATCCCATGATAACAAGGACAATGACATACCCACCTGACCCTTCCCAATACCATGAGCCATATACTCCATTAGGTGGATCTCAGGATCCACTTAGGTCGGTGGATCTCAACTGTGGGGCCCACCTTGATTTATGTAACTTATATCCACGCTGTCTATCCTTACTGATAGCTCATTTTAAGGCATGGTAGTAAAAATGAAGCATATCGAAATCTAAGGTGGATCACACCACAGGAAACAATGGTGATTGAGCATCAGAAACTTCTTATGGGCCACAAAAATTTGGATCAAGCTGATATTTATGTGGTCCCTTCGTACTGGTCTTTGTTACCTTATCAAAAGGTTGGATGGAAAATAAAAACTCCGGTGGCACCCAAGAAGTTTTTAATGGTGCGTATTCAATCACTACTGTTTCCTGTTGTGTGATCCACCTAGGATTTGGATCTGCTTCGTTTCTTTTTGATCAAGCAGTAAAATGAGTTGTCAAAATGGATGGACGGCGTGGATGTAAGGTAAATACATTAAGGTGGGCACACGGTCAGGGATCAACCGAAGCGCGCTTGACGCGATTTTGCCTATCGTTGATTGGGCCAAATGAAAAGGCATTCAGATGTGGGCGGGGACGCGGATTGCGTACTACCCCCGCCCGTCCCTACCTCCGAACGGGCAGTTCTGTGGGCAGGCCCCCCGTGATGTATCTGTACATCCAAGCTGTCAATCCCTTTTCTTATATTATTTTAAGGTATAAAAACAAAAACGAGGTAGATCCAACGCTTAAGTAGACCACACCAAATAATAAGCTGGGTTGCATTAAAATGCATAAAGCATTAAATGTCAGTTGCATTAAATTCAAGAGTCATATGTGGTGTGGTCCATTTGACCATTGTATTTTCTTAAATTTTCTTTTTATGCTTAAAATAATTTGTGGCCCAAATGGATAGACGGCTATGGATGATACAGGATACATTCATTTTTCGGATGGGCCCGCCCAAAACTGCCCGTTCGGAAAGGACGGGTGGGGGCGTGGATACATAATCCGCGTCGACAGCCGATTAGGTGAGACCCCGGCTGCACCCAAGACGGTGTGGCCCTTACCCTGGCCCCACCTTAATGTATGTATTATGAATCCACACTGTTCATCCGTTTTTTTCAGATCACTTTAGGGCATTACCCAAAAAATGAAGCAGATCTAATTATTAGGTGGACCATAGCATTAGAAACAGTGGTGATTGACCGTCGTACCATTAAAATTTTCTTAGGGCGCAACTTAATGTTTCGGTAGTGACCATCTAATCTGTTGATAAGGTCACATAAGCCTGGATGAAGGGGAAAAAGAAAATCAAATATCAGCTTGATCCAAAAATTTTGTGGCCCATTAATGGTCAATCACCATGGTATGGTCCACCTGATAATTGGATCCGATTCATTTTCCGGATAACACCCTAAAATGATTTGGAAAACGGATGGAGGGCGTGGATACATAATATATACATCAAGCTGGGCCCCACGGTAGGGCTGCACCGTCTTTTGTGAGGCCGGGGTCTCACTTAATCCGCTCTCATGGCCCCAAGGGCAGAATCAATGTTCCGTGCAAGACATGCTCTGCTTTTCGAAATAGGGTTACATGCGCTTTTCCATCGAGCGTGTGGCGATGATTGGACATTGGCATGGGACGTGGTTCTTAGGTATTTCTGCCACGTGGCTCTTGATATTAGAGTGTGAAAACATGTGAAAGTTAGCACTCTCGGCACATTTACCTCTATATAACACGTGCGTCTTCTCGTCGGCAACAATTTTTTCGATCAAGTTAGATATTTGTTAATTAGCATGTAAATAGATAATAATTATTTACCTATGTAATCACGTTATCTTTTTCAACGGAGAAATTTATAAGATCAATGTGGAGCCCATTGTGATGTATGTGACTTATCCACACTGTTCATTAGTTATGCCAAAATTTTTCATGATCAAGGAAATGAAGCGAATCCTCTCAAGTAACAAACTCGAGCACCACGCGACTCGAGAAACAACGGAATCAAATGCCTATCATTAAAAATTTTTTATGACCCTTAAAAGTTTATAATCAAGTTGATATTTGTGTTTTCACCTTATCCATGTTTGTGTGACCCTATGAACATTTTAGATGATGAAAATACCTTAATGTGGCTCAGTGAAGGAAACAACTTTCAACTTTTCGACAAATTAGGCCACATGCGCTTTCCATGAGCGTTTGAGTGATGAATCTGCCTCATTTTTCGGCTCATCCCCCAAACTGTTTTAATGAAACAGATGCATGGTGCGGATATATCATATACATTATGGTGGGGACGATAAATTGAAGTCAACACTTATGTATCAATTTTCAAGGTGGAATTACTCTCACGTTTTCATCCAAGGTAAAAAAGTAATAAATACTTATTTACTTGGATTCACCTGTATCATGATAAATCAAACAGGCCCAGGTCTTTGTGATCTTATTAACAGGTTGGATGGTGAATAAGCATTCGCCTGCCCCTGGGAAGCTTTTATTGGTCTGTATTCAATCACGAGTATTTCCTGCGATATATATGGTCCAACTGAGATTTGATCCGCAAAACCCTTTCTTTTTTATTTTTTTATTTTATTTTTCATGACCTAAAATAAACTTTTAGAATGGATGGACGGCGTGGATATAAGGATCATAAATCACGGTGGGCACCACAGTCAAGGATCATCCCACCCACCAAAGCCGCCCACACCAATCTTAATCTCATGAGAGCTTAGTTCAGTTCACATTTCTGGCTTCTGGAAGCCCACTCACGGCGCTTGTAAATACGATTTTCTATGTGAGAATCACCTACAACCCACTACATGCTAAGCATACTGATTCATACCAGGATTTTATATATATATATATATATATATATATATATATATATATATATATATATATATATATATATATGCCACGTGGGCACGCATACTGAGGGAGCTGATTGGGTGAGGCCCTGACCGTGGGGCTCACCTTGATGTTTGTGTTGTATATCCAAACCATTCATCGGTTTTTCAGCTCATTTTAAGGCATGGTCTAAAAACATGAAGTTGATGGAAATTTCAACGGAAACAGTGGTGATTGAACACCCACCATTAAAAGTTCCCGGGGCCAGGGCCCTAAGGTCGATGATGGGAAATCAAATATTAGCTTGTTCCAAAACTTTTGTGCCCCCAGGAAGTTTTTAATGGGGGCCGTTCAAACCCTACTAATCTGATGGACGGCGTGGATATATAACACGTAAATCAAGGTGGGCCCCACGGTTAGGGCCTCACTCACTAAACCGTTACCTGGGCCTCACGTAATCCGCTCCCACTAATCTCAATCTCATGCGAACTTAGCCCAGTTCACGTTCGAAGCTTCTAGAACCCACTAGCGGCGCTTGTAATTTGTATATATGATATTCTATTAGAGAATCACCTACAACCGACTATATGCTACTAAGCGTACAGCTCCATCTTTCCCATCAAAGGGTCACTCGGGTATCGCATCCACCCCATATAAACGGTGGGCCTCACAAAGAAGATCGTCATTGTTGAAACTCACACCGATCCACTCAGTAGTTGGACCCGAATCACACCATCATCCATCGAAATATTTTGACGGTGTGGATCGAGAGATAAGTGGATTTGATCTGATTTTCATGACAGACGTTCTTCATAGTAGGGCCAACCGTTTAAATGGATCGGATTTCCTACACAAGTGACATGCTAGCAGGAAAAATGGAGCCACATGCTAAGTTAACATACACCGATCAAAGATTAGTTGATAAGAAGATGGCCCACCAAAAGATTGAAGGACAGGCCGAATGAACGGCTTTTATTTATTATATCCAACTACTTACTTTGGAACCGCGTCAGCTGTCTACTTAGTGATTATGGAGATGCCTCTCATGTTCTGATAATTATTAAAGGTGTTATTATTATTTTTATAGCCGTCCATTACAAAAATCAGCCGCCCGAGGATGCATGTATACTCCAGGTTTTAGCTTCTACAAATGGGGCCCATTTATCAGTGATCTGGACTGCTGGATTGTTTGGATTCATAGTGGATAAACTATGGTCCAAAATTATTATTGATAGGACAATCATCACCGTTCGAATTTGTGCCCTGCAAATAGATTGCTTCTAAGCAACGGTCCAAATTTAACTGAAAAAATCGCAGGATTGGTGACTGGGATCTTCAGATCTGGGAGACATTTGAAGTATGATTCAACCAGATAAGTCCAATCAACAATCTGGATCGTTGAAATATGGGCTTCACACGTGCGAATTAGCACATTTCCTGGGATCGATGGTCATATAATTCCTCCTTTTAGGTCTGACGGCGACGGGTTCGGTACACGCGCGTGTAAGGCAATTCATTTACAAGCCACCATATATGTCAGCATACCACACATTCATGAAATCCCAAGCCATACATCTCGTGGGTTTCATAATTTAGATCTTATAATCCGGAAATAAGGCTGATATAATTATCAGGTAGGCCACAATGTTAGAAATAGTTGGATGTTGTAAAAAAAACTTGCCTGTTTTTATCTCGTCATTGATTTATAAGTTATGACCTACCTGTTTAGCAGACCTGCCTGATTTCTTGCAACAGCTCGGAAAAGCAATGACCCACCTGATGGATGGCTTGGATCACACACGTATGCCACGCTTGCGAATGTCGTGTGATGCAGATGAGATGCGACGTGCACCGTGTGCGCATGCAAAGCTATTCTTCCAGATAATTATAGTTCCTTTATCTTGCTTTTATTTTTCTTTAATCTTGTCATTAGACGCACAAAGCTAATGTTGGAGATTTGATGGGCCCAAAGAGGATAGCGTAATGTGGACCGTCCATTCATCCGCAGGCCTCAATCCAGTCTGTACAAATACTAGCCCATGTAAAAGTACAAAGGAGGATCCTCACCGTTCATCCATGGATATTTGCCTGTTTGGACATTGATCATTTTCTTCTTAACCGTTTGATGTTTTTGGTGAAGCACGTGTATATCCCACACATATAGCAAGTATATTTGTGTACATGTTCTATATTCCACCATACTCTGCCACCGCTAAAGTATAGCTTAAAGGGCCAACGGTTCATATTCTACCAGTATATGTCCATTAATCAAATACTTAGGTTGGACCAATAGGTGGACCTTTTACAGCACGTGAAATCCACCGTATAATTCAATAAATGGACGGTTCTGTCATCGAGGGTGGGGCCCCTGTACCATGGAGATTCTGTTTGCCAGTGAACGGCTAATCTTGCCTATCATTTATTTCGGGGGAGGTTAGTTGATACTCTGGCGGCGTATGGCTTTTGATGGTCAGGTACTGGAAAGTGGACGCGGATTGCGTACTACCCCCGGCCCGTCTCTAGCTCTGAACGGGCAGTTCTGTGGGTGGGCCCACCATGATGTATCTGTACATCCAAACCGTCGATCCCTTTTCTCAGATTATTTTAAGGTATGAACACAAAAATGAGGCATATCCAACGCTCAAGTGGACCACGCCAAATAATAAGCTTGGTTGCATTAAAATGCACAGAGCATTAAATGTCAGAACTCAAACCGAATGACTAAATTGCTGAAAACAGTCCCAAAA
Organism: Magnolia changhungtana; assembly: GCA_030180095.1. Taxonomy (NCBI): domain Eukaryota; kingdom Viridiplantae; phylum Streptophyta; class Magnoliopsida; order Magnoliales; family Magnoliaceae; genus Magnolia; species Magnolia changhungtana. The sequence goes on along the minus strand of JASAUF010000630.1, from coordinate 3,230,131 downwards.
TCAGTTCGTTTAAACAAACCATAACCGCTGATTCGTGTCCACTTGTTTGTTGAAACAAGACCATTGGATATTTTACTTTTTAACCGTCCAAGTCAATGTCCATGAATATGATGGTCAGATAATCAAATAATCTTAAATTTTAGTTAATGAGACAACTGAACTAGAACTCATTAATTGACAGTTTAATTTGAATTACTTTCATGCCGAGTATGCAAGGTTTTTGTCCGTACGGCCTTGTACCGTGACGTGGTGGTGTCAAGAGCTTATATGGATCAAACTTAAGATTCGCAACTTTGAATTTATTTTTTCATTCATATGCCAGAGCTCCATGGGTTCTCAGTCTCATTTTGAAAAATGAAATAACTTCTGAAAAGGTATGAGGGCTTACCAAAAAATAAAATTCGACCGGCTTCTTAAATGATTTGATTTGTTCATTTTAATAAGATAGTTGTGAACTCGGAGGAGGGTTTTTTCTATTTTATATTTAAAGCTCTTTGTGGCTCACAATTACATCAACGTTTTACGTTAATTCTGAACTGTTTTCTTCTTTATGGTTTATTTGTGATGAGTTTTGCCCTCAAACTCGGGTCGACGATATAAAATTAAAATTCCTTACATATGGAAGAGATGAATTTACTTTACGACAACCCAGTGAGCCTCACATAAGATGAGGATATGTTCAAAACATGGGGCCCAGGCCGCATGAGGCCATTTGGCCATTTCTTCTTCATTTTTTCTACATTTTTTTCACTTCCTGGTTCCTGTGACCACACGAAGTCAAAGTTTCTGTGACAATTAGTAGTTGTACTGTAAAGAACTGCAAAAATTCAGTTAATCAACCATGGGAAGCCAACGAATCTGCCCGATTATTTAAACATTGAGTCTAGCCGCATGATTTCTTCATCCATGGGCCAAATCTAACTAACCTATCACTGGCTAATCGAGACAACCGTAACTAAATAAAGACCTACCTAATGTCAAAACAAATATGGATCAGATCTTAATTAACAAACTAAATTAACACAGTTACTCCTCTACCCCAAGAACTAACAATTTAGAGTGTTAGGACCAAATTGTCTTTTTCGCTGATTGCGAATAGGCCACACTGTAAACTTGGCTAATCCATATTCTAATAATCACGCACAAAAAATCTCATTATTTAATTCATTTCAGAAATGTCCTAATTATCTAAACAAGCTTTAGACAGCTTGGTAGTGGGCTACTAAACTTGATACTATAGAAAGATGTTCTTCTTAGTATGCTTGACGTCCATCGCGTGTTATCTAAATAAGCTTTAGACAGCTCGGTAGTGGGCCACTAAACCTGATACTATAGAAAGATGTTCTTCTTAGTGTGCTTGAAGTCCATCGTGGGACATCGAGCCGAGATCGCATCTCGAATCGTTTAACTTGGACTCACAAGGTGAGTGCTTGGGTTGTGTGAATACCTTTTATGAAAACCTATAACTTAAGTGAAACTAGTCCCTTTGTTCTTTCACAAAGCTGTAACTTTAGGACCGTCAATTCACGACCAAAGTTAGGGTGCCGACTAAAGACATTTCCTTACACATATCCGTATAGCCACGGCCCTAATTGATCATCAATGACCGTCGATTTAAATTAAGGCCTTCCAGTTTAATCGGCACATCTGATCAATATTAGATAGTTATATCTAAAGATAGATCACTTATCACATGGCTTAAATTGACTCGTACACCTCCCAGTGGGTCGCATTTGTTGGAAACAACCACTTCTAGGGTTAGTATAATGAATAAAAGGCCATTGAGGCAATTTGTGTAACATCTAGCACTATAAATACCATTTCGTTTCACACCCTCTCTTTCCATATGAATTTACCCTAGAAAGAAAGAAAAAGAGAGAGAGAAGAGGAAGAAAAAAAGATGAGAAAGATAAAAAGAGGAGGGAGATCTTTGAGTATTCTTGATGAGCTCCCTTCGATCAAGCCCTAGTTTCAACCATTCTCCTCCGCTGAATCCATCCCACTCGCGATTGGTAGGTAAGAAACAAACCATACTTCCCAACCTAAGTTTTTTCTAGGATAATTTGCATGAATCTTAGTTAATGATTTCTTATGGTGAATGATTTGTAAATAACTAGCGTATTCATACTTCGTGTTTGATTATAATATGTGCATTAGTTGATGGGCCATGTACATATGCACTAACTACTAGGGGGTGTCATTGCACTTTTCACAAGATGGAGAGTAAAAAGTCAGAGCGTCTAGGCTATTAAGCCTCGGATCTTGAAAGGGTGCATTGCTTGATGAGCCAGTGTTGTGACGCAGGGATGAACGTGATGAGGATAACTACTCCGAATCCACGGAGCTTCTTTGGACTCCTCACAGAGACTTCTCGAACTCACGAGGAAAGAAAGCAGAAAATAGAAATAAATTCTAAGAAATTTGAAATTGATTAAAAATAACTAAAAACGAGTTCACAACTCTTTAAATAGGGGTACCAAGCAATGGGAAAGAAATCAGAATCAAACTACAACTAGAACTCCTAGAATCTGCGACTTACTATAAATAGTAAACTTACTATTTATAGACGGTCGTGATGTCTACTAGTGCGGACGGTTTTCGGCCAAAAATAGTAAGTATCCTATTTGGCTTCACCAAACCGTTCTCCTAATTATTCTAAGCTCTTTTCACGTTGGGCGCAACTCCTAAAGCCCGACAGATGAAGAGTTATAGTCAAACTAAAACTTACTATTTATAGTAAAAACGAAATTGAAACAGGGAAACGACCATTGAATCAGGGGTTTCTCGCAATTCTGAGCGTCGCAACCCTGCATAGCTGGATTGGTTGGCTAAAGTAGCTCGTTATACCCCAAAATCATATATTTTACGTCGGCTAACTCATCCCGGATTGCGAGATACGCCCGATCTAAGGTCCGACGGTCTGGATCACTTCTGTCGTCGACCAGGCCTTTTCTGATCCATCTTAGCCATGAAACTGTCCGCAACCCGCTCTACATCATGTTGTCTATACGATCCGATGATATAACCTCCATGTCATGTTCTCTATATACAGAGGTATTTACATTTGTTACTGGCTCATTTAGATCTATGAAGACGGGTTCTCTGACTACATTTGTACGTCTGACTTTCTCTATAAATAAAAGTGGCTGAACTATGGAGTTATGGCCATAGATAATTATATACGCAGTAACATTGTCGTTGTCTTTTATAATTTGTGGACATAGTGATACGTTGCTAAGCGAAGTGTAAATAATATTCATTTTAACCTCGTAATCTTCGAGTATTGTGTTCATAATCTTATGCACATTAGATACGAGCTCCTCTCATCTAATTTCATTGTTCACAATGATCATCTTAGAATCGCCACCCTTGTACGACCAATTTCCTCGTTCGTATACTAGCTTTCCATTATAGTGGCAACATATAAGCTGGAGAGCCACGATGTACCTAAAAGGAAAAATTTGGGGTTAGTAGATTTAAAATAACAATATAATAATGCAAAAAATATTTCAGTTGCCATTTCGAATGATATAAATTGTACATTTCCACTAGGATCACTACATTGGATCGCCGATATCCGCTAAAAAATTGCACCATCGGAGGGATATTCACTGTGGACCTAAATATTGATAGTGGACTGGTCATATGCACTGTGGACTACTGATATTCACTGTAGACCATCGATATTCACTGTGCTCCGCTGATATTGGTTGTGAACCGTTGATGTTCACTATGGATATCGGCAGTCCTTGACAATATCAACGGAGCATAGTGAATATCGACGGTCCAAGTTGAATATCAGTGGTTCATAATGTATATTAGTGGCCCATTGTCAATGTCAGCGGTGTACATTGAATATCCCTCCGATAGTGTATTTTTTTTAAAGAGAATTGTTGAGCTTAGTCTATATAGATATTTGTTGTGTTGCTCTAACGAGATCCCTATTAGAATGGATCCATTTTGGCCGATTAGAAACACGTATAATAGATGTTAAACCTACATTTCTGTCGATGTTGTCCAAGAAAGGATATGATGAGGGTGAGACCCACAGGATGGACAATTGCGTGGGAGAGTACACCCATTGTTGAAAAAATATAAATTGAACAAGGCATGGGAAACTCAACGGAATAGACGGAATGACGTCGGATGCTCATCGAAGTGGGTCCCACAGGGTGGCATAATGGTCTTAACTACCATTAAGATTGGTGCTCCTATCTCTCCAACATAACTACCAGAAATAAATTCGGATGTTGACAAAATTCACCCTTTTGGAGTCTGTATAACTTTTTTGACCCTTTGGGATTCATAGTGTATCTCCATTGAAATCTGGTATGACCATTAGTTAAGGGGAAGAAATTCAGGGAATGACCCCAAAAATATGGGAAGAAGATATCAGGTGTGGACCACATCAAAGTAAACAACTCCAAGAGTAAAGACCATCGTTGTCTCTATTGATGGCCACAACGGTATCAGATGAAGATGAAACCAACGCCATTCGATGATCTAAGAAGCCTCAAATAATATGAATGAATCAGATCGACCAAGGAGCATGACTTCTTCTTGTTTTTGTAGCACCAAAAATATCAATTTCAAAGCCTTTTCTCATTTCGAGACAAGTAACATTGTATGAGGAGCAGTTGTCGCAAAGGGATATTTTCATCTTTAAAAAGATGAAAAAGGTACCCTGAGGTTGTAGTGGAGCCCACTGGGTTGTCTTGAAGCAAATACATTCATTCCACATGTAATGACTTTTAATTTCATGTCGTTGCCTCAAGTTTGATAGCAAAACTCATCACATATGGATTATGGAGAAGAAAACAGTTCAGAATTAACACAAAACATTGATATAGTTGTAAGCCACAAAGAACTTCAAACAAAAAATAGAAAAACTTTCCTTCAGGTTCATAACCATCCAATTAAAATGATCCGATGAGATTGATAGAGGGTGAGCCGAGTTTCAATTTTTAGTAGGGGTCGTGCCTTTTCCAAAGGCTTTTCATTTTTTCGAGACAAGGTCCACCATAGAAGGTTAAGTCGTGTCATATAGTCATTTTCATCCTTAAAAAAATGAAAAAATTAATCCAAGACTACAAATCCTTAAATTTTATAAGCATGGGCTTCTGCCACGATGACCATGTCACACTCTAGGTCCATATGGACCAAAAACCCATTTCTGGCCTGAAAATCAGGCTACCTCACTCATCAAGTGGGCAACAGCTTATGAAGCAAATGATAGCTAAAACAAGTTTTACTAGCCGTCCATTTGTTTAATATAAATGTGACTCACCTGATGAGCTCGTCGGCCAGTTCTTCAGGCCAGAATATAGTCAAAGTGTGGTCCACTTGATGGACCACTCCGATCAACCACTGGCGTTGGCAAATCTCTTAATATGATATTAGTAGACGTAGCAATCTAGAACATAAGAGAGCATTAGTCGAATGAGAGGAAAAACTTTGATGCACTGCCGGAGTGCGAGAGATGATACTCAGGCAATTAAAAATTGATTAGAACTTGCAGATATGTCACACAAGTAAGTCAAATTAAACCGTTCAAATTATTGGTCCCAGTTTAGATGTACAGGAAACTACAATTTGCTCTTATTAGATCATCTCACTATAGGATTGGCGAGCATTTATTGGACGGTTGAAAATGAAAAGTATCCAACGGACCTATTTCATCAAACAAGTGTCCACCAATCGGAGGTTGGATTGCTTAGCTAAACCGATCATGCGAATTTAACTTAGTAACAGTGGGATCCACGATTTAGCCTGTTTAGTTTGAGTTGATGCATGCCACGCTTACAACTTGTAAGTGCCTGTGTATCAAGTGTCGTGTGGTACCTGAGCATCAAATAACTTTGCTTGAGAAATTGGGTTAGTTTTTAGTATAGACCCGACGGATTACCCACGTTTTTTTATTCGACCCGAAAAAACCCTAAATTACCAAACTAGACTACTATTTGTACAGACGAATGCAGAAAGATGAAAATACCCATGCTTTTTCCAGCTGCTTATCCTAATAGGCATGAGTATTTTCGTCAAAAAACCAATGTCCATACCTTAAAAATCGCCTTTGGTGAGATAAGTTTTTGGGCGGTGAAAAAAAAAAAAAAAAAACAGCGCTGTACGGACTCGTCTACGGTGCTAATTTTTTCTGAGAAATTTCCTACTGTACAACCCATTTATGGCCCATTTCCCTTTTTAAGCCCACTTATTTTTAGCTCACAACTTTTTGACAGATTGAAAATGCCCTTGCTTTTTCAGAAAACATGATTTCTAAAAACGACTGTCAGATTTATGGCTACGGATTATAACCATAGCCATAGATACCATAATTCGTAGCTATAGAGGCCTCCCCAAAAATCAAACCTGAATCGGGGTGGGCTCGCCGAACTGGCGGCCCCCTCGCCACTTGTTGGCCTGTCCGGTGGGGCCACGCCGATCAGCTGCCCCCTATGGCTACGGATTATAACTGTAATGATAGGCACCGTTAGCCGGTGCCCTCTCGCCACTTGCTGGCCTGTCCGATGGGGCCATGCCGATCAGCGGCCCCCTATGACTACGTATTATAACCGTAGCGATAGGTTCCGTTAGCCGCTCTCCCTCTCCTTTTTATTTTTTATTTTTATTTTTACGTGGAGAACTTTATTCTATCTACATTTTTCTCTAATACATATTTATATAAATATGTATATATAAGCATATAAATTTTCTTTCTCTCTCTCTCTCTCTCTCTCTCTCTCTCTCTTTTCATTTCTTTCTTTATTTATTTAACTAGAATATCTTCTAAACCAAAATTAGTTACTTGACGTACCTTATATGATTTTGGGGTAGGAGATGCTACTTTAGCCAACCAACCTGATTATTTCCCAAGATTCTATTAGGTCGATGGTTGAAAATCCATTTCATTCACTTCGCAGTCAAATTCAATCAGTTCGCGGTCAATTTCATTCATTTCATTTACTTCGCGATCAATTCCATGCATTTTACGGTCAATCCCGGCGATTTCCCTTCACTTCACGGTCAATTCCATTCATTTCACGGTCAATTCCATTCACTTCACGGTCAATTTAGTGCATTTCACAGTCAATTCCCTTCATTTCATGGTCAATTCCATGCATTTCACGGTAAATTCCGGTGATTCCCCTTCACTTCACGGTCAATTCAATTCATTTCATGATCAATTCGCTTCACTTCACGGTCAATTCAATGCATTTCACGGTCAATTCCGGCGATTCCCTTTCACTTCACGGTCAATTCCCTTTATTTCACGGTCAATTCCATGCATTTCACGGTCACTTTCGGCGATTCCCTTTCCCTTCACAGTCAATTTAATTCATTTCACTATCAATTCCCTTCACTTCACGGTCAATTCCGTGCGTTTCATGGTCAATTCCCTTCATTTTACGGTCAATTCTGGCGATTCCCTTTCACTTCACGGTCAATTTAATTCATTTCACGGTCAATTCCCCTCACTTCACAGTCAATTCAATGCATTTCACGGTCAATTCCATGCATTTCATGGTCAATTCCGGCGATTCCCCTTCACTTCATGGTCAATTCAATTCATTTCACGGTCAATTTCCTTCACTTCACGGTCAATTCTATGCATTTCACGATCAATTCCCTTCATTTCACCGTCAATTCCATGCATTTCATGGTCAATTCTAGCGATTCCCTTTCGCTTCACTGTCAATTCAATTCATTTCACGGTCAGTTCCCTTTACTCCACGATCAATTCCGTGCATTTCACGGTCAATTCCCTTCATTTTACGGTCAATTCCTGTGATTCCCCTTCACTTCACTGTCAATTCCATGCATTTCACAGTTAATTCCCTTTACTTCACGGTCAATTCAATGCATTTCACGGTCAATTTCTTCACTTCACGGTCATTTCCATGCATTTCACGGTCAATTCGCTTCACTTCACGGTCAATTCCCTTCACTTCACGGTCAATTCCATGCATTTCACGGTCAATCCCGGCATTGATATGAAACACGTTCTTCGGAGAAAAGCCCACAACATTTCACGTTTATCAATGCATTCACGTCCTCTCAGAAAATGAATGCAGGTAGCCTTGAGTAGAATGGAGCATGTAAGATGTAATGTGATAGTAGATAGAGATTTAATGAAAAAAATCGGTGAAAAGAAGGAATAAGGATGGAAGAGATGAGTTCGGATGTGTGTTTGAGGGAATAGGGATGACAGAGATGAGTTCGGGCGTGTATTTGAGTGTAAGGGAGTGAATGGAGTGAAATGCATGGAATTGATTGTGAAATGCATAGAATTGACCATGAAGTGAAGGGAATTGATCGTGAAATGAATTAAATTGACCGTGAAGTGAAGGGAATTGACCGTGAAATGAATTAAATTGACCGTGAAGTGAAGGGAATTGACCGTGAAATGAATTGAATTGAATTGACCGTGAAGTGAAAGAGAATCACTGGAATTGACTATGAGATGCACGGAATTGACCATGAAATGCACGGAATTGACTGTGAAGTGAAGGAAATTGACTGTGAAGTGAAGGGAATTGATCATGAAATGCACGGAATTGATCAAGTGAGGAATGATCGTGAAATGCATGGAATTGACCATGAAGTGAAGAGGAATAGCCGGGATTGACCGTGAAATGCATGGAATTGATCGCGAAATAAATGAAATGAATGAAATTGACCGCGAACTGATTGAAATTAATCGTGAAGTGAATGAAATGGATTTTCGACCATCGACCTGATGGAATCTTGAAAAATAACTAGGTTGGTTGGCTAAAGTAGCTTCTCTTACCCCAAAATCATATAGGGTACGTCAAGTAACTAATTTTGGTTTAGAAGATATTCTCATTAAATAAAAAAATAAAGAAATGAAAGAAAGAAAGAAAGAAAAATTTATATGCTTATATATGCATATTTATATAAATATGTATTAGAAAAAATGTAGGTAGAATAAAGTTCTCCATGTAAAAAGGGGGGGGGGGGGGGTTACGGTGGGTACGGTTATAATCTGTAGCCATAGGAGGGTCGCCAGATCGGAATGGCCCCACTAGATAGGCCAGCAGGGGGCGTCGATTTGGGTTTGGGTTTCGGGAGGCCCCTATGGCTAATGATTATGGTATCTTTACCTATGGTTATAATACGTAGTCATATATCTGACAGTAGCATAAGACATTACCATACTTCTTTTAACACATACTGATAAAACCCTTCTTTTAACACATACTGATAAAACCCTTTAAGGGGTCACAAAAGTTTTGGATCATTATGAAATTTGTTTTTCCTATTCATCATTGGATGGAAAATAAATGTTATGGTGGGCCCTACAAAATTTTTAACCGTGAAAATCAATTTTCCCGCTACTCTTTGTAGGGTGGTCTAGTTGATTTTGGATATGATTTTTTTTTTTTTTTTTTTAATAACACTCCGGAATGATCTCGGAATATGGATGAACGTTGTGGGTATAGTAAATACATGACTGTGGGACCTACATAACTTTGATCTCTTTTGAACGTTCGTACAACTCGGAGTTCAAGGAGCGTCAGCGCTCGTCTTCGAGCACCAGCCGATCCGCTTCCGGGCATTTTCAACCTGTCAAAGGCTGTCCGTACAGCTGGAGCTTAATCTTAGAAGCAAAAAATAAGTGGGCTTCAAAAGGGAATGGGCCGTGAATGGGTCGTACAGTTGGAAATTTCTCAACTCTGCTTTGACAATGGAGGAGTTGTATGATACTCCGCCTGCGTATGTTAACTTGATACTCAGGATTCAGGAATTGTGGAAACATGACTGTTGGATACTTTTCATTTTAACTGTCCATTAAAGGTCCACTAATCCGATGGCAAGATAGTGATATGAGGGTATTTTTGTCATAAGCAGCATCTAAGTGCATGTGTATCAACCAACACACTTCACAAGAGTATCAAAGTACTTGTAACTCCGCCGGTCATGGTCTCACGGACGTAACATCGTGTCAAAATCAACCACTAGCAGACAACAGAATGCTTGTTTTGAGATATGACTTCAAAATACCCATTGATCAAGGGTCCATTATTCACATTTCACACGCTCCTATTAAAATAAGTAGAAAATTATATGATACTCGTCTGGAGAACTTGCATAGTATCCTCCGATCTACATTTTGTGCAAGTGGGACCCACGTACAGTGATCAAAACCGTTTGATTGATGCTGACCCACCGTAGAAGGATCATGTCAGAAGATTTCTCCTTGATAAGACAAGAATACTACTGATGGTCCACATCAGATGACCCGATGGTGAAGATTTTTCAATCTGGAAGCTTTTATTTTTTGCAATGGTCCATCCACGGTGCAACGCATCGGATCAATGGTACGATCATTGAAAGATGGGCCCCACTGGTGGAAATTGAAAACGCAAGAATACAAATGGATGGGAAATCAGTTTGTACGGGTGGGACCAACCGTTCAATTATTCAGATATCATTGAGGTTGTGGGGTGTGGTATATACAATGGGTGGCCCGTTTGATCAACGGTCTGGATCAACCAACGGTCGGTCCCACTTGTATAAACATGAAAATCATGTAAGGAGAAGCCCTTTTGTCCGACTGTGGTTGATTTCTTTCCTGTTTTTCCTCGGACATGATAAGCATCTTTTAGAATCTTATCATTGACTGAAATAACCACTCTCTCACTTTCGCCCCACTGTTTTATGTTTCTATGCTCGGAAATTCCGGAAAAGATACGAAAATGGCCGTTTAAGGTACCACCATACCTTGTGGTGGTACTGGCTACTGTGGGACCCACGTGATTTTTTTCATCTGATCCACTCCGTCCATTATGTTGGAACTATCGTGTTTGCCATAGATCCAGAAATTCAAACTGATACAAGACTCGAGTGGGACACACCGTTAGGAACTATGTTTAACAATCCTTACAACCTCTAAATTCATGCGGTGTTGCCAGCTGAGTTTTGGGATGGACTGAATTTTTTGGATTCCCTTCATATTGGTGGGTCATGTGAGATGGATTGTTTGGATGACATATACACAATGAAGTGGCCCATCAAATATCCAGGGAGATTTTATTGGTTGGGTCCTAAATAACTTTCCCTTGTGGTGTGGTCCACCTGCATTTCCGGCTGTGCTGAATTTTGGGTCATTCGCCTAATGGGCGAATTTTCTGCATTTACATCACATGGACCCCACAATAGCCTACACCATAGGAATGTTTTTCAATTAAGAAATCTAGTAAAAATTAGGAGAGGTAACACGTGTCACCAACGGGAGAGAGAGAGAGAGAGAGAGAGAGAGAGAGAGAGAGAGAGAGAGAGAGAGAGGTCGTATAGGCCCACTCAATTAGACACTAGTCACTGTTTCAGACAAGTAGATGTTCAAGTCATCAATTCGGACCCTCCATTAGGTAAGCTGCACCTTTCCAAGCCCACCTTGAAAAATTCACACTGATTGGAGGGATTTCTCTTTCCAATCAATACCATGCAAAAATAGACAGCTTGCATCAAAGATCCAGCTGATAGAGTCTGATCGTTTTTACTGGATGATTATAACCATCCTATAATCAATTCTTTGACTGGACAAACCTACCATCAGGGCCAATATATTGCAAGTTTGGCATCCTTCCATCAATATAAATTTTCTTTGGTAGTTCATTTGCAATTGTCATGAAATTCATGTAAATTTGGATAACATTTGTTAAAATTGAAATTGTATAAATATATTTAATACCCTAAAATTTATTAAAATTCGTGTGAATTTATTTGATAGGATGCTTATGTTGGTGGAGAGCATAAGAGAAGATTGTGACTTAGAAATCAATGATAACTACAATTTATGAGAAATGAAATCATATAATTTTATTGTAATTAAAAAAAGAGTATGCAATGTGAATTAGATTCTAATTCATAAAAACACTCCAAATACACATATTATTATTAATTACACACTTTCAGATAATATCTTAAGTAGATTGTTTATGATAAAAAACTCTAATACCATGATAAAATCAGCAACAAAGATCATAACTCATGACTTGATTATAAAATCCTTCAAAGGATTTCGTGTAAGAAGAAGGGGCATTTTAACTGTTAAGGGGTTAGGTTTGATGTTAGCTTACCTTAAAAAAGACAAGATCATATGACATAGGGATGAACCTGATGAAGTCGATCACCAACTTCATCAAGGATAACTACTCCAAATCTATGGAGCTTCTCTGGACTCCTATTAAAGACTTCTTGAATCCACAAAGAAAAAAGTAAGAAAAATAGAAATAAATTCTATAAAATTCGTAATTGATAGTTATCTAATATCCATGTACCTTACATCACTAATATAAATAGAAAAACTCAAATTTTGTAATTACCAAAAATAACAAATTTTTAACTCTAATAAAAATCCAAATTCTAGTAAAACTCTTTTGATGCCTAATTTTTAAAAATAAAAATTTCAAATAAACTTTTACCAAAAGAGTCCTAGCATAATTACAAGTTATTTCTAAAAAGTAAGAAAATCTAAAATTCTAAAAAAAAAATATATATTAAAAAATTGAAATTACTAAAAATAGTAAATTTTTTCTAAAAATTTATTTTTGAGTTGAAAGTGCATGTTGTTGTTGTTATTATTATTATTATTATTATTATTATTATTATTATTATTATTAAATGGACAGGTGGTGAGTCAGTTCACCTCGGATGACCTATTTTAGTAAGGATTGATAAGTTGTGCACCATGTAATGATACCCGGATAAAAAATTACGGTCAATTTACAGTCCACCTTCTTTTGGCCCAATCATGCTAGGAATGTATTTGTGACACGTTCTACATCATCATACAACCATGTACATGTTGGCAACATAACTAGAATGAAAAAACATACATAATACAAGATATACACTAGCCATGAATCATCCGTTGGCCCATTATGGCCCACTAGCCTTGTCACTATCTCTACCATCCATACATTACACCTTCATTACCCCTCTAAAAATGTGTTGGTGAAGCATATGATGCTTTCATATTTTCTTTCTTTTAAAGTATAGATGTAAAAAATTAACCTTTTTATTTTGTGGCCCACACATAAATAATTAAGAAGGAAAATACAAAAACAGTTCACATTCAACTGAAAAAAAATTCCAAAAATGCCTAACATGGGCAATTGGAATCATGCAATGTGGGAGACTCTTTAGGCATAGTCCATCCATTGTGGGACACCAAACCATATTTCCCACTTATCAAAATCTAAAAAGTTGATTGTGCCACTTTCATATAATTGCTTTTCCAATACAGAGTTCAACCATCCATAGGTATGATCCTAGCCATTACTGTGCAAATCCGATCTCTTCAGATCATCGGTGCCATTGTGCCTTTGATCATAACCCAAAAATCACACTGAATGGTCGATCATGGCCATTTATCACGGGCCCATGATCCAAACGGGTTGGATGAGCTGGTGGAATATGTAGGGATTATCAGTGTATGATTCTTTTGTTTTCTCCTTTTTGTGCCTTTAATAAAGGAGAGAGGGAAGTTTCTAAGTGTATTTCCGTATTTATCAATCCATTTAGAATCCTTATAAAAGTAGGTCTATTCCATTTAGAGCAGATTCCTACTTGAAAATGACAATGTCCTGGCAAAATAACTGGAAGTGTGAAATGATCCGGTGACTTCAAATCCTACAAGACAATGCCGCGTGAAGGGACCCCCCATGTCCTTGGACCGGAATCTTCTACAACAGCTGTTGTAATAAGAACGTGTAACACCTCATCTCTGTGAGCTAACTATGACGTTTGTATGACATCCACTTCGTCTATTGGATGCACCACCACAGAGTAGGACTTGAACCCAAAAATCAGATCGACCCAAAGCTCAGGTGAGGCACACCATATATATGGAATAGTAGAGATGATCATGCCTGCCATAGGAACCTTTTTGGAAATCACCTCGGTTCAACCGATGGATGGATTGGATGTCAAACACATATCCTGTGCGGCTCACATAACTATTCAGGCACTTTGGACAGCAAGTGTTGCATAGACGACTCGGGTCAAATATCTTGTGCCACACATGTGGCACGTGTATGGCAAGCTTCCGCGTGCCATGAATTGATTGATCACCAACCAATATTACTTGCCTTGATTGGACCATCTAACCATCTAATAAATATTTCTGATTTTTCCGAGTGTCTGCTTCTGAATTGTTTGAAATATTGTACAGAATAAATGCTTGTGATGTTATGTCTGTGACCAACCTACAGAATCTGCCCTAGTCAACCAGGCTAGGTCATGGCTCATGGTCTGAGTCATTGGTCAGGAAAACCAGGTAAGTTGGTTTAGTGCTACAACTTGGGTTGAGGTCAATGCGAACCTGACTGACTCAATCCGAGTCCGGGTTGGCTGTCAGGTTGCTCTAGTTAGGTTGGGGTTGGAAAACTCCAACCTGATTTGAAATTGGTTCAGTTGAGAATAATGATCACATGTATATAGGTAGGGTTGGGTCGGATTAGGGTTGAGAACAAAAGAGTTTGGGTTGGGAACCTTGGATGGAATTCAGGTTGAGTTGAGTTGTGTGTTGGGTCCTCTTGAGGTCGGGTTAGACCTAGTTGACTCTCAACCCAATCCAACCTAACCCACTCAAGTTGAACACCTAAGCTGGTTTATGTGCAACTTGGCATTGGTTTTTTAGGTCTACTTAGGCGTCTGTTTGCATCTTCGGGCTAAAAATGCCCCTATATATCTATTTAGTTAGAGTTTCACTTGTTATCAAATGTCTTAAATTTGTCTGTATCTTGGTTTGTCGATGACATTGATAGACTACTTAATCCCATCGAGCAATTGTCAATCCCATCTACAGCCCACTCAATCCTATCGAGAAAATTTCCTTTTTTGGTGTTTATTCGCTCGACTGTTTTTGAATCCAAATTGATTTGATCGAACATGGCTTCAATCCCATCGATGGGCTTTGATAGCACTCGATATGATCAAAGCTTCCATCGATCGACTTGCGTAGTTTTACGGAATTGTGAGTTTTATTTCTTAATTCATTTTAATCATCTTAAGAGTTTGTAATCAGGGATTAGGATATTGAAAACGTGCTTATGCCTTTTAGTAAGCAAATAAGAATTTAAATATATTATATTATATTATATTATTTTTTGTGATTTTTGGGATATATTATCAGATCGATAAGCTCTTTCATCTCTTATAACGTTAATTATCACAGTTGATTCGTTGTCACTTTGTGCTGTAGTTTTTTTTCCAAGAGATTCCTCTATGTAAAACCTTATGTTATCTTTATGCTTGGTTTGTTTGATTCTAACTCGGGTTGCTTCCACACATCCCCTAACATACTTTTATCATTGGTGTGAAGGGAGAACCTCATTGTTGTTTAATGAATTCATACATGTGAGGCCATAGTTGGTTTATATAGGCCATTGTTCTGATGGCCCCATCATGAATGGACTAGGCCTAAAAACTCTCGACCATTAGTCAATTTTAACATTTTTATTATTGGCGTACAAATACACCAACAATCTTCATTCAATGGAGAAACGACCCAATTTAGAAGATCTTTTGGGCATAGTCCATCCGCGTTGGAGGCCATTGGATCGATGGCCTAGATAAAGCAATCATGATCTCAGATGTTCAAATTTGATGTACAACAACAAAGTTCTTTGTTCATCACAAACAGAAAATATTGACACATTTACTTAATATTATTTTATAATAAAGGATACTAAAAATGATATAAGACTGATCCAACCCATTGACTGAGTAGTGGACTGCCAAGTCCACACGTAGACTCCAGGTGCATTAGAATGGGCACAGAAAGAAAGAAATATAAGGGGAAAGGATAAAATACAACTGTTTGTATCATAAGCTTCAAATACACTTTTGGACATGTGGGCACCTCCATTCATCAATCTGAGCTGTCCCATGAAAGAATCATCCTAATCGGACGATCTTAACCAAACAAGTGATAGGATACAAAAAAATGTATGGTTGAGATCTAATGTAGAGAGGGTCGCGGATACTTTCATGTCCGAGATGGATCAGAAAAGGCTTGATTATAGCACAAGCCATCAAGACCATCAAAACCTTTAAATAGACATATCTCACAAACCGGAATGAGTTACTCGACATACCATATATGATTTTGGAGTAGGACGAGCTACTTTGGCTAACCAACTCGGCATGTCCACACTGAATTTGCGAGATTCCATCATATTGACGGCCGAATTCCATATTTAATTTCATTTTTACCATAAATAGTAAGTTTTAGTTTGATTATAACTCTTCATCCGTTGGGCTGTAGGAGTTGTGCCTGAAAAGTGTTTAGAAAAATTAGGAGAATATTGTGGTTAAGCCACATAAGACACTTGCTATAAATAGAAAATTTATTAGTAAGTTACGAATTTTAGGGAGTTTTACTTAGAGTTTAATTCTTAAACCTCTTCCTAGTCTTAGTATTCCTATTTAAAGGGTCGTAGACTCATTTATTTTATCAATCAATGAATCAACAAGTTTCTTTCATCTAGCGTAAAATTATTTCTATTTCTTTTCCTCGTGGATTCAAGAAGTCTGTGTGAAGAGTCTAGAGAAGCTCCATGGATTCGGAGTATTTATTTTTGAGGAAGACGATGATCGACCTCATCATGTTCATCCCCACAGTCATCACGTTCATCCCTACGTCAAGATCGAGCAAATAAAAATAAGTCTTTTCCTTATTTTAGAGTTATTTTACTAGTTTTAATTATTTCGAGAAGTTTCAAAGTCTAAGTTAAATTAGGACTTCTCAAATTTTTTTTTTTCCTTATTTAAGAGATTCTGTCTTTTCTTTTCGATCTTGTGATTCAAGAATTACTCTTGAGAACCTTTGTCCGGTTGATATCAGGAAATCACTTTTTTCAAGTGTACGATTTGTGTGTAATTGACTTTACAGACAACGTGGGTCACGACATAGGGGATTTTACACTTTCTTTCGATGGGTCATATAGTCATATGATGGGATTTATGATGGATTTCGAAATCCATTGCATATGTGGCTTCAGGTGAGTTGCATATCTCCTATTAGGCCGATTATGGACAAGGAGGGATTGGAAGCCTGACACCATGTTTCATAGCCAGGTTTTCTAATAGTCTGGTCTTCGATTTCATACTTCTTTACACCTTTTCATCTCATTGTCTTGACCTTTTTATCTCACACCTATTCATTTCACACCTCACGTCTAGCGTCCATGCACTGTGCAAAACACGTCGAGCCTCTATGCACTGTACTCAATATTTAAATCGACGCAGGATTTTCTGCGAAAGCTTTTAGGTTCCTGTGCTGGGAACTTAAGGTGGAGTCCACCGTCGTATTTTTGAGAAATCTACCCCGTCCATCTGTTTTATGAGCTCGTTTTAAGACTTGATAGTAAAATTGAACAAGATCCAAGACTCGAGTGGACCACACTAAAGGAAAAGGTGAGTAAGGAAATTCCTATGGTTGAAACCTCTCTGGGTCGACAGTGATGTTTACATGGCCATCCATACCGTTCATAACGTCAACCCTACTGAAATGAACTGAGAACACAAACATTAGACTGAGTCAAAACTTATGTGGCCCCATGAATATTTCAGCTGTGGAAGTTCAATTCTCACGTTTTCGGCCCACTTAAGTATTGGATCCCGCTCAGTTTTAGTCACATGTCTTAGAATTATCTTAAAAAAATATGGACGGAGTGGATTTATCAAAAATATGAAGCTGAGCCTCATCTAAGTTCCTAGCGCAGGAACTTTCTGCAAAAGGCTTTCCTGGTAATCCGCGTCCCACTTCAATTCCATCTCATGCAGGTATTCCATGCCGCGTGAAGGGACCCCCCATGTCCTTAGACCGGAATCTTCTACAACAGCTGTTGTAGTAAGAACGTGTAACACCTCATCTCTGTGAGCTAACCATGATGTGTGTATGACATCCACTCCGTCTATTAGATGCACCACCTCGTATTAGGATTTAAACCTGAAAATCAGATTGACCCAAAGCTCAGGTGGGGCACACCATATGGAATAGTAGGGATGCCCACCATAGGAACCTTTTTCAGAATCATCGAGTTGGATCAACCGACCGATGGATTGGATGTCAAACACATATCCTGTGGAGCCGTCTTAACTATTCAAGTACTTTGGACAGCAAGTGTTGCATAGACGACTCGGGTCAAATATCTCATGCCACTCACGTGGGTGGCACGTGTATAGCAAGCTTCCGCGTGCCATGAATTGATTGATCACCAACCAATATTACTTGCCTTGATTGGACCATCTAACCATCTAATAAATCTTTCTGCTTTTTTACGTTTCTAACTTTTTTGATTGTCTGCTTCTGAATTGTTTGAAATATTGTACAGAATAAATGCTTGTGATGTTATGTCTGTGACCAACCTACAGAATCTGCCCCAGTCAACCCGACTAGGTCATGGCTCATGGTCTGAGTCACTGGTCAGGAAAACCAGGTAAGCTGGTTTAGTGCTGCAACTTGGGTTCAGGTCAATGCCAACCTGACTGACTCAATCTGAGTTCAGGTCGGCTGTCAGGGTGCTCTAGTTAGGTTGGGGTTGGAAAACTCCAACCTGATTTGAAATTGATTCAGTTGAGAATAATGACCACATGTATATAGGTAGGGTTAGGTTGGTTTAGGGTTGAGTACAGAGGAGTTTGGGTTGGTAACCTTTGATTGGAATTCAGATTGAGTTAGAGTTGTCTTGGGTCCTCTTGAAGTTGGGTTAGATCTAATTGACTCTCAACCCAATCCAACCCAACCCACTCAAGTTGTTAGCCTAAGCTGGTTTATGTGCAACTCGGTGTTGGTTTTTTGGGTCTACTTTGGTGTATGTTTGCATCTTCTGGCTAAAAATGCCTTATATATTTATTTAGTCAGAGTTTCACTTGTTATCAAATGTCCTAAATTTGTCTATAGCTGGATTTGTCGATGACATGGATAGACTGCTTAATCCCATCGAGCAGTTGTCAATCCCATTGATACCTACTCAATCCTATCAAGAAAATTTCATTTTTTGGTATTTACTTGCTGGACTGTTTTTTAATCTAAATTGATCTGATCAAACATGGCTTTGATCCCATCAATGAGTCTTCAATGGCACTTGATATGATTGAAGCTCCCATTTATTGACTTGCGTAGTTTTGTTTTCTTAATTCATTTTTTAAGGTGATTTTTGGGGTGTATTATCAGATCGGTGAGCTCTTCCATCTCTTGTAGCGTTAATTATTATAATTGATTCATTGTCACTTTATGTTGTGATTTTTTTCCGAGAGATTTCCCCACGTAAAACCTTATGTTATCTTTATGCTTGGTTTGTTTGATTCTAACTCGGGTTGCTTCCACGCATCCCCTAATATACTTTTATCATTGGCGTGAAGGGAGAACCTTCTTGTTGTTTAATGAATTTGTACATGTGAGGCCATAGTTGGTTTATCTAGCACATTGTTTTGATGGCCCCATCATGGATGGACCAGGCCTAAAAAATCTCATCCATTAGTAAATTTTAAACTTTTTATTGTTGGTGTACAAATACACCAACAATCTTCATTCAATAGAGAAACGACCCAATTTACGAGATCTTTTGGGCATAGTCCATCCGTGACGAGGGCCATTGGATCGATGGCCTAGATAAAGCAATCAGGACCTTAGATGTTCAAATTCAATGAACAACAAGAAAGTTCATTGTTCATCACAAACAGAAAATATGGACACATTTACTTAATAGTATTTTATAATAAAGGATACTGAAAATGATATAAGACTGATCCAACCCGTTGACTGACTGAGTGGACCGCCAAGTCCTCATGTAGACTCCAGGTGCATTAGAATGGGCACTGAAAGAAATAAAAATAAGGGGAAATGATGAAATACAACTGTTTGTATCATAAGCTTCAAATACACTTAGTTACTTTTGGACATGTGGGTGCCTCCATTCATCAATCTGAGCTCTCCCATGAAAGAATAATCCTAATCGGACGATCTTAAGCAAACAGGTGATAGGATGATGGTTGAGATCGAGCAAATAAAAATAAGTCTTTTTCTTATTTTAGACATATTTTAGTAATTTTGATTATTTTGAAAAGTTTCAAAGTCTGATTTGAATTAGGACTTCTCAAAATTTTTTCTTCTTCTTATTTTAGACTCTCTCTCTCTCTCTCTCTCTCTCTCTCTCTCTCTCTCTCTCTCTCTCTTTTTTTTTTTTTTTTTTTTTTTTTTGGATTCAAGAATTACTCTTGAGAACCTTTGTCCTGGTTAGAAGTGGGCACGGGACGACTCGATCCGACTAACTCGACTCATCCGACTCGTTCCGATTCGACTCGACCCGAACTGAATGGGTGAGTCGGTCCGAACCTCGTAAGCTTTGCCCAATCCAAACTCAAACTGAGTCGAGTTCGAGTTACCCAGTAACTCAACCCGACCTGAAACTCGATCCGGTTAGACTCGATTCAATTCAAAACCCAACTCTCTAACCCTACCCCGACCTGATCCCAGCCTCTCTCTCTCCCTCCCTCATCCTCCTCTTCCAAGCCCGGCAACCATCCACTGCCATCACCCTCCTCCTCTCTCTCCTCTCCACTCCCTCCCTCCCTCTTCCAAGCCCGATAACCACCCACCACCATCACCCTCCTCCTCCTCCTCCTCCTCCTCCTCTCTCTCCTCTCCACTCCCTCCCTCCCCATCTCTCAATCCGACTCGATGCCAACTCCACCCCAACTTGGTACTTCTAATCGGATCGGACTCAGTCCAGATTAATCTAGGCCAGACTGAACTCGGATCGAGTCAGGCATGCTAGACTCGATATCGAGTTCAGGTAAGGCCTATTTCAAAACTGGATCGAGTCAAGTCACCCCTAACTCGGTCCAACTCAACTCGATGCCCAGCTCTAGTCATGTCGATGTCATGAAATCACTTTTTTCAAGTGTACAAGTTGTGTGTATTTGACTTTGTAGATAACATGGGTCACGCCACGGGGGATTTTTAGACTCACTTACAATATGTCAGATAGTCATAAGACGGTATTTCTGATGGATTTCGAAATCCATTGAATCTGTGGCCTCAAGTGAGTTGCATATTTCCTTTTAGGTCGATTATATATGTGCAAGGTGGGATTTGAAGCCTGACACCATGCTTCAGAGTCAAGTGTTCTAATTAGGGCTGTTCATGAGTCGAGCTAGCTCTATTAACTCGCTTGACTCGACTCGAGTTAGCTTGGATTGACTCGGCTTGAATGGCTGACTCGGGCCGAGTTAAGCTGATTTTTTGTAGCTCGAGTTAAGTTCGAGCCGAGTTCGACCAGGGGGCATTTCAACTTGACTCGACTCGAACTCGACTTGACTCGAAGCTCGAACTCGAGCTCAACTCGACTCGTTTAATAAGCATATTAATTTATTAAATATTATATATAATATATATAAATCGCTCAAACACCCGACCCCACCCAACCCTAACAAACAATCTCTTTCCCTTTCTTCTCTTTCTCTACCCGCTGCACGCCCACCTGGCGCCCGACCAGCAGAAATCCACCGAACTACCACCATCGCCGCACGACCAGCAAGCTGCCTGCCCGCTCGATCTCGCCGAGCAAAGAAGACCGCACGACCGCGCGCCTAATCCCAACTCGATTAGCACTTACCTGTCTCCTGGCACATCCATGCCTTTATTTTAAGAAATTACTCTTTGCTTTTTTTGTTTTTTGTTTTGTTTGGTTTTCCCATCTCATAGTTTCCAAATCATCCTCTTTTTTGTCTTTTTTTCTTTTTTCCAAATCATCTAATGCAACCATGATTTGTATTTGGACACGGTTGAGCAATTAGAGATGAATTAGGAAGATGAACGACTGCTCTTGTTACAACACCAGGTCCCTATAACAAGGAGATGGAAATGCAATAAGGATTTTGAGAAAAAATGAAATTGGGTTTTCATTGAGAGTTAGACTCAAGGAATTATATGGTTGGATAGTTGGTTTTTAAAAGTGGGGCCCATGGTTTGACGATTCAGATTATTTTTATCTGGTCTGGTGGTGGATGGGCCATAATATAAGAATCTCCTTGGGAGAATCCTACCATTACTGGCTGCAAATAGTTTAGAAAAGGTGAAAAGATCACATGCATGCGTTTGAGCCGTGGAACCCATTCATGATGTGTATGTAGAATCTGAACCGTTCAACATGTGAGATTCTTCATGGGGCACCATACATGCTAAGAATCATCTCCATCAAAATCTAGATGTTTATGTCTTAGTAATGGTAGCATATGATATGAGATATTCAATTTGTATTTTTTTCGCTAAAAATTTAATAAATTAACATATGAAAAAGCTTGAGCTCGACTTGAGGTAAATTCGACTCAACTAAAACCATTAGATTGACTCGAACTTGACTTGACAACTTTGGCAAACAACCCAAGCTTCAATGTTGAGCTCGAGCCCTAGCTCGAGCTCAAGCTTAAACTTGAATACAACATGGACAACCCAAGCCCAGCTTTGCCCACCTCGACACAACTCGGCTCAATGCCCACCCCTAGTTGTAATAGTCCCGCCTTCGATTTCATAAATCTTTGCACCTTAACATCCCATTGTCTTGACCTTTTCATCTCGCACCGTTGAAACCTCCCTAGGTCGATAGTGATGTTTACCGGCCTTTCAGACCACCGTTGAAACCTCCATAAATCTTTGCACCTTTACATCTCATTGTCTTGACCTTTTCATCTCGCACCGTTGAAACCTCCCTGGGTCGATAGTGATGTTTACCGGCGTTTCAGACTACCGTTGAAACCTCCCTAGGTCGACAGTGATGTTTACCGGCCTTCCAGACCGTTCATGACGTCATTTCTACCGGGATGAACTAAGAACACAAATATTAGGGTCAGTTTGGGCAGTGGGATTGGAAGGGATTGGGTGGGATGGGATTTAAAAAACACAATTATTACCCATGGCTGGGATTGTCCCCTATTGCCATGGGATAAAATTAATGCCATGCTTTGTTGATAATATGGTGGTACATTGAATGGATATACTCATCATCATTTGAAATTATTAAGAATAACACACATTTGTTATATGTAAACCATTCATTTGTTTTGTAACCTCATTTAATGGCATGAGCCTAAAAATGAGGTAGATCCAAAACTTATGTAGCCTCAAAGAAGTTTTCAACGGTAAATATTCAATCCTTGTTGCTTTTTATGGTGGGGTCCACTTGAGCTTTAGATTTACTTAATTTTTTGACCCATGCTCTAAAATAATCTTGATAAATGGGTGGACGGTGTGGATATAGCCCACACATCATGGTGGGACCTACACAACTTCCCAAACATTGAGTGAAATTGACAAGGGACCAAATGCAATTTCATTTAATGTAATTCGACGCTTTTCCATTCATCCCAAACATGGAGTGGAATTGGCACAGGAACAGATGAATCCTATCCCACCTAATCCCTTCTAATCCCACCGCCCAAACTGACCAGAGTGAGTAAAAACTTCCGTGGCCCCACGAATATTTCAGCTGTGGAATTTCAATCCTAACGTTTTCGGCCCACTTTTAGTATTGGATCCGGCTAAGTTTTACCCTCATGTCCTCGAATTATCTCAAAAAACTATGGACGGTGTGGATTTCTCAAAAATATAAAGGTGGGCCCACCTAGGTTCCTAACGCAGGAACTTCCTGCAGAAGGCTTTCGCTGGAAATCCGCGTCCCACTTCAATTCCATCTCATGCATGGATTGCACGAGCCCCACGTGTCTTGCTTTCCTTTACACATTCATTCCAAGCGCGTTGCACCATGACGCGGATTGTGCAGTGCGTTACTCAGTGCACTGGGACGTACTGAGTAAACTCTGTAGGGCCTACCGTATATGTGCTTGATCCACGCCGTCCATCTGTTTAATCACATGATTTTAGGGCTTGAACTTAAAATTGAATTACATCTAAAGGTTAAGTGGACCACAACACACGAACAATCTACTATTGAAAACTTCTTGAGGGCCACAGAAGTTTTGGATTAAGCTGATAATTTAAATTTCCATTCATCCATATCTGTGTGATCTCATGAACAGATTAGATAACAAATAGACATGGTGGTCATTATTATTCTCACTGTTTCCTGTGGTGTGGTCCATAGTGGGCCCCACAGAGTTTACTCAGTATGCTATAGCCCTTCGTGATCATCATATAGCGGACCACGATTCCATCCATTAAGAGAGTACACCACTGCTAGTCATCCACCACATGTGCCATCCATTGGCACACGTAAAGATTAGTGGACCATAGCTTGAACTCAACTTGGCTCGGTCCTTTAGCTTGATAACCAGCTCGGCTCCGTTCAGTCAATATATCGGGCCAATTCAAGCCTAATTCAAGCTTGTGCGGTATTTTCTTAAACACAAGTGCACCTTTAATTTCTCACAGTTTATAAAACAATAGCAGCCGTTTACAAGTATTTCATCAAACACTTAGTAGGCAACATCAAAATCAAGATATAATGTTAGTTTTATCATGTAATGTTTGTTTTTTTTTTGTCAGTGATTTGTTTCATATCCAGACACTCCTCGCCACCTGCTGATCTCACGAAAAATGTATCCACCCGAAATAATACTCCGTTGAGTCATTTCATCAAACACTTGATGAACAACATCAATATCAAAATAACTGAGTTACTGAACTAGTTCGATCCGAGTTGATTTGAGCTCGGCCAACTTCGAACTCGGCTTGAAATTTTTTCAAATTTCGAAAATCAGCTCAACCTCACTCAAACTCACTTTCCAACCGAGCTTTTTCTAGTTGAGTCGAGCGTGTTAACCGAGCTAACTTGGTTCACGTACAACTAGTGAAGAGAGAGATTATCCAAAGTTTGGAGTCACATGTGTTACAATATATCTCGGCTGCCTGACGGACGACTTTGAAAATGACTACTTTCTTTTCTTTTCTTTTCGTTTTTTTCTTTCTTTATACACGCTCCATATGGCAACTTGAGCTCAGGACTTCAATGTTGAAACACAAAACATATACCACAAAGCCATGCATAAAGACCCTTGGAAATGTCTACTTAACCTAATTCTAGCCTTCTATTGCAAACGAAGGGTGTATGTAATGTGCATCTATGTCACTTAGAATTTTCTTCTACACGTCTTTCTGAATGAGTTATAACGTGTGATATGAATCCGATCATATGGACCTTACAAATTTTAATGTATTTATAGAAATATAATTACAATAAATACTTGGATAAATACACATTTAATTTTTTTTAATGTGCATTGAACTATATATATGCTATACATCTGAAGCAAGCTTTGGAGGAGATAAGGATAGTTGGTTAACGCTTTCCAAATAAAATGAATGCAATACATATCACAATCAAACGCTACTTATAACTATCATTAATAAATGAAAATGTGGATATGAGGTGATGGATCCATGAGAATGTAATGCATATCTCATTCCCTGAGAATTTAATGAATGAAGACAATGAAAATGACCTTGCAAGGTGGTGGATTGGGAAGAATGGAAATATGGAAGAGCAACTAACATCGCATGTGGTAGGTTAATGTTTCAATGGGGTCTCTCCAAATGGTGGGACCAATCATTCATGGTCCTTTTTTCAATTTTAATCACTTTTTTCTGCCTATTTTATTCTAATTCATTGCTTTGGATAGCTTTGATTAGATTGCTTCTATCATCTAATCTGTATATATCTTAATTTTTTCTATCCATAATAGGACGACCCACTAGATGAAAGGTCTATGAAGAGATGGCTCTAAATATCTCCTAGCCGCCATCTAATTGGAACTGATGCCTTTACCATGGAAATTTTAGCCCACCTGACCCACCAAATCAATTTCATATATATTTCCACATGGTAAAGGTAATCTCATGGGTACTTTTGTGATTTATTATATGAAGATTTTCTGACGTTAATCAAACATCATTTTAATATGATAAGCCTAATTGGACTTTTGGGTGGCGCCGAAAGTTTATTTCGGCTTAGGCACAAGCAAGAGTAGTTGGTGTGATAGATATGTGCTACACATGCTAATGCACCGTTATTCTTACTATATATCTTTATGCTTCATAAATTCGTCATATTTAACTTTGAGCGTTATTCATGTACCACATGTGCCAAGTTGTAAATACATCATGTATGTCATATATATCATTATATGCTATCGCACTTTCTACATAGACTACTATATATCTTCTACTGCCTATATGTGCCATGCCTGTCATGATATATTTTCAAGCACTAAACATATGCCATATGTATCAAATTAGAAGTGTGCAAATGCACACATGTGACCAATGATTTTTTTTTTTAAAACTCCATTGCTTGACAAATGCCACTATTCTAGGTCATGTCATCGCACTTCCTCTATAAGTTGTCTTCAAGCACCCGCATGTGCTACTACACGTCTTTAGGTACCCGCATGTGTCACCGCCATAATACAATTTCAAGTACCTACACCTGCCATGTGTTTGGTGCTAAGTCACTACTGCACATTTTTAGGCACCCGCTTGTGTCACATGTGCCCTAATACAATTTCAAGCATCAAATTAATATATGCCACATGTGTCAAATTAGAAGTGTGCGAATGCACACATGTGATTGATAATCTTATCTCTATTGCTTGACAAATGCCACTAGTCTAAGTCATGCGCTTAACTGGGGTAGAATTGTGCTCTATCATGAACAAGCTGTAAACGATCAAAGGATAAATTGTCACTTATCATAACTATATGATTATTTAAGTGAAATAATCCTAATTAAAAATGGTACATAATGTAGGTAACTGCAATGCAAAATAAAATAAGATAATTAAGGCAATTGACATTGTGTAAAAACCTACACTACGGCTGAGCGCGGCATTTAATTAATAGGGAATTAAAAGCTAAACCAACTTCAACTTATAACTGACCCAACTCAAACCATGAATAGATGGGTTAACCTGGGTCTTATTAGTCTAGACCTAGACTAAGGTCCAACCTGGATCAGACCCCTAACAGACAAGATGGAGGTTGAACGTGACAGGAACAGAACAACCCAACCCTACCCATTTCCACCCCAAGGAAATAGAGGCCACTTGCATCTTTCTGGTCCAGTAATCAGAACATGCCCTGGTCGAAAACCCCGTTGGACCGCTTATTAGGTGGGCCCCACACCAGTAGATTGTATGTCCCGTTGATCATAAGCCACATAGGGCTGATTGTACAACATTCTCTGCATTGTGTATTCATGGATTAAGATGATTATTAGGGTGTGTTTGGATTGATCATTCCAACTGTGAAGAAAATTAGCAAAATGATCAGTAAATGTTACATCCCGGTTCCAGTCCTTGCCCGAGTGGTAGACTCTGAGGAGTTTCAACACTAGGTCTTGGGTTCAAAACCCATAGGTGGTGAAATCTCACTATGGCGTCTGTGGGTGCGTGTGTAAAAATAAAAATAAAGAATAGTAATAACAATAATGTTACATCCAGTTGAATATACTAAATAAAAATTTTGGAGCCTCTCTTCACTCAGCTATCTTGTCAGTGTAAACCAAGACATGCAAATGAATCTGCAAATGAATATCAGGTCGAATACAATCCACTAGGTGGAACCAGCTATTGTGTACAGGACCGAGGGCATGGATACTCCATCAAGTGGGCCACCTTTGATGTGAATTGTGGATCAAGTGGGACCTACCAAAAGAAGTCTCATACTTCGATACCTGCACAATCATACCATAGATCATACTGACACAGATTGGCTAGTCGTCAGTGCTCCATGGGCCCCACCATAATGTATGTGTTTCATCCTTGCTGTCCATCCATTTTCTATATCATTTTATGATATGTGTCTAAAAATGAGGTAGATCCAAATCTCAAGTGGACCACCATTAAAAACTTCTTTGTGGCCACAAAAGTTTTGGATCAAGCCATCCATGTATGTTTTACTAAAGTAACTAGTTGAATATCAAATAAACATTATAGTTGGCCCAGGAGGTTTTTAATGGTGGACATTCAATCACTATTGTTTTCTTGTAGTGTGGTCCACCTGGGATTTAGATCTTCTTCATTTTTTGGATCAAGCCCTAAACACATACATCATGGTGGGGTCTATAGAGCACCAACCACTAGAGTCACTAGCTTAACCGGAGTATAGAGCACTGACCACTAGCGTCACTAGCTTAACCGTGTCCACATCATCTGCTTCACTTAAAAGGGAACATTGCATGGCCATTCACCGCATAAAACATCAAACCACATGTTTCTAAAGCTGTAAATGAGACAAGCTTCAGCTTTCTCGACTCGGTGAATTGAGAGAAGTGAAGGTTTACAAGACCCAATTTATTTTTTAAAACGTGAGGTGGAGCAGAGTGGAGCTGGACTCGAACTCGTCTCAAATCAAATATATATATATATATATATATATATATATATATATATATATATATATATATATATATATATATAAAAACAAAACCTATTTTACCCGTCCATTTCATACATTTTTCTTTACATACCCAACTCGTTGTAGTTGAGCTCCTCTCTCTCTCTCCCCACTCACCCAAGATCGACTCAATATCCGCCGACTCGTCTCAGTCATATGACCTGCACTCGGCTACTTGACCGAGCTCTCTCTCTCTCTTTCAACTATAAGATACATCTAAATCTACTCCTTGAATTTTATTTATTTTTTCATATAATTATTTTAAAATAAAAAATTTTAAATTTTAAAATTAAAATATAGAGTTTTGAATATTTTATACCGAAGCTAGGTTGAGTTATATCAGGAGCAGGCTCATTTTGACTGCGTCAACTTGGTGCTTTTCTCAGCGTACAGCGTTACAGATATCCGGTGTAATCATTATATCTTTACAGTGGTCTACTGTCGGA
Source organism: Magnolia changhungtana (assembly GCA_030180095.1). Taxonomy (NCBI): domain Eukaryota; kingdom Viridiplantae; phylum Streptophyta; class Magnoliopsida; order Magnoliales; family Magnoliaceae; genus Magnolia; species Magnolia changhungtana. Next base: position 3,201,244 of record JASAUF010000630.1, on the reverse strand, counting down.
CACAGCAATCCAAACACACCCTTTGAAAGCCGAGGGGCCCCATAGATTTTCACACTTCGTAATCAACATAAACATCCCAAGTGGGTCCCACAAACCTCGAATCAAACCGGTTTAGCCCCATTAGGGCCAGGGCTTAATGGAACAGGACTGGGCCAACCCTATCACGGTCCATTGCCACCCTACAATTAATATTATTTCAGGTTTACAAGCATAATATATAGTGATGAGAAATGCTCCAATATTCACGGAGCACTACAAGTGCTCTTAGTTGTACTGTGGTCCACTTGAATGGTATATTCAATCTAAGTCATCTATCCGGGCTCTTCATTAGGTCTAACCCATGCATGTTTCATCGGCTACCATGCAAATAATGCATCAATCCAATTAATAACAACCATTGATCAATGGCCTTTATTATGGATGGTCAAGATTTTATTTTATTTTTTTTAATTTTTTTTCTTTTCAGCTTGTTAGTACAACCCACTGTCAGTTAGTTACACTTCACTGTTAGCCGATCCATACTAAGACCTGCGTTGAAACGAGGCATCTTTCACTCAGTCTACCACTTGAGCTATGGATCAAGGTGTGGATGGTCAAGATTGTTTACACAAAAATAGGTCTAATCAATAATATGATCCATCTATTTGTCAGGGACCATCATGGATTGTTTATGATTATGAAAAATCACTTTTATTAGGCGATCATAGTCATTGCACATTCAGCTTAGAAAATGGATGGCTATAAAAATAGGGTCAAATCAAGGATGGATCAAATCATTATATCTGTGATTTTATTTTTTTTTCATTACAAAAAATGTGTTCTAGATTTAATAGACGGTTCAGATTGACAGATTGAGCTGTCAAAATGAAACTATCTTATTAAGATCACTATAACTTAAGTGTTCTCTAGAGCACCGGATCATTTATCGACAAGGAATAAGTGCGGCTTACGTATGCCACGTCCACAACTGCAAGTGCCTACGTATGAGCCGTCGTACTCTTACAGTGTGCCACGTAAATCCTATAAATCTGATCTTTTCTTCCCGTAGATTTTTGTGTTAGTTTTACACCATTTTGAATACCGGTGGTGACTTTCGAACACACACCTGGAATCATTTCACGGCCATTGAGACCGTCCAAATTGCTGAAAAACTGTGGATGAAGCATAATAGAAAAGGTCCAGTTGGAAGATAATATTAACCGTCTGATTTTGCCTTATAAATTATAACCATCCATCAATTTGAATCCCTCAATTGGATGAATGGGATTAGTTGGTCAGTGCAATTTTAGATATATATGCTTCATACGCAATGGAACCCACGATTTAGATGGTATGAATAGCAGTACATCAGAGCCACATGTGAAGAGAATGCACCAAAGCTTTTAATGGTGCAAAACTAACTTTTTTTACCCCTTCAATTTCAGGGTGCGGATTAGTCGACTCCGGGGCCCACCTTGATGTATTTTTTGTATTTTCACTCCGTCCATCAGTTTTTTCGGCTCATTTCAGGGCAGATTCTAAAAAAATGAAACAGATCCAAATCTCAAGTGGACCACACCACAGGAAACAGTAGTCATTGAACGGTCACCAATAAACATTTCCTAGGGTCCACCATATACAATTCAGATTTATATATGATTCTTTTTCTGTATCATGTCCTAAACTGGGTTGAAAAAGCCGATAGACGGAGTGTATATAAAAAAATATACATCAAGGTGGGAGCCACTGTCAGAGATTCACCCACTAAGCAGTTACCGCACACTCAATCCGCGCGCCGATTTCAGACCAGTGAGGTATTTAATAATCGGGCTCCATTGTCGCTTGATACGCAGGCACTGAGAAATAATAGTCGTAACAGATATTAATTCAAATTGAACTGTTTAAATTCTGGCATTTACCATCTCTAAATGAAAGTCCCAAAATCAATTTAGTTTAACAATCCTAACTTTTGATTAGTGGGCACTTTCCTGTTAAAATACGACCATTGGATATATGTCATTTTAACCGTCCAATAACTGTCCATCAATTCCATATTCATCTGATTAATAAGCATAATTTTTTGCCAACCATACATCTCATCTGGGATCTATAATCTGAACGGTTTATTTTAAACGACTTGTATTCCAACTATAAGTGCCTGCTTATCATCTATCAGTCTCTGGCAGAGTATCAAAGCCTGTATGTCCAGATGTACAGTCAAAGAACTCCGGTGCCGGAATCTGACGCGTGACGTGACAGGTCCTGCTCCACTTTCTCAGACTCAAACAGATATAAAGCAGAGGCAATTATCGCAAAGAAACGAAGGGCAGAGAGAGAGAGAGAGTCCCTCGCGGAAACTCCGTTCCGTTTCAGCCCAAATTCCGTTCCGTTCGCCACGTCATCAGACTTGATTTCTTTATTCGTATCGGGTTTCCGTCCTTCGGATTTCACGGAATTCGCTCCCGTCATAGATCCGCCTTTAAATAGAAAGATCTCGATCTGCTCTTTCTTTCTCGCTCACGGAAATGAGGATTTCTGAGATCTCAGAGAATTCGGAGAAATCTCAGCCGTTGATCCCCGGTCTACCCAACGAGATCGCAGAGCTCTGCCTTCTGCATCTTCCCTTCCCGAACCAGACACTCGCTAGCTCTGTTTCCGTTTCCTGGAACAGAGCAATCTCGAATCTCTTCCTTCTATCGAAGAAGAATCTCAGTCTCTCTCTCCCTTTCATCTTCGTCTTTGCTTTCCACAAACCAACGGGCAAGATCCAATGGCAAGCCTTCGACCCTCGATCCCGCCGTTGGTTCGTACTCCCACCCATGCCCTGCGCCATGCCCATCTGCCCGCCAGGGTTCGCATGCGCTACGATCCCGCACCAGGGCGCGCTCTTCGTCCTCGGCGGGATGCGGTCCGACACCGAAAAGCCGTTACATAGCCTCGTGTCGTATCGGGCCAGCACGAATTCGTGGTCCGTCGGGCCACCGATGCGAACGCCGCGGTCGTTCTTCTCGGCCGGGAGCATTGGAGGGAGGATCTTCGCCGTCGGTGGTAGCGGGGTCTCCGAAAACCTCGTTTCGGTCGAGCGCTACGATCCGGAGCAAGGGAGCTGGGCCCCAGCTGCTAACATGCGCAGCGGGTTGGGGCGTTACGACGCGGCGGTGGTGGGTAATAAGATGTACGTCACCGAGGGGTGGGCGTGGCCGTTCAACTTCTCGCCACGTGGCGCGGTCTACGACGCCGATGCGGACACGTGGAACGAGATGGATGCGGGTTTGAGGGAGGGATGGACAGGTGTCAGCGTTGTATTGGAGGGGAGGCTGTTCGTGATCTCGGAGCACGGGGATTGGAAGGTGAAGGTATACGTGCCCCAGGACGACACGTGGCGGTACGTGATTGGCAAGGGAGTGCCACGCGAGCTGCGTAAGCCGTTTACGGTTAGTGGGGTGGAGGGAAGGATTTATGTGGTGGCTCGCGGGTTGGATGTGGCGATTGGGAGGGTGGTGGAAATAAACGGTGGAGATTGGACGGTAGATTGGGAGGTCGTGGCGGGCCCCACCGCTTTCGAGGATTTTGCACCGTCAAATTCTCAGGTGCTCTACGCTTGAGATTGGATGGGTTGTTTTGCCTAACCCAAATGCTTGGGGTTGTGATTTTAATACACCGAAGCTCGGTGTATAACCATCTCCACCGTCGGATCGTTAGAGATGCTCATGACTGCCGTCCGATCGTCGGATCGGTTGTACGTGATCGATTGACAGCCCTTGATCAAGCGTGTTTTTTTTTTTTTTTTACTTTAGATGATGGTGTTGTGTTTGACATGTCATATATCATACTAGAAGGCTATGATCTTTCAATGCTGTATACTGAGCTTTTTGATGTATGAAATATAATAATCCATCTCCAGTTAGTTTGCGTGGCGTCATCTGAACCGTCAAATTAATGGGCCTCTTCTTGATTGATGTAGCAATGGTTGGATGTATAAACATCGATCATTAGATAGTCTGCTATAGATCATTCGATCATGTAATGAAGCATGCCTGGCTGTCCAACAGGTGGGGCTCACTTCTCACGTGCCTCATACTGAAAACCCAGGCAGTAGGATAATCAGCTGTGCTGCAGGTGTGGATTAGGTTACAGCTAGGGCTGTCAATGGGCCGGGCTCGGGCCACCTCCAGCTCTGCATCTGTCCAAGCCTAGCTTGTAATTTTGGGGTGCTAGGCTTTTGGGTGCTAAGTCCGACTCTAGTTTGATTTACAATCGGGCTCCTACTTGGCCCATTGACAGCCCTAGTTACAACCAAAAGAAAAGAAGTTGCACACACTTAACGTGGGCCCATCTGATTACGCTGGCCAATGCACTTGGACAGATGAGCCCACCTGCTCAGCGACTCAGATGCTATTTGACGTAGGGATGAACATGAAGAGGTCGATCATCATCTTCGTCAAGGATAACTACTCCAAATCTACGGAGCTTCTCTGGCTTCTCAAATCCATGAGAAAAGAAAGCGGGAAAATATAAATAAATTCTAATAAAATTAGAAATTGATTAATGAATAAAAATAAGTTTATAATCCTTTAAATATGGGTAGCAAGCAATAGCAAAGAAATCAGAATCAAACTAAAACTAAAACTCCTAGAATTCCCGACTTACTATAAATAGTAAGACGGTCGTGATGTCTACCAATGCGCATTGTTTTCGGCCAAAAATAGTGTCCTATTTAGTTTTGCCAAGTTGTTTTCCTAATTTTTCTAAGCTCTTTTCATGTTGGACGCAACTATTAAAGCCCAAAAGATGAAGAGTCCAACTAAAACTTACTATTTATAGTAAAAATGAAATTAAAATAGGGAAATGACCGTCGATCTGACGGTATTTCACAAATCCAGCTTGTACAACCCAACGTATCAGGGTTGGCTGCCTAAAGTAGCTCGTTCTACCACAAAATCATATATTTTACGTCCGCTAACTCATTTTGAATTGCGAGATACGCCTAATTTAAGGTCCGATTGTCCAAATCACTTCTGTCGTTGCCGTGTAATTGTCCGCAACCCTCTCTACATCACTATTACTATTTCAATAAGACATGGTTGGGCCTAAAAAATGAAGGGCTGAAACTAGTCAAGCCTTTTATATACACAGTTTCTGTATGTAATATTTTCGACGACCCTTTATGCATATGTGAAGCGAACTTTTGACCTGACATGATATGAGTGTGATTATACAGTATTAGTGTCCTTTTGATGTGATGCGTTAGGATTTAGGCATTTTTATATATTATTGGTATCGTTTTGACATGGCATATCAGGATTTAACTATACTATTTTATCTTTAATAAAAATAAGGTTAGAAATTTTCAATGATTTGATTGCCCAGATGAAAATTGATTACTAGGTGACTCAATCACTAGGGATATTCAAGCACTAATTTAGTGGATCTCACATCGACCAAGGTGGGTGGATCACTGACTACAGGGTCCACTGTGATGCATGTACCTATCCATTTTGACACTTGGCTTTTAGGATATATTTTGAAAAATAAAGTAGATCAACTATACCACAGGAAAAGTGGTGAATGAATACTCATAATTAAAAACTTTTTGAGGGCAGTAGAATGTTTATTTGCCGTTAAAGGACACTCTGGTCTCCATAGCTCAAGTGGTAGACTGAGTGACTCATTTCAACATTGAGGTCTTGGTATCGATTCTCTAGTGGGTGTGGCTAACAGTTATGTGTGAACTGACAGTGAGGTGTACTAACAAGCTAACAAAAAATAAAAATAAAAAATGCCACTCAACCTTTTATAAAAGTTGCAAAGACAAAAACCAAGGGACTACTCAAATATCAACTTGATTTAAAACTTTGGGAGCCCACTGGAAGCTTTTAATGATCAATCATTGATACTCCCTATGGTGTGGTCCACTTTAGATTTGGATCTGTCTCGTTTCAGGATCTTGCCCTAAATTGAGCTATCAAAGCCGATGGGCGACATAGATGAAAGGCACATACATCACAGTAGGCCCCACAGTTAGAGATCTATCGAAACTACACCATATTCCCAAAGATATGGTGCGACATGATTTGATCGGAGCACATGTTGGGCTTGATCAAATACGTATTCTATTAAATGGTCCATAATTTAATTGACAGTACATAATTCAATTAAATCATGCCACGTTAAGTCAGTGGGAATATTGGACGATATGCTTTCACCTATATATATACACGGACAAGGAATCTTTCTCATTAGACTTCCCATTCAAGGCAAGTGGCTGAGGGTAGACGTGTTACAAATTCCTTCGAAATGACTCTCAATTTGACTAATGTGGACAGAAATGGTGGACAAGCTGCCGAAATGCCATATGCACGCGTGCCAATATGAAATACTTGTGTCGGATGTGAGCTCTCAATCTGATAATAATTAGATCTTCTGCCCCCAAAAATTAGGCAATTCAACTTTTAGGTGGGCCACAACCTTATAAAAACAAATCCATTGTCAGAACAATTATTTCAAGCCATCCATTTGTTAGGTATGTTTGGCCCACCTTAGCTATGAATTTGCCTTGTTTTTAAGTCAAAAGGACTAAACAGTGCAGCCTGTCTCACGGAGAGTTCGGATCTCACAAAATTGCTCCATGTTCATACGTCTGTGATTAGGAAATGAAGTTGGATTTTATGGTTCAAGTTTCTTTTGTTTGGGTCTGTTATATGTCATGTATTTCATTTTAGAAAGTAAGGATAATTTCTATGGTCATTGTAGAAAATAAAATTTCATAAGTGCAAAGATAATTTCCATGATCATGGTAGAAAATAGAATTCCATGAATGCAAAAATATTTTCCATAGTCACATTAAAAATATATGATTTCAGGTATGGAATTGCATTTTATCTTATGCAATTTTCATCCCATGTTTGGGACTAGGAAGGATTGGATTAATTTAGTTATCATATCATCCCTACAACATGGTAAATTTTAAAATCGATCATATTGGTGGGCCTCACATTGATGCATTTGTTTTACCCATGTTGTCCGTTCATACGAGCCCTTTACACATGACATTCGAGTTGCGTGTGTGAACAGGTGAGGGGCATTTGTTGTGAAATCTGGCCTGTAGATTAACAAGTTTCACTTAATATGGCATTTGTCCTGGAGGTAGAATATACGCTGGATTGGACAGTAGAAATACAATAATATTTTCAGACATGTAATAATTGTGTAATAATGGTGCTAATTTCATCTTAATGCAATCCTATACCATTTAATCCCGCCTTCAAAACCGGCCTTAAATAGGTTTTGGCAGTTACATTGGTTGTTGTGCAAAAGAATTTCAATCATGGATAAAAATAATATTCCAAACGTAGGATTGTCTTGCATAAGGTGTGGAATGCCAGTGGAATTGATGTTTTCAAGATCCGGAAGAGCAATCTCCAGATAGATTCAGTCTCTTTTGGAACTTGGGAGTCCTACCAAACATGGGAATGCGTTGTTTGTAATGGCAACTTCACGGAACTATTGGACTTCAATGTGGTAATCTTTTTTTTTTTCGTTTTTTCATGTGGTGGCCATTTGGATCACCCAATGGATTGCAGTTATACCCAGGAAGCGGTTGCATCTCTTCTTAACCGTCTATTTTAAAGGCTGTGATTATCCTTAGACCCACTTGCACGTACTGAAAAAGGAGGATCATGAAATTCATCTTATACGCATAGGCTTAGATGGCGGCGTTGGAATGAGAAAAAGCTATGATACTCTGGCAGAGTATAATGAAATATCGACAGATTACCTGGAAATTACCTAAAATTGCATTCGTGGCATACAAGTAATTCAAATTAAACCGTCCAAATTATGGGTCCTGGGCTTCGATGATGCATGAACCAACAAGTATGAATATTTGATCATCTGACTATCGGATTGCTGGAAATTCATTTTGACTGTTAAAAATAAAACATCCAACGGTCGGATTTGAGGCTAGGATGGTTCAAACAATCATAATTTTGGCCTATCTGAGGGACTGCGTATCAAAGCTTGATAGTCTGCCAGAGTATCAAATAACTCCCAGCACGCGCGTTCGGTATTTGAGTGCGTTGAAGTCAAGTCGCTTTCAACGGATCTACCCAAGATTCGTATTTGACGTTCATCTGATCCACAGCGAGGGATGCGATGCGATTTTACACTTGCCCGCTCGCACTCGCCTCCTACGCGCGAAGGCACACGTGTGAAAGATGGGAGCCACTGAGAATGAAATGCAGATCAATATGATTGTTGGGTTGATCAGAACCGTACAAAATAATTGAATGGTTAGTTGATACTGACCACTGGGTCGGGTTCTTTGTATAAGTGTGGGATCCAACTCATTGCCCGATTTGCAAGACTCTACATGCACGGGGATTTACACGGTGGAGATCACCTGAATATCCGGTGCAATCATACACGTGTGACACGTTTAGACGAGGTGGGTGGAGCTGGCATAAAACCGCATCCCAAAAATCTCTTGGTCCTCTCATTAATTGAAAACGACTGGTTGAAATTACTCCTTTTCATCTCTGATAGCTCGAGAACCATCTAATTAGGAGATACCGAATTATGATGAGGCAAATATCAGCCAAGCCCAGCCCAGCCCACTCATTTATTCGGATGAGGTCAACGATTTTGACCACCCAGCAATGGCCCTTCGTGTCGGCCAAACTGTACGCTTGCTCATGAGTCATCAGCACCATCTAATCATGTTTATTGTTTCTCTAAAACCGTTCATCATGTGAGTCCCACTTATTTAGCGGCCAAGATTGCATGCTCGTTTTCACTATCTCGTCCACAGATGTTCTTTTGGTGGTTAAAAAAAAATCCCATCACCCCATCAAAATGCACGTTTGATGACAGACACGTGTCTCATTCAAACATAACACCCCCACACGTGTCGTCCAAACCGCTTGCTTTTGATGTTATCGGTTTTAACGGTCCACATTTACAGCAGCAAAGCAAACATCAATGGATCAGTTGGAACAGCTTTAAGACAAACAAATCCTCACAACCATTGCTTGTATATACATATATATAATTCCATCCAAATGGTGCCCTGCCCACATGATGTACACTCCTCACCGCCTCACACCTACAGCAATCAATAGCTGAATGGGATGTGAGGCTCCTCCAGCATGGTCGGTGCCTAGAGCTGGACGCGGGACCACTCGACTCATCCGTCGACTCGTTCATATCCGAACCAAGTGGGTGAGTCAATCTAAATCGAGTTGACTTCGTCCAATCCAAAGTCAAACCGAGTCGAGTTCGAGTCACCCAGTAACTCAACTCATAATCCAACTCGGTACTGACTCGACTCAATTCATACATGTATATATAAAAAAAAAAACTCAGATCTGAGATGCCTTGTAACAGATGGAGAGGCTGCAATTCTGGCAACTGAATCTAGGTTTTGATTGGTGATTTTGGCCTGTGAATATACCCGCTGCACCTGACTCGACCCAATTCAGTACTTGTGACCGGGTTGGACTCGGTCCAGAATAGTCCAGGCCAGACCTGGACTCGGATCGGATCAGGCATGCTGGACTCAGTACTGAGTTGGTTCGAGTTCGGGTCAGGCCTATTTCAAAACGGGATCAAGTTGGGTCAGCTCTAATTCCGTCCAACTCGATGCCCAGCTCTAAATTTGTGCCAATGCCATTCCCACATTTAGTAAACACAAACAGTTAACAATCATGAAAGGTGATTTTGTGTTCATGGCCCCCCATCTACAAAGGGCAGCTTTCCAAACTGGAAAGTGAGGTGGTGCATTAGGGCAGGGAGAGCTGGAATATGGTAAAGCCATCTTTTTACAATACACGCACCCAGGTTTTATCCATCAATCCTAACTGTAAGACTAGTGACCCACATTGTGAATGATTTAGTTCCAAAATCATACTTATTAGAAGATCATAGCCATCAATTTTATCATTACTCTCCAGCACATTGATGTTGACCATTAAGTTACCAACTGTTGATTTGGTTGCCGTTGTCTAGATGGCTAGGATCATCCTCTACCTATACCCATCTCGAATCAATTTTCATCCGTAGTGGGTTCCACTAGATATACAATCCGTGATTGAAAGGTAATCATGCCACGAGCAATGTAGCTAGACCATATTCGGGCTCTCCTGGCTCTACGGAAGTATGCATGCCACATGTAGTTTACTTGAAAGACCAGCTGCCTGGTACAGGGTGGGCCAGAGCCAAAAACAAAACGAAAAATTCCACCAATCTTGCACACAAAATGCAGACAACCATCAAATCATGTTTTTGTTTCTTCTAATGGGCAGGATGAATCTGTCCACATCTCACATATAATGTTGGGCATGGATGGTAAACAACTGGAAAAAGAACTGGTGGGTCTTCCATATATTGATTAATTAAAAATGAAAGCATGAAGAAAAAAATCTATCATGGCAAAGAGCAGGCTCCAGTAATGGAAGCAGCTAAATTCAAATCACAAGCATATGCATGTATTAAGTATGCATCTTACATATAGAGTCCTTCTGGCACTCCTTCCTTTTTCTTGAACATCACCTTTTCCTTTGCCTTCTTGAAGTCTACATGCGTTACCTGCACCCACAAGCAGTCGCCCATCAGAAAATACAATCATCATTATCATGCCATTAGAAAGCCCCATCCATTTGAACTATTATATAAAATATACTAGCAAATGTGCCACATGCAACACATCGGAGGGGATAGAAAACATGAGAGAGATTGGAGCCAAGAGCTTTGCTAGAATACATCCCTCTGTTGGGTTTGGGTTCTTTTTCAGTGATCCAAACTGTTCATGTGATAGGGCACACCTTGGATGGAGGATTCCTGAAAACACTCTCCGATTGAATATTTTGACCCTTGATTCTACAGTGCGGCTGCATGCAGAAACAAGGTGGGGAACACACACACACGGAGTGGGAGTATTCAATGGTGATGTTTCATCCCCACTTTTCCAGTGCTTTCGTCCGCTTGAGTTTTAGACCAGCTTTGTTTTTGGGCTCTCGTCATAACATGAGCTACATCAACTGATGTACAAAGTGGAAGTCCCCAGACATCAATCTGCCTATAGAGCTTCTTTCTGGCACCGGGCTCCCTAAGGATTTGCTTCCAATAGAGATTGGGTGTTTGTCATACACAAGGAGGAAAGAATGGGGTCGCAGTGGGCTACTCGCATAGAAAACCAAATGACATAATTACCCTTGATTAAAAAGGCAAAAATCCAGACCATAAGCTGGGAAGTCCACCGTCCATCTCATCAATGCCGTTCCTAGATCCCGTTATATATAGTAGAGGTGATGTTCATAAAATCAAAAACAGCTCTGCAAATGGGCCTGACAACTCTCAAGAACACAAGTAGGAATAAACCAGGTTCTCCAAAGGTTAACAACCCATGTTGATACTCAGTTTTAGGAACTATCAATAAGACATCAATCTCAAGGAATCAAGCAACCTAAGCGCAAGTGGGTCCTAGATATTTCAAAATGTCAACTTACAAATTTTGGTCTAACATCACTGCATGCACCATTCACCAAAATGGAACAAAGGATAAGAAAAAGGAACCATTTGCATGAGACGATAGAGATGCCATAGCTTTCTTTTTCTTTTTCTCTGTTTTTTTTTTTTTTTCTAGCTCAAAAATGGAAAAAAGGGGTCATTCTCCAACACCTGATCCACTTTTTCATACTTCCTCAGTTCTCTGAGGCCATGTTTGGAGTCCATTTCAAACATTGGAAAAGGAAAATAGTTTTCCTTTGATGTGGCAATGTGTTGTTTAGATAACAAAGAAAATGGTGGATTCCACTAAACAATCATTACATTTTTCCATATTTTGAATTCTTGGCACAAGAAACTAGGTGAGCATTGTGAGACAGATGAGATTTGCACTTGCTATCTAAACAAGAACTTAAAATTGGATTCCATGTTTCAATAGTTCTCATGGAAATCATCATTGCATGATTTTTTTTCCTTGCCTTAATTCCACATTTCCAAAATGTCTTTTTTTAAAAAAAATAAAAAAATCACACTACCAAAATGCCTTTGACCTGAAAACTCCCAATTTCTGTTTCAAAAGGTCAAACTGAAATTCCTTGAGAGGTTTCACTTTGGAATTATCTCAAAAAGAAGAAAAAAAAAGGCAAGACAAAAAATAAAAGAAAAAGAAAAGAGCACTAGACTTGAAATCAGGTTTATAAGTTTTGATTGTTTTGATGTTCTATTTGATTCTCTAAAACGATGTTCCACTTCTCGAGCAAAATTTAAACCTCAATTTCAGGGTTTTTTTTTTATTTTTTTTATTTTTTTTATTTTTTATTTTTTGTGATTTGTGCATGCAGAGATTTTATTTTTTTCAGATACTAACCACATGGAAAAACTGAAAATGTAAAAACATTCACTGCTATATAGAGAGAGCACGGAAAAGTTCATATATGATAACTGACACCAAAAAATTGTTATGCTCACATACACACGCACAAAATAGGTTTTTATAATTCCCCAAGGATGTGGATATGAAACTTCACCTTCATACGACGCTCTCTTAAAGCAAGCAAACCAGCTTCAGTGCAGATAGCTTTGATATCTGCTCCGGAGAACTCATCCTTAGTCATCACAAATTCTTCCAAGTTGACATCATCTGCCAATGTCATCCTTGATGTGTGTATCTGCACGCCAAAAATACAGGTCTTTAGTGAAGAAAGCATATGCTGATGAGGCAGTCTAGTATTCTCAAGTCTCGAAACAATGAACAAAAAACCAAGGCAGCATTTGGGTGCATGCCAAGTCGTGTTTGGCAGGACTTCCCATGCATTACTTGATACACTTCTCATTTGGAGCAAATGAACCTGCATCAACTGCACTGCCACTAGCATTTTCCTGATTTTATTGCCCAAGTTGCAAGCGTGATAAGAGCAGGAGAATTCCCTTCTCTCAACCATGATCTGGCGGTATGGACATCCTCTCAGCTTTGTGATCCAGAAACAACCAAATGTTTCCTTATAAACAATTAGGACAGGACTGTTTTTTCTTCGAAAGATAACAGAAGGCTATCCTAACAATTAGGACAGGACTTTGACCACACTAGGAAACAAAATCAAACCATGATAAGAGCAAGAGAATTCTCTTCTCTCAACCATGATCTGGCAGTACGGACATCCTCTCAGCTTTGTGATCCAGAAACAACCAAATGTTTCCTTATAAACAATTAGGACAGGACTGTTTTTTCTTCGAAAGATAACAGAAGACTATACTAACAATTAGGACAGGACTTTGACCACACTAGGAAACAAAATCAAACCATGCATTCCTTCCCAAGGTTTAACATGTTGTCCAAAACTGGTACTTATCGCCCAATACATTGGATATTTTCGTTCCACTGTCTAGTAAATGCCACCAATCCAATAGTCAGATGACCAAATAAGCATAATTTTTTGTTCATGACACATCTAATTGAGACCCATAATTTGAACACTTTAATTTGAATTACTTGTATGCCACACGCAATTTCTGAATGTCATATGCATTGGCATGTATCCACCGATACATGGAATGTATCGGCTGATACATACAGGTTTCATGGTGACCGAAATGCTGCACCCACCGAAACCAATTTTTAATCCTCTTCCATCCAACATCTGGTGTGTACCTGGAAAATGCGCCTCCTTGTTTTGATGTCTGGAAGAGGGAATTCAATTTTTCTATCAATTCGGCCAGGCCGAAGCAAGGCAGGGTCAAGGCTCTCAATTCTGTTAGTAGCGAGAATCACTTTAACATCCCCTCTAGAATCAAAACCATCCAGCTGGTTCAGCAATTCCAACATTGTTCTCTGAATTTCACGCTCACCTCCAGAATGGGCATCATACCTGCAGAAGCACTTGGTTAATTGCTCAACAGAAGACAATAAGATAAGTGTACAACTCTTCAGTTAATAAATGACAACCCCCATCTGTATACCTTTTCGTGCCAACTGCATCTATTTCATCGATGAACACTATTGATGGAGAAAGATCATCAGCAACTCTAAATAGCTCTCTGACTAATTTTGGGCCATCACCCAAGTATTTCTGGATCAACTCACTACCAACAACTCGCAGGAAAGTGGCCGATGTTGAGTTTGCAACAGCCTGTAAAGGAAACAGAAGGAACTTGCATGCTTGAATATATGCAATCCACATGCTACAGATAATCACCTATATGGCAAAGGCCCAAAATGCTCCAAATACAAAGAAAATTATTAAATGACCTACGAAGAATTCAGGGCCTGTCTGGATTCATGGAAACCATAGGAAAGGAAATAGTGTTTCTTGAGAAACCTTATTTCCAGGAATCTGTAGGAAAGGAAACATTGTTTTCCTTGTTTGTTTTTCAACAATATTTTCAAAGAAATTTAGGATTTATTTTCAAATTTGTTGTTCGGCAAAAAAAAAAAGTTTCTGGGAAAAAAAATAATTCTAGGTAATCGCTAGCATGTGCCGGATTAGCACATGGCATGCGTGGGATGCTTGAAGATGGATAGTGGCACATGTGGCAGACACAAAATATGTGGGCGCTTGAAGCTGAATTGTGGCACGTGGTACATGTGAGGTGCTTGAAGCTGTACGGTGACACTAGTAGCATAAGACATGCATTGGCACATTTGACACATGGGCACTTGAAGCTATATGGTAGCACTTGTGCAAATAGGCACCATTGGCACATGTGGCATATTGGAGCGATGGAAGATGGATAATGGTAGATGTGGTACATTAGCACATGTTGAGAGCTTTGTACATTTGGGGCGGAAGAAGATGAATGGAGATACATGTGGCACATTAGCAAATGTGGGGCGCATGGGAAGATGGATGGTGGCGCATGTGGATGCTTTACACGTGGGCTGTAAGAGAAGACAGATGGTCACACATGCGGCATAGTGGCACATGTGGGGCATAACCAAATATGGACAATGGCTCATTTGGCACATTGGCACAAATGACACATGTGAGAAGATTGAAGATAGAAGGCGGAACATTAGGGTTTAACCCATTAGAAATCCATTTTCCTTCCATCGTGAGAAAATGCCTTTCTTGGGGGTGGAGGTTGGGAAATCATTGTTTATTTTCCGACAAGAAAGTGGGAAGAAATTCCCACAAAGAAAGGCTCGATAGACAATGAAAACTGAGTTTCATGGGAAACGATGTTTCATTTCCTTTACTTTCCACAAATCTGAACAAGCCCTATTATTATATTTCGTAATCATTGAAAAGCATGCCACCAAGATTGACAACAAGATAGTCATGTAGCTCTGAAGTTATGGTTCTTGTTAGAGTGGAATGGCAAAACAAGGTAGCCAAACCCAATTAGTTAGGATAAGGCTTAAATGATGATGATGACAACGACGGTGATGTTGTTGTTGTTGTTGACATTTTATGTATGATCCAATAAATGGCATGGTCTACTAGTACCTTCATCTCAATTGGACTCTAACTTCATCCCTATCCTTTTGTTTAGCCAAACAACCTTTTGTATCATATTATTGAATGCCTCTCTTCTCCTATCCACCTTCCCACTTTGTTTTACTTCATTGCACATGTATGGGATGTAGCCTACATGTGATGGAACTGTAAGCGAAACACACCATACCAGTTGGTAGAATCTTACACAAAAATGAACGTATTCTGCTTAATTCATTGTACCAAAGACAGAAGAATGTTTGTTTCGTGGTGGAATGCTCTCATACATACAAAGGTGTTCACTAATTCTTAACATTGTAGTGTGCACTTCAAACACGGAATTGGTGAACCACTTGACTATTGCCGCTTCGCTCATGAAGTTAGGGAAGGAATTTTCAATCAATTAAATGTCCATTGGGTTGTGTCAGGTTTGATTGATGGCCTCTTTATAGCATGGCACAGGGGAAGAGACGGAACCCCAAGGAGAAAGAATTGAGACCTATTCTTAATGTCAGTTATTTGGGCTTTTCGGAGGAAAAGGAATAGCCGGATTTTTAAGAAAGGAAATAATGGTGTTTTATGGGGGCAATGAATGATGTAATCTCTTGGGGTTAGCTTAGCTTCTCCCCCCGGCTGTCTTGTACGGTTCAGTGGTGCTCTTGTATTTTCTACCCTTCGGACTTTTCTAACAAATTACCTTCATCTTAAAAGAAGAAGCAGAACAACAATAGTTTCATGTTACAATTTCCCACTCAAATGAAAATAGTCATGTTGCTTATACAAAAACAAAGAAATTGTTTGTTGGTGAGTCCCTACCCCTTTGAATAATGTGACCATACTATTTCAGCTTTTCATTTTCATGGCTCACTGTGTTGGCTTTCAGCTACCACTTACTAGTGAAAAGAAACAAGAGAATCTTAACAGAAGAAAATGAAAAAAAAAAAAAAAAATTTGAAAATGAAAAGAAGAAAGAAAGAGGGATACAAGAAGAATGGATGCAGAGATTGATCGCATTCACTAAGTGGGTGCTGCAGCATGAAGCACAAAAGAGGGATCTATGACAAACCAAATTGATCGACCGAGAGTGCAAATACAAGTTCAAAATAGCTAATGTGGTGCACCCAACAAGAAGAAGAAAGAAAAGAAAGAAATAAACAAGATCAAAGGTATTGAGCATTGACCTTGGCAAGTAGGGTTTTGCCCGTTCCAGGCTCTCCGTAGAGTATAACTCCCTTGGGAGGCTTAATACCAATGTCTTCATACAATTCAGGATGGGTAAGAGGAAGTTCCACTGCTTCTTTGATTTCTTGGATTTGAGCATCCAACCCACCAATGTCAGCATATGATTCCAATGGAGCCTTCTCGACCTTCATCACTGAAACCATGGGATCCACTTCATCTTGAAGAAGCCCAACAACAGAAAGAACCTGGAGTAATAGCATAACATCAGCAACCATGCATGGGATCTTGGTATCGATTTAATACAATGCCTTAACTATAGAAGTTTCTCAACAAATAACAGAAATCCGTAACCATAATATAAAGAAACAATGTTCTTTCGTTAAAAATAATCACCAACTCATTCATAGAAGAGCATTTATATGACTTTATACTCGGTCTGAGAGCAAAAGAAACCCTAATATAATCCTAATCATCATTGTTATCAAATGCGATCGCATATGCGCAAACTGTTGATCAAATCGCATATGCCATGATGGCATATGCGATCCTGGCAAGTATGCCATGGCATACTTTTATATGTGATAAATATGCGATCGCATACTGCATATGCGATCGCATATTTCCCAATAGCCAAGAGCAGAAGATTTTTATTTTTATTTTTTATTTTTTCAAATTGGAGAACTTTTGCCTATAATTAGGCACTCATATCCCCTCCATTTTCTCTATTCTTTATTCCAAAGCTCTAAATCTTTTACTCTTTCTCTCTTACACCTCTTTCTTTCTTACTCTAATCTCTCTACAATTATTTCAATTATGTTTATTTTTTGTATTTTATAAGTTGTGCTTATTTTTTGTAAATTAAGTTGTAAGTTATAACTTGTAAGTTGTTTCAAGTTATCCATTTATCATTAAAATTTCTTTGTTCGAAGTTTATAATAATTAGTTATCTTTTAATGTAGCTTGTTGATTGTTTTGTTAAAATTTATATAATATAATATAAGTAATTAAATATATCACTTAATGAAACACTCAAACTATAATGAAATAAGTAAAATAACCCAATCCAATCATGTGTACTAATTAGACGAGTTCTTCCCTCTCTTTTTTATAAAATTTTTAGATTTTTTTTATTTTATTTTTTTTGAAAAAAATAAAAAATGCCATGGCATATGCGATTGTGCGATCGCATATGCGAACAGCATATGCTGATCGCATGCAATCGCATATGCGATTTGACAACATTGCTAATCATCCATTACTAATAATCTGAACCATTTATTTCAATAAAAATATTGCACTAAAACAGCCATAAATCTCATTACAACCATAATTTTTGACGCAATGGGTAGTTGATGGGCTAGGTCTTTTTTTTTTTCCTTCCAAACTAGATACGAGAGTATTGCAAAGCAAACACCGGCAAAGAAACTGAGATTGTGGGAAGGATTCCCAACCTTTTACTAGTCAAAACTAGTGATCAATCACCACCTCTCCTCTACCATAAGCAAAACATGCCCAATGGGAGTAAACACATGATATAATCCAAGAAAAACTCCAAAAGCCTATTTTTATTCAAAATAGGACAATGAGCTGTTACAAGCAAGGATGCCTTTATATGGACTTTTGATAACTAAAGACAACCCTAATATAATAGAAAATGACCAAAATTCCCTAAAATCCCATTACAAGCACATGGCCTAACTCGCTCAAACAGTGTCGAAATTACATGATCTTGGGCTCCTAAAAGCTAAATCACCTTTCAAACAAGCCCAAGAGCTTGTCATTCTCACATCATTTGATACCCAAAAAGTGGCCCAACTAAAAAGTGACAAAAACACAACGGGAAACTTATTGTAGAAGCCATGTATTACTCTTTAACCCTAACAACCATATAAAATAGCTAAATCCCATAAACTTGAGAATCACCCAATTATTCACATGGGTCTCACGGTGTACTCTGGCCATTCATTTGATCAAATTGTATATGTCCATATCATCGATTAAGAAATATGAACAGTTGGATTGACCAAGAAAATATGAATGGTCAGATTGGTTGGATCTTTGACTTCCCATCTTGCTTGACCTTCTAGTTGCATCAGATGACTATCATAAATCAATCATAACCATGGTTTGGAAAATGGTTCTGATACAGAGCCAGTAAATCCTGATACAACCAATACAGCCACAAAGGTCCCTTTTGTTTTTTCCTTGATTTTTCTCTCATTTTCCCTTTGTTCCCCATTTCAACACTAGAGGATGCTTAAAAACTCATTTTAGACTAGATAAAGGCCGATATTTGGGGATCAAAATATTTGATCAGGAGTTGACAAATTGAAGCGGAACGATACCATTTTGGGGAAATTAGAAAAAGGTATAAACCATCACTTTTTCCATATGTCAGCATCCTTTTGCAATATTTCAATGCAATGAGCTACAATCCACCAAATCATCCTTGATTTCTGTTTTGATTATGGCCTATTTACTTACTTTGACTGTCAGCAAGTCAGGACTACAGGTAAAGCTTGGGCAGGTTGGGTCGGGTTGTGTTGAGGATCAACCCAAGCCCGACCCAACATGAAGAGGACCCAACCCACAACCTGACCTGGCCCGAATTCTAACCCGAGGTACCCAACCAGAACCCAACCTGAATTCCTCTATGCTCAAAACAAGAGTGAACCCAACCCAAATACATGTGATTATTCCCAACTTGACCTAACCCGACCTGAATTTGCTCAACCTGAAGCCAACCCGCTTTTAATTGGGTTGGAAAACTCCAACCCTAACCCAACCTGAGGAGCCTGAAAACCCAACCAAACCCAGACCAATCTTGGGTTGGGTGTCAAGTTGTCCCGAACCCAAGTTACAGCCCTAGTCAGGATGACAGACAACAGTCTAATCAAAGAATAGTCAACACACAATTGATTGCATGCTATAAACAGAACATGGAAAAAATGATAAATTCTAGTGTCTTACATACTCCTATTTTTCTAACAAGTGTTCGTAATTTTCTGTTAAGAAAAATGGGGTTATATTGGCCATATCGATCAAGTATCAGCCCACATTGTATCATTTCTTTGGAGAACCAAAACGTCCCCTGAAACTGACATTCACAACCTTGGTCATAACAGCATACAAATTGCATAACCTTTGGGCTTGTTTGAAAGCTAACTCAATAGGCTTTCCCACAGGACCAATTTCTTGATATTGCAACATCATTGGGTATCAAAAAAGTGAGGGGCACCTAAATAAGTGATGAAAAAACAAAAGGGAAACTGGTTCAACTAACTCTTGACTGTTGAGCTGGTCAGGAATGCACATCAGGACCACTGACCCTCCAGATCAATAGGAACCTTAAAGTTGCCCACATCTTCCATCTGGACAGTTGGATGTATGAATTCTCTATCAGAACCCTTGCATGGACCTGATCTTCAAACGGCCATTTGTGTGGCCTAGATGCGTCGTGTGATGTTCGATCAACTCTCCATTCATAGAGGGACACAACCAAAAAAACAATCTAGATCACAGGAAGATGGGCACCACCATTACAGAAATCTGGCCTAATTCAAACACCTGTTAACTCAATCCCAAGCATTTCACAACTACCTCCAAACAACAAAACCTTGAAATCCCATCAATCAAAGTGCCCAGTCCCACATTCATATTAATCACCCTAACAAATAATTCAATCCAAAAACCTAACTTCCCCCTATCGCACAATTGACAAGTGAAGCAGAACCCACAAAAGACAAGGAAAAAAAAAACTACTTCCAAATCAGATCAAGAAACCCTAACCCTAGAATAAAAAAGCGCACGACCAGCGATTCCAACCCCATACCTTATTGTGCATGAGGATTGCGCACCCCGGCTCGAGTTGGTCCTTATCCACGAAGGACAGGATCCCAACGTAGTACTCAGGACCCACCGACGATGACACGATAGCGTGGTTCTCATCAATGAGCTCCTCGAGGTTTCCGACGCTCATGGGGGAGCCACGGAGATCGTCGACCTTGGAGCGGTCCTCCTCGTTCTTGTCCTCCTGGGGTTTGAGGCGCTCCTGATTGGAGACGAATTCCTCCTCCATGAGGAGGTAGTCCTTGATTCGCTCGAGCTTGAGGAGGCGGAGCTTGCATTTGGTGAGGGGGGTTACGGTCGGGAGGCGGGCAGCAGCATCTGGGCCCTTCTGCTTGCGCTGCTTGCGGCCCACACGAGAGGGTGGGGCCGGGGGATCGAATTTCTTCTCCTTCTTTTCCTGATCTGGCTTTCTATCGCCTGGCAGCCCTTTGTTGAGACCGCCTGGGGAGCCCTGACCCATCGCTGCAAACGAGAGAGAGGGAGAGGGAGAGAGAGATGGCGTGTAGGGGGGGAAGGGGCGGGGCGGAGGCTGGTGTTGTTTTGTTTTTATAGAGGAGTTGCGGTCGTATATTGGTACCGGTACCACCATGACTTGGACGCGGCTTTTGTGTGTATCCCTGACTGTGGGGCCCACCTTGATGTATGTGTTTTATATCCACGCCATCCATCCGTTTCACCAGATCAATTTAAGGTAATAATACAAAAATAAAGAAAATATAAATCTAAAGTGGACCACACCAAAGGAAACAGTGGTGATTGAACACCTACCATTAAAAACTTATTGGGGGCCACCGGAATGTTTATTCTCCATCCAACCTGTTGATAAGGTCACAAAAGACCGATGAATGGACCACAAAAATATCAGCTTCATCCAACGTTTTTGTGGCCATCAAAAGTTTTTAATGGTCAATCACAACTGTTTCCTGTAGTGTGATTGATTCACTGGAGATCTGCTGCATTTTTAGGCTGATGGGCTAAAATATTATGGAAAAACGGATGGACGGCGTGGATATAAGACACATACATCAAGGTGGGCCCCATAGAGTTGTGTCGCACCACAAGGAATCGGGATGGGACACCCTGCCAATAAAAACCTCCCAACTGTTGTGTATATAACATCTAATCCATTCATCAGGAGAGCCCCGACTGAGATGGACGCACCAAAAATCAACCCTTTTTGTTCTTGTCAATCCTAGCAGGGATCATCATCTGAATGAACTGGACGGCTTATATAACAACTTCGGGCCCACACTACCCGGAAGGCTTTTAATGGTGGACGTATTCAGTCACTGTTCCCTATGGTGCAACCCGCATTGGTACTGGATTGAACAGAATTTTGTGAGAGAAGCTGAGGAGGCACAGATGATGGACGGACTGGATGTCACTTGAACATGACAGTGGCCCCACACCTCGTAACCTAAAAGCCTTGCGGTTGACCTGGCCTCCGTAGGGAAGCATTGTACTGGTAGGTATGGCACGTGCAATTGCACGTGGAGAGGAATGAATTACCACGAGTGGATGATTGCATACGTTCGATCGTTCGGTAGCTTTGTCGAGCGCACTATGATTTTGTGATTATCATCTAATCCGTCCATTAGACTGCTTGATCAGCAGCTCGGGTGGGCCACACCCAAAGGAAACGATATTGGACACTGGGAAGGTGACACCCACTGTAGATACTTTCACATGTAATGTGATGACGTGTATGTTGTGATATTCCATCCAACCCATTCATCAGGATAGACCCAACAGGAAGGGACGGACGAAAAGTCTTGACATTAAACGGCGCGGTTTGGGTGGATCCCTGGATCCATTTACATCGATCCCTAACCATGGGGCCCACTGTGATGTATCTGTCTTACATCCACACCGTCCATCCATTTTGAAAGCTCATTTTAGGGCATCATCCCAAAAAATGAAGCAGATACAAGTCTTAGATGGACCATACCACAGCAAACAGTAGTGATTGAATTCCCACCATTAAAAACTTCATGGGGCCGTGGGAATGTTTATTTGCCATCCAACCAGACGATAGGGTAATACAGACCTGGATGAAGAGACCACACAAATAGCAGCTTGATCCAAAACACGGGTGGCTCATGACACGTTTTTCCCAGTGGATTACCACTGCTTCCTCTATCATGGTCCACCTAAGATTTGGATCTGCTTCATTTTTTGGATCATGTCCTAAAATGAGTTTTCAAAACGGATGGGCCCATCCGCCACATCAGATCCGGGGATCCACCGAAGCCGCGCCCGCCACAAACTTCTTGAATACAGGGACTTAGGTCCGGGTACTCGTGCAATGCTTCTGTTGATGCGTACCACCTGTGTCCTAGAACAGGATCATCATTCGGATGTACGGTGAAAATGGTCTCAAATTATTCACGGTTTGGATTGCCCCACAGAGCTCCAACGTACGGCAATCACTCCTAAAACACGTTGATTTTAATCGACCCATGTAATAGACTATTGCTTGCAGGTTGGCAGCATCAAACTTATGCCTTGATTTTCACCATGAATCCTAACGATATGCTTGGCAGCGAGTTTGTACAAGAGCGTTATGTTTTTCAATTTCTACAAGTTGGGCTCGCTGTCGGATGATTCTAGCCATTGATAGGATGGGTCTAGATCTTGAAAGCCTGCGTACTAAACATCTCACCAATTGCAAGATTTTCATCTTTAAAATTTGGCTGTTTGAGGGTCCATTGGAAGATGTAGGCTTGTGCTTCCATGATCTAAACCATTTATACCATGGACCATACCGTGGATGGGTGACACCCACAAAAATCCTCAAGATTGAAAACTCCTATCAATGGCTCACAAAACAATCGCTGGAGGAGACTGCATATTCAAAAGACAAATGGTAAAATGATCAAAAAGTCAAGGTCTCTGTTGCAAGCCAACTTATATACAAGAAAAAGAAAAAATCATCCGAGGTTGTGTATGTTTTTCCGATTAAAATGGTAAATGGCTGGAAACGAATAATGCTTATTCATTCTTATTATGGTGTGGTGACATCACCTACATTGGGCTGCAATAATTTGGGTAAAAATAGTAGATATAAAAATGTAATGATTATAAATTCCTTTTATGCGCCATAGTTCTTGTCTAAACAAGCACCTTGATCTGGGATTGTCAATGGGCCAATCGGACCAATGGTCTGGATCAAAGTGCCCAGTTCTTGGAAGCCGAACATCGTATGATGATGTGATGGGAGTCCAAGGTGACAGTAGGAAAAAAGTGGTTGAGTGGGATATTTGGTTCAGGAAATTGAAAAGACAAGAAGAACATAATATGGTATACTAGTTATGATTCTTTTAAACATAAAACACTTTTCATCAGGTCCACTAATGGGAGGCCTGTTTAAGTGGGGCAATCTATGCCTTCGGATCCATGACCTACCAATAGACAGTTAACATGAGAAATACAACAACAGTCCTCATTCAACCGAAGAAGTCCCAAAGATGGGATCTTCCGTGGGCAGATTTTCCGGGCATGGTCTGCCTGCAGTTGGAGAAGGCTGAAAACAGAACAACATCCTAGATTACCTAGCCAGGGACCATGTTAGTTGGAATTAACGACCTGAAAATATGGTGCGACAACAAGAGGGCTGCACATCATGTGATTCCTCCTCTCACATGCAAGCCTGGTGTATTCCTTCGGCGAAAAGGATACCGTCCACAGGCCCTATCAATCAGTCCTCATTGGTCAAAGAACCAGCATAGCTGGGTATTGGGCTCTTTATATACTAACGTGACAGGAAAGGATACCGTCCACAGACCTTCCGGTCAGTTCACATTGGCCACAGAGCCAGCAGAGTCGTGTATTGAGCCCTTTATCTACTAAGGCGATCACCCACAGAAAACCAATCAATGAATCCGAGAGTTCATGAACTTTGCATTTATGAATCAGATAGGGTGTCGTCAACAGAAACTGGGGAAGCAGATTGGGATAAAAACGATGCGAGGTCAGGGCAATCAGTCCAGAGAAGTTCTAGTCCACAGGTTACAGTTCCAAAACATATATATAGCTACAGAACCTAGCAGCAGATCAAAACTTCTGTCAAAACGTACAAGAAAAAAATAAAATAAAATAAAAAAGAACAGTGTCTTTAGCTGGACATCATGACCTGATCACTTGACTGAAGGGCTTGGTTAGCAAAAAACCTCACGTCCACGTCTGGATCCTCGCTAAGCTCAACCAAGCAGGGACGGATTGTCTGCTCCACCACCTGCACCGTAAAAAACAGTCCAATGGCTCAAAATTTAGCCAAATTAATACAGGAATGCCAGAATGATGTGCACAAGCCAAGACATTTCTACTGTACACATGGTGCCTTCGTAAGGGATTGGGGCCATCAATTTGGTGGACCACCATCTCCATTGGCATTATGCCAAAAGGAGCAGATATTGGGCTGTGGTAGCCCTTTGATCAGTGGCCTAAAAGAGGAATGGAACAACGGTCTCACAGTGATCAAAGATTGAAGTAGTCCAATCCCTGTTTTTTTTTTTTTTTTGGCCTATAACCTGTATACAGTGGCCAACATCACCATGGATGTTCTCCGTGCATGCAGCTTCAAACTTCTGGGAAGCGCAATCATGATAGCCATGTCTGGGACCCAGTAATATTCCTACTTACAGATTGGTCAACTATGGGAATGAGGGACTGCAACACCTTCGCAACATTGAACTTGATATTGGGCACCCTACAAAATAAGGGATTGGTGGTTTAGAAACTTAGGATGAGTCCAAGCAACCAAATGGAAAGGAAAACATTCCGCCGTTTGGATCAAGCACACGTCAGATGTTGCTGCATTACCTATCCTTTGAAGCAGTGATGACCACGGGCAATAGCTTCTGGCACGTGATTTCCGAGCCCATGACTGGGGCAAGGAGAGAAATTGCATGTAGAATGGTCATCCGATACAAATAGTGTGGGTTGCTAATCATGCTCAACACCTATCATAAGCAGCACCGATTCATTTCATTAGAGAATGTCCAGAAAATAGGTTCCAGATAAATCAACAACAAATGAAAATCTATTTTTCTATATACAGCTTCTGGCCTTCAAATCTATATATTTCAATATTTTATTCCATAACACAAATCTCCCACCTCCATATGAATGTGTTTGGACATACCAAATATCATGATATTTCATGATATTTTGCACCAAATTGGACTGGTTAATCAAGAAATCTCATGATACTTGTCACAACTAAACGAACCCTAAACCTAATATTCTCGGGAAGCATACAACTCGAATACATTTGGATGCACTGTCATATTGTGATAGTTAGTTCAATAAAGTGGAAATACCAAGCTGCTAATTGCTAAAGAGTTCCTAATATGGGGCCGGGCTCTGAATTTCTACTTAGGAGCAACCTATCCTGCTGGAAGTGAGAATGTACGTCTTCCTCAACAGTACCTTCATTATTAAAAAAGAAAAGAAAAGAAAAAGGAAAGGCATAGGCTAGAAAACCATGTGCAAATGATAGCAACGAAAAGAAAGATTGTAAACTATTAATGTGCAGAGGGAAGTTAGATAAGTGGAGCCTGGTAGCCATTTATAGTCCATAAAGCATAAAAACAAACCTGCGGAACTATATGCTGCATTGCCCAATCCGGGCCAAATTCCTCCGCAAGACGCTTCAAGTTATTAGCAGCTGCATCACGAATTGAGTAAACCTGAAACATATTCCGTGTAGTTAGGCACTAATTATTCATCTTCTTCATCACTTATAACTAGGTATGAGATGACAGGGAGATTGAAGAGACACAAAAACCAAAAAAAAAAAAGGACAAGGCCATGTACAATCATATTTCATAGAGATCTGAGCTAATGCCGGACTAGAACACTAGGCCAACCAGCAAGATGGTCCTTATGTTATTCATTGTGCTGTCGCCGAGGTTTAAAATCGGTGTATCTGGTATCGCATTGTTCACCACTGGTATGGCCCCATATCGCCCTGTTCGGCCGATACAGCCATAATAGCATCATTTATGGACAATACCAGTATATGTCGGTTTTGGACCATTTTAAACCTTGGCTGTCGGTAGCCTAGAATACTTGTTCAATTCAGTGATTGCTAATATTGTCTTTGGATAAGTCTGCTATTTCTTCTTTGACTCTGTGACCACGATCAGAAGGTGATAAAAGAACCCCAAAGAGAAAATCATGACAAAGGGCTGATACATGCACAAATGAGCAACAAAGCTCTTCCACAGCTACCTCCTACATAAGGCTGGTAATGAGCCGGGCTCGGGCCCTGACAAATCAAAATTTTGAATAGGGCTGGTCCGAAGGCCTAACTCGACCAGTTCGAAATCCAGGCCCAGAACTGGCCTATTGGCAGGCCTACTCCTACAAAAATCAAATCAAAAACTATTTTCATAAATTAGCCTTATAGGAAGCAACAATAAGGAATGTGATAAACCTTATCCTCCAACCACTGCATGCAAAGAGCGCCAAGCTTATCATCAAAAAATCCCACACCCAACTGACTTGCCAATAGAGGAATGTACTCGATTATCGCTAGCCGAACCCTCCAATGTCTATCTTCTGCAAGTTCAACGATGGCTGGTAACAACGATTGGGACAATAAATCGATGCCAATTACCTGCAAGCAAAATTGCATATCAACATGCTATGAAAAAGAAAGACATTAAGAAGTAACAATCTTATCATTGGAACAATTTCTGAGTTTGTCAGTGTTGGTGATGGCTATATAACCAAGTGTTAGCAACCAACTCATGCCGCAAAACACTGACTGGAGTATGACCTCAGTTGCTGGTATAGGGAGGCAGCAATTACTGCACTATAGCATACGCATAGCATCTTGGCACCAATAGACATGCTAGGAGACTTGGGCCAACAAAAAGAACTCCAAATGGGAGACCACCTTGCAAAGCTCCTATAGCCTTCTCCACCACTGCCACCATCATCATTATAGCTGTGTCCGGACTATTAGGATTAGCCATATGGATATTTGTTTTGCCAATCATGATTGCTTGGCAGAAGTTGTATGTTTGGCTAATACACCTAATATCTACCCTTCTCCTTTACACGGAATTGGGACCAACTGGCTTGAGGAATTCCCTATTATGTCTTGGATTTAACAAAAAACCTCCTGGAACATGAAGCCCATTTGATCTCAAAACACAAGTTGGATTGTGTCGAAATTTGAATTATTTGCCGAATCATAGCATTTTTGTGAAACTCATTCAAAGCGTACTTTGACCACCTAAGAGATATCCTTTAAATTATTTAGATAAAAAAAGATCATTTCACTATGCAACGACCAAGATACCTACTGAGTTTCATAATGTCAAAGGGTACTTCTCTAAATTCTTTCAAAAATGAATTTTGAGAAATTCTTTTCAAAGAGCTTGACGACAATTAATCATTTATAAACACATCATTCAAGTTAAATAAAAAAGGAAAAAGAAAAAAACAAGTCGAGTGCAACATGAAAAGACAATAATTTTGAAGTTGCATGCTTTGCAAAGGGTCATCAACATCATCATCACATTGTCCCAGCGATATATGGTCATCTATTCCAATGATTTGTTTGTTATGGGTTTACCGATTAGCTCCTGCCTGACATAAACCCTCCATTATTCAGGCTTGGGGCCGGCTGGAGTGTTGCTATCAGAGCAATTACTGCATTACTACCAAATGGAGTAAAGATCCAAAAAGTGTGTTTTTATGAACTCCTTGAAGGTTGAGCTCTTTGTTAAGTTTAGCTTTTGAAAACACTGCATAAACATCAGGAACCAAAAGAAATCATCATTGTCATCATCCAAGCCTTATACCAATTACTTGGGGTCGGCTACATGAATCCTATTCCGCCTTTCCACTCTATCAAGGGCTATAGCTTCAGTTAGACCATAAGTCATCAAGTCTTTTCTTAATACCTCCATCCACATCCTTTTGTACCTTACCTTTGCCCTTTTGGAGCCTTCAACTTTTACCAACACACTTCTAACAGGTGCATTTCTTGGTCTCCATTGTACATGACTAAACCAGCCAAGTCTACTTTCCCTCATCTTATTACCTAATGGTGCTACTACTAAGTTCCCTCCAATGCATTCATTTATAATTCAATCCTTCCTCGTCTTGTTGCTCATCCATCTCAACATTATTGTTTTCAGCTACACAGGTCCCATGAACATGTTGTTCCTTAATTGCCTAACATTCTGTCCTATAAAGCATGGCTGTTCTTATAGTTAACATATAAAATTTCCCTTTCAGTTTGAGTGGTACACGACGATCACATAAAGTAACCTTTGTCTTAAGACACAAGCTTAAATGCTTAGATGCATAAAATATCCTAAGGATGCGTTTGGCATTACTATATTTTTTAATATGCTCAGGATGGCCATTGGCTGAAATTTAGACCCTAGCTGTAATTACTTTATTTCAAAACCAGCTAGGTTAAGGAATTAAAGTTTGCACGCCTCATAAGGCAACTGTGTGTAGCTTTCTATATGGATCAGGAAGAAAAGCTGTTGACAAAACTAGCATTAAAATAAATAAATAAAGGCCCACAAAAGGGATAACCAAGCTAAAACAACCAACAGATGACCCCATTTCAAAAAGATCATTATTACAATGGACACATTGATTTTCCAACTTATCAGCCAAAGCGTTCCCACTTGATGGATATGGGAGCCTCCTAATGACAATGCTGGGAGATAATGGCCCATCTTGAATGGTTCAATCAAGAGAAGTAATTGGCAATTGGCAATTGCCAAATAGAAGAAACCATCATCATAATCATCATCATTATCATCAACTAAACCTTATCCCAACTAATTGAGCCAGCTTATCCCAATGCCAATGGAAGAAATCATTCTCATAATTGAACAGCCATCTGTAATCTAGTTCTCCAGATACTTCTCTTTCCTATTAACCATTTTAGTGACTTGTTCAACAGTTTCCCAGACTGACACACAGATTGCACAGCTATCCCTTAATTGAGGGTTGATTCACTGACAAATATCAAAGCCACAACAGTTACCCAGACTGACACACAGATTGCGCAGCTAGCCCTTAATGGAGGGCTGATTCACTGACAAATATCAAAGCCACAAAAGAGACTGGCCATACAGCTTGGAGACTCAAACACTGTGATGGATTGATGAGCCAAACAAGTGATAATAGACAGGAAAACACGACAACAGCAAAAAGTTGACAAAATAAACTAATAATGAAGTAATACCAATAAGAGTGCAACACTACTTGCGGTTATCGTCAACAAATATAATCATTAAAACCAGGAGTTAAGACTTAGATGAGTGATAAAGAAACTGCAAACCTGATTCACTTGATCAAGCTTGCTAATGATATTGAGCCGGACATCAGGGAATTCATCTTTAAGAAGGGAAAGAAAAATTGGAAGAAGTTGTTCGATCGTTGCATCCTGCATAACCACCAAATAACACTTAGCTTGAACATACCAAAAAGGCAGGAAAAATATGTTTCTTATTAATTGCTTATATGTGCTTCTATCCGATCTTTCAAAAAAAAAAAAAAAATTGTGTTTCTATTGGCACTTTGGCTTGACTAAACCAACACGGTGAGTCATTTAAATGGAGATTTTCCAAAATAAGAAGAATTTATGTTTTGTAATTACATTTTACAACAGGAACAAGAATATATGATCCACAAACACATTCCTTGAAATAGAAAGTTGATGACCTTTTCTGGAGTAGGTAAGCTGCAGGTAGGCACAACGAATACTTGAGCATTCATAGGTGTGACTCAAACACATCTGTAATAGTGAGTGCTGGCACTAAGCTGGATAACCCACATAAAGTAATGAATGAACATTCCATTTAGAATCCAATTGGGTTTCACTTGAATCTTAATTCTTAGTGGCCCTTAACAAAATAGTAGCCTCTTTCTTCGCATTTTTAACATTACAACTTACACACAAATACAACACTATATGTAGCAATTTATTACTGGAATAACTACAGTACACTTGCAATGGCATTATTACCTTTCCTAAAACAGGTGCCATTCCCATTATCACTGAAGCTAAAGCAGAGCGAACATGCTGAGAAGAATCTGATGACAATTCCTGCAAAAGGTGACATCTTACGTTAATTAATGACAATGATGTGAGCAACTAATTAAAATCACAAGTATAAAGCACCACCTGTGTCCTGGGGAAGAAACCTGAAAAATAGAAACAAGGAAATTAATGAAAAGCTGCCCCCAAAGTATGTATACCTTCACACAGGGAAGAATGTGTTGAATTGCAAGTTGTGGATTCAAGATCCGGCAAAATTTTGTCACTTTTCCTGCAGCAGCTATACGTACTTCGGCCTCGTTATCTCGAAGTAGACGTACATATGCAGGCACCAAGTCAGCCCTTAAACAATAAGCCAATTAATTAACGTCAACAAAACATTCATACAAAGAGAATGATAGCAAATAATCACAAATTTTAATTTACCATTTAGCATATGAAATTTCAGGCATGTTTGGGTGCCACTGACAATGACTTCTAATTCATTTTCTCTGACAGGCACTAACAATGATGTCAGCACCTGTTGGAAGCATACCAATGGCTAGATTTGAACTTACGATTGTGACCCAATCAGGTGTCCATTGGCCCTGAAATTTCAGCATAATAGGTTTTCCATGATGCCAAATTGGATGAACGGTTCAGATTTTCGAACGCATGGACACCTGAACATGTTTATGAGAGGCAATCAATCCCCGTCTCTCTAGCCACATTTTAGAAGTGTGTATGGGTGGGGTGGGGGTTTGGCGTTTGGGTTAAGAGTTTTTTGCACTCAACCAAAATTTAAAATGATTGAAAATTATAAAAAAGATTCAAGAAAGACTTGATCTTTCTCTAAGTGATTGTTGAATACTTCAACTAGAGGAGAAACAATGCAAGGGAATGAAAGGACCAGTAACAAATATGATTAAAGAACCATTGCCATCGCCGATGGAATTCCTAGAACTTACTTCAATAGGAGTTTGTTTGCCAACCTGGGTCTGCCCAGCACTGGAGGTACGACACATGACTATGGAGGTGTGGTTAAGTAGGAGTTCTCCGACCCCATTGATAAAAAAAAATATTAAAATGAGGAAGCAAATGCTCTTCTTGTTGGTCTAACACTCTTATGAAAGCTACTAGTTAAAGGGGATTCGCCTTGCATGTTAGAGTGGCACCTAGGAAGAATGCAGACCCTCGAAGAATTGGGAACACTGTTGATGAGATATGGAATCTCACTAAAGATAGGGTTATGTCCTTTAAACGTATGCCTTGAGAGGATAATGAAACCATGGATTCTCTTGTTGAAGAAGGGTATGCTAGACCTTAATGTATTAGGCAATCTCTGCCCTTATCTTGATGTGAATTTCTTTGATATTAAAAATTTTGTCATTTAACAAGAGGAGAGAGAGAGAGAGAGAGAGAGAGAGAGAGAGAGAGAGAGATGATCAGCAATCAATGGAACTGGGGCAGAAGTACCTGGTGGGCTCAGGGCCAACAGCTTCACATAGCTCGTACAATTGATTTGCAACCATGTAACGTACACGCCAAGACTTATCCTACTCAAGAAAATGACAACAGATATAGACTTTAAGAGTATTCAACAAAATCCTTGATCAGAGTCCAAAGATGTTCAAGATCCTAAATACACACAGTAAAGAGCTAATAAATTAAATTAAAACTTTTCATTGAACAGTAAAAACCCATTCATCATAAGCTTACCTCAGACAGACACTATTCAGTAATGGTATATTGCAGAAAACATGGAAATTACATGTGACACATAGCTCCAAAGTATACTTCTGCTGTTTGCAAAATCCTCAGATTGACTTGTAAGAGTCAACCTGGTCATTTAAAAACCTTAGCAACAGGAATCTTCTACTTAGTATGGCCCTCCTGCTCCAACTCTTTCTTGGTTGTACCAACTACCATCATCATGATTCCATCGAACCACAATTAACTCAATTATATCTGTAATGGTAGTAGTTTCTGCCAACTTGGACTCTAGATATTCCAACTTTCTAGTGTAAGTCACTGAACAAGCTAATTCCTATATTGTTGTTAAATATAAATACACATGAAGAAGCTAATTACTTTATTTTTCTAAACATAAAGTAACATTTTAAGTTCTTATAGATGCTTATGCAAGCAAGTAGACACTAGAAAAGAGGAACAACAAAAAATGCATAAGCCAAACCACCATTAGAAATATAAGAGGCAACTGCATCCCTAACGGGCATACCTGAGAGAAGTTGACTATGACAGGAAGGATGTGTGCTACACAGTCCTGGGGTTCCAACAGTTTCCCAAGTGCTGCACAACCCTCAACAGCCAACAATCGCACAGAATCTTGATCTGAAATGCAGCAAATTCGATAGTCATGCTACTAGCAGCCAGATGGCGCATGCAAAGAAAGAAAGTAAACAACAAAAGGTACAAGCAGGATGGCATGCAAAAACAGAATAAAAATCACCAAGTTAAAAAGGCCAGAATTTTTTTTCTTTTTTTCCCCCTTCCTTTCATTCTTTGTTATGTTCTTTTCCTTTCTCCAGTCAAAATTAAGTTGCTCGAAGATCAACAAATGCAAATAAAATATGTCCACTAACATTTAAGACTAGATACACTTCTAAAACTATGAAGCAGATAACATTCATCATTGGAAGAAGTCATGATCAGCACTAATCAGATAGCATTTTCAGCGAGTATTCGATAAAACTTCACAACCATACAGTCAAATTACTGGAAGAAAAAATAAACCAGCATATTAACTGATTACAGAGAGTAAAATAAATCAGAAGTATTTACAAGCTCCAACGAACATTATAAGAATCCATACCATCTTGTGTCAGATCCTCAAATATCGACATGATATCAGTCTTCAAATGGTTAGGTTCAACCGTAGCAGCAAACTTTCCTAAGTTTGATGCAGCAGATCTTCTCACCATGGGCATATCATCTTGACACAACTGACTGTATATAGAACGTAGTTCTGCCTTCAACAGCTCTGGTGCACTTGGGTAAGCAATATGAAACAGTCCACAAGAGGAAACTCGAGCAGTAAACCATTCACCAGCTGCTAGTCTCTGAAAGTACAAATTTGTAGCTTGTAAAGAGATGAAGAATTGATTGAAAATGGAAAGGTACCAGATACAAGAAATCAAGATAGGAAAGTCAGCAATGCAGTGACAGGGTAATTACTTAAAGGAAGTGAAAAAGATGGGCGTCCTGCCGTATACAAGATGGAACATCCAAAAAAACTCAAAATGCATCGTTTAGCTCCTGTTCATTTAGAGAGAACAGGAAATCACCTTTCTTTTTCTTAAAAGGAACCACATTTTTTTTAGTGATCAAAAGGAACCACATTGCTATGAGCAAGCTCTGTTCTCCTCTCTCCCCAATTAATAATGTCGGGTCAATTTCCCAACATGATCAGAGGAACAGCAGAAATTTACCAGAATTGCGGATGAGTCAGGCCCCCATCCCCACCCCTGTGAAGCCATCAACTTTAAGATTGATTAACCCAACTGACTGCCGTAGAGGAAGGGAGATTGAACATGGGCTTTGACTGCAGCAACCCGAGACAGAGAGAGAAAAAACAATATTTTTCTTTCCTTGTTCTCAGTGTTATCAAGCTATAAAGAGAAAGAATGAGGTTGATATCTCGCAGGAGATTAACCATATTCAGTTTGCAAATGATACACTATTATTCTACCAGGGGTCTGAGCTCATGTTGTCCAACTTAAGGATTGCCATCCTTTGGTTCAAGGTGATATTTGGTCTTAAAATTAGTGTTGATAAGATTGAAATTTTGGGTATTAATATCCCTCGGGAGGAGGTTAGTCCAGCTTGCTGAAACCTTTGGCTGTCGATCTGGGTCATTTCCATCCTCTTACTTAGGTCTTCCTTTATGCTTGGGAAAGCCAGCTTTTCATAGTTAAGAGATTGGAGATAAAGCTGTCCCTGTGGAAAAGGAAGCTGCTCTCCATGGATAAGAGGATCACTCTCATCAAAGCCTCGCTGTCCAATCTCCCAATCTACTTCTTGTCTCTTTTTCAGTGTCGGAAGTCAGTCTTGTCCAGGATCAACAAGCTTAGGAGGGATTTTCTTTGGCAAGGTGATTCCTCCTCTAGGAAGTTTCACTTAACTGGAAAGAAGTTTGTCATCCTATTGAGTAAAGGGGGAGTTGGGATCAAGCGCCTTAATGCAATCAATTCTACTCTATTGGGCAAATGGGTGTGACTTTTCGGGGTAGAGGAGTCTAGCCTCTAGAAGTGAATCATTGCTGCCAAATATAGCTCCTCTCCCAGGGGTTGGTGGATCAAAGATTCGTCTCTGTATAGTGCTTCTTTCTTGTGGAAATCGGTAGCTTAGGTTGCCCCGTCTATCGTTGAAGGCCTGTGTTTTGCTATTGGGGATGGATCTAGGGTTAGGTTTTGGTATGACACATGGTGTGGTGATTCCCCACTTCACGAGTCCTTCTCTACCCTCACCCATCTTCGCCTAATAGCAGATATTTTAGTTGCTAGTATTCGGAATTTCTTGATCTAGTGAGTCTTTTATCTCATTTGTAGGGGTTTTCGCTTGCTCTGGGGGTAAAGGAGTCCTTGGCGGTTCAGCAGGATGAGTTCTTTCCAAGTGCATTTGCGACCTGTATCTTCTAGCTCCTAGAGTCATGCCACTTTTCTCTGGTCCTATGGGGCTCC
The DNA here is from genome assembly GCA_030180095.1 of Magnolia changhungtana. NCBI lineage: Eukaryota > Viridiplantae > Streptophyta > Magnoliopsida > Magnoliales > Magnoliaceae > Magnolia > Magnolia changhungtana. The sequence continues at coordinate 3,166,079 of JASAUF010000630.1, read as the reverse complement.
TCCAAAAATTGCGCCATTTGCATGGCTGACTGGAAGGAATAAGATTCTCCCAATTGATTAACCTGTGTAAAAGATCTATGCAGGTGGCCAATGCCTGCCTTCTCTGTTTAGGAGTTGAGGAATCCGTTGACCACCTCTTCATTCATTGTTCTTTCTCCTTCGAAGTGTGGTCAGGTATCCTTAGATCTGCGAACATGTGTTGGGTTGTGCCTAGTTCGATTGAAGGCCTATTTCATTCTTGGTATTCTGGAGGAGGTGGTTCTATTTGGACTGCTAGATGGAAGGTTGGCCCTGCTTCCCCTTTTGTAGTCCATTTGGCTCAAACGTAACAACCATTGTTTCCATAATCTGAGGGGCTTTGAGATTGGGGTTTGTAATCAGGTTAACTTGTTTATTATAGAATGGGCTCCTTAGCTGGTATCCAGGGCTGGTTGGGTGGGGGGCTGCACCCCTTGTATTTTAGTTCTCAGTTTTTAGGTTTTTCTTTTTTCTTTTTTCTGGTTTCTTTTGTTTTTGTTCTGCTTTGTTTCTTCCTTTTTTGGCTTTTGCCTTTAATAATATTGCATCATCTTTCAAAAGAGAATAAGGTTGATGCTTTTGTAGTTAAAATGGAAGCACTCCAAATGGCATACACTAAAATATGAGAGTAAAGTCATTTTCTATACTCGTGCTTAGATTTTATTATTTTTAAAAGGTATCATTTAGAACATGTATGTATGCTTGCCTCCACCTCTCAACAGTTCTTATAGTAAGGTCACCAGTAATGAAGGTGTCAACGCCAAACCTTTTCAAGAAAAATCACAGACAGAAATGGAGAAGTGTATGATACAATATAAATGGAACTTCATGTTTCTATAAGCTAATACCTACGATCCAACCAAGGTTTCTAGGATCATGATTAGATCTAGCACACCATACACAGTATGTGAATGGGTTGTACGTGGTACACCGCTTCCTCTAATAGGTGGTACGCTAAGTGTAGGATCATGTAGGTCACTACAATACATATATTTGGCATATGCAACACAGTTTTATATATGATATGATGAATTTTGTTAATGTAGATCATAGTAAATATGACATGCATGCTACTGCATAAATCTCTACATTCCAATATAAATCTACATGACAACTTAATCAACATCAAGAGCATAGAACCATAATTTTGGGTTAGTAAAAACAGCAATCTGGATTGCAATGCAAATGAGCCATAATCCAGTCTGCATAATTCAGAATGGAAAACATAAGCAAGTTGGCGATTGAAGTAACATTGGATCCAGCAAACTATAACATGTCAAATACCACAAACTATGTTACATTTCCCCTGTTCTACAGTTTAAACTTTAAAGGGCAAGATCATGTGACTGATGAAAAAGTTTCCACTGCTCAGATGTCTCAGACTTGTTGTGAACAAAACAACATGTTAGCAGGTTTGCAAAACAAATACATGAACTACTAAACAGGTCCAGGACTCAAGATCCTTAGAGAAATCAGAATGTTTAAGAATCTAAACAAACCCCTCCAGAAGATGGGGGGAAGATAAGAATTGATCAACCATTAAGGAAAAGCAACTTTAAGGCCATTAGTGAGAAATGTTGAAGTATTACCTTGACCAGAGGGATAAACCAGTCTACTAAATCACTTTCCTTCATCTGAGCCCCAATTCTACACAATGATTCCACAGCTTTGTCCCTTACACAAGTTTCCTCTACAGTGCATAGAGTTTCCAACGGAGGAAGCAGAACATGGGCATGTTCCACACCCCCAACATATGGAATAAATACACCCAATTCTTCAGCCATTGCAAGAAGTACCTCGTCATCATCGTCATTGTTTTCACTAAGAAAAGGAATCAATTCTTTTCTGGTTCTCTCCTCACCAAGAGCCCGTGCAATGGTCGAAAGCCTGCGGATGGAGTTCAACCGTAGCTGAATGTCTTCATTCTTCAGTTCATCTATTAAAATTGCAATTGGATACAGTGGCTCATCAATCATAGCCATTAAATTTCTCAAATTCCCAGTTTCTGACAGCTGCAAAGAAAGAAGAAGAAGAAGAAGAAGAAGAAGAAACACAAATTGTCAACCTTGACCCAAATAAGCAACATAGATTAAAATGAGCCGCTATAAACAATCTCATGAGAAATCCAAGACAAAAGAAACACCAATAAAGAACAAGGCAAGCAATTGCATGAAACTTTCCTTCCACAAGCAAAGTCCTATAAAGAAAAGAAAGTAGTATTGGTAAACAGCTTCCTGCTTATTTACTGGCCTGAATTCCATGGCCCCTGGCCCACGACAACCTAGATAGTTCTGGAAGCCAGACAATTCAGAATCTGAGATTGTAGGGAAGGATTGGCTGCAAGGGTCTTGTAGGTGTTTATGTCTCTCCACCAAAAGCTCGACAGCACTTTTGCTTCTCTTGGGTTAAATCACCAAAGGGAACCTTCTCTGTTCCGCCCTATAGTAAATAGAAGATGTGGGCCCAAGGTATCACAGGGTGAGGTCTTTCCTCAATCCTCATAGAATTAGGCATTTTAAAAGCAACTTCTACACAGAAGAAGAGTCTAGAAGTCTCCGGAGAAGCACAGAACATTTAGATCACCAATTGACCAGAAATTGTACCAGAAAAACATGCAAACCAAATCAGAACTGAAACAAACCCAATTAGCAAAGGCTAAAGAGCACAGAAAAATGAATTTTCCCTAACCTGACAAACACGATCAATTCACGAGTACAAAACATTATGATCTCAATTCTAACTGAGAGCACAGGCAAAAACCACGATACCATGAGGCAAAAAGAAAAAAGTAAAAAAGTGTGGGAAGATTCAGTGATACCTACCTTAAGAAATTAATTAATTAATCTTTTGGAAAGTGTTGTAAAAAAGAGAAACTTTGAAACTCTGGCAGAGTGTGATGGATGAAACAGAAGAACTTAAAAATTACTTCAATTTTGCATAGTGGCATACAACGAGAGCAAATGAAACTGTCTGAATTATGGGTCACAGTTCAGATGTTTCATAAACCAAAACTTGGGCCTATTTGATAATCTGACTATCAGATTGGTGAACATTTTTGGACATTTTATTGGCAAGTTAGAAATGAAAAATATCCAAAGATTCTATTTTAACAAACAAGTGTACATGAATCAAAGGTTCGATTGTTCAACAATCTGATTTGGGATGGTGAGTTCGTAACTGTGGATTTCACAATTTAGTTGGTTTAACTTAAGTTAATGGATGACACATGTACAATTTCTAAGTGCCTGCGTATAAAACGTCATGCGCTGCCTGCGTATAATATAACTCTTGCAACAAAAGCCGAAAGCGGCCATATTTAAAGAAACCCCTCCACCCTCTCCAACGACAGTGCAACTAAATCCGCATTTGGATACACTATTGAATTGAATTGCAATAATTAGTTCATGTTGAGGGAGAAGGCAGAAAGTACCAATTACTTGATTTTAATTTGGGCTTGAAGGAAATGTTAATGCAACCTGACAGCTAGTAGGCTACTTCCTCAGTATGAATTCTAAGGTAATAACAATTTGGTCATTGCCTATCTAGTGATTGTTGCAATCCAATTCAGTAGTGCATCCAAACGCAGCCTAAGTATAACCAAAGCAACAATCACAAGTAACCCGAAATAACTACCAAATAAATGCTGTTAAGAACCATATTTGCATAATTTGAAGCGCAATTACAAAAAACGCATCCGCAAGTTGTAATTACACAACACGAAATTCAAGAAAAACAGAGACAAAAATTGAACAGATCTAGAAAAAAGATGTGAAAATCGAAACAAGAACCTGATAATCAATCCCTCAGCGGCAGCAATACACGGAAGAATTTCAAAGACCCTTCATTTACGGGAAATCCATCCACGAAAATGGAATTCACCGAAATCATGCATTAACGAAAGATCGAGATCGGATCGTTGGAAAGATCGCGCAGGGATGAATCCGAAGTAATCGCTCCGGATTCGAAACCGAGGGGAGGTTTGATACGGATACGAATTGTGGAGATATGGGGAGAAGAAACTCGAACGAAATCTAGGGTTTTGGAAGGGAGATGGATGAGAAGATGGAAATGTGGGGAGAATTTTCTAGGGTTCGAAATCAGAAAGATTTAAATAGAGATTGAGGGAAAGGAATCCGTACCTGATAATGCGGATATTTGCAGAAAACACCCTGACTTCTATTTTATTTTCTTTTTACTCTCTCTCTGTCTCTCTGAGAAGAAATGGAGTTGCGATCGAGAGACAAGAAAGGAGGAGGGAGGACAGTTGCCTCCCTGCTTTCTTTCGGGAAGAGAATAGCATTGGTAGACTGACGGAGCATGAAAATCCATACGCGTGTACCAAGTTATTTTACACGTGGCAAACATATAACTTATTCTAAACCGTTCGTTCAAGTTGATCTAAGTTGCAGAAAATAATTATCTGTTATAATATTTATTAGATGATCATAGCCTTTGATTGATGATATTTCATTTCCTAATGTGGACCTTTAAAAGAGATTATTGTATCATGAGTGTAACTTTCAATGTAACCCCGTTGACAATGGGTCCATATATTCTGACGGCTTGGATTAAGTTACAATGAAATTTGTACTCTCTTTGTATTCATAAGTAGATAAGGTCGCAAGGGACCCTTGTATCTACTAACGCGTTTGGAGGAAAGCTCCATACCCTTTCCGGGAAAATTGTATGTAATTCGCAGGAGTACCCAGGGGTTGTAGTTTGCTGGGACCTATATGCATGGGGCATATCACAACCGTTGAGCCGTCGGGCTCCACATCGTCAATGGCTAATACTGCGTAAAGTGCAACTATGCATGCTTTGTACGTTGTTTTCTTCCCTAGGTACGCGGGTGTGCTATAATTGAGACGAGAAATTTCCTACTGTACGACCAGTATACGGCACACAACCTTTTTAAGCCCATTACCTTCTAGCTGCCAAGAATACTCCCTGGGCGTACGGACAGCTTATCACATTACGAAAATGCCCCTGGTTTTCAAAATATTGATATTTGAAAGCCGGTGTCCCCTATGGCTACGAATTATAACCGTAGCCATTGACAAAAAATGTGGGTAGTGGGACAGTGAGTCAGGGTCTACTAGGTTGGGACCCGATTGACCGGGTCAAGCTGTTTTATGGATGGAAGGCGTGAATATAGTCACATACATCATAGTGGGCCCCACAGTTAGGTCCCACCCACCTTAATGTCATGAATCCCACCACACTGCTCAAACAACAAGTGTCCACTGATTCTATTTTTTTACCAAAAAAAAAAAAAAAAAACCATTTAGAATTTAAGAGCAAATAAGCATTTTGATTAGCTATCAGTAATTCATCTTGTTATGATAGTCATGACCATGGGTTTAGCGACAAGTTCTCCGGCAAACGATTGAATTATGTTTGGATTTACAGGTGAATTTAATTAAGAACAATCATTTTAACCAAGAGGGAATGATAGGAAGTGGCCCTCAAATTGCAATTTTGCAAATCCAACTTGAAAATAACACAAAGGCTCATTTGATGTACGTAGTAGAATTTAAACATCGGAATTTAGTAGGTTTTGCAACATGGAAAATTAAGTAGAATTTGTTAATCGAATATATGTGCTATGTTCCCTTTACTTCATGGTCAATTCAATTCGTTTTACGATTAATTCACTTCACTTCATGGTCAATTCTGTGTATTTCACGGTCAATTCCCTTCATTTCACGGTCAATTCCGGCGATTCCCCTTCACTTCATGGTCAATTCAAATCATTTCACGGTCGATTCCCTTCACTTCACGGTCAATTCCGTGCATTTCACTGTCAATTCCATTCACTTCATGGTCACTTCCATGCATTTCAGTCCATTCACTCCCTTACACTCAAATACACGTCTGAACTCATCCCTGCCATCCCTATTCCCTCAAATACATGTCTGAACTCATCTCTTTCATCCCTATTCCTTCTTTTCACCCATTTTCTTCATTAAATCTTCATCCTAGTTATCACATTACATCTTCCATTTCCATTATACTCAAGGCTACCTAAAATGCATCAAATTGACCATGAAGTGCATCGAATTGACCGTGATGTGAAGGGAATTGATCATGAAATGCATCGAATTGACCGTGAAGTGAAGGAAAATGACCGTGAAATGCATGGAATTGACTGTGAAGTGAAGCAGATTCACCGAAATTGACCGTGAAATGCATGAAAATGACCGTGAAGTGGAGGGAATTGACCGTGAAGTGAAGGGAAATGACTGTGAAATGCATGGAATTGACCGTGAAGTGAAGCGGATTCGCCTAAATTTACCGTAAAATGTATAGAAATGACCGTGAAGTGAAGGGAATTGACCGTGAAGTGAAGGGAAATGACTGTGAAATGCATGGAATTGACCGTGAAGTGAAAGGAATTGACCGTGAAATGCATCGAATTGACTATGAAGTGAAGGGAAATGACCGTGAAATGCATGGAATTGATCGTGAAGTGAAGCGGATTCTCCTAAATTGACAGTGAAATGCATGGAATTGACCGTGAACTGAAGGGAATTGATCGTGAAATGTATCGAATTGATCGTGAAGTGTGGGGAAATGGCCGTGAAATGCATGGAATTGACCGTGAAGTGAAGCGGATTCATTGAAATTGACCGTGAAATGCATGGAAATGGCCGTGAAGTGAAGGGAATTGATCGTGTTATGCATCGAATTGACTGTGAAGTAAAGGAAAATGACCATGAAGTGAAGGGAATTGCATGGAAATGACTGTGAAGTGAAGGCAAATGCATGGAATTGACTATGAAGTAAAGCGAAATGATCGTGAAAATTGCAATAAAAATGTCATATTCTAAAATCTACCCATATCTTAAAAATATCTTAATAACACCTTTTGGTATATTTTTCAGGATATTTTTGTAATATTTTCAAAATCTGAGTGATACTTGTCACACTACTGTGGTGTACATATCATAGTGTATGCGAGAACCCAGTTACCTTGGAGATCATCGAATGTTTTGACTGATTCGAACTAATTCATGAGTCACATCAAGTATAAACCAATGGTAAAAGGTTCCAATGATTAGTTAATCCTACTCGTTGGATCTGCACTTCCGTTCCCTTAGACCGTACAAAAACTGTGATGAGTTGGATTGTTCTCAACCAGTGGTGTAATCTTTTGGCTATGGCTCATTGGAAAGATCATCTAAGAACTAGACAGTCAAAGCAGACCAATCAAGGGTTTATAGCCTGTTTAATTTACTATAACTATTATAAATTATAGGTAAATGGGTAATCATTTTTCGTCATGCGTGTTTGGAATGGAGGTTGGAATGGTGGTGGAATTTCACCTCGAAAACCAAAATTCAAACTAGTCCAAGCCAAAACCTTGTGGGCCCACCTTGGTGTATGAGTTATATATCCATGTTGTTCATTCATTTGTTTAAATGATTTAAGATCATGGACCCAAACATAAAGTAGATCCAAAGCTCAAGTGGGCCACATAATATAAAATAGTGGAGATTGAATGTCTACCATTGAAAACTTCTAAAAGACTACATAAGTTTTGGATCTACCTCATTTTTTTACGCATGCCCTAAAATGATCTTGCAAAATGAATGGACGGCATGGATAAAACATGTACATTAAGGTGGGCCCCACAGAGTCTGAGTTAAGACCTACACAACTTGTAAAATGGATGGACAAACCTGATAAAAAACACAACCAACCTGGTCGACTGGGTCCAACTCGGTCGACCCCGAATTGTTGTCCAGTTACCCGGTCGACCCCCATTTCTTTGTGGGGTAGGCAGTCAGGGTCGACCGGGTCCCAACCCGGTCGACCAGGTTACTGGACAGCAATTCGAGGTTGACCGGGTTGGAGTCCACCATGATTTATGTTTTTTTATCCAGTCTTGTCCATCCATTTAACGACCACTATTAAAAACTTATTAAGAGTTGCAGAAGTTTTGTATTGAGTTGATATTTGTGATTTTACTTCATTCAGGTGTTCACTTCATTATAGATGGGGGATGACCTAGAATCTTTCAAATAGGAAGACCCTAGCTATCCAAGTCCTTGTCCATTTTTCTGTTGTCAATTGCCCATTTGTAGGCCATTGATCAAAGAGTTAGGAACTTATGATCTGGAATATTTGGGAATAGTCCGTCCACGGTGGGCAAGCAGAACAATCTACGACTCCAAGACCTGGGCCCAGTAATATGGACAACATCAGAGCAGCATACAAATCCCGCTGCTTAAGGACCCTATAGTTCCTTGGACAATAATAACAAGTTAATGTGTGCAAGCAATGGACTGAAGAAGGAGAAGAAGGCCCTATAGTGCCTTGGACAATAACATTAATGAGTGCAAGCAATCAATCTAAAAAGCTATACATGCAAGCTAACCTTTGATAATTTCAGGAACATTGAAAGTTGCACATAAAACTTTCCAGTGTAGCACTTATTTCATAGCCCTAGAGTTTGTTAACTTGACTCAAAACTTGGCCAAGTCAACTTGACTTGGTTGTATACACATTGTCAATCCATTTTCCCAAGTCATTTTAGAGCATGAACCCAAAATTGAAGCAAATCCAAATCACAGGTGAACCACTAGTGATTGAATGCCCACCATTAAAAACTGACCGTCAAGTGAAGGGAATTGACCGTGAAATGCATGAAAATGACCATGAAGTGAAGCAAATTGACCGTCAAATGCATGGAATTGACCGTGAAGTGAAGGGAATTAACCATGAAATGCATGGAGTTGACCGCGAAGTGAAGGGAAATGATCGTGAAATGCATCGAATTGACCGTGAAGTGAATTGACCGTGAAATGCATCGAATTGACTATGAAGTGAAGGGAATTGACTGTGAAATGCATCGAATTGACCGTAAAGTGAAGCGAATTGACCATGAAATGCATGGAATTGACCGTGAAGTGAGCGAATTGACCGTGAAATGCATGGAATTGACCGTGAAGTGAAGGGAGTTGACCATGAAATGCATTGAATTGACTGTGAAGTAAAGGGAATTGACCATGAAATGCATTGAATAGACTATCAAGTAAAGGGAATTGACCGTGAAATGCATAGAATTGACCATGAAGTGAAGGGGAATCGCCGGAATTGACTTTGAAATGAATGGAAATGATTGTGAAGTAAAGGAAATTTACCGTGAAATGCATGGAATTGACCGTATGTGAAGGGAATTGTCAGTGAAATGTATGGAATTGGCCGTGAAGTAAAGAGAATTCACTGTGAAATGCATAGAATTGACTGTGAAGTGAAGGGAAATCATCGGAATTGACCGTGAAATGCATGGAATTGACTGTGAAGTGAAGGGAATTGACCGTAAAGTAAAGGAAATTGACTGTAAAATGCATGGAATTGACCATGAAGTGAAGAGGAATCGTCGAAATTGACCGTGAAGTGAAGCTAATTGACCGTGAAGTGAAGCTAATTGACCGTGAAATGCGTGGAATTGACCGTGAAGTGAAGCGAATTGACCGTGAAAGTGAAAGGAATTGATCGTGAAATGCATGGAATTGACCGTGAAATGAAATGAATGAAATTAAATGCGAACTGATTGAAATCGACCGCGAAGTGAATGAAATTGACCGCGAATTGATTGAAATTGACCGCGAAGTGAATGAAATGAATTTTTGACCATCGACCTGATGGAATGTTGAAAAATAAGTAGGTTGGTTAGCTAAAGTAGCATCTCCTACCCCAAAATCCTATATGGTATGTCAAGTAACTCATTCTAGTTTAAGAGATATGTTTGTTAATGAATAAAGAAAGAAATGAATAAAAAGAGAGAAATTTTTTTATATGCTTATATATATACATATTTATATAAATATGTATTAAAGAAAAATGTATGAGAGAAAAATTTCTCCTTAAAAATAAAATTAAAAAAATAACACAAGTTGGACAGCGAGTTGGGTTGACTGGGTTTGGACCCGGTGGACCGGGTCAGGCTGTTTTTTTTTTTCCCTTCCTGTTGTAATCCCCATCACTTTTTTGTGGTCCCATTATGATGTATGTGTTATATCCAAACTGTCCATCTATTTGGCGAACTCGTGTTAAGGCTTGAGACGAAAAATAAGACAAATCTAGCTATCAAGTGGACCACACTGTACAAGGCAGTGGAGGATTAAACGTCTACCATTGAAACCCTTTTAGGGGTCACGAAAGTTTTAGATCAATATGAAATTTGTTTTTCCTCTTCATCCAAGTCTTTGTCACCTTATGAATAGATTGGATGGAAAATATATGCTATGGTGGGCCCTACGAAATTTTTAACAGTGAAAATCAAGTTTCCTGCTGCTATTTGTGGTGTGGTCCAGTTGATCTTTGGATATGATTCTTTTTTCCCATAATGCTCTGAAATGATCTCGAAATATGGATGAACGGTGTGAATATAACAAATACATCATTGTGGAGCCCATGTCGAGGAGCATCAGCGCTCGTCTTCACACACCAGCTAATCGACTCCCAGAAGGAATGAATAACGAGGGTACTTTGGTCCCTTGAAAAGTCGCCTGTACACAGGGGAGTATTCTTGGAAGCTTAAAAAGAAGTGGGCTTAAAATGGCTGGTGGGCCATAAATGGGTCGTCCAGTAGGAAATTTCCCAATTGAGATTGTTGCTTCATTTAGAACCGAGCAACAAGAACCCAAGTGCTAAGATAGGTTGAAACTTAGTATACAATGGAGATATAAAGAGGTTGGTTGCCTATTCAGCTACTCGCTTAGTGTGTAAAATCGAATTAGATGATATTCAAACGGTGAGATTCGTACTAAACTTAAATTATGTTACCGCTACAGATTAAAGATAAGTTTAGTTTGTTTGGGTTGGTATGAGACAATTTTACTTATTGTATTCATCTTGTATTTATAGCTTTGATCCAAAATTTATGGATCATTCTCATGTTCACAAGGCTTCATGTGGTGGCCGGTGGTGGATGGATCGAGCTACTCAGGGCACAAATTAGGTATTGCCCCGCTTGTTCCGAACTCTAGACATGCAAAGTCTCTGAGGGGACACCGTTATGTATGGCTTTTATCCTCATCATCCATCCATTTTTCTATATTATTCTAGATTATTACCTCAAACATAAGGCTAATCCAAGGTTCAAGTGGACTACACCACAGGAATCAACTGTGCTAAGGATGCCCATTGTTGATGCAAAAATTTGGTTCACCCTCTCTGGACAGTTGGACCTTCAAGCACCTGCACAGGAAGAAGACAAATGAGACCCTGGTTAGAACAGGAGACCCTCCAATGCCAAAGTCAGGCCAAGAATTTGGGTATGGTAGTAGAGTTTTGGGTGAGAGATTCTGTGTACCTTTCATCATAAATAGGCTCTCTATTTATAAGGTAAGAGTTGATTACATGGGTGGAGACGTTTCCTGAATCATATGCATGCGTTCAACAGACGTCTCTCAACTGTTTCGCGTGATCTTTGGTGAACATAAGATCAAGTTGTTGAATCCTGAGAAAGTTGAGGCAGATGGCTGAGGTTAAGGTCTATGGCCGACCTGACCTCCCGAGGTGGTCTTGGCCGACCTGACTTGCCTGTTAAGGCCGACTTGCTAAGGCCGAGGTGGTCTTGGATGACTTGCCGAGGTCGACCTGATGAGGCCGACCTACTGAGGTGGTCTTGGCTGACCTGTTGAGGCCGACTTGCTGGGGCTGACCTTTGAAGTTGATGTGGTCTTAGGTAGATGAGTTTTGAGCCTCCCCTTATTATTGGGCAGACAGCGAACCTGTCAACTTGCCGACCTCTCTTCCTTGGCTATTGGGGAGCTCATTGGTCATGACCGGCGCTGGCCGACCTCATGTCCCGCTAAGATGTTTGAACTGACATCTTCTCTTTAATTAGTCCATTTTTACCTATAACAGTAAGTCCCCCTACTTTCGAACTCGCATAGCGGGCTTGGGAAGTAAGTTGGTTTTGCGGAGGTCGAATATTTTAGCCGAGTAGGAGTGTTAGGGTGAGCTCATCCTTTTACCAGGAGAATTCTGCTTTTGTCAAACAAATGTGCTAGCTGCAATGACCCCTTCATGAGGCACCGAGCAGTTTACTTAGGAGGATTATTTTCTCTTTCACTAAGAGATCCTCATTGTAAATCGTGCAATTTGAGTAACGTTACCAATTAGTGGTCTAACTTCTTCTTTAAGGGTCGGACAATTTGTGAGGACTGTTTTTCCCTTGCACTAAGGGAAGTCCTCAGTAGTTCGTGTAGCTTAGATTGTAGAAAAATAGATTTTCTTCTCGCTCTAGGAAAGCTCTTCCATAGTAGAATTCATGGTAGAGAACTTTTTTCCATTGCACTGAAGGAAGTCCTCATAGTCAAATTTTCAACTCGGATAGTCGAAAATTTAAAAGAAGTTCTCTTCCCTCGACTTGGAGAAGTTCTTTTATTGTAGAAATCTTCGAATAGTAGAAAGCATGGTGGTAGTGTCGCGAGCACTTTTTTCCCTTTTAGAAAGGGAGGCCACCCTTGTCGAGTAGGTCGGTCAATCGACACGCTCCTGGTCGGAGGACCTCTTAAATCCTCGGGAGTGGTAAATCTTTAAGTGTTCAGCATCCCGTAGGCAGGGTAAGAGCCCCCCATGCCTTTTAATTGATACGTCCCTTAATGTTTGATGTCGAGGTCGGAGTTGGCTGATGAGCCTTATTACCGAGCTTGGTTAATTGGTTAAGATCGGTCGTCAGGTTTCCTTGCTTAGCCCAACTTCTTCACTATTCGTCTTATTTCTTTCTTTTGGCGTTAATGGAAGAGTGATCCCATTTTTCCCGTCGCTTCCAATCCTCAGTCGAGTTATTTCCTCTTCGAGCAACTCTTCGTGAACTAAAAAGCTTCTCGACATTAAAATATTTTTTAGCTCGATTAAATAGGTCAGCGATAGTAGTCGAGGGGTTCTTACCAATAGAGAAGAGGAACTTTCATTGTTCGAGGTCGGCCACCATAGCGAGCAAAGTTATCTGGTCGGAATAATTGTCTACTTGGACAGCTTCAGTGTTGAAATGGATGAGGTAGTCTCTTAACAACTCGTCCTCCCTCTGCTTGATTGTGAGAAGATGAGCTGATGTCTTTCTTCCATCTCTTCCACTGATGAACTGTGTGAGGAAGGCTTTGTTGAGTTACAAGAAGGAATTGATGAACCTCGGCTTAAGTCTCATGAACCATTGTTAAGAAGCTCCTAATAAGGTCAGGGAGAATGCTCGGCACATCGCGGGGGCTGAAGCGCCATGAAGTTCCATCCAGGCTCTGAAGGACACAAGGTGGTCAGTTGGGTCTGTGGTTCCGGAATAGGGGGTCATCCGCGACATCCGGAACCTAGGCGGAAGTGGAGAAACCATAATTTCGTCTATGAATGGTGGTTCGGTTTCTCATAACATGGCCTCTATTGAGGTCAACACTCGGGCACAATTGGCTTGTATGATGTTGTTGATCTGCCCTCAGAGTTTCCCGAGCTCTACCTCCCGAGGGCCCTCATTCTTGGCCACTGCTTCAGGGGCTTTTCCACAACTCTTCCTCTTTGGCGTGAGGCGCAGGTCGGAGTCTGTAAGCGTGGCTGCCCCCGAAATGTGGGAAAAATCCTGGGCTGGCAGCTCGGGAGGTTGCTTATTTCTCTATGAATTGAATGGTGCTTGAGGTAATGTAGTGGCAGCACCCTCCTCTACACTGTGACCAGGGGGGTGTGGACTTTATCTCTCTAAGAGTTGTATGAGTTGATCCATGTTTTTATAAAGGGCTTCGACTTGGTTATTCAAGGAGACTAATTGACCGCCCCAGGTGCGAGATCGAGGAGCGGGCGCTGCATGAGTAGAGTCGACCCGCTGCTGGTAGGGCTAGGCACCTTACTTGACTGATAATTTAGGAAGAGCTAGGGCGGCTGCAACAGATGATTTAGGAAGAGCTGGGATGGTTTTGGTAACGATAATTATAGCTTTCTTCTTTCCTTTCGCTATTATGGTTTTCTAGTAAAGGAGGAACGACTCTGATGTCGTTCCCACAGACGACTCCAAACATTGATGCAAAAATCTAGTTCACCCTCTTTAGATGGCTAGACCTTCAAGTACCTGAACAGGAAGAAGACAAAGGATACCTTAGCTAGAGCAGGGGACCCTCCGATGCCAAAGTCAAGCCAGGAATTTGGGTCTCGTAATAAAGTTTTGGGTGAGAGATTATGTGTTTCTTTCATCATAAATAGGCCCTCTGTTTATAGGGTAAGAGTTGATTACGTTGGTGGAGACGTTTCCTGAATCATAGGTGTATGTTTAGCGGATGTCTTTCAACCGTTTTGCATGATCTTTGGTGAAGATAAGATCAAGCGATCAAACCCTGAGAAAGTTGAGACAGATGACCGAGGCTGAGGTCTATGGGCGACCTGACCTACCGAGGTGGTCTTGGCCAACCTGCCGAGGCCGACCTGCCGAAGCCGAGGTGGTCTTGGGCAAATGAGCTTTGACCCTCCCCTTATTATTGGGCAGATGGCGGACCTGCCGACCTCTCTTCCTTGGCTATTGGGGAGCTCATTGGTCATGACCAGTGCTGACCGACCTCGTATCCCGCTAAGATGTGTGAACTGACCTCTTCTCTTTAGTCAGTCTATTTTTATCCACAACACCCACCATTAAAACCATCTTATGGCCCATCATGTTGTTTATTTGTTGTCCAACATGTGTACATAGTCATATACACCTGGATGAAGTGAAAGAAACAAATATAATCTTGATCCAAAACTTTGTGACCCCAACAAATTTTCAATGGCAAGAATTTATTGCCCACAGTGTGGTTTACTTGAGCCCTGGATCTTCTTTATTTTCAAGCTAATAATATAAAATGATATGAAGAAAATAAATGAACGGTTTGGATGAAATCAATAAATCAGGAGGCTCCTTAAGCCCAGCCTATCCCGAACTTGGAATCTAATCCGCACCAGTTACTCTGGGAGTGTATTTAGCAGGAAGTTCCTGTACAAAGATGTTGGGTGGGGCCACTATAATGTATGTGAGAAATTGATTCTGTCCATCCGTTTTCATAGATCAATTGAGAACCTGAGACCAAAAATGAAGTGGATACAAAACTCAAGTGGGTTACAAGAAATTACTACCATTGAAACTTTTCACCTTGTTGTTATATGCAATCCGGACGTTTATAAAGTTATTTCCAATGGGATGAAGTGAAAAAACCCAAAAGATAGCCTTCAAATTGATGTTTTTTTGCTATCTAAACCATTTATAAAGTCATTCCCAATGGTACGAAAGTGAAAAAACTGAAAAGATTGACTTATACTAAACTTTTATGGCTATAAGAATGCTTCAAAGGTGCTCACTGAATGCCCACTGCTTTCTCTAGTGTGGCCCACTTGAGTTTTGGATACACTTAATTTTTTTGTCGAAGTGGGTGATCCCTTACCTATGAGGCCCACTGTGATGCATTTTACTTACGTCCACGCTGTCCTTCCATTTCGAAAGTTTATTTTAGCCCATTATCCCAAAAATGAAGAAGATCAAAATCTAAGGTGGACCATATCACAGGAAACAGTAGTGATTGAATAAGCACCATTAAAAACTTCTTACTGTCCACTAGAATGTTTATTTGCCATCTACCCTATTGATAAGGTCACAACTACAGGAATGAATGGACCGGAGCACACAAATATCAAATTTATACAAAACTTTTGTGGTTTACAAGATATTTCTAATAGTTGATTAGCACTATGTGTGGTCCACCTGAGATTTGGATCTACTTCATTGTTTGGGGTCATGGGCAAAAATGGGCTTTTAAAATGGTTGGGCTTTGTAAGGAATCAGGCCTGCGAAACTAGTACAACTTGGCTGCAACCTGGAACCAGCAATGCCAGTAAGACCCTGACAGTAGGGCCCACCTCAATGTAATCATTGTATATACCGGTTGTTCATTTATTTTTTTTCAGCTTATTTTAAGTCATTTTCCTAAAACTGAAGCAGTTGTAAATTTCAGGTGGACCACACTGCAGGAAATAGTGGTTATTAGCCATTGAAATTCTTTTATGAGTGAAGAAAGTTTTGGTCGAGGATTGTGTGTGACCTTATCAACAAGATGGCTGTTCAATAAACAATCCGATGGTCGGTGAGAACCCATGAGTCGTTTGGGCAGCTGAGAATTGAATTCTAAAATTTGTATAAATGGAGTCGTTTGGCACCTTTCCAAGTTTTGAAGTTCAATTCCATTTTTAAATTTCAAGGAAGACCTCTTAACTTAAAAATCTAGAATATATCTTGGGTTATCTTCAACTCTTATGGCTACCAGCTTGTCCTCCCTTGAGGTATTTATGCATGTCACGTGGTCAAATAATCTTAATTGCATTCACACCATGATATTGATAGTTAAGATAGGGATGGTATAGAAACCAAGCCAATGCATTTATTATAAAAGATCATACATTAGAAAAAAAATTTATAATCATCCAAATTAGCATATAGGATTTAGTTTAAATTACAAAATTAATGGACCAACTTTAATAGACCACCAAAAGCTAAGAATTGCCTCTTTCTTCTTCTTCTTCTTCTTCTTTTTTTTTTTTTTTTTTTTTTTTTTTTTTTTTTTTTGGGTTCATCTTAAATAGGCTAGGTCTAATGATGGTCTTAGGCTTTGTTTTGCGGTATGGATTTGAAATACCTTGGATTTGGAATCATCCGGTTGTGTTTGGCACCCGGAAAATTTCCTTTAATCCAAAAGTAGTTATGTGCAATAAATATACAAGGATTTGAATTTAATTACTAATCCAACTTTAATATTCCTAATTAGTGTACGTATTTAATGTTTGACACGATGATTGTAATAAGCCTGTTGAAATATGTACTTTGGCTGAAAAATGATGAAATTCCAAGCCTTGGATGGGTCACAAGCATAAGATCACATCTGAAAGACTAACCAACGATTTTTAACTTTTGATTTACATGGACAATATTTGAATTGTGCATATCATTGTATTAAAGTAATTTTAGTGAATATGATTGATGATCTTGTTGTTTTGGGATATCATCCATGGGCCACATGCCTAATAGATTAGTAGCCAAGTGACACACATGTTACACATGTGACTCATGGGATGATTTTAGATGTAATCCTAGCTTCCACATTGGATCCCAAAACCTCTCAAAGAAGGGATTTGAAACCCCAATTACTTTACTGTGCCAAACAAATAAGGGATTTAAAACCTCTCAAATCCTCCCAAATCCATGGTGCCAAACTACCCTGTGCTCTTCATGTATATCATGCTTTAAATATTTGAGAGCATTTATTCCATCACATTTTATTGTTCTATGAATATACATAAAACAACTTAGGAATTTAAGAGATACTATCTAAGTTCCCAAATATAATTTCTAAAATCTGATGCCAAATATAATTGAAAATCTAATATTTTAAATCCACAAAAAATCTAAGATTCGAATCCACACTCCCGAACAGGCCCCTTGTTGAACCATATATACAAAATATTCGCATGATACAAAGCTCTTATGAGCCACAAAAATGAAAACAATGTAAAATAAAGAGTCTGATAAATGACACACCATGGTGTTTCTACACACAAAGCCTATCATTGGCATCCCATCTTTATTGTTTCCGGTGTTGTGGCCCACTCGAGGCACTTGAGTTTGTGGATCTACTTAATTTATTTTAGCACTACTTAAAATTGAGGATACAACACATGGTGGGCTCGACAAAGCTTGGGTGTTTTACGCGCTCCTTGTTTAAGTTTCGAGGGTGGCAATGAATCGAGTAATTCACCCAAATTAGAGAGCTCAACACAAGTTTGGACGTATTAGCTTAGCCCATGGTCTGAGCTTGGGCTCAAGGAATTATAACTCTACCCAACCTGGCCCATCCAAAAGCAATGGATTATTGTAAACTTCAAATCTTATCAGTCCATTTTTATACCCAATATACATAAAGGAATGAAGAGGCGTCATGGTGGCACATGGAGATGGAGGGAAATGAACAGGGAAAACTCATCAAATCAGGATATTTGGTGAGAACTTCTAACCCCTCATCTCCATCATCAAATCCTATTATAACCGAGTCAATTTTCTTCTCTCTCTAATCATGGTCGTTAAAGAAGAAATCCATTGGTCAATGGTTAAGCCCAAGCCCATTACATGGGCCCATCTATTTTTTTCGGCTCAGGCTTGGGCATGCTATGCTAAGCCCATGCCAAGCTCTAACCTTTTCCGATGGTCTCAACATTTATTTTTTGTTTTTGTAGATAGATCAGGACAGCTCTTCAAATCCTTTGAAGTCCGATTAGATATGTCATTGAAACAAAGTTCTTCTATTTTGTCTCTGTTTTTTTTTTTTTTTTCAGATTCCAAGGATGAGCCGGTCGATCCTAACACACATCATTTACGAGGAGCTAGATGACGAGGACTTCTAAGTACATTGTTTTCATTTTCCTTTCATTTTATGTAAATGATTTCTTGCAATTTTCCTCCTATACCCAAGAAACATCATTTCTAAGAAATTAAGAAAGAGTGAAAGAAACAACCCATCTTTTTATGAAGTGCTCAACAAATTAGCTATATGTAGAAACTGGCTAATATTGAAAAACATGACCACTCTAATATTACTTCCATTGGAATTTTCGAAATGCAGTGGAATATAAAACTTTTGAAGCTTCGTATTTAGATTTAAGAACCATCAGGTTTCCATTCAAATATTTTTAAGTTTCTAAAAAAGAAAAATGCAATAATCAACAATTAGGATGACCTACTTAAAGTCCGCACAATAAATATTGAGCAGTTTCTATCGATACCATTAATATTCTATCTTAGCAAGTCTCCTTAGTTTATCCAATAAGAATTCTGTAAGATGGGCCTTACCTAGGCTGGTTAGTCAGGCTTTTGCACTTGGCTCACTTTGGGCCAAGCTTTAACTGAAAGACAAAACCTAAGATTGGACCCGGGCTAAAAATTTAAGCCTGTTTAATAATCGGATCAGGCTCAGTAGTGTCTATGGGCCAGTCAGACCAGCTTGAACTGGACCTGGCCTAGACCATTTTAATTTTTTTTTATTTTTATTTTTTACACATGCACACACACTCCCACACACATGCCGTAGTGGGATTTCACCACCTATGCATACTCGAACCCTCGTCCATTTAATTTTTGAAGGGCAAATTTATAAATATCATCATGATATGGCACACCCAACAAACAACTAGATCTTGGATAAAAGAGGGTGGCTGAGTTTGTGATGAGGCTGGACTTAAACGTGGGTCATGCATAATCATTACGAATCAGATTAGGGCCTTTGATTTGACCTTCCATGGGCCTGGGTCCCACTTGGGTCTGGGTTTTAGGATACAGGCCGAGCTTATACATACCTCAGCCCAGTATGAACTGGGCCCTTTGACTGCCCTAATGCTTAGTGTTGGTCCCTAGCTGATACCACAGGAGCGGATTAGGTGGGACTGCGGATCCACTTTAATGTATGTGACTATATTCACACCGCCGTCCATGCATGTTAAAAACTAATTTTAGAGCATGATCCAAAAAATGAAGCAATTCCAAATCCCATAGCACATGAAATAATGATGATTGACCATTAAAAACATCTTGTAGGCCACAAAAGCTTTGGATCAAGATGATGTTTGTATGGAATCTTCATTTAAGTGTTTATGACCTTATCAGTAAGTTGGATGGAAAATAAATATTCTGCTAGAATCCATGAAGTTTTTGATGGTGGGGATTCAATCATGATTGTTTCCTGTGGTGTGGTTCACCTAAGATTTGAGTCAGCTTCATTTTCGGCATAATGTGCTAAAATAAGCTTTTAAAATGATTGGACGGTATGGATTTCCGTCACATACATTGCTGTGAGCCCGACAGTCAGGGGTCCCACCTACCTAGGTGGATCCAGGGTCTCACCTAATCCGCTCCCAGCCACAGCTAGGACTGAAGCAAGCCAAGCTCAACCCATACCCTGCCGCAGTTTTGATCTGTAGTTAGCCCTTGGTACAGTTCCCTCATCAATTCAGACAGATACAGATGGAGCTGTGAGGAGCTCGCCCCACTCACGTGTAATTATGTGGTGAGATTTAATTAATTGCGAACCAATGAGGGCTGAAAGTTAGGTGGGTTCAACCCGACTGACCCTGACCCGTGACCAACCTGACATTAGGTTGGGCTTAGGTAGGATATATCGGGTATGGTCTCGAGTTTGGGCTATACAAACACTAACCTGATAAAACTTGGGTTGGGCTTGGGTTGAGGTCTCAGGTTGCCCGACCCAACTCGGAATATATATGTTATTTATAAATTATAATCGAGTGTGGATCGTTTGTGTTGAAGGCACAAGAAATTCTAGTGCAATTGGGTTGTTGGGGGCCTTGCACAAAACCTTAGGATCTAGCCTCCCGAAACAAACCAGAATTATGGAATAATAAAGCAATGAAATAAATCAAAGCATACACTACACACCACACAAGAGATTTTTACGTGGAAAGTCCTCAAAGAGGTAAAAACTACGGGACCTCGTCCAGATCAACAATCCACTATGAAGTAGAACGTTACAACCTTCTTCACTCACGCATGAGTGGATAAACAATAAGAGAAACAAAGAAAACGGAGAGATCTCACCGATTACGAGTACATAGAAGCGCTGAGATATAGATTGTGCAGTAGATAACTTCCACGAGCATAATCTTCCTTCTATAAGCTTCCTCTCTCTCTTTTCTTCTCTCTCTCACCTTTGATAGCCCTAAACCCTTTAACAAATCCCTTATAAAGCTTTAGGAAACCCTCATGTCGTACCTAGAACTCCCTAGGTACCTCTTATTTAAAGTTTTAGGAAACTCATTTCCGCATCCCAATTGCGAAAGGACTTGGGACACGAAATCCGCGCAAAATTGCGGAACGAATCTGCGTAACCTCGACTGGTCGTACCGAGTCCACGACCGGTCGAGTGCTACCCACAACCGGTCGAGATCCTCCTTCGACTGGTCGAGCACCCCGGAGAAAAATAGTCCACAGTCGTTGGACTTTGAGTCGTGCCACGACTCGACTCTACGACTAGTCGTGCACCAGCCCTCGACTGGTCGAGCGAGGCTCACGACCGGTCGAGCACGGGACAAAAAATCCCATAAAATCTTTCATTTTTGTCCTAGGAGGGATCCACATTCTTTAAGCCAGCCTAGTTTCTACAAACCTCAAACTTGCCCTCGAGCAAAGCCTTAGTCATCATGTCTGACCTATTATCGTCCGTGTAGACCTTCTCAAGCTGTAACACATTCTGTTCTAAAGTATCCCTGATCCAGTGATACCAAATCTCTATGTGCTTCGACGTGGAATGCCGACTTGGATTCTTGCTCAAGTGTATAGCACTTTGGCTATCGCAATAGACCACGTGCTCTTCCTGCTTCAGGCTAAGTTCCTGTAGGAACATTTTCATCCAAAGCATCTCTTTATATGCCTCTGTGATTGTAATGTACTCGACTTCTGTCGTCGACAATGCCTTCTATAGCTTGCTCTGCCAAGAAATCGCTCCCCCTGCAATCGTGAATATGAATCACGATGTAGACTTCCTGGAGTCTGTCACCTGCCATATCTGCATCTGTGTAGCCTTCTAACACAGGTTTACCGTCATCATAACATAGACTCAACCTGGATGAGCCTCTTAGATACCGCAATATCCACTTAACCGCAGCCCAATGTTTTTTGCCAAGATTGGCAAGATACCGGCTAACAACACCAACCGCATATACTATGTCTAGGCGTGTACACACCATAGCATATATCAAACTTCCTACAGCTGATGCGTAGGGTATCTTCTGCATCTATTCCACCTCTACCTTCGTCCTGGGACACTGCCTGTCGTTCAATCTGAAGTGACCATCCAGTGGAGTAGTGACTGACTTCGCTGCATTTATTTTGAACCGCTCTACGATTTTCTCAATGTACCACTCTTGTGACAGCCAAAGCTTCCTACTGCTTCTGTCATGGGTTATCTCTATTCCTAGGATCTGTCTAGCCGGGCCCAAGTATTTCATCGCAAAAGACTTTCCCAACTCTTGTTTCAGCCTATCAATCTTCTTGATGTCTCTTCCCATGATGAGCATGTCATCAACCTATAATAACAGAACTAAGAAATTACTATCTGAGAACTTGCGTGTGAACACACAGTGGTCCGACTCCATTCTGTCATACCCATGTTTCAACATGAACGAGTCGAACTTCTTGTACCATTGCTGTGGAGCTTGTTTCAGCCCATACAAGCTCTTCCTCAGCCTACACATCATACGCTCTTTCCCCTTGACTTCGAACCCTTCTGGTTGGTGCACGTAGATTTTTTCTTCCAGGTCACCATGGAGAAAGGCAATTTTAACATCTAACTGCTCTATCTCCAAATCCATGCTAGCCACCAACTCGAGCAACACCCGTATAGATGTCATCTTCACCACTGGTGAGAATATCTCCTCGAAGTCTATACATTTCCTCTAACCAAACCCTTTCACCACAAGTCTGGGCTTGAATCTTGTCTGTGAATTCTTCTGCTCAATCTTCTTTTTTAACACCCACTTGTTGCTCAGAGCTTTCTTGCCATTAGGCAGTTTCACTATATCATAGGTGTGGTTCTTATGTAAGGATTCCATCTCCTCTTGTATAGCTTTTAACCACTCCCCCTTATGCTCGTCGGCTAGGGCCTTGGAATAATCTTCTGGCTCTTCCCCATCAGTCAGGATAATGTACTCATGTGGCAAGTACCTCTTGGACGACTGTCTATCCCTAGATGACCTCCTCACCTGTGGCTTAACAGGTAGATCAAGTGGGGGCTGCTCCCCTGGTCCATCTTCTAAAGGAACTCCCTCGTCTTCTGCACCTTGCTGTACTCCCCCGTCATCAGGCACCACGGAAGGAATAATCGGATCCATGTCCTCTAGCTCACCCGAATTAGGCTAGTTCTTCTCTGGCTTACCAATGACTTCTATACACTGATCTTCAAAGAAAACCACATCTCTGTTCCTGACGAGCTTCTTCTCGGTCGGATCCCACAATCTGTAATCGAACTTTTCATCACCGTACCCCAAGAACACATACTGCCTGATCTTTATATCAAGCTTGGACCTCTCGTCCTTTGGTACGTGAACGGATGCCTTGTATCAAAACACCCTGAGATGACTGTACGATGGATCCTGTCCAGTCAACACCTTCTCAGGTACTTCTCCATTCAATGGGGCTGATGGAGACTTGTTTATCAAATACACTGCTGTGTGCATTGCTTCTCCCCAGAACATCTTGTACAATTTTGTATGGGACAACATGCATCTGATTCTCTTAACAATGGTGTGATTTATTCGCTCAACTACACCATTATACTGGGGGGTCTTAGGAACCATCTGTTCATGCCGTATACCCAGGGACTTACAGTACTCATGAAAGTCATCAATGTATTCACCACCATTGTTAGTGCGGATGCACTTCAATGATCTACCTATCTCTCTCTCGACCATAGCATGAAACAATTTAAACACACTAAAGACCTCGTTCTTGGATTTCAAAACATAAACCCAAACCCTCCTAGATGCATCATTTATAAAAGTAATAGAATACAATGTCCTACCTAAGGTTTTTGTCTTCATAGGACCACAAACATCAGAATAAACCAAATCTAATGCATGCACTTTATTAACATGAGAAACAGATTGAATAAATGAAACTCTATACTGTTTCCCTGATAAACAATTAATACAGGTTTTGAGAGGTATACCTGTCACGTTTGGAAGGAGCAGCTTATTTGCTAGTACTTGAAGCCTTTTTTCACTCATGTGGCCTAGACGCCTGTACCACATGTCAATAGCTGAATCTTCCGCTGCGTTCAACTCACCCTTGCACATACTGACACTTACCTTGTACAGGGTGCAACACTTATTTCCTCTGGCCACGATCAATGAACCTTTGATGAGCTTCCATCGCCCACTAGCAAACCGACTTTCATAGCCATCATCATCCAACCTTCTCATCGACATCAAGTTGAGGCGAAGTCTGGAATATGCCTCACATCCTTGAGAACCAATGTGCAACCCACATCGCTCTTCACACAAATATCATTGACTCCCACGATTTTCGATACGCTAGAATTTTCCATCTTCACTGTCCCATAGTCACCTGACTTATAGCTTGTGAAGAAGTCCCTGCGTGGAGTTGCATCAAAAGAAGCTCCCGAGTCTATCACTCAGTCGGTGTCCTGACTCGTAGCCGTGAGACATACATCGTGATCTGTTGAAAGAATAACTACAACGTCGCCATATGAGGCGACCGCAGTGAAATCTGATTCATCTTCCTTTCCTTTTCCTTTCTTGTCGTTTTTAGCCTTACGACATTCATTCTTATAGTGGCCCTTCTTGCCACAATTCCAGCATTCAATATCTTTTCTGTTACTCGACTTTCCTCTTAATTTATCTCAAAAATTTCCGCCCTTCCTGTTCTTTCCTCTCCCCTATTCCTATGTCACAAGGGCCTCTTGCTGAGTAGACCCCTGAGACTTCCTCCTTGTCTCCTCATTGAAGAGACAACTGGTTACCTGTTCCATAGATATATTTCCGTTTGGCGCAGAGTTATTTAGAGACACCACCAATGTCTCCCAATTGTCAGGTAATGAACTAAGCAAAAGTAAAGCCTGCAATTCATCATCCAAGACCATCTTCATAGAGGAAAGTTGGTTCACTATATTGTTGACCTCATTTATGTGCTCGGCCACAAAACCACCATCCTTGAACTTGAGATTCACAAGTCATCTTTTCAGAAAAATTTTATTACCAGCTGTCTTCCTCTCATACAGCCCTTCTAATTTCAGCTATAGGCTAGTGGCTAAGGTTTCCATATACATATGGTGGAACACAGAATTATCCAACCATTGTTTAATAAACCTCACTGCCTTTCAGTCCATCTTCTTCCAATTATCATCAAACATATCCTTGGATTCTGCTGATATGCCTAAAATTAGAGAATATAGGTCCTTGTAATAAAACAAGTCCTCCATCTTAGCCTTCCATATGGTCCAGTTAGAACCATTGAGGCTGATCATCCTTGATGAGCCATCTTCCATAATTCAAAACCGATCCTACCCGTTCAATGAACTTAGCTCTGATACCACTTTGTTGGGAGCCTTGCACAAAACTTTAGGATCTAGCCTCCCGAAACAAACCAGAATTATGGAATAATAAAGTAATGAAATAAATCAAAGCATAAACCACACACCACACAAGAGATTTTTACGTGAAAAACCCACAAAGAGGTAAAAATCACAGGACCTCGTCCAGATCAACAATCCACTATGAAGTAGAACGTTACAATCTTCTTCACTCACGCAAGAGTGAATAAACAATAAGAGAAATAAAGATAACGGAGAGATCTCACCGACTACGAGGACATAAAAGCGCTGAGATATAGATTGAGCAGTAGATAACCTCCACGAGCATAATCTCCCTTCTATAAGTTTTCTCTCTTTTCTTCTCTCTCTCACATTTGATAGTCCTAAACTCTTTAGCAAATCCCTAATAAAGCTTTAGGAAACCCTCTTGTCATACCTAGAAAGCCCTAGGTACTTCCTATTTAAAGTTTTAGGAAGCTCCTTTCTGCATCCCAGTTGAGAAAGGACTCGCGCAAAATCGTGAAACGAATCTACGTAACCTCGACTGGTCGAGTGCCACCCACAACCGGTCGAGATCCTCCTTCGACTAGTCGAGCACTCCGGAGAAAAATAGTCTACAGTCGCTGGACTTTAAGTCGTGCCACGACTCGACTCCACGACTGGTCATGCACCAGCCCTTGACCGGTCGAGCGAGGCTCACGACCGGTCGAGCACGGGACAAAAAATTCCATCATGGGTCTCATTGGTCCACGTTATTTTTGATGACTCAAGATAACAAGATATACCAAATTTCTCTCCCAAAATAGATTGCGTCCTACACAACATGACTTTTAAAGGAATAGTTGTCCTATATTTTAACTTGTTTGTTAAAAAAATAAAATTCTTTACCATAAATAACTATGTATGTAATTAATAAAATCATAGGTTAAAAATAAGATGTGTCTTGAAATACAATATACTAATATAATAATGAAAACTATTAGCATGTATCCACTCGACAGAACCTACTAACCCAACCAAGCCCACTTGGGTTGAGAATTCCCAACCCGAGGTTGGGTTTGATTGGGTTAGGGCTGAGGGACAGTGACATTGTGTTAGGATAGGGTTGGACAGTAACATTGGGATGGTATATGGTTGAGCACCTGCCTACCCTACCCTAACCTACCCTACCCTACCAACTTTGAGCCCCAAGACGGATTGGCTACTCCCCATGCCACCAGTGATCGGTGCTTTGTAGGCCCCACCATGATATATGTGTTTCATCCATTTCGTTCACAGGACTTGATTCCAAAAAGGTGGACCACACCACAGGAAAACAACAGCGATTGGTTATCCACCATTAAAATCCTCCTAACGCCCATGGTACTGTTTATTTGACGTCCAATCTGTTGATTAGGTCATACAGACCTGGATGTAGGGAAAAAACAAATATCATCTTGATCCAAAACTTTTATGCCCCCAAAAAAGTTTTTAATGGTCGATGTTCATTCAACACTGTTTCCTGTAATGTAGTCAACTTGTGACTGGGATATACCTCATTTTTGGTCTCATACCACAAAATGATCTAGAAAAATATATGAACAGTATGGATGAAACACATACATCATGGTGGCCCCCACAGAGCACCGACCAGCAGCCGTTGGGGGGGTGGCACGGGAGTAGCCAACCCGTTTCCTAATCAATACTGAGCCTATTTCTGACAGCTTTTGTTTTTCTTTTTTTACACACCACACACCCGCACTCACTCACGGTGGTGGAGTTTCACCACGAACGGGTACTCGAACCCCCAGCATGTGTTACCATCGGAGCAGGAGTAAGAACCTATTTCTGACAGCATATCGCCTATCAATCATATACTACCACGTGGTGAACGTTTCACGACTTCAGATGGTTGGTGAGCACCTGACCACGTGCAACTCAACCTCGGACACCCTACGATGAAAACGACATATCTTTATAGTAGGACAATCCTAGTCTTTCAACTGAATCAATTCGTATCCGTTAGGTAGAGATACGGGAGATACCACCAATCCTCATTCAACTTAAATGGGCATGAGAAAAACTTTGATACTTTGGACCGCACTATAATGTTTGTGTTTTATCCAAGCCGGCCACCTATTTTTCCATATCAATTCAGGGTATGAGACCGAAAATGAGACAGATTCATATCTTAAGTGGACCACACCGTAAAAAAACAGTAGTGGTCAAATGTCCACCATTGAAAATTTCCTAAGTGTAATGAAATGTTTATTTGCCATACACCCTGTTGATTAGGTTACATAGGCAAGAATGAAAGGAAAGCACATACATCAGCTAAACTTTTGTAACCCCTGATAAGTTTTTAATGGTGGGCGATCAATCACTATTGTTTGTTTCCTAGGGTGTGATCCACATGAGATTTGGATCTGCCTCAATTTTGCATTCGTACCATAGAAAAAAAAATACGTGAGAATAGACGGACAGCCGGGATAAAATACATGCATCATAATGGGGCTACACAGCATCGTCAGTGGCTATGGGCTGTCGGTAGGAGATGCTAGGTGGGGTCCACCATGATGTTTGTGAGAAATCCACACTGTCCATTTTGCGAGATCATTTCAAAATATGCAAATGAAAATGAGGTGTCCAAAACTTAAGTGGGCCGTACTAGAGAAAACAATGAGGATTTAATGACCATTGTTGAAACATTCTTATGGTTATACAAGTTTCGTATAAGGTTAATTTTTTCATGTTTTTACTTTATTTTTGTCACACCCCGAAATTTGATATCCACGCTGGCTAAACCTAAATCCAAATTCTATGTCATGATTTAATTTTAAGCATTCACAACCATGCTTAATTAAAAAAATCATTACAAGAAACACTTCTGAATTTCTGCCATACTATTTTTTTTTCTAATACAAATAGAAAGATAACCACAACTAAGCCGATGATAGATCTTCACTCTACTTCGTTCTAACTAAACTTTGAGTCCTAAAACACTGTTATTTTGTGTATGAGCATAACAACTCGTTAAATCATTTCCCATTCAATTATGAAATTTATAAGATTATATCAAATGAATAAATAATGAAATTACTTTCTTTCAAAATTAAAACACAAATCAAGATATTGAATCTTAAAGATGACATGAATGCAATGCCGAAATTGTGATGACGTTATGAAAGCTATGCTTTTCATGATCAATTCCATAACAAATATAAATAACCATCATCTCTAATACCCACACACTAGTACCTTATTGTGATGGACCCATTTATATGTGTAAGTGATTATATGTTTAGCATAGATATGGTTATCAAATTTCGTGAGACAAAAGTGTTATAAGTTAGATCACAAGTATGGAATTGCAATTACTCTACATGTCTGAAGATCAGCTCAAGATCGACTTATCATCTCAAGAAGACATTGCCCAATTTCAAGACAAGTTAAACTATGTTTTTACTAAACAATAGATGATATAACCCTGGAGAAACTTTATGTTAGATACTTTCAAAAATTCATTTAGTTTTGGGTTATTAATAGTGTTTTTGCTCTAAAGTTCAGCCAACCTAACGTTGGTTCGGCCAGCCTAACTTCCTCGGTTAACCTATCTTCAAGTTTAGGCTAAAAATAAAAAATTTGTTGAAAATTTGGCCAGCCTAGTTCGGCCAGCCCAAGTGAAGTTCGGGTTAAAATCCAGCAATGCAAACTTTTGAAATTCGCGAGAATTTGACTAACCAAATATCTCCTTAAGCCAGCCGAATTTTGTATAAATCTTATCTCGTGCAATCTGATAGCCGTTGGAACGAATCCGATTGAATTCAGTAAGCCGAAGCTATTCTTAGGATAACTAAATTTCTAATGTCTCTTGCTATAAATAGGGGTCTTCTCTCATTCTAAACTATAAAGAAAAATCACTCTAAACCTTCAGCAAGTGAGAGAGAAGCTCAGGTATTCGACATGCTAATTGTGTGGTATTTATAATTTTTTTTTAAAAAAGTTTATTCAATTCTCTTTCTCAAGATTATTTCAATCTTATTTTAAAGAGTAGTATATACTTCTCTTGAGATTTAAGAGAATTGAATTAGTAACATTTGAGTTTTTCATTTCTAAAAATCGTTAGAACTCCATACCCTTTCAGTTTGAGTGAATACTGCCTCCTTTACATATAAGAAAGAAGTTCTTCTGTTATAGGCTTTGATTACATCTTTGAATCTACGTTTGAAGATAAGTACACTATTTATTTTATTCATTTAGGTTATTCTGAGATAGCCTATGAAAATCTCAGTGGGTTGATTTGTGATAGCCCATGAAAATCACAAAGTGATTTTTGTTTGTGATAGCCCGTGAAAATCACAGAAGGGGTTTTATTGTGGTGAGCCCATGAAAATCACAAGGAAACTGTATAAGGTTGTTAATGTGAACTCGTGAAAACCTTATTATAGTGAAAGCCAAATTATGAGGGTAATAATTTTGGGAGTGGAATAGGTGTGGTGTTTTAAGCACCGAACCACTATAACTCCTTGTGTATATGTGGTAAATGTTTATTTCCTTTTAGTGGTGAATGTTATTTATTTCATTCTTTGTGGTGAATGTTGTATTTATTTTATATTCTCTTTCCAGTTCGAAAGATTGATTTTAAAGACATTTGTGAAATAAGGTTGGTTCTGCTTAGTATTTTAGGTGAAAGTTATCCTACGAATTATTTGGAATCAAGGTTTCAATACTTAGGTGATTACGATTTCGTATTATTTATATATTCCGCTTTTATTTCAATTATTTGGTATTATCCTATTCACCCCTGTAACGCCCTGACTTTTCAGGACCCGAGTATATGACTCGTTTCCCAAAAACCTGAATGTTAACCTTAAAGGATGGTCAAATTCTAGTATACACACACACACGCACCTTTCATCAGAGTAAGCAGATGAGCGTAGAATGGACAAGTAAGCATAAGGGAAAATTTCGAATTTCATTTAGAATATATAAGTGGTTGCCCATAATGACTTATACAAACCAATGTCTTAGAATTTAAACAAGTACAAGATTTACATAATTTCATACATGAAAAATAACAGAAAGCATATAAATATAAGTCACAAGATCATGCAGCTTCTCCAGGAAAATACAGTCATGCATCCTTGGCGATCATACCCTGCTCCTCATCAAGTCTGAACATGCATATTAATTAAGCCACCTGTACTACTTGTACGGTTGTATATTTGATGGATGAGTGACCAACTTAGTGTGAATTTTCCTCAAAGATTACACACCATCGCATTAGGCAAGTATAGTTATAAAACAATAAGGCAATCAAAACAACACATGATGCAGTCTTTTTAAAAACATGGATGTGTGAATGCACATCGCCCTAGGGATGCTCATCCGTGCGGAACTTGGGCTCGTCACTCATGCAAATCATCGACCTGAGAAAATCATCCAGTTGGAGGTCTGCGAGCTAGCGAAACGATATCCGATGATCCTAAGGGCATGCGCTACAACATCCAGAATTAGCCACCCGTCATCACCAATATGCTATGGATGCATGATTAGCCAAACCGTTATTAATCCAGTTACAATCAGCCAATTTAGGTAAGTTCAAGGTTACTACGGGGGCTCGTCACCAGCGTAGGCCGACAGCTCGGGCATAAGTCTCATACCACCATCCTCGGCTCATGAGACTACCACCTTAGGATATTTAATGGAAACCTGTCGACTAGTGGCCAATCATATTACAATATATGAGGCTTACCATCGCATGGTTGCACAATATAAAATATCAAACCCATATAAGGAAAATACCATAACAAAGGCTCATAGGGCAATACCAAAACAAGCTATGTAAGACCCGTATCCTATTCCGTACTATTCCGTCAAACCCCGCGATCATTCTCGACGAATTTCAGCAATCTGCGACCTATATTCGACGTTTGCACGCGATCCTAAGCCAAGTCCTGCATATCAGATATGGCTCGACCCGAAACTTGTACCATTGCGACTGCGCCGTTGCTACGGTTCCGAAGCCGCGTCTTGCGCGCCGATGCGATACCTAAGCCAGGAGATGTGGGGGCGCGATCAGTTCAGGAAAACGCCCCATATTGCAAATATCGAGAAAATCTCTACGACACATCACATCGATCACATCAATCAAGTACACATCACTCCCATCACTCACACCCATCCCCAAGTACAACTACCCTCCCCAAAAGTCAACTTCTCTTACAACAAAGTACCCCCTTACATCACTCACCATCCCTCTCATCCCATCACTCCACCTCACCACTTTTCTATCTCATTTCCTCTCTCATCATTCCAAGAAACTCCCATGGGAGCAACCCACGTCATGAGAGGCTTTGTGTGGCCCACTTCCTATCTCCCATCCCCACCCTTCAAAAAACAATCTCAACCGTTGAAGTTCGTCCTTAGGAGCACTAGATCGCATTAGCGGAAGAGGGAAGAGGAGATCAAAGGTGGGTGATTTTGTTTAGATTTGATGATTTGAGGGCCCACATATGGTGGACCCATCTTGATGTATGATTTGTATGAGGGGCCCATAGTGGCGGGGTCTCTCCGCCACTTCGATCTCTCTCTCTCTCTTCTTTTCCCTCTCTCCCTTCTCATTTTTTTGTGGTATTGATGGTACGTGTGGCCTAACTGATGCGTGCATGCCATCCATCACGGTGGAGTCCACCTTGGTGTGTGTGAGAAATCCACACCGTCCAGCATATCTGGACGGTGAGACCCACCTCGTTCATATGTTGAATCCAGGCCGCCCTTCCTGAGCAGACCCCTAGATGGAGGGATAATGCAAACATCAGTTCGGTCTGGCTGATGGGCCACACGCGTGGACTTACCAGATGTAGGTGTCTTGCATCCACGCCGTCCAATCGTCCAGCTCAGGACGTGGACCCCACCACTATATTCATCAGCTCAGGAGCAGCCCTGAGGTACGTATTAAATCCCAACCATCCATCTGCTGCTGCCAGCAGCTGGAGCTGCTCTGACGTCAGCTGGTGTGGGTTGATCATGAGGTATTTGTTATATCAACACCGTCCGTCCACCTCCTGCACGTGCAGGTGGAGCCCACCGTGGTGTATTTATATCATCCACACCATCTAGGCCATCTGGATGGTGCTGGATCGGCTGGGACGGTGGGGATTCATCCCACACGTGGGCCCCAATACTTGCACAGCTAAATAGCTGCTGTATTGATGTTTGCAAAGCCTGATCGTGCAATATACGTTGTACCTTCACCGTTGATGGCCACATTGCTGATGTATTATATCCAACGCCGTCCATCCGCAGCTATGCAGTGCTGTGCCAAGGTCAGCAAATACCGTGGGTCCCATCTTCACCGTCCGTCCATTTTCTGGATGGGTGGGGCCACCATGCTGACGTGTTGAGTATGGCCCACCCAACGTATGCGTTGTATATTTACACCATTCATATCTGGACGGTGATGGTGGGACCACCGTGATGTCTCTATCCATATCTAGACCGTCCGTTAATTGGATATCAGGGCTGGACGTTTAAATGTATGATGAAAAAAACACCCATAATAATAATAATAATAATAATGGCAATAATGTAATATCATATATATGTATATATATACAGAGAGTGACGTGGGGTGGCCCACCATCACGTGGGGTCTATTGACGTATGGGTGCATCCCACCGTCCAGTACGTGGACGGTGGGGACCACCACGATATGATGTATATGTCTTATTCTCACAGTCCATTTGGACGGTGGATTCCACGGTGTTGTACATGTTTTATCCACATCGTCTAATATGGGATGGTGGGCCCTCACATGATGTATCTGTATGATCCATACCGTCCATCTGGACATGATACCCACTGCGACATATGTGTTTCATCCTACTGTCCATCTATGGCCCGCCATGGTACGTGCTATCTCCAGGCCATCCGTCCATAGGGACCACTGGATGTAAGTGTTTTAATCCACGTTGTCCACCATCCAGCAATGGATGGTGGAGCCCACTGATACATGTGTTTTGCCTTCACCGTCTATTTGGATAGTGAGACGTCGCTATGACGTATGTGTTGGATGCACACCGTCCTCCTGGGGATCACCATGATATATGTGTTTTGTCCAGCACTTCCACACATGGACAGTGGGATCCACATGATGGAGGTGCTGTATCCACACCATCCACCCTATTTCTAGATCACTTCGAGGCCCACCATGACATGTATGTTCTATCCTTGTCGTCCATTGATCTTCAGGCTCACTTACTAATTGGCGTGGCCTAAACGTGATGTATATGAGCCCACTGGTGCGGCTCGTTGATGCGGCTCATTTGATGTTTATGAGGCCCATTGGTGCAACCCGTTGATGCGGCCCATTGTGATGAGGCCCACGGGTGGGGGCCCACCTAGATGTATGTATTTTGTATTCACACCGTCTATTCATGTGGCCCCCACGTGATGTACGTGTTTTACCCAAGTTGTCCATCCGATGGGCCCATTTAGGACGAGCAGGGCCCACCCCATTGTGAGGTATTAGGCCCATTGGTGCGGCTAATGTGATGCGGCTCACTTGATGTATTCGAGGCCCATGGGTGAGGCCCGTTGTGATGTATTCGAGGCCCATCGGTAAAGCCTGATGTGATGAATTTATGGTCCATGTGCCGAGGCCCATTGTGATGTATTTCCGACTGATGGATGCGGCCTATTGTGATGTGTATTACACCCATTGGATGTGGCCCATTGTGATGTATTCTGGCTCATATGATGAGGTCCGTTGCGATGTACATTAGACATTTGTGTAAGGCCATGGGCCTACTATGTGTTTGGTTCTATGTGGGTCACTGCTTGGGAGCAATGTTGGTTAAATGGCCACATTGATGGGCAATGATGGTTTAAAGCCCACATTGTGACATTCCCTTAAGCCTTGATTGACCGATCATCGAGGTCAACTCCGATTGTCGTGGCCGATTGCTGATTAGCGATCGAGGCCGATTTCATGATTGATTGTCGATTCTGATTGTTGTGACCGATTATCGACTCTAATTGACGTGACCGATTTGCCGATTCTGATTATCAATCGATCCCGATTGTTGTGACTGATTACCGACTCTGATTGACGTGACCGATTTGCCAATTCTGATTATCGATTAATTCCAATTGTCGTGACCGATTACCGACTCCGATTGGTGACCGATTTTGATTTGACATTATCGATCGATTGATTGTCATGATCGACATCGACTCCAGGATTGGTGACGATTGGGATTCTGATTATCGATCGATTCTGATTGTCGTGACCGATTACCGACTCTGATTGACGTAACCGATTTGCCGATTTTGATTATCGATCGATCCCGATTATCGTGACTGATTACCAACTCTGATTGACGTGACCGATTTGCCGATTCTGATTATCGATCGATTCCGATTGTCGTGATCGATTACCGACTCCGATTGGTGACCGATTTGTCGATTTTAATTATTGATCGATCCTGATTGTCGTGACCGATTACCGACTCTGATTGACATGACCGATTTGCCGATTTTGATTATCGATCGATTCCGATTGTCGTGACCGATTACTGACTCCGATTGGTGACCGATTTGCCGATTCTGATTATCAATCAATTTCGATTGTCGTGACCGATTATCGACTCCGATAGGTGATTGATTTGTCGATTCTGATTATCAATCGATTCCGATTGTCGTGACCAATTACCGACTTCGATTGACGTGATCGATTTGCCGATTCTGATTATCGATCGATTCTAATTGTCGTGACTGATTACCGACTCCGATTGACATGACTGATTTACCGATTCTGATTGTCGATCGATTCTGATTGTTGAGGCTGATTGTATAGGCCGATTATGATTATCGTGGCCGATTGACCGATTTTCGATCGAGGTTGATTATCATGACCAATTACCGATTATGATTGTCGTGGTCGATTGACTGATTATCGATCGAGGCCAATTATCGTGGCCGATTGTCGAGACCCAATGTGATGTATATGCGGTTCGTATTTGAGGCCTGTTGTGATGTATTTTGCCCCTGTTTAAGGCCAATGTGATGTATATAAGGCCTATGTGATGAGGCCCATTGTGATACTTTTGAGGGCCGGGCAATGGAGCCCAGCATGATGTATATTAGGCCCATGTGAGAGGCCCATCGTGATGTGTAGTAAGCTTTTGAGAGAGGCCCATGGCGTTGTATAATTGGCCCTTGTGGGAGGTCATGGGTCCACTATATGTTAGGATCTATGAGGGCCATTCCTCGGGGGCAATGTTGGTTAAATGTTCACATTGTCGAGGTCGATTGTCGATACCGGTTAGTGATATCGATTATGAGTATGTGACAGCATAACATCATGATACATGCCCATACGCATCATCTGCATGTTTGTTCTGAGATGTGGTTGATCATTGCATATGTCATTAAGCATGTTGTTATGAGACTCCCTGATAGGTGGAGGTTATCTCACATGAGCGCACGGTATACGCAGGATTGATGCACGACTGGATTGTATGACTCATGCATCTTGCATTGTGTGTTGTGATTACTATACGCCCTAGCGACATCAGGGTCGTAACCTCCACAGGCATATCGTGACCAGAGGGGACATCGGAAACGTTTGGTTCTAGCATACGGGCGCCATAGATGTCCCTGGGTGAAAATTCCTAAACCTCCGTGGCCAGGAGACACTCCAACGTCGAGACCGAGTGGATACATGAACACCCGAGTGCTGAATATCAGGAGGCTGCGCCTCCCACTATGTCGTGGTCGGTTGGGAGGGGGTGTGGCCTTACCCGCCCGAGGGTAGGAGGCATTGCTAGGCTGAGTTTGACCAGCTCGTGAATGGGTCCGCTATCGACGTGACAGGTAGATATTGGCTAACTACTGGCCAGGCGGACAGTGAGGTCTCTTCCACTTGCATAGTTGCGCGTCCAGTGGGCGGCGATTGCATGTAGAGTGTACTAGACCTCGGTGATGATCCCAGAGATGAACCATACTGATATGTGGACTTATTGAGCAAGAGTTGCATACTCATTCATTCATTCACTATCCACTCAGGCTGGTGGTGCACAACTATTTGTTATGTGTACCTTCGCATGACTAGGATTTCGGTTGGGCGCGTGACTAACTTGAGATCAGGAGTTTACCACACTGAGTCTGACTATCCAAATTTAGGTATGAGACTGGTTTGGATAGAAGTCTCTTGTGATGGACCCTATAGCCTGCGATATTACGTACTATCATCCCGACTTTACACTCCATTATGGTCATTCCATTCGCACCGCATATTGCATTTATATAGTCTAAATACGATTGAAGCTATTCGTGGACTCATCAGGAATTACATACTGCATCGCATCCTCGGCATTTAATATTTGGCTCTTTATGACTCCTCATTTGCATAGTTGTTCTATATTGCGTATTCTGATATTGATTGACTCATGGACTTGTCTGTATTTCTGCTTACTCTGTCATCATATAATTTATAATCTTGCCAGTATTTCTATTTACTCTGATAATTCCTGCTCACAAGATTTCTACTTTTGGTAATTCATGATCTTGTTAGTATTCCGCTTTCATTCCGATATTGTACGATTTATGGATTACTAGTATTTTCGATCTTGTATGATGATGACATTGTATTGAATACTGACACTTTCCTTGTGCACACACTTACACTACCCTCTAAGCTTTACATAAGCTTATGCACGATAGATGCGTGCGGTGATGTTAGGTTGCGCGAGTTGAGCTTGGAGCATGCAGTGGTCTTCTGGAGCTTGATTTTCGATTTATGTATTTCCCTTCAGTATTGTAATCAAATGATTATATTAGTGGATATGTGATGATGATGTTGCCTTTGTGATTTGGGTATTCTTGTGGTTATACTTATTACGAGTTAAATGTACACAAAAAAAATCATCCTTGTAGGATCCTAGGATCGGAATCTGGCGTATGGACGCTAGGAGCCGAGTATGGGGTACTACGGAAGCTGCCGGCATCAGATTTGGTGATCGGGATTCCTGTGAATCCGATTTCCGGGTTTGGGGCATGACAAGCTACATAAAACAAATACCAAAATAAGTCACGTAGGGCGAGTATCAAAACCATGCGATAAAAGACCATCCTTGAAAAACCATTGAACACAACAACCCTGGATGGTAGGCCCACATCAATGGTTAATTTAAACCACCATTTAATAACCACTAAGCCGAAGGTCCATTACTATCACAACCAGTCGGGTTACATCCCAAGTATGGGTGTACACATATAGGTGAGGGTTTCCCACGGTGTACTAGTTTAAGTTCCATAGGCAGTCCACAAATATTTCACAAGCATGAATAAATATGCAGGATAAACATTAAGCATAAAATATAGCAATTTAATTCCAACAATTAACACATGTGTCTATGAAACGGAGATATCAATTATAAATTTAAATAAAACCTATAACTTAAGCTAATGGGGAAATAGAAAGCTCAAGGGGAAGAATCATCACCTGTAGGGTCGTGTTCACGAACTTGGTCCGAGTCTTTTGGCGGCCCGGGGTTATCCAAAGAGTCTCCTAAAATCACAATTTATATATGTCAAGCATTTCTATGGTTTTGTCCAACTAACGGGAGGGTCTGAAGACAAAACAACAAGGCCCTTCTTGGTCTTTGTTAGAGGTAACGGGTCCGCCCTTACTCTTTTTATCCAGTCACGGTGGCTCCATGGATGGGCCTAAGTGAGGGTTTGGTTCACACAAAAGGAAATTTCTATGTGTGTCACTGTAATCTATCATTTTTCTGGGGCACATGACTTCATTAGTGTTGTCACACATAACCCAGTGTTGTTCGGCACTGTCTAAATGTGGTTTAGGTAATTCAGTGCTTATACAAATACAGTTCAGCATTGTCCCAACAGTGTCCAGCATCATCCAGCACAATCTAGACGGTGTGGATGAAGAACACGTATGTCAGTGGTAGGGCCCACCATCATATGGATGGTGTAAATAAAACACCTACATTATGTTGGGATCTACTGCACAAACAGTGCAGATAAAGCACTTCTATTATGGTGGGATCTACTACACTGATGGATGGTCTGGATTTCAAGCAGATGGTCGGCTAGATTAGAACAGACTCATCAAGGTGGGGTCCACAGTGGTGGCCACACAGTTTGGATGGATAGTGTGGACACACATGTGTCGCAGTGGGCCACACCGTCCTCAGCTGGACGGTGTGAAGAAAACACACCCCATGGTGGTCCCACGTGCTCGACACAGCACGGTACGTGAGGCCTTCATAAAATAATTTATTGTATCTAATATGCACTGGAGGGATACTTTAGTTAATCTCAACAGGTGGGTCCCACGTGGGGCCCACCACATATGTGTAGTGTTATATATATGTGTGTGTGTGTGTGTGTGAGATTGTGTGTTACCTCATATGCCACTTGCCATTATTATATTATTATATCTATATGTGTATTTTCCTTTTTGTTAACGTGTATAGCAAACCGTCCAGCACTGGATGTCCGTTGATGGACGGCCTGGATACAACGTCCATTGCTGGATTGTCTGATCTGTTTTTGTGCGGCCCATCATGGCTTGATGGTGCAGTCCACCAGTAGCACATGTATATGTGTGTGTGTGTGTACACTATACTATATTAATAAAATACTATTTTATTTTGTAGATTGCACATCCAGGGAGTTTGCTGTTTGGGACGGCCCAAAACGTGCAGTCCACTTGATGTTTGAGTGAGGCCCACCTGCGATTTTTAGGGCCCACGCTGACAGGGTGTGGCCCACAGCGATTTATATGGGGGCTGGCCCACCTAGTCTGAAAGAGGGACCCAGGTGCTGCTCATGGGCCGTTGCAGGGTGCATCCCACCTGTAATTTGTACAAGGCCCAGTTGAAGTTCGGTGAGGTCCAACATGGTGCAATGCATCAATGTTGTCTACGTGCACAGGCCTCTTCTCCTGCTATATATTGTTTTTGAAACCACTACCGACCTTGAATCTTAGCTCAATCATAGCCCATATCTGGTTGTTACTTTCGACCCAAACCAGTGCTTAACGGAGGCACGATGACTGCCATTTTCCCAGCCAAAGGATGGCCTGAACAGGGGCATTTTCCTCCTTGATCTCCGGACCGTTTTTAGTCTAATTTTTGGTGCATGTTATAGCTAAGACAGAGCTCGTTTTCAAGACACACTCCCCGCCATTTTCAAACACATTTTCACCTGTTTTATAGGCTTGATATGTGGCTGATTACAGGCCGTGTCCTCAGCTATTTTCTAGCTGAGAAACCCACTGTTTACATGTCTGTTGGGCGTCTGATTCTGCTCCTCATGTGGCCCACTCCTGGGCCGATTTTCGGCTCTGCCCAAGTCCTTTTACAGTCAGAATTTCGGCCCAACATATGGCCTCCATCGTGGCTGTAGTTACAAGGAAGAAGGGAATTAAAAAAAGAAGAGGCAGGGCTAGGCCGTTAACTGGGATGCTGCACACGTCTCCCCCTATCTCCTCCTCTCTTTCTGCTCCCCCTCTCTCTCTACCTTTCTTTGGTGTGAGAGCCGAGAGCCAAGGTCCCTATTTATAGGCATAGGGGACAGATCACCGACGGTTGTCAAAAGCTCTCCCCATGCAACGACTGTGATTGGAGGTTGGTCGTGCATGGGGCCCATCCGTGCTTGGGGATGTACAACTGACGCCATGGACTACCTGAAAGTGAATTTTCTGGGTTTGGTGGGGTCCATGTTGCATTCGAGTCCAGATGGGTTGTCGGGGAAGACGATCCGAGCATAAATGGTAGAATGTTGCCTCATGTGTTTTGCCATGATCTGGTCCGTTTGAGCGAACCAGATGGGTCCCTAGATCAGTGTGGGGGCCCACTTTTTGGGCTACCAATGCACACCTTGGGTTCATCTCATGAGAGATCTCATTTCTCTTCTTTTTCTCATGGGATGAGATAGCTCACTCTCTCATTTCGTACCGCCCTGCTAGAAGGGCTGGGATGACTCCACGTGGCCCCATCGGACGGTCCTCGGCGTGACAACTTCTTATAGCCAAAAATGAAAATCCTACTTTTTCCTTCCTTACAGCTTGCCTAGCTATTCCTGGTCATGATGATATCTTCCCTAGCCGGCTCGTGGGAGGTTTAACTCCCTTGGATATAAGGGGTGTTGGCTTGTAAGAGAAGCCACCTGATGGTCCCCTCCTTTGGATCCCAGCCACACGTGAAGGGAGAGGACGGTTCAGATTGATCTTTCATTTCCCTTTGCATGGACCCAAGATCTTATACGGTTTTAGTCAGTGGACTCTTGCAAATGAAATGGACGGTTTGGATCGTCTGGAAATTGGCCAGGGCAGATCACTTTGGGGCTTGAAGCTTCCCAGTTTCAAAACTTTGAAATGGTGGGAGGAACTCCCTTTGTTTTGTGAAATTTTGCGGGTCAGCGCCCGTTTGACCCGAGGCACGGTCCAGTGCACTTCGTGCACGGTGGTACAGGGTGCACAC
Organism: Magnolia changhungtana; assembly: GCA_030180095.1. Classification (NCBI taxonomy): domain Eukaryota; kingdom Viridiplantae; phylum Streptophyta; class Magnoliopsida; order Magnoliales; family Magnoliaceae; genus Magnolia; species Magnolia changhungtana. The sequence goes on along the minus strand of JASAUF010000630.1, from coordinate 3,125,443 downwards.
GCACCTCATATGGTGCCCACTGCAATGTTTGAGGTGAATCCACTCCCCCCAATTAGCTTGGTGGGCCCAAGTATGGGTTTTAACTAAAAATCAGGTGGGTACAATGCCCAGGTGGCCCATACATGCAGATTTTGCCTTTAAATTGGGGGTTTTCATTGATCTGACGGTCAGATCATTGTGAATCTGAACTTCAACGGTCTTGGTCATTGTTCGGATGGTTAGGACCACATATTCCCTAAATTTACCATTTGAACACCTTCAATCATTATTGTTATTAATATTAATATTATCATTATTATCTTGAGTTAATTTGCAGGGCTTGCTTCTAGGCAGAATCGTCCTCACGGTAGATCGACTGCTATGATTCATTTACCTAATCCTCAGCTTACTTTAACTGTCACATGGGCCATATCACATGAATGTTTGGATATAGATTATCGGTTCCTCGGCCATTCCAACAATTCAGCGGTTAGATTGACTCTAACTTAGCCATTGATAACCTTAGGGATCCCAAGGAACATTTAGGTGTGATTTGAGAGTTGTGTATGAAATTAGATGCTCCGATCTGTGTTTTTAAATGATGGATCGTCTTATGGGACGTTGTAAAGTTGGTGAATGGTAGACTTCATGATCCAGGGTTGTAATGGTCGGTTAGATTCGTCCACTGATGAAATTTGAATCCTAAAATGGGTCCTTTAGTGGCATGGTGATCCATTTTGGAAATTGATGTATGAACGGTTTAATATGTGGATTGGGAATACTTTTAACAGTTAGATTTAAACTGGAATGCACGTGAATGTTTGTTCAATGCTAGGTTTGTATTTATACTGAGTTAGGTCATACGGGAATACCCGAGTACCGAAAGTACGGGGTGTTACAACCCCCTCTAGGGTATCGATAGCTCGCATTTTCAAGTGGTATTAGAGTGGGTTGCTTTTTTTGGGATTTACCTCCTTGACCTACATCTAGAGTTATAAAATGTCGAATTTTGAAAGTTTATCCATTATTAGGCCACCTCCCTTTAATGGGTCAACTTATTCATATTGGAAAGCCAGAATGTGGATCTTCCTCTAATCCATTGATGAAAGCGTGTGTCAAGCTACTGTGACAAAATGGATCCCTCCTATGATGAAAGTAGTAGCTGAAGATGGAACCACTTCCATGAAAGAAATCGCGTATACTTTCTGGAAAACTTTTCAGAAAAGTGAAAACAATGCTAATGCAAAGGCCTTAAATGCAATAACTTGTGCTCTATTGCCAGATGAATTCAAAAGAATCATTTCATGCGATATAGCTAAACAAGCATGGGATATTCTTGAAATGACACATGAAGGAACTAACATTGTCAAAAAATCTAGGATTCAAATTCTCACAACCAAATTTGAGAAAATTTGTATGAAAGAAAATGAATGTTTTATGGACTTCTATACGAAACTAACATAGTGAATTCCATATGGGGTCTTAGAGATAGAATCTCTGAAAGCAAGGTTTGTGCAAAAATACTGCGCTCACTTCCCAAAAGGTTTAATTCGAAAGTTACTGTTATACAGGAATTGAGGGATACCGATACTATGAAAGTTGGTGAGTTATTTGGTTCTCTTCAAACTTACGAGTTGAATTTCAAAGGTCCTAAAATCAAGTCCATTGCTCTTAAATATTCTAAATCTAATTTAAAGGATTCTAATGTAAATTCTAATATTGAAGAAAATGAAGATGATATGGCTATATTAGCAAAAAAATTCTATAGAATTTTCAAAAATAAGAAAAGAACAGATTTTTTAAAAACTGTTTGATAAAAGAAAAAGAAATTTAAACTATTGTCCTAATACATGGGTCACACGCACTGATTTAAGCTGCATGATATTGGCCCATACGTGGGATGAGTGCCCGCTACCGTGACCCACCGATAGGGGTGTACATGAACTGAGCTAGCTCGGTTAGCTTGCTCGACCGGACTCGAAAAATGTAACGCCCTGAAAATCGGGGGTCAAGTGTAACTCAACTCCCGAGTTCCAACGCATCACTTATGCAACATGTTTAATGATGTTTGAATGTTGTCTGGGTTAGAGCAGTAAACATGAATGAGATTATACCAAAGCAGTAATTCATACTCCAGATCAATTGTATAAAAGCAAGCGGAAGACTGAACTGTATATGTGTGTATGTAAATAAACAAAATAAACGTCTCATTATCCAGAGTATGAATCCTTCTGAGTCACAATATACATGTCTGTTTATAAACAAAATGTCAAAATAACTAAGTATAATCCCTGTAAGTCCCATCGGTCCCGGCCTAATCGGCCGCCCGTGAATCGCATATAGAGAACTCCTCCAGTCCTCGTCATAATCAAATCCGCCTCAGAGTAGTCGGATCGCTTAAACTTTTTTCCGGTTGGTGTTTAACACCGTCCCGTAACGTGGGAGTGAGTGATAAAAACTCGTAACGATAAGACATAAGTTATCATGTTATTAATACGTAAAAGTAATGATAAAGCAATTTCAAACACTCCTAGTTACTCGATTAATGCAAGTATGAATGTGTGGTATGATGGATGCCTCACATACTCCCTCAAGCGACACCATCTCACGTTCGATCTTGCTGCTTACATCCCACAGGTGCTCCACATCTTCCAGCACATGCGATGCATGATGAGCATGATTACCGAGTTTTTAATTAGTTCGTTTCAAACAGCAGGATTGGGAAACTAAGGTACCTCCCTTGATCATTCCCAAACATGATCCAATCTAGGGTCGTCGTAGTTAATATCGACGATGGTGGGTTTTCTGGTCACCGCTGAGAGTCGCCAGTGGCGTTACGCACAAAGGTTGGACCACTCCCCCATCACCCCTTAAACGATTCATCACTATACGATATACAAACAAGCCTAGTTCATACTCTATATATCAAACCCTAAGGCACGCCGCAACTTCGGCTCATACACTATAAAGGTGATTTCTTTAGTCGCATGGGGAAGATTGTACCACTCCCCATCACCTTATCAATGTAGGGCCGACAAATGACACGCGAATATAGTGTCCCATACCACCATAATCGGCTCACGAGTTAAGTTGCTCATCTCGGTCACTACTGGAGGCACGTAGCTGTGTCCAGCGTGACGATGACTGCTCGACCACGGTGTCCCACCACCATGCCCTCTATGAGTCTTAGCGGATCGAGGTACCATGGTTAACGAGATTATCACTGGTAAGTTTGGTACCCTAGGTTCAAGCATTAGCGACCACACATGGTGAACATACATAAGACACACGGTTTACTTGACGTGTTCGGCTAGCTCGAACGCACAACAAGTTGGGCGATATGAGGCGCAGAAGCACCTCGTGGGCCAACCACTATCGCCAACCGGCAAGTACGACACCGTGGTTAACACATCATGTGTGGCGGAGCGAATCCCAACCACAATTTCAAGTCCGATAATAATGCTGGACTATGAACATAGTCCCATGCTCGTCAGAAATCCTAACCATAGCATGTGATACACAATAACATGGTAATTCAAGAACACTAGCAATCATATGATAAAGCATAACATGAAGCATGTTAATAAACAAGTTCATGAAGCATGTTCAAAAGCATTATAAAGCATTATGTAAATAGGGATACAAATACTTATATTTAGTAGGCGAGTGGTTAGAGTGAACAACCACATGGAATTAGTGTCATATGTGACTCTAAGGTAGCTAAGAACCCCATCTCAAAGCCCACTTAAGGTTAACACTTAAACACTTACACTCACAAGTGAGTGCACCAACACTTGAATGCACTATTTCAACATACATGACGTATAAAACTAGGAAATGTATACTAACTATTGTCCCTTTTCTTTCAAACTAATCTTTTATACATATACATCTTATTCATCACAATTAAACATGGCAATCACATCGGTAAATTTTATACGTATAGGGTACTTCCTCGTATATGCCTAATTTTGACATACATAGTGTTTACAAAGGAACATAGATTATGGCGATTCCTTTAAGACTAGTATGTTAATCATATATTGTATAATCATACATTAAATAAATATATCAAACATTATTCCAAAAGAAATACGTATACGGTATTTCTAAAATACGTAATTTCAACATACTGACAGCATTTATAAGTGAACATATATTTTGGCGATTCCTTTCGCCAAGCTAGTAATTTATTCATGTATTATATAATCATACATTAAATAAACATGTCAAACATTTATCCGAAAAAAATATGTATACGGTATTTCTACGTATAACTAGAATATGTGAAATTCCATATTTCACAACGTTATCTTGAAACAGAAACGGAGGCACTTTGTACATGTGCAATTGCAAGCGCAGATCATGAATCTACCATTATCGACATTGAAAGCGTTGAAAACCGTAACTTATACACTTAAAGTCCTCACCTTTGCCTTTGGAAACGAAACGAATCGGCAATGACCCAACTTCCGTCTACACGGCGATTTGTATCCTAAAGAGCGGAATCGGTTAGTCGGTACACATCCTACATCGATCCACCTCAAATCGCCAGGGTTAGGGTTTCTTACCTCTAAATGAGACGAATACGTCGGAAAACGCCTAGAATAAGGCGGTGTAGGCCGTGTAACAAGCCAAAGCGGAGAGGAAAATCGGCAATCTCCAATCTCTTTCTCTCTCTCCTCTAGGGTTTCCTTCAAAATTAATTAGAGGGGCTGTTCAAGCCCATAGCTACAAACATTACAAAGTAGACTCGTGTTCAAGGGGTACTGCTACACCAATATAGGATTTTCAACCCATCGCTTTTCCGGCCTCAGGAAGTTCTCGGTGGCCCTCCTTGAACTAAACGTCCCAAAGCTCACCATCGATGGATCTACGTGAGATTATGTTTTGACTCGATCGGATACCTCTCGCCGTGGCGGACCACTTTCGGTTCGACGGTCCATCCCGATCGAAAATTTCAAGTACATGTAAATGTTCTCCCTTTTCTTAATCCGAGGGTGTAACCCAATTCTTGACGGTCAAGAAATCACACGTCCAACAAATGATGCCAATCACTATTCCAGATATTTATTTTGGCATATGAATAGTGTTTTTCACACTACCTCTCATCTCTCGATTCAAACGAATGGCCGTGGAACATCATAAGGCTGATTTTTGAGATGATTGTTAAGCCCAAGGTGGGTTCGGTCCATTCGGACTTCGGGTTAATCGGACTCCAATGTGCGATCTAGACCTAATACTGATTTTCGTTTCATTCAGAAGCGGACGGGAAATGAGTTTGGTTCTAGACTTTAGGATAACCTAAGTGTCAATGATCTCGCAATTTTTGGGTCTTGCGGATCGTATTTAAAGCGATCCTAACTGATTTCATGGCTAATTGAGTTTAGTACTCGGTAACTTTGTTAAATTTCTAAAGGATTTAATCCTACGTGATTTCATGGTCGAGGTGGTACTCGACCCAATGTCTGAAATTTTCGTCTCCTAAAAAGCTCGATTCATCTCGGTTCAAGTTGAGTTCGAATCGAGTCGAGCCCCAGCTTGAAAATGAGTTCGGCCTAGTGCCCTATGATGTTTATCAAATCCAACCTCGAATCGAACTCGGATCGAACCCCACTCGGTTACTTTTGTGATGTTGCTGGGCCAATGTTTGATAAAATGACCCAACTAAAATGTCCATGGCAAAGAAGGTATGTACATGAAACAAATACCCTTTTTCTCTTTGTTTTTTTTAGTTTTTATGTTGCTTAGAAGGTGTTTGATAAAATACTTGTAAAACCATTGCCTTTGTTTGTAAAATAGTGGGATTTTAAAGTTGTAGTTCAGGTGTTTGTGGAAATGCCTCAATGGCGAACTCGGCTCGATCTTGGCTCGAACTCGGCCTGAACTGGCTTGAGCTGCTGACTGAACCGAGCCGAGCTGGCCAGTTAGGCTCGAGGATCGAGCCGAGTCGAGTTTGAGCTGAGGTTAGCCAGTGGCCGAGCCGAGTTGAGCTGAGGCTCCACTAGGTTTGACTCGATGTACACCCCTACCTACCGATGGGATGTCCCTGATCAAGAAATGGGCCATACCTCATCATGGTGATTTCTTTAGTCGGATGGGGAAGATGAAGGCATCATCCATGCCAGATTTATATCCATGGCCTAAGATGGTCATCTCAGCCATCTGGATGGACCAGATGTGTCCACAGACTACTGTGGGGCCCACTAATCTTACCCTTGATCGAGATGCCCTAGCATCTCACGAGTTTTTCCGCCATAACCTTTTTCTCGCATGGGGAGAGAACTTTGGCTAGCTGTGGGGCTACCCTAGCTCGAACGGTTGGGATTGCGCCGTGGTGTAACATTCTGAATTTTCACGGCTAGAGTTTATACTCGTGTATGAGAAAACCGAGTGTTAATAATTGAATAAATTGGATGCTTAAGAAATCACACTATACACACACACACACACACACACACACACACATACACACACACACACATACTATTCATTTGGATCATATTCAGTTACATTCATGAAGGTAACCATTTACGAGAATAAAATCGATCATATTTATTATTTCATCAGAGTAAAGAATTCAACAAATTACAAATGCCCTCTCAATGAGAGCTTATTACATTATCGAGTTCACAGCGAAAGTATAAAACTAAATCATAAAACTATCTTCTTATTCTTTCAGTATAATCTTCTAAAGGGAGATGGTCCTATAGGTCTTCAATCTGTACATCACCTACATCATTTGTATGATTGGAGAGGGTCAATGCCATACTCGTAGTAATGGTTATCCTTTAAGATTCACAATAATTCAAGAGATTCATAAAGCAATGTAAAGGTTCTAATATGTCTCGTACTCTACTACTATGAGAGGTATCGGTATGCGCAATCAATATATACATGAATACATGCCTAACAAAGTGTGTGCGGCTCATCATACATGTGAGACCCGTATCCTAGCCCATACCGTTCCGTAGGCTTCCACGGTCCTCTCGGTCGAATTCCGGCAACTCTCGGCTTGTATCCGACGTTTGCCCCACCAATCGATCTTGCCGAGTCATCGTATTTTCAACTCACCTAACCCAAAATTTGTATCCTAGTGACCGGAGAAGGCTATTTAGCCATGGTTCCAACGCCATGATTAGCGCACCAATCCGATACCCGAGCTAGAAGATGTGGGCCCATGTTCAGTTCGAGAAAATGCTGCGCATTTGCAATTCTGAGAGAATCTCCACCTAAATGTTACATCCATTAATTAATCAATCCCATCAGGGGTCAAGTACATGTCAAGTACACCATCACTCAACCCATCACAACCCATGCCTCTCTTACACAAAAATCCCAAAAGTCAACAAAATTCTTACACAACCCATCCCTCTCTCCCATCCATCACTCCATCCCATCTTCTCTATCTTATTTCTCCCTTCTTTTCCAAGCAACCCAAACCACAAGAAGAGTCACACGTCCAAGCTCTCCCAAATCTCCATGAGAGAGTTTGGTATGTGGCCCACTTCCTACCCTCTCATCTCTCATCTCAACCATCAAAACTTCATCGTCTTCCGTTGAAATCAAAGCTAAGGAGTTCGGCGTTCCATCGGACCAAGAAGGAGGCCAATAGGTGGGTGATCTACCGTTGATTTTCTATTAGAAGGCCCACTTGTGATGGGACCCATTTTATGTATGTATTGTGATCATGGAGGGCCCATAGACCACCATCCGATCTCTCCTTGTTCTCCTTCTCTCTCTTCTCTTTTTCCTTTTCTTGAATGGTAATGATGATGATGTGTGTGGCCTACCATGATGTTTACATCCAAGCTATCTATTGGTGGACCCCATCCATGTGGGACACACCATGATGTTTATATGCCATCCCAACCGTCCATCTAGAATGTGGCCCACCCCACATGTGTGGGTGGGGCCCTCGATGTGTTTAATCTAATCCACTTCGTTTATTCATCCAAAACGGTGTGGCCCACCATGATTATGTATTTTAATCAACGCCGTCCATTTGTTTTATCCCGGCCATCCAACAGGCTTGGATGATGAGAAAACATAAATATCATACTGATCCAAAATTGGTGGGGCACATCCAAGTGGGACCCACCGTGATGAGAGATATACCCACATCGTCCGTCCAGTGTCCCTAGACGCTGGATGTAATAGTGCAGTGTAAACAGACAGTGGGAGTGTGGCCAGCAGTAAAGTGTAATCTGACAGTGGAGTGTACTCGCCACTTGTAAAAGAAAAAAAATAAAATAATAATATATTTTGTATAAGGAGCTAGCCATCACGTGGGACCCACCTCTTATATATATATATATATATATATATATATATATATATATATATATATATATATATATATATATATATATATATATAAAAGCTACAACATGTAGCAGACAGGGTCCGTGGGACCCATCCACGATGTCCACCATATAGATGGGCCACACCGTGATGCGTGTGGGGTCTCCACTGTCCCCGGACGGTGGGACCCACCCCACTTGTGGGGCTTCCCTTGATGTACGTGTATGTCTAGGCCGTCTAGGGGCTGGACGTTGTGACATATTAAATATAATATTAATATATTATATTATATTAATATGATATATAATATATATATTATATATTATATTATAATATAATACTATATATATACTTTATATTAAATGCTATGGTGGGCTCTACGTGGAACCCACCTCTCTCTCTCTCTCTTTGAAAGTCAGCAAGCTCTGCAGGTACCACGTGATGTACGTGTACAGTGGGACCCACTCCAGATTTATGTGATTCATCCATGTGGCGTGGGCCCCAATGATGCATGTGCTTTATCTACACCGTCCACTGTTTGGACGGTGGGGCCCACCATGATGCATGTGTTGTATGTGAGATATCATTTTATGGCATGAGTAAAAGAAAGGGATCAGATCTAAAGTTCAAGCGGGCCCCATCATTGAAATAGTGGACCGTGACATCCGCCGTTCAAACTTCTAAGGACACTGAGGTTCCCACTTAAGCTGATATTTAGTTTTCACTTCATCTATCTTTATGTTAACTTATGAATAGGTCGGATCTCAAAAATACATAAGGGTGGGCCCGATTTGATATACATGAGGCCCATTGGCGTGACCTGATTTGATATACATGAGGCCCATTGGCGCGGCCCAATTTGATATACATGAGGCCCATTAGTGCGGCCCGATTTGATATACACGAAGCTCATTGGTGCGGCTCATTCAGATGTATTTTGGCCCATGGGCGGGGCCCACCCATTTTTATTGTTAGGCCCATGTAATGAGGCCCACTTGATATATGAGGCCTAATATTGAGGCCCGTGCGATGAGGCCCATATGATATATTTGAGGCCCAGGTGTAAGGCTCACCTGTTGTGTATTCGAGGCCCGACATGGTGTATATGTGGCCTTTGAGTGAGGCCCATTGCAATGTATATTAGCCCTTTCTGTGAGGCGTTGGGCCCACTATATTTTTGGCCCTATGTAGGCCACTCCTTGGGAGCAATGTTGGTTAAATGTCCACATTGATGGACAATGATGGTTGGATGTCCACATTGTGACTTTCTTCTAGGCCTTGTTAGGCCCATTCTCATCATTCTCTTAGTGGGTTAACCCAAATAAGTGGGCCCCATTCACCATGGACGGATGGATCCGTACTACCGGATTTGATATAACCATGGTTGAGGGCCGATCTTTATATTATGGTTGATCGGCTGCTCATCTATGGACCCCATCTTGTCTATGTGCTGGTTGTCGGTGTCGATTATCGATGTAGATTATCGGTGCCGATTATCGATGCAGATTATCGGTGCCGATTATCGATGCCGATCATTGGTGCCGATTTCGATTGTATAGGCCGGCCATCGATGCCGATTATGAGTATGTGACAACACCATCATGATACCTACACCTTGGGGCCCACCTAGGTGATGTATCTGTTGCATCATCCAGCATGGGATAGTGGGCCTGCCATGATGTACGTGTTTCATCCCTGCTGTCCACGTGGGACACAGGTGTTGTATGTGCCTTATATCCGGACCGTTTATGGGATGTGGACCCCACACAAAGTATGTTTTACCACACCATCTGTGGGAAGTGTGATCCACCTTGATGTGTGATTTCATCCACACCGTCCAGGGACAGGGGACCATCGTGATATATGTTCTATCCTTGTTGTCCATCAGTTTTCAGGGCCCACTTACTTTATGTGCAAGGCCCACCTGTGATGTATATTTGGGGCCCAACTTAATGTATGTTAGGCCCGCATGAGTAATTCATTGTGATGTATATTAGACCTATGTAGACCATGACGTCTGGGGAGATTTCGGGCATATCTTCATGCGACCACATGAAGACATCTTTGTGCTGCCATAAGAAAGCTAGCATTTCAGACCGCTGCTTAGGGTTTAGTGATGTTCCGAGCTGAACAGTTCTGCTCAGGTTTGCCTCGTCGAGTGGTACTTTCTCTAAGTTTTCTACAGATGAGTCTTCCACGGGTCCTCTGGAGTCTAGCATGTTGATGGTAAGTGCTTGCTTAACTGACCCCTTCTTGACTGCTATAGCATAACATCTCCAAACTTCGCGTTGATCGCCCTCGACTGGAAACTTTATCATCAAATGATAGGTAGAAACGACCGCTCTCATTGTGTTGAGAGATGGCCTGCCTAGGATGACGTTATGTATAGACGGTACGTTGACAACGAGGAAGTCCACCATAAGTGTGACTTGATGCTATCCTTCCCCTGCAGTCACAGGGAGGGAGATGCCTCCTTTGGAGATTACTCTTTCCCCGGCAAAGCCGTGCAAAGGAGTCTTCATAGGTCTAAGATGAGACCTTGGAATCTCCATTCTTTCAAAGGCTTCAGAATAAATTATGTCGGCTAAACTCCCGGTATCAACTAAGATGCGGTACACTTTGTGATTCGTTATGGTCATAGTAACTACCAGGGCGTCGTTATGCGGGTACTGAATTTCGTGCACATCTTCTTCCGTGAAAGTTAGACTACACGGGCTGACTCGGAGTTCCTTGGCGGGCTGCTCGGTCAAGTGGACGTAATGCTCCAGGTCGAACTTTCGAGAGTGGGCTTTTCGGGCACGATTTGAATCTTCTCCACCGGATGAGCCCCTAAAGATGGTGCGAATCTCGGCTGGCTCCTCCGTGGCGTTATCCGGCTGTTCTTGTTTTCGCTCTTCTTTTCGAGCGGTTCTTTCTCCCTTAGTATAACGGCGCAGATGACTCTTACGGATAAGGGTCTCAATTTCATCCTTGAGGTCCACACAGTCGGCCGTGTTGTGACCGTGATCCTGATGAAAGCAGTAATATTTACGTTTGTCGCGATGTTTCGGGTCGACCTTCATGCACATAAGCCAATTCAAAAGCTTTTCTCCTCGGATGTCCAGTAGAATTTGCTCGGCAGATGTGTTAAGGGGGGTGTAGGAATGAAATTTTTCCTCCAGCCTTCTGCTCGGGCGCCAATCGCGAGGGGTATGGCTATCAGGTCCCTTGCCGGACGACTGGGACTCCTCGTTCCTAGGCCTCTTCTCTTTAACGGTCGGGTCAGTTACTTAGACATTCTTACGGGCATTGGTGAATTATTCGGCATTGGTGTATTTCTGAGCTCTGGCGATGAGGTCGGTCAACGTCTTTGGAGGATTCTTCCCAATAGAGAAAGTGAATCTTCCCTCTTTCAAGCCGCCGAACATTGCAGAAAGTGCCATCTTATTGTCATAATCTTTCACCCGTAACCTCATTGAAGCGTGCGATGTAATCTTTCAGTGATTCCTTGGACTCTTGTTTGATTGTGAACAAGTGAGTATTTGGTTTCCGACTCTTCTTACCACTAATGAATTGGGTAAGGAATAATCGGCTAAGTTCCGCCAAGGATCAGATAGAGTTTGGCTTGAGTTGACGGTATTAGCCCCGAGCGGATCCTGTGAGTGTAATCGAGAACCCCCTGCACATCATCGCGTCCGTTGCTGTTTGGATTTGCATCCACGAATGATAAGCTTCCACGTGATCGGATGGGTCACCTGACCCAGAGTATTTGATGATAGGAGGTATTCGGAACCTCTGTGGCATCACCTCATTCATGATTGTTGAGGTGAAGGGAGACTCGGTCTCTTCCATCATTGCCTGGACGATGGCAGAAACTGACGACGGCTACTGCTTCTTTTTCAGTGTCAGGAATTTATCGTTGAGCTCTGCGAACCATTTTTCCCAACGGTCTTTGTTCTCAGCTACAATTTCTTGGGTGTTTTCTATTTCTGGAGTCCTCCTTCCCCTTCTCTGTTTCGACTGATGACGAAGATCCGTCGGTGCTAGGGCTGAGGTGACCGAGGCATTGGTCGGAGCTTGAGTGTTCCGAGCCGAGACTTGGATTTGGGTCGGGAGAGGATTCTAACCCGAAACCAGCGTCTGAGGGTGTTGAGGCGCCTCGGGCCTCATACTCCTCAGCGCAGAGTGAGCTTCTACGACCAAACCGATCGGCTAGGGAACATAATTTTCCAAGTCGGGCGTGGTTGTGGCTCCTGTTGCTGCTTCATCATGCTCACCTCATCGCGCAGAGCCTGTATCTCGTTCTACATGGCTCGATTGTAAGAACGCTGAGAAGACCCCAGGGCTGATTCGACATGAAGTAGTGAGGAAGAGTGAGTTTGGTCATTTGACTCTAGTTCCATAGCTATTACTTTCTTCTTTCCTCTAGCCATTATGCCTCAGAATAGGAACCTGACCTTTTGTATCAATTTCTCACAGACAGCACTAAAAAATGTTGATGTCAAAATCTGGGCGACTCTCCACTGTCTTTCGAACTCCGAACTACTTCAACGTCTCGAACCTGCACACTTGGAACAAGTAAAGGAGAACCTGGCTAAGCCAAGGGACCCTCCGATGCCTAAGTCAAGTCAAGAGAATTTGAGTTTAAGTGGGAGAGTAGTGAGAGAGCACAAGATGTTGCGTACCTATAACAATGGAGTCTCATTGTATTTGTACCTGACTATCAGATGGTCTAGGTCCGTTAATCTCGGCACGATTCACTCAATCAGTGGAATTTTTGGATCGTGGAGATATTGTTTGTAATCCAAAGATCGTGTGGTGTGTCGAGCGTATCTGCGGGCGATGTTATCAGTCACGTCTACTTAAGGTAGTTTCTTATTTCAACACATGGAGCACCCACCTTATGATCTGGCCTCGACTCGGTTCTTCTGGCCGACGAGGCTCCAACCAATGTATTTGTAAGCCTTCATTAACTTGTTACCGTATCCTAAGTCCGAGTCAAGCTCCGGCCTAAACTAATGAGCTTGGCCGAGCTCCGGCCTGAGCTAATGGGCTTGGCTTCATGCACATCGGACGATGAGAGGAACGTCAGCATATCCTGGTCGGAGCATTACACCTCCTATCTTGGTCTTAGATCGTTCTGAGCCGATTTGATCGCTAGCCTCGGAGTTAGGGCACCTTTATGACTCATTGGTGATGCATCACATTGGATGTTCGCATGTCCGATTGGATCAATATAACGTTTGCCCTCGGAATTATAAGGGGCTTGGATCTTCCCATAACATTCCCAATTTGTAATTTTATCCTACTATGCTTGATCTTCTTTTGTCAACTTGTGACAAAAAATGGGGAGAAATCTTTATATGGTGCGGGTGGAAGAAAATATGAATTTTTATGGAATTTTATGCCTAGTAGATATTTGTATGGTATGGTATATGTTCTATTTCTTAGGGGGAGTTACATGAGATACATACTAAGCTATATACTGCTGATTGTTACATCATCAGATGAACACAGTTGGTTACAGGGGATGATTATTAAATTTATAAGGCAACTTCAATCAATGTGACTCTTGTGGATGATTGTGAGCTTCAGCATATGTATGAATGTTAGTGGATATGTTGTGTATGGTGTATGTTTTGTCATGAAATTGACAAAGTGGGAGATTGTAAGTGCTTCTATGTTTAACACACACTTGGTTGTCAAATTTTGTGAGACAAAAGTGTTATAAATTAGATCGCAAGTATGGAATCGCAACTAGTCTACATGTCTGAAGATCAGCTCAAGATCGGTTTATCATCTTAAGAAGATGTCACCTGATTTCAAGACAAGTTAAATTATGTATTTGTTAAACAACAAGTGAAATAATCCTAGAGAAACCTTAGGTTAGGTACTTTAAAAAATTCATTCAGTTTTTTGTTATTAATAGTGTTTTTGCTCTGGAGTTTGGCCAACCTAACTTTAGTTCGACTAGCGTAACTTCTTTGGCTAACATACTTTCAAGTTCGAGTTAAAAATAAAAAAAAATTGTTAAAAATTCGGCCAGCTTAACCTAAAGTTCAGCCAACCCGAGTGAAGTTAGGGTCAAAATCTATCAATGCAAACTTTTGAAATTTGTGCGAATTCGGCCAGCCGAATTTTGGATAAATCTTATCCTGCGTAATCTGATAGCAGTTTGAACAAATCCGGTAGAATCCGACCAGCCAAAGATATTCTTAGGGTAGCCGAATTTCCAATGTCTTTAGCTATAAATAGAGGTATTCTCTTATTCTAAACTACAACGAAAAATCACTCTAAACCTTTTGCAAGTGAGAGAGAAGATCAGGTCCTTGACAAGCTAACTATGTGGTATTTATAAATTCTTTTTAAGCTTATTTAATTTCATTTCTCAAGATTATTTCAATCTTATTTTAAAAGAGTAGTCTATACTCCTCTTGAGATTTAAGATAATTGAATTAGTAACATTTGGATTTTTCATTTCTAAAAATCTTTAGAACTCCATACTCTTTTTGTTTGAGCGAATACTGCCTTCTTTACATACAAGAAAGAAGTTCTTCTACTACAAGCTTCGACTGCATCTTCAAATATATGTTTAAAAATAATTACTCTGCTTATTTTATTTCATTTAGGTTATTCTGAGATAACCTATGAAAATCTCAGTGGGTTGATTTGTGATAGACCGTACAATCACAAAATGGATTTTTGTTTGTGATAGCCCGTGAAAATTACAAAAGAAATTTTATCGTGGTGGGCCCATAAAAATCACAAGGAACTGTATGAGGTTATTAAGGTAAACCCACAAAAACCTTGTTACAGTTAAAGCCAAAATTATGAAGGTAATAATTTTGAGAGTGGAGTAAGTGTGATTGTTTTAAGCATCGAACCATCATAACTCCTTTTACATCTTTATCTTGACTCAGTTGAACTCGTGTACACCACTACCAACCACTAGCCGCCTGGCTGGTGGTAGCGTGACTGGCCAAACCGCGTCATGAGTTCCTGGCCATCTAATTCAAGTCAACCTTGGCAAAGGCATCTCTAGTGTAGGACAATCCTAGCATTCTAATTCGTGACCTTCAAGTAGACACGTGAGATACAAATACACCACAATCCTCATTCAATTTAAATATCAGCGCTGGGCCGAGTAGGAGAATAGAATTTCAGAGACATGGTCCATCCACGTCAGGTGACATCAGGGCCAATTATAGCTTTGGCCCACGTATAAAAATTAATACCAGATCAATGGGCATGAGAAAAACTTCAATACTTCAGACCCACCATGATATGTGTTTTAACTATTCTGTCGGCGTATTTACTCGTACCTTAAGGCGACCATACCACAAGAAAATAATGGTGATCCAACATCCACTATTAAAAACTTCCTAATGCGTGCTGAAATGTTTATTTACCATCCACCTGTTGATTCTGTCACATGCACATGAATAAAGGAAACGCACGTGTATCAGCTTCGTCCGGAACTTTTGTAACTTCCAATAAGTTTTTAACAGTGGGCATTGAATCACCACTGTTGCCTTTGGTGTGGTTTACCTAAGATTTAGATCTGTCTCATTTTTGGATTCATGCGGTCAAATGATATGTGAAAATAGATGAGAGTCTTGGATAAAATGCATAAACCATAATGAGACCACATAGCACCGTCCAGTGGCTACCCAACTGAGAAAGTCTTTGGCAGAAAGTTCATGCAGTGTAATGCTGGGCAGGGCCTACGGTGATGTTGTGAGAAATTTACACACTCAATCCATTTCGTGAGGTCATTTTAAGATATGTGAATGAAAACGAGATGAAACTAGAACTCAAGTTTGCCAGTAGAAAACAACGGGCCCACAATAACATTTATTTTACGTCCAATCAGTTCATAAGGTCACAAATATCTTCAAAAAACAAGTTCATAAGGTCACAAATATCTTTAAAAAACAAAATTCATATTAATCCAAAACTTCTGTGACCCAAAAAAGATCTCAATGGTAGACGTTGAATTCCCAATTGGTTTTTGCAGCGTAGTCGAAACTATCTTATTTTTAGTCTTAAGTCTTATGACGAGCTCACCAAATGAATAGACAGTTTCGATATAACACATACCTCGTGATTAAGCCCAACTTGCTTACGTCCATACAGCAGCTACATAACCGGCGTGAGGTACACCAGCGCCAATACGCTTCCAGGAAAAAATATTAAAATTCTGTAGGCTGATCTTGATGTGTTTACTATACCTAATCCGTACATCTGGCATGATCATTTTAAGGAATGGGAAGCGGGTTGGCTGGTGTATCAGTAGATTATTATCAAAAAATGAATCATACCAAAGATCAACTGGACCACACCACAAATAGCAGCCAAGATAATGATTTTCAATGCTAAAATTTTGGTAAGGCCCATCATAATGTTTATTTTCCATCTAATCTGTTTGTAACGTCGGAGAGACCTTGATGAAGAGGAAAAACAAATTTTATATCGATCCAAAACTTCTGTGAATCCTAAAAGGGTTTCAATGGCAGACGTTCAATCCCCCACCGCTTTTTTCAGTGTGGTTCACTTGATCGTCGGATCTGTTTTATTTTTCATCTCAAGCCTTACGACCAGCTTGCAAAATAGATGGGCGGTTTGGATATAACACATACCTCATGATGAGACCCACGGAACTTGCTGACGTCAATACATTACCTATACAGCTGATGTGTGTACACCACCTAAAAAGAGTAAACTCACGCCACGCAGTACGCTTCCGTTCTGCGGGTAGGTTTGGGATTGTGGTCGTAAAGGAGTGGAGTATCTGTGCGGTTAGGTTTGGGTTGTGGTTGTAAAGGAGTGGAGTATCCGGTTGGCTTTTGGGCCACCAATGCCTGGTGGGATGGCGGGAATTTTTCACGTGCGAATAGCGTATCGCGGGTTGAGCAACGGTGCATTGAGAGTGAAAGTAGTGGGGAACAACGGCTGGGATGCATGCGACGTATATATTTATAGATGGCCTGAGATCGCAAAAGCTGTGGGGCCTACCGTCATGCCAGCGAGAAATCCACACCATCCATCCGTTTTATCAGCTCATGCTTAGAAAAAAATGGATGAAGAAGAAAAACAAATATAAGATTGATCCAAATCTTTTGTGACCCAGGAAGGCTACAGTGATAGACGTTTAATCTTCCATGCTTTCTGCAGTGTGGTCCACTTGATCATTGGATCTGTCTTATTGTTGGGCTCAAACATAAGAACAATCTAAAAAAATAGAGGGACGGTTTGAATATACCATGTACCTTATGGTGGGGCCATAGAACTTGGTGACGTACCCCACGCTAGCCAGGTCGCAGGTGCGCGGTACAGTAGCAGATTGGGTGGTGTACTGCATGCCACTGCCCTGACTGATGTGGTACGCGGGGTGTGAAGACGAGCGCTGTCACTAGAGGGGAAACGGATTGGCTACTCCCCCTGCCAGCTCCGTGGCTGGTGGTCGGTGCTCTGTGGGCCCCACCATGATGTATGTGTTTTATCCATTTCGTTCATCCATTTTTACGTATTATTTTATGGCTTGATCCCTAAAATGAGAGGGATATAAATCTCAGGTGGCCCACACCGCATGAAAACAATAGTGATTGGATATCCACCGTTAAAATCCTCCTGAGGCCCACTATACTGTTTATTTGACATCCAATATGTTGATTAGGTCATACAGGCCCAGATGAAGAGAAAAAACAAAGATAAGCTTGATCCAAAAATTTCATGGCCCCCAAAATGTTTTTAATGGTTGATCCTCATTCAACACTGTTTCCAGTGATGTGTTCCACTTGAGATTTGGATATACCTTATTTTTGGACTCAAACCATAAAATGATCTCTAAAAATAGATGGATGGTGTGGATGAAACACATACGTCATGGTGGGGCCCACATAGCATCGACCACCAGCCATTGGCTGGTGTAAGGGGGAGTAGCCAATTTGTTTCCCAGTAGAGGTGGGAAGGATTCGACCCGACTCGTCATATCCGACTTGACCCGAACTGAAAGCCAGGGTTGGTCGGATCAAGTAGATCCACTCGGATCCGACACCCACCCAAGTCGGGTTTGGGTCATGTAACAACTCAATCCGATCCGGACTGGAATCGGCTAGTTTAAAGTCAGATCCGGACCGGAATCGGGTAGTTTAAATTCAAATTTTCTGTTTTTTTTTTCTTTTACCTTTATCTTTCTTCTACCTGAACCCTAACCCTACTCGAGCTGGTGCTGCACCAAACTTGATTGGAATCCAGGCCACTCAACATCCCATCACCCTATCTTCACCGGTCATCCTCGTCCATTCATCAGGTAGGTTCCATTTATATGTTTTTTTTTCCTGTGTATTTTTGAGCTCCCGCCCTGGCTCGGGACATCGGTCGTGGCTCGCCTTAGATTGATACAGATGTAGATTAGTTACTGAACACGATAGTGGGTCTCGCCCTGACTCGCTGGTGGACCGCACTTCATGGTGTGTCCCACCCTAGCTTGCTGGTGGTCCGGTGAAGCTCGGGACCTCGCTGAATCAACTGCAGCCAGCGTCCCGCCCTGGCTCGACCTCGCACTCGCACTCGGACCGACCTTCATGGTGGGTCCTGCCCTGGCTCGCTGGTGGTTCGGCCGAGCTCGAGACTTCATTGGCTTGGCTGCTGTGTCCTGCCCTGGGTCGTTGGTGGTACGGCCGAGCAAGCTCTAACCCTAAACCCTAAACCCTACCCTAACCATAAACCTAAATCCTAACCCAAACCTTAAACCCTAAACCCTAAACCTTAAACCTAACCCTAAACCCAAAACCTTAAACCTTAAACCTTAAACAACCCTAAACCCTTAACCCTAACCCTAACACTAACCCTTACCCTAAACCCTAAACCCTAACCTAATCACTAACCCTACCTAAATCCTAAACCTAAATCCTAATCCCAAACCCTACCCTAACCCTAAACCTAAATCCTAACCCAAATCCTAACCCAAACCCTAAACCTTAAACTTAACCATAACCCTAAACCCTAAACCTAATTCCTAAACCCTTATTCCTAAATTGCAAAAGTGTTTAATTTATTTAAAATTTTAAATTAAATAATTAGTAGTTAATTTGTGGAATTACCATTTACATTGCTCTTTGGTATCACCATTTACATTGCTTATTGCTTTGCTTATTGCTTATTACCTACTAGTTAGCTTAATATGTTTGTATAATTGTATTACATTACTTTTTTGCTTATCTTATTTTTTTTTACATTGTATAGTTAGCTTAATATGTATTACATTACTTTAAAAAAAAATTATGCTTAGCTTATTATTGTGACTTGTGGGTTAGATAATTAGTTATCCATTTAAGGATTTCTATGTGGTTATACATAGATAAAGTATTTTTCGTGGCATAGAAATCGCTCAAATTGTCTTATTTTGGATAGTTCAAGGTTAGATGGATAGTATACTTTCATATAACATATTTAAATGTTCATGCCTAATCTGCGATCCATATCCTCATTTTTCTCTGGACATATTTCTTCCTTTCATTTCTAATGTCAAATATCTTCACATTGCTTAGATATTTGGCTTCGGAATGTAACGGAAGATCAACTTATCTAGAGAGACATGGAGAAATGCTATCTGATTTTTGGCACAAGCGATTAAATGGAAATATGAAAGTATTAGAATCTATCCAACCTTGGATGAGTAACTAATTTAGCTTATTATTGTGACTTGTGAGTTGTGTTGTGAGTTAGATAATTAGTTGTCCATTTGAGGATTTCTATGTGGCCATACATAGATATAATGTGTTTTTAGTGGCATATAAATTACTCAAATTGTCTCATTTTGGACAGTTCAAAGTTAGATGAATAGTATGCTTTCATATAACATATTTAAATATTCATGCCTGATTTAACTATGAGTTTGGATCACCCTATCATGGTAAACTAATTATATAATCTTTATATCCGCTCGCACACATATCGAATTGAGATGCTGATCCGTTCATCATGTTCACCACCTATAAATATGCTTAACCCATCAACATGACTAAAATATAAAGAAATTACACATGTGAAGAAGTCACTTGATCTAACATTATACACATATTTTACCTCTTGATCACTCCAAAAACTACTTGTGTATATCAGTTTACAAAATCGACCGTACACCCACCTACATACACAATCAGAGTACTAACCATCAAGTTTTCCTAGTTTTAACACGATTAGAATACTTTTTGAAGAGAGCGCCCATTGCGGTACTAGATCATCTTGCTGGAATAATGGAGAGGGAGACAATGAGGCAACCATTGCTCGAGGATGAGAGTAATACGAAAATTAAAATATTTGCGGAAGCAAAGGAAAACATCGGATGAAAGAATGTAAGAATGATGCTTATATTAGTCGAGGTGATGGAGCATTTATTAGGGCGTTATTGTTATCTGTTAGAAATGATGTAGGAACACGTGTCGTAATAGGGTTCGGATCTCACTTTGAAAAATGGTAGTTATCGCTGACGTGCTGAGATGAATTGGCTGAGGATGGTTACCAGGATGTCGCCACGTGCAGGCAGTTAATATAGCATTAATGACGGGTCGCATGTTGCTTTCACCTTTTTCCGAAGGTGAAGCGACATAGGGGGCAATGTTCATCCCTATTGTCGCCATTTCTCGTGGGAACTAATCAAAGCTAGTTACGTGCAATTTGGATCAATCCATGTGGTGTATTTGAAGATCCGCAAAGATATACAGAGAGGATTATGTTGACAATATAGCTAGAATGCATCAGATGAGGTTATAACATTGTAAGCAGTTGATGAAGGAGTGGTTTTTCTAGAAGCGGTTATAAGATAAGTGGCAAGAATAGGAGTAGAGTAGGCCATAAAGTGTTGAATGATTATGGCAACTGTCAGAACATGGGAAGAATATGAATGATCAGGGTAAAGCTATAAATAGGCGAAGAATGCAAGAGGAAGATTTGGTCTCATACCAACCCTAATCAAACCAAAACATTATCTTTCAATTATTGGTCCTTTTTACATTTTGTAGTGTAAATTACTTTACTCTTTCTGCAAAGTCAATTATATTTGTTAATCTAATCCTTTACCTTCTGCATGTTGTTTACAGTCCGTAGTGTAATACATAGCGTTAATTAAGTATATGGTAATCTTAGCTATAATTTGAGTCCAAGTTCATATGCTCAATTCAGTTTTGCATCAAGAGAGGTGTTCCATAGCTGTCCTTCACAGTTGATGGTAAGAATCTCTTTCTCACATCTATTTTATATGTGTGGAAAAGTCTTTTAGTATTGAAGGCAAATGTATAACCAATCATTAAAGGAAGAACTTTACCATCAGAATATTGATTGATCCTGTTTACACATTGAGGGAGCCGTTGAATAAGCAGCCAATCTCATCAGATCTTGATCATATATTGAGTATCTACCTATCTCGATGCTTATGGTCATAATTGTTCCTTTAAGCAAATTCAATACTTGCACACCTGTATACCAATGAAACACACCTAGGGCCTGTTTGGATTCGTGTATTAGAACACAATGTATGGTATTAGGGGTCCTGATTTGACATTTACGGTGTTTAGATTGGAATTGAAATGCCTGGAATACTACACGCGCGAATACATTTAAAATTCAAAATTTTCAATCGGTGGTAGAGCGTTGTCATACGGCTTTGTTGCTAGGTGTACTCTCTCTTCAATGCATTGTAATATCGTGTGAGAGAATTCTGAGAAACGCAGAAGCTTATCTCCAGAGGGAGAACGACGAGTAGTCTACACCAACAGCTCCTACGATCATCACTACCATTGTGCATGCCGCCATTCTCTTGAGTAACTTCCCTTCCGAAGGTACTATTCCAGTAACAGTGGCCAGGTTAACCTCCTTGAGGAGCTTGCCGGTTGTAAATCGGGCATTTGCACCACCTACCTCTGAGGCGGAAGGGCGATCATACAGGTATGAATATCTCTCTTCCAGTTGGATTTGCGATCAGATTGGAAGTGTAACTACGAGCTGATTCATGGTTCAATGTTGCATCGCCCTCTTGGTTTGCAAAAGATCCTTGCTTGATGGCGTGTATACGGTCAGGCGTGTACACCCCTATTTGTCAACCCCTATTCCAAAGCTAGCTATGTCTATACCACTGATGGAGAGACTAAGAAAAATATCAAGTCGTCGAATCCAACTGGGGATTTTGTAAAATTTGTCTGGTAGGTGTGGACTATTGGAAAGGATGGTTGCATGCGACCCAGAATCAGGTAGTCGATTCTGTCCGTGTGTTGCAGAAATTTTGAAATTTGGAATGCTTTTATTTATAAAAACCCACAGTCATATAATCTTTGTAAAACCTTCTGTTTTTGGAAAATTTTCTGTTTTTGTAAGACTCTCCATCTACCAGGTTGATTTGTCTTTGAGGTATTACTCTGATAAAACTCCTTTTCTATTAAAATGCACTCTTTCGTATATGTCTACCATTTTCAGCAACAAAGTCCTTGTTAACTGTCTGGAATATAGTGTAGGCCATTTCCCCTGATAACATTGTTATATGCCTACTTACAATTACAACTGCAAGGTTATATGCGGCTATCCTGAGATTTTCAGTGGTAGCTTTCATATATTTCCAGCTTTAAACTTCTGGCTTGTTAAAATAGGTTGATGCCTTTGCATCAGTGTGTGGTAACATAGACATGATTTAGAAGGGTGATTGAATAGCTGAAAGGTCCTCTAAGAATATGTTTTCCTTATTCACTATTGTCTACATTTCTATATCAAGGCATGCGTGTTATCAGAGCATGCATTTTTTACTACCATCTCCTTAATCAAATGTTTTAATTGTCAAAACAACCCTAACCCCTAAAACTAATCATGCGCCAATGCAGACATTAGAAGTCTTGCAACTCTTAGTGCAAAATTTCCAACTCTCTACAATCTCCATTTCAGAGAACATGTATGTGAATATTGATTTTGATATTCCTATGTTTATCAGAATATATGATGTTCATTGACAGGTACTTAAATCAAAATAATTGTGTATATCAAAAACTTTAAAAGATACATGTAGACAGTAAATCAGGTGCTTCAAGTAATCGATGACGATCATTTGGTTAGATAAACAACTGTAAACACATATTCAGAGATTACATAAACACTACAAGAAACAACGCTTTTACTGACGAAATTTTTGCCGACGAAAAACTTTTCTTTGGTAAAAGTACAGTTTTACCGATGAAAATTTTTTTCGTCGGGAAAAGTATTTTAATTTTTAAGATAAAAAAATTTGGCGCTATTTTGAAAATTTCACGGTAAGACTTTTACCGACAAAAATTTTCGTCGGTAAAAAGCACAAAACCACTTTTACCGACGAAAATTTTCGTCTGTAAAAGTGTTATTTATTTAACTTACAAAATTTTCGCCGTGACTTTTACTGACGAATATAAACTGTCGGGAATAATATTTTTACCAATGAAAATGTTCGTCGGTAAAAGTGTTGTCTATTTAACTTAGAAAATTTTCGCCCTGATTTTTACCGACGAACCAAAACCGTCGGGAATAATATTTTTACCGACGAACACTTTTGTCGGTAAAAGTATTGTCTATTTAACTTCCTACTCTCTTGAAAATTTTTGCCATGACGTTTACCGACGAACCAAAACCGTCGAGAATAATATTATTACCGACGAAAATGTGCGTCGGTAAAAGTAGTGTTTTTAAGATTAAAATTTTTCCACTGAGAGTTTTACCGACGACTAGTTTTGTCGGTAAAAAGCATGAAACTACTTTTACCAACAAAAAGTTTCGTCAGTAATAATAATCTAATTTTTAACTTGCAAAATTTTCTCGCTGCCTTGAAAAGTTTCGCGGTAGGACTTTTTCCGACGAACCAAAACCGTCGGGAATAATATTTAATATAACACTTTTACCGACGAAAATTTTCGTCGGTAAAAATGTTATATTTTTAAGGTAATATTTAAACGATTTGTATATATATATATATATAATTAAAAGGTAATATTTAAATGATTTGTAATATCAAATGAAAAAGGATATTGAAAAGTTTAGAAATTTTAACTATGTTTGAGAACAAAATAATGCTTTTGAATAAAAAAATTGGCAATTTGAAATTTTTGAGAAGAAATTAAAATATGAGAAAAATTTTGAGATTTTGAAAATAAAAATTCAAAATTTGTATTTTAAATATTTTGTGTAATATTTTTATAATAAAAATGATATTTTGTTAAAAGAGAAAAAATATACATTTTGAAAAAAAAATATTATTTTTAAAAGGAAATTGAAATTTATCTGTGAAAAATAAAATTACTACATTATTAGGCACATCCACTAATTGAACCTTTAACTATTTTTGGATAATCTGATCAGCCTAGATTAAAGAGTAAATAACTTCAGATGTTTAAATCAAAATTCACTCAAATTGTTGATCAATTTTGTTTACCCAATATCTTTCTCATATGTAGCATGATCGGGGCGAGGAACTAGTCAATTAAGGGTAATGATCAGTAAAATAGAGTGAATGGACCAGACATGTAAAATTGGACAAATATTCTTGTCAAAATTGTGACCAGATATATGATTATGAATGTTTTAAGGAAACCCTTCTCCACTACATTTAGGTGAGTTACTCGTTACCCTTTCCAGAGTAAACTCTGTGGGGTCCACCATTATTTATTTCTTTTATCCACTCCATTCATCCATGTTAACAGATAATTTGAGGTCTAAAGAACAAAAAAGGAAGCATATCCAAAGCTCAAGTGGATCACACCACAGGAAATAGCGTGATTGAACCTCTACCATTTAAAATTTCTTGGAGCCCATAGAAGTTTTGGATCAAGCTGATGTTTGTGTTTTCTATTCATTCATATATTTTTGATATTATGAACAACCTTTAACCATTTTTGGACAATTTGATCAGTTCAGATTGAAGAGTAAATAACTTCAGATGTTTAAATCAAAATTCACTTAAATTGTTGATCAATCTTGTTTGCCCAATATCTTTCTCATATGTAGCATGATCGGGGCGAGTAACTAGTCAAATTGAGGGTAATGATCAGTAAAATAGAGTGAATGGACCAGCCATGTAAAATGGGTCAAATATTCTGGTCAAAATTGTGACCCAACTTATTGACACCCTGAGAACCTAAGAATTAATGTTAGTAAGTTTTGTGGAGCCCATCATGATGTGTGTCGAGCATCAACACCGTGCATTTGATGTGTCCCCTTTAGCTTATAAGATATCTAAAAAATCATCCATATACGAAAGTCAGGTGGGCCATACCATCTAAAACTATGTGAAGGCATCTTAAAAAATATAAAAGCACTTGGTGGGGCCCACATGAGTTTTGAATGCGACTGAAACTGGGTCTGACCCCTCATCCAAGTAGGACACACATAACGAGTGGGTTAGATATGTGAATCACATTTAGGTAGGCCCAATATATGATTATGCAAGTTTTAAGAAAACCCCTATCCACTACATTTAGGTGAGTTACTCATTACCCTTACTAGAGTAAACTCTGTGGGGTCCACCGTTATTAATTTATTTTATCCACTCCGCTCATCCATGTTAATAGACAATTTGAGGTCTAAACAACAAAAAGGAAGCATATCCAAAGCTCAAGTGGACCACACCATAAGAAGTACTGTGATTGAACCTCTACCATTGAAAAATTCTTTGAGGCCATGGAAGTTTTGGATCAAGCTGATGTTTGTGTTTTCTCTTCATTCATATCTTTTTTATATTATGAACAGGTTGAATGACAAATAAACATTACTATGGGCCCAAGGTATCAACGATGGAAATCATTATTCCACACTATTTTGTGTGGCATGAGATTAGGATATAACTCATTTTTGTTCATATATCGTCAAATGATCTATAAAAATAGATGGACGGCATGGACGAAACAGATACATCATGGTAGGGCCCACGGAGCATCAACCATCAGCCATTGGCTGGTGTCAGGGGGAGTAGCCAATTTGTTTTGGATGCAGATTGGATACTGATAGGTTAAGCAGCGAGAGTGCTACTGAAGTGACGTCACCTAATGCTGTGGATCCCACCATGATGTATGTTTTATATCCACACCGTCTATACATTTTTACAGATCATTTTAGGGCATGATCCAAAGAATGAGTGAGATCTAAACCTCGAGTGGACCCCACAACAGAAAACGATGGAGAGAATGATGTCCACTGTTAAAAACTTCTAAGGGCCACAAAATTTTTTGATCAAGCTGATACTTGTGTTTTCCCTTCTTTAATGTATGTTTTAACTTATGAACAGGTTGGATCTCAAATAAACATCACGGTGGACCTTAGGAAGGTTTCAATGGTGGGCGTCACTCTCCCCACTATTTTCTATGGTGGGGTCCACTCCAGCTTTCCATATACCTCATTCTTTGGTTCATGTACTAAAATGATCTCTCCAAACATATGGACGGTGTGGATACAACACGTATATCACGGTGGGGCCCACATAACTTGGTGACATCACTTCAATTGAGAGCCTCGCTGCTCAACCTCAGTAGCTAATCCACGCGTGCCCTAATCCTCTCTATCCTCCCTGTCTCTCCCTAGTCTCCTCCCTCTCCTCTCTCCGTCTCTCTCCACCCACGATTCCCCCCTCTCTCTATCCCCTAACCTCTCTCTCTCTTTGAGTGTGTTTGATCTAAAGAAGGGAGTAGCTGAAACGATGCCCTCCCTACCCATGCACGCCCTCTCTCTCTCTTGAAGCTCGGTTGAAGACTAATTCACGAACGCTGAACGCGAGGTATCTCTCTCTCTCTCTCTTTATCAATCTCTCTTAATCTCAATGTTGATTTAGGAATTTGGGGATTTAGTAATTTGCGGATTCTCGATTCGATGTGGACCCCTATTTAGGGATTTGGGGATTTTAGGGCTTACAGATTTGGGGATTCCTGATTCAATCTCTCTCTCTCTAAATCTCTCTCAATCTCCAACAGAAATGTGGGATATGATGATGGATGCCCGCTAGTTGTTTGATGAAATCTGTGCACATCACTGCGTGACTGAAAATTTCACATACCATTTTATTACTCATATGAACTTTTCTGTGCTTCCTAATCACACAACTCCAAATCCCAAAAAATAAGATTGATTGAACAATATTAGTGGATGCTTCTTTGCTGAAACAGGACTATTGGAATTTTGTTTTTTGTTTTTCATTTTTTTTTTTTTGGTTTTCATTTCAACTGTTGCTAGATGTGCACCAATCTGATGTTTCGGACAATTAAATACAATTTTTAGTTCACAATACATCTAAACTTGGAGCCATAATTTGGCCAGTTTAGTTTGAATTAATTGTATGCCATGCGTACTCAATGTTGCCATCGTATGCAGTTCTCAATGCATGTGTATCATCCACAAAATAGGGACAGATTATCGATTTGGTGTGATTTTTTGTTGTGTTTTCATGCACCAGTTAACTGAAGTGGGAACATACAGTTAAGAGATGATTCGGCCAATTACTCTACCTTTGTCAATTTATGATGCTTCCCTTCAATTTGTAGGCCCATGTGAGGCACAGATTCCTTTGGTGATAATGACATTGGATGACACACATGCATGTACTTTAGAGATTCTAGAGTCAAATTCATATTTTGGTATGAAGTCAACACAAGTGAAACTGCAATTGATGGTTGATGCAATTGACTTTGTGCAGGTATTGTTAGGACAAATATGGTTGATGTAATTGACTTTGTGCAGGTATTTTGGAATGAAGTCAACACAATGAAACCAAGTGAAAACATACCATAGGATAAATGGTTAAGATTTCCAAAAGTGCTATCTTGTTCTAATTTTCAAAAGATTTGTATGAGATGATGCATAACGTTTCCTCTCTTCATTGGACCTTTGGCAAAATCATACACAAAGGTTTCATATGCTTTTTGGATGGAATGGTACTGATGTTCAAGGCTATTTTGTAGGGCAAATGAATAGTAATGATTAGTTTGTTTATTACCTATTCTTGAGCTGATCTAGTCTCGTATATCTTCATCTCTTTGCGGTAACTTCATATCTTTTCTCCTACATGCAGCTACACTGTCTTTACAACCACTTTCTTAAAAGAAAAAAAGAAAAAAAAAAGAAAAAAAAAGGAACTATTTTATGTCTCTATAAATATAACATTGATTTTGGTTTCCAATGTGAATTAAGATGGTAGCAACCCCACTTTGGTCACTTCCTATACAGGGAATTGATGAATTGCTATATGGTTCAAGCGAGCATCCAAACACATGATATTGATTTATCTAATATAAAAGATACTAAAAAAAGAAGGTCCCCCTGCTAAAAGAGAACTATGTTGTACAACCACTTCTCCCCTCTTATGCTTTGCAAACAGCTTCCTAACTCTCTCTATGTGCATTGCACATGCTAGCTCTACTATTGTAAATAATGGATAAATTAGTCCTCTTTTTATTATTTATTTAATACTTGTTTGGGTAAGCCATTTATTTAAATTAAAATATAAAACAAAGAAAGTATAACTAGACATCAGTTGCTCCATGACAATACCAATGCAAATGTATTGTTTGCAATATAGTTCCAATGTTCGAGGACATGTTTCAATTTGCCAAACTATTAATGTGTTTCCCTTTTTGCTTCCATATACTAGGAATTGATGCACTTGTGGGCAATCAAAGTTTCATCTATTCCAAGCTTGGCGATATTCTCCTTTGAAAGCCTTGCAAGAGTGGATTTCATGTAAGTCTAACATTATCAAATGAAAATTTGCTATTTGAGTCAATGCTTACCCTTGATAACAATGAAGTGGGGATTTTCTTTCTTTCTTTCTTTTTCTTTGTTTCCTCCATTTAGGTATTTAATTGGGAATATGCTGACTGGGCCTATACCTGGATGGATCATAAAGAAATAATAATCTTACTCATCAAACTGATTTCCTTAAATGCAGGTGGGTTTGCACTGAAGAAGCAAATGCTGGATGACAAAAGATTCTCCAAAATGCATCTGAATTTGCAATGCCTCCTGCAGGTATTTTCTCAATGTCTATACACATTGCCTTAGAGAAAAATATGTACAAAAGGTGCTTACCCAATCACAAGGGAAGCTCACTAAATAGGAAAACTCCACAAACATCACTATTTGTGGCTGCACCTAACACATGTGGGACATCTAAGCTAACTGTAAGGTGTGACTGACTGTGCAGATGACCTGGTCCAGAAATCAGGTGGATCACTCATTAGTCTGATTTTAATATTTTCAATGATTTGTTATATTTAGAATTTGTTGAAACACATTAGTCTGATCTTTTCTTGCCATCCTGGGATTGTATGAAGCCTCGCATCTTGCATCTTAGTTATCTTTTTTCAATTTGCTTCTTGAGCAACTTAAGCAGTCCTAGCTGTCTTACTTATCTATTTTAAGGAAGTCTTGTACTAAGAAAGATTTGATTCACAACTTAGAAAATCACAAAGCAACAATATTTTTGTGAATTCAAATTCCTCATGTTTAAAGTAACCTTGGATTCAAGCATGGCTTAAACTGAAATTCCTTCAATGCAAAAGAAAAGAAGAAGAAGAAGAAAAAACTTTCTCTACAGTCATCATTTCATTTATCTGATATTCAGTTGTAGTAAAGACGTCTTTTACTAAAAAGATTTGGACGGTGGGAAGTTTTTGTGAACTTGAATTCCCTATGTTTGTTTAAATAATGTTGTATTGCTCAATGAAGTTTTCTTTCCTTGCATTTCTCTAGTTTACATTCAATTCAAACAGGCCTTTATGGTACAGTCGCTTTACCTTTTAATTCTTTGTTTGGTGCTAATGAGATTCTTATATTGCCAAAATAAATAAATAAATAAATAAAAGGAAAAGAAAAAAAGATCTGTTTTGGCATCATTGCCATTTAGAATCCAACAAACAAACAGTTAGCTAGCACAAATTTAGAGATCCTCTGAGATTGGAGGATCCCAACTAACACTTTGGATGCTTTTCAACTGAATGTGGTCTGCCGTTGTATTTTCTTGTTAACTTTCAATTCCTAGATTGGGGTCAAGTTGTTTTATTTATTAATTTCAGGAAGGGGCATTCCTTTCTTGTTATGCTTTGTGGTCTAATTCCTTTTTGTTTGGTGCTAATGAGATGCTTATACTACCAATAAAAATATGTAAATAAATAGAAGGAAAAGAAAGAAGGAAAAAAAAAAGATCCGTTTTGGCATCATTGCCATTTGGGATCGAACAAACATATAGTTAGCTAGCACAAATGCAGAGATCTCCTAGCACAAATGCAGAGATCTCCTAGCACAAATGAAGTCAAGGAGTAATTAACATTGATTTTCCTTTTTGTTTTCCTTAACTCAATGATTATAATCATTTCTTGTTATTAATTAGATTTCTTTGATTCATTACACTCAATTCAGGTATGGTTTGCACCAATTCAAGAGACTGTACATTAAGCATTCAATATATAAGACTGGTGTGAGACTGATTAGGCATTTAAATGTGTTGCAGGATGTTGTTTGAATTGCTTGTCCTAACAGGTGCACAAGTTGGGATGGATTGGACTTCTATCTTGAGAAAACGCTATGATTTTAGGTAGTTATTATTGTAATGGAAAGTTAAAAAATTAAAAGAGAGAGAGAGAGAGAGAGAGAGAGAGATAATGAATTCATGGAAAGAAATGTTCTTTATCATTAGGGCTGCTTTCGCCGGGTTTGATGCAGAAATTGTCGCCAACTTCACAGAAAGACAAATAGCATCAGTGGCCACAGATTGCAATCTAGATTTAAACAAGGTTTGA
The DNA here is from genome assembly GCA_030180095.1 of Magnolia changhungtana. Lineage (NCBI taxonomy): Eukaryota > Viridiplantae > Streptophyta > Magnoliopsida > Magnoliales > Magnoliaceae > Magnolia > Magnolia changhungtana. Next base: position 3,094,394 of record JASAUF010000630.1, on the reverse strand, counting down.
GGTGCTGTCAACAATGCTAACAGAATCCTCCAGGTCAGATTGTTGATTGGACCTGATTTTATTTAAATGATCTTGATGATCCATTTTATTTAAATGAGCAGACCCGGATGTGCGTCAGAGCTATCCGGATGTTGAGCGGGGGTCCCTGGAAGGTGGGAACCGCTGTTATGACCATGATGAAGCTGTCTATTTCCTATGGATAACATTGAAATGACCTGACCATTTGGACAAGCCGTGTTTATGTATTAGCTCGAATTTATTGGAGCAGACCCGATGTGCGTCGGAGCTATCCGGATGTTGAGCGGGGGTCCCTGGAAGGTGGGAACCGCTGTCATGACCATGATGAAGCTTTCCATTTCATATGGACAACATTGGAGTAGCCTGGCCATTTGGACAGGTCGTATTTATATATGTATTTGCAGGGACCACACCCTTAACTTATAACCTAAACCTATTCTCAAATCCCAAAACCTATAACCTATAACCTAAACCTATTCTCAAATCCCAAACCTATAACCTAAACCTAAACCTATAACCTATAACCTAAACCTATAACCTAAACTCAATTCCCTAAATTCTAACCTACAACCTAACCTAAACCTATACTTATAACCTAAGCCTATTCTTAAATCCCAAAACCTACAACCTAAAGCTAAACCTTAACCTAAACCTATAACCTATAACCTATAACCTAAACCTATAACCTAAACTCAATTCCCTAAACTCTACCTATAACTTAACCTAAACCTATTCTCAAATCCCAAAACCTATAACTTAAACCTAAACCAATAACCTTAACCTAAACCTATAACCTAAACTCAATTCCTAAACTCTAACCTACAACCTAACCTAAACCTATACTTATAACCTAAACCTATCCTCAAATCCCAAAACCTATAACCTAAACCTAAACCTATAACCTTAACCTAAACCTAAACCTTAACCTATAACCTTAACTTATAACCTAAACGTATAACCTAAACTCAATTTTCTAAACCTTAACCTATAACCTAACCTAAACCTAAACCTATAACTTGAACCCAATTTCCTAAACCTAAACCTAAATCTACACCTAATCCTAATCTCAACTCCCTAACCTAAACCTAAACCTAAACTTGAAAACCCAAACCTAAACCCGATCCCGAACCCGAACCCGAACCCGATTTCCTAAACCTAAACTTATAACCTTAACCTAAACCTATTCTCAAATCCCAAAACCTAAAACCTAAACCTTAACCTATAACTAAACTTATAACCTAAACTCAATTCCCTAAATCTGTAACCTATAATTTAACCTAAACCTAAACCTATAACCTACACATATAACCTAAACCTAAACCTATAGCCTAAACCTATAACCTTAACCTAAACATAAAACCTAAACCTAAACATAAACTTGGAAAACCAAATCTAAACTCGATCCCGAACCGGAACCCGATTTTCTAAACCTAAACTTATAACCTTAACCTAAACCTATCCTCAAATCCCAAAACCTATAACCTAAACCTAAACCTATAACCTTAACCTAAACCTAAAACTTAACCTATAACTTAAACCTTAACCTATAACCTTAACTTATAACCTAAATGTATAACTTAAACTCAATTTCCTAAACCTTAACCTATAACCTAACCTAAACCTAAACCTATAACCCGAACCCGATTTCCTAAACCTAAACCTTAACGTATTCTCAAATCTCTAAACCTAAACCTACACCTAATTGTTCACTCCCCAAGTGCAGGGTTGTGATGTAGTAATAACTCGGTAAGACCGAGGTCGAATCCCAAGGGACTGATACTTGTACGCTTTCTAAAAATAACCAGATCTAGGACTAGGCTAAGATGAAATCTAAACCAATTATGATTTGAGGAATAATGGTGAAATAATTGAACTAAAATTTAAGAAAATTCAGAGAAGGGGAAACTAGGGATTCAGAGGATCCACTTGTAAAGATCAGGGAGATCTTATGCCTGTATTACAAATCAGGAAAATTAACTGAACTGCCATTGATATAGGTTTCAAGAGATGAAAGGTGTATGAATTAGAATGGATTCCATCACCAAACCATGCCCGGGAGACAAAGCAAACAACAGAATTAAACTAATTACCAACCAATCAATGTATGAAGGTTAGGAAGGGTAACATCCAACCATGCCCGAGACGATGGTGAACAACAGGGCTTCCGACGTCATAAACATAAAAAGAAAAAAAAATATGCTCAAAGCCATTGCAGACCCATTGTAATTTCAGGTCCTACAACACCATTAAAGACTGAAAACATTCCCTTAATTAAACCCAAATCAATATCAGATCAGTCTAAACAAAAGGCACAAGCAAAGAGGCCTCCCATCACGCTACAAGCTTCACCTCTTAGCCCTAGCTAAGAGGTTTAGCCTATAAACATGTTTAGGCTAATCTTTTAAACAAATAAAAAGAAAAAGAAAACAAAACATTAAAAACTTAGAACTCCCTGTCTCTCTCTCTCTCTCTTCATGTCCTGCCTAAGCCTCTCCCTTCACGTCAGATCCCAGACTCCAAATCCAGATACCCCCTCGGCTCCCCTCTCTCTTCCTTTTATAACAACAACAGGAGAAACCTTGGAGAAGAGAGTCTGCGCTGGAAGAGAGTTCGCAGCAACAGCGATCTACTCCCTTACGCGGCTAAGTTCGTGACTTCCAATCTCCAATTTTCCTCACATGAAATCCGTAAAATTTACGTCCTCTGGGACGCTTTTGGACGAGGAGCATGATGGACGGGTCGATCTTTCATCTCGATCACCGTTGATGGCCCGCAGTCGCTGCAAAACCCGGATTTTCCGAACGCGTATAACGCAGTCTTACGCCGAGAACTGGCGTCGGTGGGGCCCACCCCTTTCGATATCCACGAAATCCACTCCGTCCAATGGAATGCTCTCAAAAAACCGTTCAGGAGTGTCCAAAGTAGTTTGATTTAGATGTGGTCCACCACAGATCTCACCCGACCATTCGTTCTCCGTTTAACGGTTGGGATCTTATACTAGATTGCATGGAAGAAAGGTGACACCTAGGTGAAGGTAAATGGGACCTGTCAGAGCAAATGAACGGCTTGGATTATTGAAAAGAGTGGTGATGGTGGCCCACTGAGCTTCGTCCCCTAAACGCAGTCTGCGCGTTTCCGTGATGGTCGGTGGGTCCTCGATCATCATCATATGAACAATCCATGCCGTCCATTTCATTCTCCTCGAAAACGTTCGCACTTGATTTTTCTTGATTTTTATGCACCCATGGTATCGAATCTTCTAGCCGTCCGTCTTGCGTTTGATCATAGGTTACTTGTGTGCGCATGCATGGGCCGAAGATTGTACCTGGACATGGTATTGGCCACCCTACGGAGCACATGGATGGTTCGGATCATCCGTTTGGGCGACGGATGTGGCTAACACTGTGATCGGCCATCGACCTATACAATGCGGGACTTCTCTCTGGGATCGGGTCTTACGACCTTTGACCGGATCTTGATCCGGCGCACGTCCGGTGCACATGCGAAGTGCTTAATGTGAAGTCCTTTGTGATGTTCGTGAGAAATCTCGCTCTCGTCCATCAAATTTGACACACTAGTTTAAGTGGTTGAGACCAAAGTTGAAGTATATCCGGCCATCGTGAGCCCCAAGTCGAGTTTTATGGGCATTGCATCCGTTAGGCCACTTCCAGTGCAGATCCATCGGTCAAAATCGACGTGTACGGTTTATTTATGGTCCCGAAGTCATGTATGGAGTTTCTGGGCCGAACGGATGGTGGGAACCCCGTGATCTTGCATTACGGGCGTCCTTCGGCCACTTGAGCTTCGAATTTTCTTGGATCTCGGTGTTGATTTTGGTTCACTGGGGTCTGTCCCTTGCTCTGGTGACTTTGGAGTGCCAAATTCATGCTTTTACTATCAGTTTTCAGTCAACGCTCCTGATTGAATCCTGCAACAAAACACAATTAAAACCGGGCGTTAAACAGTATTATACCCGTAAATCCTGGTAATAAATGGGGTCAAATATGTAATATTTGATCCTCAACACTAATCCTAATCTCAACTCCCTAACCTAAACCTAAACCTAAAGTTGAAAATCCAAACCTAAACCCGATCCCGAACTCGAACCTGATTTCCTAAACCTAAACTTATAACTTTAACCTAAACCTATTCTCAAATCTCAAAACCTATAACCTAAACCTAAACCTATATAACCTTAACCTAAACCTAAAACTTAACCTATAACCTAAACCTTAACCTATAACCTTAACTTATAACCTAAACTTATTACCTAAACTTAATTTTTAAACCTTAACCTATAACCTAACCTAAACCTAAACCTATAACCCGAATCCGATTTCCTAAACTTTGAACCTTAACATATTCTCAAATCCCTAAACCTAAACCTACACCTAATCCTAATCTCAACTCTCTAACCTAAGCCTAAACCTAAACTTGAAAACCCAAACCTAAACCCGATCCAGAACACGAACCCGATTTCCTAAACCTAAACTTATAACCTTAACCTAAACCTATTCTCAAATCCCAAAACCTATAACCTAAACCTAAACCTTAACCTATAACCTAAACCTATAACCTAAACTCAATTTCTTAAACCTTAACTAATAACCTAACCTAAACCTAAACCTATAACCCGAACCCGATTTCTTAAACCTAAACCTTAACGTATTCTCAAATCCCTAAACCTAACCTAAACCTAAACCTATAACCCGAACCCTTAAACCTAAACCTTAACGTATTCTCAAATCCCTAAACCTAAACCTACACCTAATCTAATCTCAAAACTAAACTCGAAAACCCAAACCCGAACCCAAACTTGAATCCGAACCCGAACTCGATTTCACGAACCTAAACCTTAACCTATTCTCAATTCCTAAAGTTATAACCTATAACCTATAACATAAACCTAAACCTAAACCTAACCTTAACCTAAACCTAAAACCTAAATGTATTCTCAAATCCTTAAATCTAAACCTACACCTAATCCTAATCTCAACTCCTTAACCTAAACCTAAAACTTGAAAACCCAAACCTAAACCCGATCCCGAACCCGAATCCGAACCCAATTTCCTAAACCTAAACTTAAACCTTAACCTATTTTCAATTCCCTAAACCTATAACCTAAACTCAATTCCCTAAACCTTAACCTCTAATCTAACCTTGAACCTAAACCTATAACCTACACTTATAACCTAAACCTAAACCTATAACCTAAACCTTAACCTATAACATATAACCTATAACCGAAATTCAATTCCCTAAACCTTAACCTAAACCTAAACTTAAACCTAATTTTAAAACCTAAACCTAAACCTAAAACCTAAATGTATTCTCAAATCCCTAAACCTAAACCCACACCTAATCCTAATCTCAACTCCCAAACCTAAACTTAAACCTAAACTTGAAAACCCAAACCTAAACCCGATCTCGAACCCGAACCCGATTTCCTAAACCTAAACCTTAACCTATTCTCAATTACCTATACCTTAACCTATAACCTAACCTAAACCTAAACCTATAACCAACACTTATAACCTAAACCTTTAACCTTAACCTAAATGTAAAATTTAAACCTAAACCTAAAACGTAAATATATTCTTAAATCCCTAAACCTAAACCTAAACCTAAACCTAAAACCTAAATGTATTCTCAAATCCTTAAACCTAAACCTACACCTAATCCTAATCTCAACTCCTTAACCCAAACTTAAAACTTGAAAACCCAAACCTAAACCCGATCTCGAACCCGAACTCGATTTCCTAAACCTAAACTTAACCTATTCTCAATTACCTAAACGTATACTTATAACCTAAACCTATAACCTAAACTCAATTCCCTAAACCTTAACCTATAACCTAACCTAAACCTGAACCTATAACCTACACTTATAACTTAAACCTGTAACCTTACCCTAAACGTAAAACCTATAACCTTAACCTATAACCTATAACCTAAACTTAAAATAACTTAAACCTATAACCTATAACTTAAACCTATAACCTAAACTTAAACCTAAACCTAGACCTGAACCTAAACCTATATAACCTAAACCTATAACCTTAACTTATAACCTATAACCTCCGCCTTCGTCTTTGTAATTTTTTGTATTTTTATTTATGCTATTAAACTTATATGTATTTATACGTGAATGAATGTGATGTGGATAAGATTGTTTGTGTTTGGATGAATGTAGTTTATGTTTGGATGGATTTACTATTTTGGGTTTATGTGGATGTGAATATGATGAAATATATTAACAGGTGTATATTAGGAAGAATATTCGTGAAATTTATTATAACAAGTGTATATCAGGAATTTTGTGCTGTATATTGAAAAAAAATTGAGACTTTTACCTATGAAACCATTCGTAGGTACAAGTTTTGTAAATATTTTTACCTACGAAAATTTTCATAGGTAAAATTTTTTACTTATTTTTGACCAACGAAACTTTTCGTAGGTAAAAGTTATCTAATTATTTTTACCTATGAAAATTTTCGTAGGTAAAAGTTTTTTGCTTATTTTTTACCGACGAAATTGTTCGTTAGTAAAAGTTTTGTAATTATTTTTACCTACGAAATGTTTCGTCGGGAAAAGTTTTTCACTTATTTTTTACCGACGAAAATGTTCGTCGATAAAAGTTTTGTAATTATTTTTACCTACGGAAATTGTCATTGGTAAAAGTATTTGTCGTATTTTTTACCGACGACAATTTTCGTCGGTAAAAGTTTTGGAATTATTTTTACCTACGAACATTTTTGTCGGTAAAAGTTTTTTGCTTGTTTTTTACCGACGAAAATTTTCTTCGGTAAAAGTCTTATCTTTTTCGACGATTCCAATTTTTCATCGGTAAAAGTATTTCCCGACAGTCTTTTACCGACGAATTTACCGACGAAAATTGTTGTCAGTAAACTCTTTACCTACGAAAAAAAAGCTTTTAGCGACGAAAATTTTCATCGGTAAAAGTGGGTTTTCTTGTAGTGAAATAACTGTAAACAGATATTCTGATATGCTTAAATAATTGAAAACACATATTCATGTATGGTTACATAACTGTAAATAGATAGTGACATGAAAGCTTAAATATTTGTAAACAAATATTCATGCATCAAAATTTTTTTTGACAATCTTGATTCATGCTTGTAGACCCTGAACTTGGAAGTTCATGATTGGATGTATAAGTGTAAACATATTCATTTATATTTACATAACTATAAACAGATATTCATGATTCAATATAAAAATGTATATTTGATTCATGCTTCATTCAACTGTATTTAGAGATTCATGCTTCATTTAATTGTAAAAAGAGATTCATGCTTCATTCAAGTGAAAAAAAAAACTGTAAATAGATAATGATTTGGTTTGCATAAAAACAGATGCATCACATACTTTCTAACTTCTTTGTTGTGACTGTTAAATATTATTTGCATATTTTTCTATAATTTTTATTATTCATTATAATTTCCATTCAGATAAATTTCATCTACAATAATTTCATGGCTTTCGATAGCGGGAAAATAGTGATGAAAGGTCCTTTGCTAGTGAATGGACTGAGAGTGAAGTAGCTACAGCATCAACAACCATTGCAGCCTCTACATGTGAGATGGACGCTGTTGAATATTATCACCGTTATTATATTAAGGCAAATTAGAAGGATGGTCACATTGAGAGGGATAGATTTGTTAATGGGATAATAAGAAAAAGCGATGTTGATTATCGTGCGCAGCTGAAAATGTGCAGCGACAATTTCTTCGAATTATGTTCATTATTGAGAGATCACAAACTCCTATCCGATATGATGACATATAGTGTGGAAGAGTAGGTCATAATGTTCTTACATACTGTTGGACACAATATGTGTAATCGTGTGATTGATCATTGATTTACAAGATCTGATGAGATTGTAAGCAGACATTTTAGTATGGTGTTGGATGCTATTATAAGTCTATATCCAGAATATGTGAAGTTTCCTGGATTACACACACCTAAAGAAATATCCGACAATCTTCTATGGAGTGTATACTTTCAAGTACTATTATACAAGTGTTGAATGTCGTAGGTAAGAATTATACATGGTAAAAGGAAGCAACTGATCATGTAACACACATTTGATTGTTGGATTACATCGGGGCCCTATACGGCACCCATATCTCGGCTTATTTGCGAAAAGAAACGAGCTCAACTTTCAGAAATAGGAAATGATTTCTGTTTTAAAATGTTCTTGTTGTATGTACTTTCAATATGAAATTTGTGTATATGCTTGCTGGTTGGGATGGTTCCGCATCCGATGCACGTGTTTTACAAAATGCATTAACCCGTCGCCCTAATTATTTTCTAGTTCCTTATGGTAATCATATATAGGGGGTGTTTCTTTACATTTTAAGAGTTTATTTATGAAACATAACTGAAACATATGTTACAATGTGTAAGAAAATATTATGTCGTTGATGCTGGATATGCACATTCGTCCAGATTTATGGCCCCCTATCGAGGTGTGCGATATCATTTGAATGAGTTCTGGACTGGAAGAAAGCTTGCCGATAAAAATGAACTTTTCAATTATCGCCACGCCCAGTTGTGAAATGTCATAGAGCGTCTTTTAGGCTTTTAAAGGGCTGCTTTCCTATCCTACGTACTCCTCAATTCAAGTTTAAAACTCAAGTTAAAATTGTTATAGCTTGTTGTGTCCTTTATAATTTCATTCGTGTTAGTGGTGGTGACGGACTGGCTGAGGAAGTAGAGGAAGTGGAGATAGTACAGAGGATGTTTCACCATCCCCTGTAGAGATAACTAGTATGCAGGAAGGACGAGCTTTATCTTGGGTGACGGATCGCGGTCGGGAACAGTAGGCGAGGGAAAGAGACGAGATAGCTGAGAGAATGTGGAATGACAGTCTTCCATGTACCAGACAACGTATTTAGTTTTCACTGATTATGTACTAATCTGTTATGTTTATAGCAGAAATATTTTAACTCATTTTTACTTTTCGTGTAGAATTTATGGTTAGATAAACTGTAAACTTTTTATGTTCCCTTATGAATCATTAATTTTTTGCATCTTCCGAATGCTCCTATCATATTACTATTAATTTGTTATGGTTATAGGTCAAATGAATTTCCTAAGGAGCACCACGAAGGATCCAAGGAATAAAAACGTTGAGTCATCACCTTCAAATAGGGGTGATCATCTAGCCATAAGTCCAAGATCACCAACACAACTTCCTTCAACTCCAAAAAAAATTGTCACATCCTCAAGGAAAGGGCCCTCACCACCTAAGGCGTAGGATAGCCTCTACTAGTAAAATAAGTAGAGTACAATGGTTCGACATTATGGACAATTCGTTGGTAGATGCCTTGGTTAAACAAGTCAATCTCGACCTTAAGAGTGATATCGGGTTTGAACCCAAAGCCTACAAGGCAACCATCAAAGAAATACATGATAATCGTGGTATTTTACTTGAAAATCGTTATATATCTAATCGCCTGCGGATCTTGAAGAGGTTGTATTGGGCTATAAAGGACCTGCTCGATGCATCTGATTTTGGGTGGGATGAAGACAAAAAGATGGTTGTCGCTACTAATGATGTCTGGGATGGATATATCGCGGTAGGATTTATGAATTTTTTTTCTTTTAATTCAACAAAGTTTTAGATTTTAATATATGATGTTTAATATATTGTCTTTGTATGTACAGTCACACCTCTATACTGAACGAGTGCGTGGAAAACACATTGACAGATGGAATGACTTGGCATTTATATTCAGCAATGAATGTGCACATGGTTCATTTGAAAGCATGCCTTACTCTTCACCTATTTCAGGGAAGCGGCGCAGTCGTAACGAATTAAATTCTGATGACGACTCAGATTAGCATGCTTCTAATACTATACGACTATCATCCGATGATGAGGATGATCAGAGGCCCACTCCCCACACTCGCGGTGTTGATCAATCCACAAAAAGGGCTATGGGATATGACAGAAGCCCAATGGAGACAACGTTAGGATATCGTCACAGTCGCGCAGATGCAAGTGACAACAGCCGCCATAGGAAGGGTAAGCCGAGCGAACAAATAGGGGACATGACGGGGGAAGTGGCAGAAGTTGTAAGGACCTCGACCATAACTATGGCACAGGGCAAGAGCATGACGCGTGTGCAGTGGCTCTCGGGGATACTTGAGGACGTGGATAGTCTTAGCAGTGAGGATCAAATTCGAGTTGCAAGGGTGCTGCAGTCCGATTTAGAAGTGTGGGGTATTTTATGAAGATGAGACACGAAAGAAGAAAGGAATGGATAGAAAAAGTTATCCTTTTTGGAATGGCCAGGAGTGAATTTGGGTCACTTATCATATATTTATTGACAATGGTGTTTTGGACATTACTTTCTTTTTGCTGGATGGGTGTGATTATTGTTTTATCCAAGCCATACATGAAGCAATTTTTTGGGATTTAACTTTAATATTGTGGATGTTTAAATTGTTGTTGGATCAGCAATTCTGATGATAATCTTGACCTTCCTATATTGATTGTGTTGTATATATGAGAATGTTGCAGGTTTTAATGCAAGTTAAATGGGTCATGTTGCAGGTTGAATGGATCATGCAATTCGTGCATGGTTCATGTTGGTTAGTAGGAATTGTGGCAGTTATGCATGGCTATTGAACTATTCCAAAGTCTGCTTTTAATGTTACAGGTTTAACATTCTTACTGCTACACTTCTAGCATCAATCATCCTGCTGGTCAGAGAGTTTTGGTTCTTAGTTTTGTTCTGATAGGCAGATAATCTTTACAATTCTGCTACTCAGGGAGTTTTGGTTCCCAGATTTGTTCTAGTAGGCAGATCATCTTAACATATTTGTACTGATATAGTTCTGTTACTCAGGGAGTTATGGTTCCCAGATTTGTTATGGTAGGTAGATAATCTGCACATATTTGTACTGATACAATTTGGTACTCAGAGAGTTATGGTTCCTAGACTTGTTATGGTAGACAGATAACTTTTATATATTGCTATTGATACAGTTCTGCTAGTCTGGGAGTTTTGGTTCCTAGATTTGTTATGCGAGACAGATAACCTTGACAGGTACTTTTGAGTGATACAGTTCTACTGGACAGGAAAACCTGGTTCCTAGATTTGTAATATTGGTTAAGTTGTCTACCACTACTAATAGTTGGTTTGGATAATATTGACAGGTTAATGTTGAATTACGGTTTCTTATTCACAGGATTTCCGATACACTCTTGTTTTGAATCTTTCGATACGTACTATTGACATCATATCACTGAATGAGAGCTATTTGAATTAGTTTCATAGTGATATACTTCTGACCTTGTTAATCTAACATACCATCAATTGCATTTGATGAGGTAGACAGACAACATTCATATATTGTTATTGATACAGTTCTGCTAGTCTGGGAGTTTTGGTTCCCAAATTTGTTATGCGAGACAGATAACCTTAACAGGTTTTGGAGTGATACAGTTCTACTAGATAGGAAAATTTAGTTCCTAGATTTGTAATATTGGTTCAGTTGTCTACCACTACTAATAGTTGGTTTAGATAATATTGGCAGGTTAATGTTGAATTATTATTTTTGATTCACAAGATTTCCAATACACTCTTCTTTTGAATATTTCGATAGGTACTATTTACATCATATCACTGAATCAGAGTTATTTGAATTAGTTTCATACTGATATACTTCTGACCTCGTTAATCTAACATATCATCACTTTCATTTTGCCCGCTTCTTATTCAATTTGTCAAGATATTTGCTAGACATCAATCTCCTTTTGCGCTGACAAACCGTATGGTTACTAATTGCAGGAAAAATGGAGAAGTTCGTGGTGTTCATCAGAAGGAAACCCGGGATATATAAGTCATGGGAATAATGCAAGGCACAAGTTCACGAATTTTGTGGGTGCAAACGTAAGTATTTCATGTGTTGTGAAGATGCCATGATTGCATGGAATCAATACAAGGTTGGTTGATACGCTTTAAAAAATCGTACGTTTTAAGATTTGATAGTTAAAGCAATGATTATTAAATCTTACTAGTATAGTATTAACAGAGAATATGCTTTGTTTTCTATTTCATTTAGGCCATCGCCATCGATAGAGCAGTCGAAGAAACACCTGGAGGTCAGCATGTTCGTGCATCAAGTCGTCCCGCGACAATGGACAGTGGGACGTATGTAGCTTCACTCATAGAGCAAATCGTAACAGGCGACATTGGCTCAGAAGAAGACATGCATGAAAGGGTGGCAATTGGTGGTGTACGAACAAACTAGTCATCGATCGTCCTCTTGTTGGTTTGCTGCTCAGTCTGTTCATATTGTTTGCGGTTAACAAGAAGTTTATTTTGTCATTGTTTACATGACTTTCTAGAGAAGCCGATTTCAGTTTGAGTCTGAATCTTTTTTAGTTTTGGAAGACTGTTTTAAAGTAGTTTGTTAAGGATCGTAATGACATTTTTTTTGTGTGTGTGTGTGTGTGTGTGTGTATATATATATAGTATTTTTTTGGGAACATACTACATGTATCTCTTTTCCAATGACTTTCATTCGGGTATAAAAAATCTGTTCAGATGTGTGATGTGTGTTTTATTTATTCCATTGCATATTTTGTTGTGATTTTTATTTTAAAATTATGCATCAAATTTTTCCTTAATGTATGGCACAAAGGTGGCCTAAATCAAGTTCCGTTAGCTCCTAAAAAAATCGATGGATGGTGTGGATGAGCACTGACCTCATCGTGGGGGTCCACAACTGGCCCCCTATTTTTCGGACGGACGTTTCTCGCAATATGTTCCTGCGCTGGTAACCCGGGTGGGCCTTACTATCATGTTACTTTGTAGATTAGAGCCCTCCATCGGTTGCTTTTTTTTACACACGCACACACCCCCACACACACGCCACACACACACACACCCCACACAAGCACACCGTGGGATTTCACCACCGTGGGTACTCGAACCCTTGACCCGGTGTTGAAACTCCAGCGAGTTTACCACCCGGGTAAGAGTAAGGACCCCCCTCCATCGGTTGCTTGATTTTGTCACACTTAATATCGATAGGTGGGCCTCATTAACGTGAACCCTATGGATGGTTGGATGGGATTACTCAAAATCGAACATGTTGGACGGCTAGGATTAATGATATCAACTGATGGTGAGCACCAGCTCGATTAATGATATCAACCGATGGTGGGCACTAGCTCTTATGAAATGGACGTTGATTTTTTATTATTATTATTTAAATCATTCTATACAGTTGTTTTATGATGGCATAATATGCAGGCCTAATACGTAATATCCAAATATTACATAGTACAAGAAATTGTATACTTGCCCGAACAATAAGTCCTATCCAACCAGTTCATAAGGTCACAAAGACATAGATGAAAGGAGTACACTTTTTTTTTAACACACGACCACACACTCATGCCGTAGTGGGATTTGGAATTTCACCACCTATCCCTCAACCAGGTGTTGAAACTTCCGTGAGTCTACCACCAGAGTGAGAGCAAGAACCCGTTGAAAGGCCTACACAAATATCAACTTATCCAGAACTTTTGTGGCTCATGAGAAGTCATTAGGATCATGCTGTTTCCCGTGGTGTAGTCCCCATTAGAGTTGGATCTCCTTCACTTTTTAGGATCATGCCTTAAAATGAGCCGTCAAAACAGATGGTCGGCGTGGATTTAATATTCATACATCACAGTGAGCGCCACAGTCAGGGGCGGCTCAACATTTTTGGGGGCCTCAGGCAATTCATAAAAATGAGGCTTTTTAATTTAAAAAATAAAAAAAAATTAATAAATTCAAAATTAAATCATAAATTTGCTTCTTGTCTTTTTAGATGCAAAATTACTAATTAAACTTTTGTATTCAAGTTTATCCAATAAATCAGTTTCGATAGATAAAATTGCTAAACCGTTCATAAGGTGAATCCTAGATGGATGAAAGGAAAACATAAATATCAGCTTATTCAAAGTTTTTGCCGAAATGGTGAGGCCAATATCCACTTTTTTTACTGTCTCACAACTTGAGCTTTGGTTCTACTTCATGTTTTATCTAATATTCTAAAATGGGATGAAAAAAGGGATCAACGAAATAGATATAACACATATAATAATGTGGACCCTTCAGAACTCAGGGCTGCAGGAATCCCTAAAGTGGTCTGCACGCAATCCGCAATCCGCGTCTATTGTGAGAATAATGAATTTAGAATTGTATAGTACCCTAGTAGTGTTATAGTTAATAAATAGGCACTCCTAGATTGTTAATATAGCATATTTTGACTCCATCCAAACCGTCCAAATTAGGTGATCCATTCTAGAGAGGCTAAATTACAAAAAATCCATTGATTTAACTATTCTATCTTCCAATTAGTGGGAATTTGTATGTTGAATTCAAATAATTTGTTTAGTGCACAAGAATCAACCAATTAGGAGATCCAGCTACTGTGTTTTTGTTTTTGTTTTTCATGAACCATCTAAACTGGGCCCACTTTTATATCTGTTTAATTTAATTTAAAAATATTCAAATGTTGCAATTTCTCAATGCATGTGTATAGATTATCAAATGCTATCAGAATATTAAAAGCCTGTTCCTATAATACGGTGCGTTCATAACTAGGGGCCCTTAGGCGATTGCCTCACCTGCCTACCCCTTAGAGCCGCCCCTCGCCACAGTCAGGGATCTACCCTAGCGGCACCTGTCACTCCATACGCAATCCCCCGTGCTAGGGAAGCGGATTGCGTAGTACCTTAGTACGGTCGGCAGACTGGGTCATAACTTCATTTATTCATTTTTCCGCTCTGTCTAAACTCCGTGGGTCATAACTTCATTTATTCATTTTTCCGCTCTGTCTAAACTCCGTGGGTCATACCTTCGTTCTTTCTTTTTTACGCTCTGCCTTATACATTTTAGGGGTGTATCGTAAAAGTGAAGGATATCCAAAGCTCCAGCAGTCGACACCACAGGAAACAGTACGATTTGACCATCTGCCGTTGAAAAGTTGTTGTGTCTTTATGATCTTATAAACAAGTTAGATGATAAATAAATATCAACGTGGGCCTTAAGATTGTTTCAACGGTGAAAATCAATACTTCCATTGTTTATGTGGTATGGTCCACTTTAGAGTTAGCGTGGGATATACTTCAATTTTTGGCTCAATACTTAAAATGATCTTTAAATATAGATGGACGGCGTGGATAGATCACGTGCATTCACGGTGGGCTCAATAAAGTTTACTCGGTACGATGAGAGCATACCGAGTTACTCACCACGCAAGGATGTTTTATCGGTGATAATCATTGTCCCACTTCTATTTATGGTGTGGTCCAATTAAGTTCAGGATATGAATAACTTTTGATATCATGCACTAAAATGATCTTGAAAAATGGATGAACGGTGTGGATATAATAAATACATCATTTTGAGTCCCATATAACTTTGATCTCCACTTCGCACGACACGTATCCACACCAGCCAGATCGGTGGTGTGTGGTACACCACCCAATCCGCTTCCAGCAAGCATTGCTTGTTTTATAGTCCATCTACGCCCTCTCTTCAATCCCACCTTCCCTGCTAAACCGACGCACCCTTCCTTAACGTGCGCATCCCATGGTGACTCCCAAGAAACCCCACGTCGCGATCTTCGCATTCCCCTTCGGTGGCCACGCCACCCCTCTCCTCTCCCTCTCCCGTCAGCTCGCCACTAACGCCGCAGACGCCAGCTTCTCCTTTTTCTGCACTCCCAAATCCAACGGCTTTCTTTCGTCGATCGCCACCGCATCCGGACCCCTACCCAATCTCAAGTTCTACGACGTGTCGGACGGTCTGCCTGAGGAGTACGTTCCGCTCGGTAATCTGCCGGAAGAGGTAGAGCTGTTCATGAAAGCGACGCCTGGGAATTTCGCAAATGCGTTGGAGGGTGTAGTGAAGGAGATGGGAGAGGTTACCTGCTTGCTAAGTGATTCGTTTCTGTGGTTCGCGAGACATATGGCGGAGGAGAGAGGTGTGCCGTGGGTTACGTTCTGGGTAAGCGGAGCTCGGAGTCTCGCGGCGCATTTTTACACTGAGCTCTTCCGGAAAAAGATAGGGACCGGACCTGATGGTAATAGATCAGATTCTAACATTCTTCCTTGTTTCAGTGTACGAGGATAGTTATCTTGGTGGAAGCGGATTGGCTGGTGTACCATACACCACCCATCTCGCTGCTGCGAAGACGAGAGCCGATGATCAAAGTTATATGGGCCCCACAATGATGTATTTATTATATCCACACCGTTCATGCATTCAGCGAGATCATTTTAGATCTTCAGACCAAAAATGATTGGTATACAAAGCTCAGGTGGGCCACACCATAGATATCAGTGGGACAATGATTCTCACCGTTAAAACAATCATAGGCCCACGTAACGTTTATTTTCCATCCAATTTGTTTATAAGGTCACACAGAAATGGATGAAGAGGAAAAAAAAAAAAAATCATATTAACCCGAAATTTCTGTGACCTCAAAAGGGTTTCAATGGTAGACGTTCAATCCCCTGCTGCTTTTTGCAGTGTGGTCGAATTAATATTTGGATCTTAGATCAAGCCTACCTACGAGCTCGCCAAATGAAAGGACGGTTTGGATAAAATACAGAGTCGGGATCCTCTGTTATCAGGTCAACGGAGAATTCCTCTTACCCTAATGGTTTGGCATTTTTTTAGTGAGCGGTGACGTGGACCAATGAGGATTAGGGTAACAGAAATTCTCTGTTAACCTGATAACAGAGGATCCGGACTCACATGGGACCACAGAACTTGGTAACGTCATCACACTAGCCTGACCAGTGGTGTGTGGTACACCAGCCAATCCGTGATGTCTGGGAGAAATCCACCCCGTTAATCCGTTTTGAGAGATCATTTTGGAATATGCGACTAAAAATTGGATGGATTGAAAA
Source organism: Magnolia changhungtana (assembly GCA_030180095.1). Lineage (NCBI taxonomy): Eukaryota > Viridiplantae > Streptophyta > Magnoliopsida > Magnoliales > Magnoliaceae > Magnolia > Magnolia changhungtana. The sequence continues at coordinate 3,077,425 of JASAUF010000630.1, read as the reverse complement.
CTAGAGTGTATCACGCGAGAGGAAACAGTGAAGATTTAGTGACCATCAATGAAATATCAACCGCAAAAGCTTCTTATCAGGCTATTAATTAATTAATTAATTAATAATAATATTATTATTTTATAGTTTCACCTTAACTCAGTGGAATGACCTTATAAACGATTTGCATCGGATATAAACATCAAGGTGGAGCCTGAAAGGTTTCAATGGTAGGAAATTGTTTCCCCAATTTCCCTCTTGCGTGGTACACTCGAGTTTTGGATACACCCCATTTTTAGTCTCATGTCCTGAGATGATCTTGCAAACTGGATGGACGGAGTAGATTTCTCCCCAACATTAAGGTGGCCCCACCTAGCATACCAGTGCAGGAACTTCCTGCACAAGGATTCTGGGTGGGGTCCACTGCAATGTTTGTGAGAAATCAAATCCATCCATCCGTGTTTTGAGCTCATTTTAAGACATTCTACCAAAAATGAGTACGATCCAAAACTCAAATGGGCCATAGGTTATGAAACAGTGGGGAAAGGAATGCCTACCATTGAAACCTTCCTAGGCTTCACCTTGATGCTTATGTGCCATCCAAACCCTTTATAAGGTCATTTTCACTGAGATGAAGTGAAAAAACTAAAAGTTTAGACCGATACAAAAATTTCCTGGCCATATAAATATTTCAACAGTGGTCACTAAATCCACACCATTTCCTCTTGTGTGGCCCATTTGAGTTTTGGATCCTCCTCATTTTTGGTCGAACATCTTAAAATGAACTCGAAAAAATGGATGGACGGATTTGATTTCTCACAAACATTGCCGTGGGCCTCCACCCAGATTCCTTGTGCAGGAACTTCCTTCCAAAGGCTTTCCCAGGAAATCCGCGTCCTTTCTATCTTGGTTGGGCAACCTATCATCATCGTCCATTTTCTTTCATTCACTGAGATAATTTGGAAAATCATATCCATCCTTTATTTTTCTTAATTCTATATAGTTGAGTTAACCTACCATCCATCACAGTTTTAAAGATTTTCTCTATTTTCATTGAACATATCTCAAGTCAAGCCGCTGCGGCTCATCAAATGATAACTTCCTAATTTATTGAGTACGCGTGACATCGAACCATTCTAATAATGGTTGGCCCACCCATGAAAATCAAGTACTGCATAAATCAGCCCTATGTATAAAAACCGATTTCTAGCCATTGATAAATACCAATGTATGTGTGGTCTAATCAATGAGTGGGTATGGTTGATTTTTGTGCGAGGCAATCTTCATACCAAAAGAAACATTTTGGATGGGTCGGATGTCATACGAACATGAAAGATGGAAAGTTAATCATAAGGTGCTCCGTTACTTATATAGTTCAAAATCAGGCTATATTTGACTTACCTGAAGCCTTCTAAACAAATTACACTTAAGTTAGCTTTTCAAAAAGCTACCTCATTAATTAATATAATTATCATTCTAGTTCTTCATTACTGCAGCTCAAATAAGTCAGTGGCTTGGGTGGGCCCACCATGATGTTTATGCAAATCTACCCTCACCACGAAGTGGGTCACCCCATGATAAGTGAAGAGTCCAAAAAATTAACTCCATTTTGTGATTCGAGTAGACCACGTGACCGGTTGATTCTGGAAATAGTATATAGAATAACACTCGCTCTCCAAATTGTTTTCACTATGGTATGAATTACAAAAAGATATGATTTAAGTGTGAACCGTTAATTGAGATCAAGTTCGTTTTGACATCCATTAAGAGAACATGTGATAATTTGTTGAATTTTTTTAATTAAATAGAATATTAAATATAGTTGATTTTACTCTCACGAATGTTTACCTTCGTAAATGTAACTGGATATGATCTAAATAGAACAAAAAAGATATAATTTCGAAGTATCCAAATTTTATATTATTACACTTGAAATTTTCGTGGCTTGAGGGTAGGGCTGTACACAAACCAGGCTAGCCCAATTAATTCGCTCGACTCGGCCTGAAAAAGCTTAACTTGGCCCGACTCGGAATTGAATTTGGGTCGGAACGGGCCATTTTCTTCGACCCGAAACTGAGTTCGGGCCGAGTTCAAATAGGTTCTAGTTTGGCCCGACTTTGCCCGAAACCCGACTCGACCTGGCCCTACTCAGCCTATATATATATATATATATATATATATATATATATATATATATATATATATATATATATATATATTCCTAAGTTTGGGCTAGTTTGGTTGGTGACCAGGCTGGGCCGGGCTAGGTTGAGCTCAGTTCGACTCGGTTCGGCCCGATGTACACCCCTACTCGAGGGTTCTCTAAAAATCAAGGGTGGACATTAATCTCCTCATTGTTTCCTTCGATGTGAGCCATGTCATTCAAAGTGCATCACGTACAAATCATGAAGGGCCTATCAAAATCAACGGCAACTTCTCATGTAATTTCTTTTACTTTATATAAAAATTCTCTTCACATTGTGATATTTATAATGTAAGATCTATTTTAATCATTATATGTGTTATCACAATTTAGCCATAAGTAAAAAAAAATAAAAAAATCAGATTAACCTATGACGTAGGTGGACCATACAAATATCCTAACCAGATAGTTCCACACCAAAAAATTCATTAACTTAGTTCTCATTTAACTTGCGCGGACACGTGGCAGTGTTGGCGACACGGCATGACGAACCCCTGGACTTCGTCCCTGGCTTCTCTGTGCTGCGAGTAGGAAACCTGCCTGAAGGAATTGTCTTCGGCGACATAGATTCCTTCTTCCCGCGCCTCCTCCACCGCATGGGTGAAGAGTCGGCACGTGCAACGGCTGTGGTCATCAACACCTTTGATGGCTTGGATTCCACCATCCTAACCGACCTCAGGTCCAAGTTCCACAGCTGCCTTGCAGTCGGCCCACTCAACCTCATCTCCCCACTCCTATCAGACGATTCTCACGCCTGCCTCACGTGGCTCGACCGCTTCGCCCATAACCCTGCTTCCATAGCTTACGTTAGCTTTGGTACGGTGATGAGGCTCACGCCCGCTGAAGTAGCGGCACTAGCTGAGGGTCTGGAGTCGAGTGGGACCCCTTTCTTATGGTCCTTGAAGGATAACGAGGGTTTGCCAGCTGGATTCTTGGAACGGACGGCTGGGATGGGTCTCGTTGTACCGTGGGCCCCACAATCAATGGTGCTGGGCCACGTGGCTGTTGGGGTGCACGTGACGCACGGTGGGTGGAATTCAGTGATGGAGAGTATTGCGGGAACGGTGCCGATGATCTGTTACCCGACACTCGCGGACCAGAAGCTGAATACTCGGTTGGTGTCTCACGCGTGGCGGATTGGGGTGGAGGTGGATGGTGGGGTGCTGACGAGGGATGGGGTGGTGAACTCCATCGAGCTAGTGCTGAGGAAGGATGAAGGGAGGGTAATGAGAGAGAGGGCTTGTAAGCTGAGAGAGTTGGGTAAGGAATCTGTTCGAAATGGGAATTCGGTGGAAAGTTTCAATACGCTGTTGGGAATACTAGTCCCTAGCGGTTGAAAGGCTTTTTTTGCTTCCTTCTTAGTATATGAAAATTAAGGTCATTTGGGCTATCTTTATGTAATTCAATAAGACCTTTTTAAATAAGAGCTGCAGTAATAAGACTTTTCTTCTTCTTCTTCTTCTTTTCGTTCTTGATATTCACAAAACTATCCTCAGATTAATCCCCGACCGTACGTGAGGATGCCTTGATGTTTCTGAGAAATCCATGCTGTTCATCTGTTTTTCCAGCTCACTTTAGGTATGGACTAAAAAAAGAAGCATATTCAAATCACAAAGTAGGACACGATGACTTAGGGAGTTTTCAACGGTGGTATTGCCCTCATTTTTTGCCCGGGAATTTTCAACGGTGTTCATTCGCCATTGTTTCCTGTCAATTGGCTCACTGGATGTTGGTATTGCCCTCATTTTTGTGCCTAGTACATAAAATGATATGGAAAAATAGATGGACAAGGTGGACTTCTCAAAAACATCCTATGGCCTGACAAATATTTCAACGGGATGCATTCAATTTCAAATGTTTCATGTTCGTTTGGCCTTCCCGTTCTCTAGATTAGCCTCATTTTTTGTCCCACTCCCTGAAATGATGTGAGAAAAAAGATGGACGGAGTGGATTTGTCACAAACATCATTATAGCCTACTAATGATCAAGCAACTCTCACCCATGGACCTAATGGCCGCAAAACCTTGGGCTGCCTACTTTTCTGTTGTTAGAAATCCACCCTTACATCGGTTTTCTCAACTTAATTTAGGGCATGAGTCTAAAAATAAGGTAGATCAAACGCTAAAAGCTAAAAGTGGTGCTAGGATGGCAAAAAGATGTTTCAACGGTGGCCCTTACATCTCACTATTTCTTGTTATATAGCCCACTGGAGGTTGGTATTGATTTTGTTTTTGGGTTCATGCCATAAAATGATATGGAAAAAACTGATGGCCGGGTTAGATTTGTTTTTAAAAAAAACATCACATGGCTCCATAAATGTTTCAAGGGTGGGCATTTAATTTCTACTTTTTCATGTTCATGTGGCCCACTTGAGATTTAGATTTGAACAATATTTAGGCCGATTCCATAAAATGATGTGGTAAAATAGATGGACAGAGTAGCTCTACCTAAGTTAAGCAAGATTGGCCCTTTAGAGTTAATTATGTCCAACAAACCTCTTAAATGTCTAACAAACCTCTAAGCCCCACATTAATTAACGTTGATTGCGATGCCAGCCCCACATTAATTAAACGTTGATTGCGATGCCAACCCAACTCGGACTGTCCATCTGTTTTTCCAGCTCATTTTAAGGCATGAGCCCAAAAATGAGAAAGACCAGAAGCTGAAAATGAGCCTCATGGTGGCCCAAGATGTCTCAGTAGTAGTCATTCAATCTCACTTTTTTCTGTCATCTAGCTTACTTGATCAGGTCGATGGCCCTAAAAATGGTTGATTATATAGAAAAACCTCTTTAGGTTATCGATGGAACCGTCGATTTCAACAAATCAAGAGGAATGGGTAAAAGGTGGAATGTGGGGCCTACCTTCAATATTGGTCGTTCATCATGTGGGCCTACCATCAATCTCAACTGTCCATCATGTGGAACTCCCCTTCATTGTTCACCATCCCATTATGTGGGCCCTTCTTCAATGTTGACCATCAGTCCTGTGTAGCCCACCTTCAATATCTGTCGTTCATCACATGACCCACCTTCGATATGATGTTGGTGTAGAACAATATTCTTATTCCTATTATTATTTTTGTTAGCTTGTTAGTACACCCATTGTCAGCTCACACTTCACTGTTAGCCACCCCCACTAGGGAATGGATACCAAGACCTCAGTGTTGAACAATATTCTTTAATACTAAATAAAAGTTGAATAGTCCATTGCAATATACATGTACTTATTAATGGTAGGCTATTAAACAATTGATTATTTTAAAACAAATAAGTATAGTATCACAATTCATGATTCAAAATTAACATAATCCATTAAACATAAAATTATAATTTTTTTCTCTACCACATTGATTCCTGAGTTACTTTAAAAAAAATAATAATAAAAAAAATAAATAAATTTATTTTAGCACAAGGACATTTATGCATGAGCGTAACTATTTGATCATCTAACTCAAACATTTCAACAACAAAAATATTCAAACTTATATGTAAAATCATATTATACTTACAATTAAAGGGGTGCAGATTGCTCCCAAATGCGTCAACTGCTTATCTCCTCACATCGAATCAATTGATCACCTCTTCTTTGAAGGCGCAGCCACTGGTCAGGTTTAGAGTCATTTTTAGCCATTTTTCAAGATTTCCAGCACCTCCCAGCCCTGGGCGTTCGGCCGTGCAGTGGGCTCCCCACTCCTCTACCTCGCCGAATCACCTATTTTGCCTGCGTGTCTTCCTGCATTGCTTCATTTTTTGGGAGACCTGGTTGGAAAGACACAGGGCCAAGTTCGATAACTCAGTTTTCTTGGCCTAGAGGGTGATTGCGCAGATCCACCAATGGATTGTTTTGATTGCTCTGTCCCTCCCCCTCCTGAGATTTTCTAACAGGACAGTCAGCTCCCTGCTTGCTCAATTGCGCATTTCGGCATCGGGCCCCAGCCGTCAGTCCCCTCCAACCGTGAAGTAGTGTAGGCCCAGAAATGGCTGGATAAAGATCAACGTGGACTGTTCGACATTAGGGAACCTTGGGCCATCAGGTAGGGGTGGCCTAGGTAGAGACTTTGAGGGAAATTTTCTTTTTGCCTTCTCCTCGGGCTATGGCTCAGGTTCTAACACACATGCTGAGTTGCGTGCCATCTGGGAGGGCCTCACTATATGTTCCAGATTAGGATTTAAGATGGTCGAGGTGGCCAGCAACTCCAAAGCATATGTTGACATCCTCTCCAGAGATTCTTCACTAGCCTGGTTCCTGCACTACTGGTGTGCCAGAATCAAATCCCCCCAAGGATTCCTTGCTGTTTTCCCTACTTCACACGCCAATGGAGGCGATCGTGGTCACTAACAACCTGGCAAGGAGAGGCAGCGCCTCCCAAGCGAGCATGTTCTGCAGTTCCCAATTTGATCTTCCCCATATTACCAAAGGCCTGTTCCTTTTGGATAAGGTGGGTTTAGGCTATTTGAGGGAGACTTAGCTCCATCTCTCTATACAATAGGCGAGGCATCGACCATTTTGTGATGCCCGCCTGAACGCTCTGTAAATCCTCTGCCTTTGTGCATATTTATAGACAGCTCATTCTTAATATATACTTACAATCATTCGTTCCATCTTTCTTCATCCATCATCATTGCATCGGTGTTAGGATTGAATACAATACTTGTTTATCGTGTGTGTTAGTTTCACCTAAGAAATGTACTATTTCTTCATTAAATTCCATAAATTCTTAAATTATTTATGATCATTGGTTATTCTTATTTTTTTGGTGAACACATCCATCACTTTTCTCTATGCAGATGATATCAAGTGAGAGCTCGGCCTGCCCTTTACTTGACTTGTTCAATGCTTAAATCACTAAATATTCCCTTAATCTTGGGTGCCCAATACACCATTTTTATTTATGAGGAAGCCATCCCTATATGGTATTTTCGTTAGTGTTTTTTTAATTCAAAGGTTGTAATTCTACTGAGAGATTTAACCATAGATATCAATCAAATTCCACACCAATAATTAAAAATATTACTAAAGTATGATTATATGTCAAAAACTTGATTTCATGTATGGTTATATATATATATATATATATATATATATATATATATATATAAAAGAATCAAACCACCTGGGTTTTGGATCTAATAGAATTTTGAAGTGTCTCATTTTCTGGATGGGGAATTGACCTTATATATACTTAAAGAGGGAGCTGCGCGCAATGTCTCGAAATAAGCTTGACCAATCTATGAAAAGAGTATTGAATGTCCAACTTCTAAAGCTTTACCACTTTATAAAAGGGTCCGTACTCATGGCTTGATGTACATTCGCAAGAGTTTCAACAGTAAGGTCATGGGTTTGAGTACCTATTGTGTGAGAAAAAGGTCTTATAAATGAGTTTCTTATGAAGGGCCTGGGGAATGAGCCCAAAAATGAGGTATATCTAAAGCTCAAATGATAAAAGACCGCACCATATAAAGTAGTGGTGACAATGATGCCCATCTAAAACCTTCCTAGGGCCCGCCATGATGTTTATTTGCCATCCAACCTGTTAATAAGGTCACACATAACTGGATGACGGGAAAACACAAAAATGAGGAATTTTTTTTTTTTACACACCTTACACTACCCACGCGCACACACATCCGCTCTCACGCCGTAGTGGGATTTCACCACCTATGGGTATTGGAACCCTAGACACGATCAATGTTGAAACTCCTAAGAGTCTACCACCAAGGTGATGTTGAAACTCCTAAGAGTCTACCACCAAGGCGAGGATAAGGACCCAAACACAAATATCAGCTTGATCCAAAACTTCTCTAAGAAGTTTTCAATGGTAGGTGTTCAATCTCCACTTCCTTGCATGGTGTGGTCCAATTGAGCTTTGGATCCGCCTCATCTTTTTAGTCTCATGACCTAGAATAATCTTGCAAAATGGATGGATGGTCTGGATATAGCACATACATTATGGTGGGGCCCATAATGTGATCTAGATTTAACTTCTAGCATGACTTACCAATCCTATGAAATTTGTTTCAAGTTTCCCTAAAAGCAGCATTAACTATGTGATTTATGAACTAAAGTCAGAAGCGTCCTCCATCCTTCTGTACAAGAGGATCCCAATGGTTCAGGGATCTAAACCATTGATTTGATGGGCCTAAAAGGTGGGACCATGATCCAAAAATCTCCCGACTGGACCAATCCTGACCAGTCAAACAGTGGCCTAGAAGTAGACCATCAAGAAAAGAAACTACAGCAATAGTCAACATTCAACGGTTAGGATCTAAATGTCTGGGTGAATTTTGGGGCAGCCACATCAACAATGGACCTATCAAAATCAACAATCTGGATGTCCAGAAAGGATGATTAACATGCCACCCTTTGGTTCGTCTAGTGTATTGCATAGCTTCTTGGCTTTCCTAAAAATTAATTGATTCTAATTCAGTTTAGAAAATTATTAATTGGTCCACCATTTTTTGTGGGCCATGATCAAACAATCAAATTAACGGCTGTGGAGTGAAGCAATCACGACTGTTTAATGATTATAACCATCTGATTTCCCCCATTGAATTTGGACGGTGGGCTAATTCCATTGCAACTGTCCATTTGAATAGCCATGTGGGGTTACCACTCAAGACCCTCGTTAGATGCACCTGCAGTGTTGATGCCCTGGGCATTGAGAGTCAACCCAAGTCAGGGCCCAACATCTGAGCCTGGTCCCTCTTCTCTTCTTCTTTGTAGGGTCCACTGTAAAATTTTCGTACCGTTTATTTTCCATCCAACCTGTTGACAAGGTCACACAAACCTGGATGAAGGGATAAAAAACAAATATCATCTTGATCTAAAACTTTTGGCCCACAAGAAGTTTTTAATGGTCAATTACCACTGTTTCCTATCGTATGGTCCACCTGAGATTTGAATCTACTTCATTTTTGGGCTCATTAACTGAAACGACATGGAAAAACAGATGGACGGAGTGGATTTAATTATAATAAATACATTAAGGTGGGTCATGCATGTCCAGGGCAATCAAGTGGGGTAGCACTCTCGTTAGGGAGGGTAGCCGTTAGTTTTGTGGGATGGTGGTGGTGCTTTTGCTAGCCCATGGGCCAAGTGTGGCTCGTTTATCAGGCATTATATGCAGCAGGTATAGCAGCAGCGAGGGCCGTAGATATTGGGTCCGAGGAGTTGGATTGATTTCATCCTTAGATTTGGGTTTTGCTCGGTGCTAAAGGGGTCACCACCGAATCTGAGTAGTCGAATAGTCTAGGGTAGACCATACTGGGTTCAAGTCCTTGGTGGTAGACTCTTAGGAGTTTCAACATGAGGTCGTGGGTTTGATACCCGTAGGTGGTGAAATCCCACTATGGCCTGGGTGGGTGTGTGTCGAGGGCGTGTGTAAAAGAAAAAAAGAAAAAAAAAAGAAGGGTAAACCACCTTTTAATGAGTTTTTTTTTTTTTTGACCCGTCGTCGACCGATCGTGAGCCCTGCTCGACCGGTCGAAGGTTGGTTTCGACCAGTCGTAGGAGTCGAGTCGTGGCATGACTCAAAGTCTAGCGACTGTGGACTATCTTTCTCCGGGGTGCTCGACCAGTCGAAGGAAGTGCTCGACCGATCGTAGGTGGTCTCGACCGGTCGTAGACTTGGTTCAACCAGTCGAGGTTATGCAGATTCGTTCCGTAATTTTGCGCGGATTTCGTGTCGCAAGTCCTTTCGCAACCGGGATGTGGAAAGAAGTTTCCTAAAACTTTAAATAGGAGTTCCTAGGGTTTTCTAGGTGCAACAAGAGGGTTTCCTAAAGCTTTACAAGGGATTTGCTAAAGGGTTTAGGGCTATCAAAGGTGAGAAAGAGATGAAAAGAGAGAGAGGAAGCTTATAGAAGAGAGATTATGTTCGTGGAGGTTATCTACTGTGCAACCTATACCTCAGCGCTTCTATGTCCTCGTAATCGGTGAGATCTCTCCATTTTCTTTGTTTCTGTCATTGTTTATCCACTCTTGCGTGAGCGAAGAAGTTTGTAACGTTCTACTTCATAGTGGATTGTTGATCTGGACGAGGTCTCGTGGTTTTTACCTTTTTGAGGGTTTTCCACGTAAAAATCTCTTGTGTGGTGTGTGATTGATGCATTGATTATTTTTATTACTTTATTATCCATAATTCTGGTTTGTTCTAGAGGGCTAGATCCTAAGGTTTTATGCAAGGCCCCCAACAAAGTGGTATCAGAGCTAAGTTCATTGAACGGGTAGGATCGGTTTTGAATTATGGAAGGTGGCTCATCAGGGATGATCAGCCTCAATGGTTCTAACTAGACCATATGGAAGGCTAAGATGGAGGACTTGCTTTATTGCAAGGATTTATATTCTCCAATTTTAGGCATATCAGCAAAATCCAAGGATACGACTGATGATGATTGGAAGAAGATGGATCGAAAGGCGGTGAGATTTATTAGACAATGGTTGAATGATTCTGTGTTCCACCATGTGTCTACAGAAACCTCAGCCGCTAGCCTATGGCTGAAATTACAAGGGCTGTATGAGAGGAACACAGCCGGTAATAAAAAAATTTCTGATAAGACGACTTGTAAATCTCAAGTTCAAGGATGGTGGTTCTGTGGTCGAGCACATAAATGAGGTCAACAATATAGTGAACCAACTCACCTCTATGAAGATGGTCCTGGATGATGAATTGTAGGCTTTACTATTGCTCAGTTCATTGCCTGATGGTTGAGAGACATTGGTGGAGTTTCAAAGTAACTCCGCGCTAGACGGAAAGATATTCATGGAACAGGTAACCAGTTGTCTCTTCAATGAGGAGACAAGGAGAAAATCTTAGGGGTCTACTTAGCAAGAGGCCCTTATGACACAGGAACGGGGGAGAGGAAAGAACAGGAAGGGCAGGAAGGCCCGAGATAAATCAAGAGGTAAGTCAAGTAACAGGAAATATGTTGATTGCTGCAATTGTGGCAAGAAGGGCCACTACAAGCATGAATGTTGTAGTAAGAAAAATGACAAGAAAGGAAAAGGGAAGGAAAATGAATCAAATTCCATTGCGGTCGCTTCAGATGGCGACGTTGTAGTTATTCTTTCTGCAAATCATGATATATGTCTCATGACTACAAACCAGGACACCGACTGGGTGATAGACTCAGGAGCTTCTTTTCATGCGACTCTACGCAGGGACTCCTTCACAAGCTACAAGTCAGGTGACTATGGGACTGTGAAGATGAAAAATTCTGGCGTGTCAAAAATCGTGGGAGTTGGTGATATTTGTGTGAAGACAGATGTGGGCTGCACATTGGTTCTCGGGGATATGAAGCATATCCCAGACCTTCGCCTCAACTTGATGTTGACGGAAAAGTTGGACGACGATGGCTATGAAAGCCAGTTTGCTGGTGGGCAATGGAAGCTCATCAAGGGTTCATTGATCGTGGCTAGAGGAAAGAAGTGTTGAACCCTTTACAAGACAAGTGTCAGTATATGCAAGGGTGGGTTGAACACAACGGAAGATTCGGCTATTGACATGTGGCACAGGCGTCTAGGCCACATGAATGAAAAAGGGCTTCAGCTACTAGTAAGGAAGCAGCTCCTTCCAGACGTGACAGGTACACCTCTCAAAACCTGTCTTGATTGTTTATCAGGGAAACAACATAGAGTTTCATTTGTTAAATCTGTTTCTCATGTTAATAAAGTGCATATATTATATTTGGTTTATTCTGATGTTTGTGGTCCTATGAGGACAAAAACCTTGGGTGGGGCACTGTATTTTATTACTTTTATAGATGTTGCATCCAGGAGGGTTTGGGTTTATGCTTTGAAATTCAAGGACGAGGTCTTTGGTGTGTTTAAATTGTTTCATGCTATGGTCGAGAGAGAGACAGGTAGACCATTGAAGTGCATCCGCACTGACAATGGTGGTGAACACATTGGTGACTTTCATGTGTACTGCAAGTCCCTGGGTATACGGCATGAACAGACAGTTCCCAAGAACCCCCAGTATAATGGTGTAGCTGAGCGAATAAATCGCACCATTGTTGAGAGAATCAGATGCATGTTATCCCATGCAAAGTTACCCAAGATGTTCTGGGGAGAAGCAATGCACACAGTAGTGTACTTGGTAAACAGGTCTCCATCAGCCCCGTTGAATGGAGAAGTACCTGAGAAGGTGTGGACTAGACAAGATCCATCGTACAGTCATCTTAGGGTGTTTGGATGCAGGACATCCGTTCACGTACCAAAGGACGAGAGGTCCAAGCTCGATCTGAAGATCAGGCAGTGTGTGTTCTTAGGGTACGGTGATGAAAAATTCGGTTACAGATTGTGGGATCCGACCGAGAGGAAGCTCGTAAGGAGCAGAGATGTGGTTTTCTTTGAAGATCAGTGTATAGAAGACATTGGTAAGCCAGAGAAGAACCATCCTAGTTCAGATGAGCTAAAGGACATGGATCCGGTTACTCCTCCCGTGGTGCCTGGTGATGGGGGAGTACAGCAAGGTGCAAAGGATGAGGAAGTTCCTTCGTAAGATAGACCAGGGGAGCAGCCCCCACTTGATCCACCTGTTGAGCCACAGGTGAGGAGGTCATATAGGGACAGACATCCGTCCAAGAGGTACTCACCGCATAAGTACATTATGCTAACCAATGGGGGAGAGCCAGAAGATTATTCTGAGGCCTTAGTCTACGAGCATAAGGGGGAGTGGTTAAAAGCTATGCAAGAAGAGATGGAATCATTGCACAAGAACCACACCTATGATATGGTGAAATTGCCTAAGGGCAAGAAAGCTTTGAGCAACTAGTGGGTGTTCAGAAAAAAGATTGAGCAGAAGAATTCACAAACGAGATTCAAGGCCAGACTTGTGGTGAAAGAGTTTGGTCAGAGGAAAGGCATGGACTTCGAGGAGATATTCTCACCAGTAGTAAAGATGACATCCATACGGGTGTTGCTTGGGTTGGCGGCTAGCATGGATCTGGAGATAGAGCAGTTATATGTTAAAACTACCTTTCTCAATGGTGACCTCGAAGAAGAGATCTACATGCACCAACCAGAGGGGTTCAAAGTTAAGGGCAAAGAGCATATGATGTGTAGGTTGAGGAAGAGCTTGTATGGGCTGAAACAAGCTCCACGACAATGGTACAAGAAGTTCGATTCGTTCATGTTATAACATGGGTATGACAGAACGGAGTCGGACTACTGTGTGTTCACGTGCAAGTTCTCAGATGGTGATTTCTTAGTTCTGCTCTTATACATTGATGACATGCTCATCATAGGAAAAGACATCAAGAAGATCGACAGACTGAAACAGGAGTTGGGCAAGTCTTTTGCGATGAAAGACTTGGGCCCGGGCAAATAGATCCTAGGAATGGAGATAATCCATGACAGAAGCAGCAGAAAGCTTTGGCTGTCACAAGAGCAGTATATTGAGAAAGTCTTAGAGCGGTTCAATATGAATGCAGTGAAGCCGATCAGTACTCTACTAGATGGTCACTTCAGATCGAGCGACAGGCAGTGTCCTAAGACGTAGACAGAGGTAGAAGAGATGCAGAAGATACTCTACGCGTCAGCTGTAGAAAGTTTGATGTATGCTATGGTGTGTACACGCCCAGACATAGCATATACGGTTGGTGTTGTCAGCCAGTATCTTGCCAATCCTAGTAAAGAGCATTGTGTAGCGGTGAAATGGATACTGTGGTATCTAAGAGGCTCATCCAGGTTGAGCCTATGCTATGGTGATGGTAAACCTGTGTTAGAGGGCTACACATATGCAGATATGGCAGGCGACATAGACTCCAGGAAGTCTACCTCGGGGTTCATGTTCACGTTTGCAGGGGGAGCAGTTTCTTGGCAAAGCAAGCTACAGAAGGTCGTAGCGTTGTCGACGACAGAGGCTGAGTACATTGCAGTCACAGAGGCATGTAAAGAGATGCTTTGGATGAAGAGGTTCCTATAGGAACTTAGCCTAAAGTAGGAGGAGCACGTGGTCTATTACGATAGTCAAAGTGCTATACACTTGAGCAAGAATCCAAGTCAGTATTCCAAGTCGAAGCACATAAAGATTCGGTATTACCGGATCAGGGATACTTTGGAACAAAAGGTGTTATAGCTTGAGAAGGTCCACATGAACGATAATGGGTAAGATATGATGACCAAGGCTTTGCTTAAGGGCAAGTTTGAGGTTTGTAGAAACCTGGCTGACTTGAAGAAGGTGGATCCCTCCTGGGTCAAAAATGGAGAGATTTAATGGGTTTTTTTTACCCGTCGTCGATCGGTTGTGAGCCTTGCTCGACCGATCGAAGGCTAGTTTCGACCAGTCGTAGGAGTCGAGTTGTGGCATGACTCGAAGTCCAGCGACTGTGGACTATTTTTCTCCAGGGTGCTCAACCAGTCGAAGGAAGTACTCGACCGATCGTAGGTGGCTCTCGACCGGTCGTAGACTCGGTTCGACTAGTCGAGGTTACGCAGATTCGTTTCGCGATTTTGTGCGAATTTCATGTCGCAAGTCCTTTCACAACCAAGATGCGGAAAGGAGTCTCCTAAAACTTTAAATAGGAGTTCCTAAGGTTTTCTAGGTGCAACAAGAGGGTTTCCTAAAGCTTTACAAGGGATTTGCTAAAGGGTTTAGGGCTATCAAAGGTGAGAGAGAGAGAGAGGAAAAGAGAGAGATGAAGCTTATAAAAGGGAGATTATGCTCGTAGAGGTTATCTATTGTGTAACCTATATCTCAGGGTAATCGGTGAGATCTCTCTGTTTTCTTTGTTTCTCTCATTGTTTATCCACTCCTGCGTGAGTGAAGAAGTTTGTAGCGTTCTACTTCATAATGGATTGTTGACCTAGACGAGGTCCCATGGTTTTTACCTCTTTGAGGGTTTTTCATGTAAAAATCTCTTGTGTGGTGTGTGATTAATGCATTGATTGTTTTCATTGCTTTATTATCCATAATTCTGCTTTGTTCTGGAGGGCTAGATCCTAAGGTTTTGTGCAAGGCCCCCAACACCTTTTATATAGCTGGGATACTCTAAAGGAATGACATGTTGGCACGAAAGAAGAAGGTGCACGTAAAAATCCTTACATAGGGTTTAAAAGAAACAACATTTCTCCTTTGTAATTATTTCCTTAATTCTCAGGTCAATTCTCCTTAATTTAGTTTTAGGCGTGTGTTATGTGCAACGCATGTGGAGAGAAAATGGTTTGTAAAAAAAATATTAATTATTACAATTCAAAAAAAGAGGAAACCATTAAAGAAAGTAATATATATATATATATATATATTATCAAATAAAATTTTGACAAAATCACGTGACTTATTAAAATTCAAAAGTAAAAACCCATTAAAAATTAACTTTTTTTACAAGTCCATTAAAAATGAAAAGAATATAAAAAAGCCCTGAGCATTAAAATATTAAATTCTAGTAATAACTCATAACACAAATACAGTACAAAAAAGGGAGGTAATAAAAAAAATAGAAGAAATAGTATTAAAATCTCATAACCCTAGTAAAAACCCAATTACAACTTGAAAGGAGAAAATCCAAATCATAAAACACTAACCATGAATCTCATATTATAACAAAATCTATTAGAGAGGTTGGTGGAGAAGAGAGATTTATGGTGGATTTTTTTCTTCTATTTATAGATTGATTTGATTCTCTGCAGTTATAGTTTTGCTAAAATAGGTTGCTCCATTATTAGCATCCTATGTCAATTGTAATTATATATTGTTCCAATAATCTCCATTGTCACCATGAATAAGAATATCTCTCATCCTCTTCTCCTGTGCACGTAGGATTAGAGCTGGGCATTGGTCCGAATCGGTCGAATTGGACCTAACTCAGTCCAATCCTAAATTCCACTAGTTTGACCCGAACTCAATCTGATCCGAGGCCGAGTTCGGGTCACCTGACTCGGACCGATCCGATGCTTGATTGACTTGACCCCAACCGAGTCTGACTTGGCCAGGGAAATCGAGTCGGATCGGGTTGGGTACGATTCAGATCGTTTGATATGGTGTCGTCCACTTTAGTCTTCAATATATCATACTTTTATGTTCAACGCCTAAAATGATACGTCAAAATGGATGAACGGCTTAGATAAAACATATACATCAAGGTGGGCCCCACATGACTATGAAAGAAGTGTATCATGATTTCTCTGTACGTACTTTCGTGCAGTGACTTTCTTTTCACGCAAGCGTGACTTGCTATATTAAGGTTAGCAAGTTATATGGGTTTGATGGTGGGGTTTGTGTTATATCCAAACCGTCCATTCATTTGGCGAGCTCGTCTTAAGGCTTAAAACTAAAAGTAAGACAGATCTAACTATCATGTGGACCACACAAATTATTTAATGATGAAAATCATTCTCTGCTGCTATTTGTGGTGTGGTCAAGATGATCTTGGGATATTATTCATTTTTTGGACAATGCTCTATAATGGTCTCTAAAAATATATGAACGGTGTAGATATAATAAATACATCACTGTGGGGCCCATGTATGATGTAACTTCGATATCCTTTGAATCGTTCGTACAACTCGGAGCTCGAGGAGCATCAGTGCTTGTCTTGGCACGACACGTACTTACAGCTAGCGCACAACCGGCTACATAGCTGTGTGCAGTACACCGGCAAACCACTTGTTATTGTACACAGTAAACTCTTTTGGGGCCCACCTTGAATGCATGTGATTTATCCACTCCGTCCATTTGTTTTTACAGATAATTTTAGTGGTTGAACCCAAAATTGATGCATATTCAAAGCTCAAGCGGACCATACCACAAGAAAAAGTAGAAGGATCAATAAGAACTACTTCGGATTGGGTGGGATCGGATCGGATTTTCAGGCCAGGTCAGGTTGGATCAGGGCTAATCCGAACTTGACCCAAAAAGATTTCAGATCTGGATGGAGCTACCCAATCCGCATCGATCCAGACCATCGGTTCGGTTCTGATCGGGTCAGATCCATCGGATCGGGTCTGTTTTGCCCAGCTCTACGTAGTATCGCTACATTGGTGGTTGAAGCACGTAAATCCGTGTGTATTTTCTTTTTTGCTATATTATTTCTTATTTGCTATATGGTATCAGAGAGGAAGATCTTGCGTAGTTGTGATCTAATTCATCATTAAGAAAGAAGGAAACGTGCTGCCTCCTTTTTTCATTTTCTGCAGAATTTTGTTTTTTGCATTCTTTATCTCTCTGTTTTTTGTTCTGATAATTTCTCCTTTATCAATGGGTGAATCGGATGTAAATCCTGGTTGGAAGCTTTCATCAATCCTCTTGAATGGTATTAACTATGTACCTTGGTCAAGGGCTATAACCTTATCTCTTAGTAGCAAGAGAAAGTTGGGTTTCATCAATGGAACGAAAGTTTGTCCTGCATCTACTGATACAGGATATAAAGATTAGATCTCCATTGATCAACTTGTCAGATCTTGGATTCTTAATTCGATGAAACCCCATATTGCTGGAATTTTTACCTTCTCTGAATCTGCAAATGAGTTGTGGGATTCAATAGTAGATTTATATAGCAGTCAAAATAGTGACGCTCACATTTTTAAACTTAAACTTGAGATTGCTGCAGCATAACAAGGCAAAAAAAATGTTCAGCGAACATCTTGGGAATCTGAAAAGGATGTGGGACGAGTTGAACATGTATCGCCCACATACTACTGATGTGAAAAATCTTCTGAAAAGAGATGAAGAAGATAAAATTTTCTCATTGCTCAGTAGCCTGAAGCCTGAATATGAAAATATCAGGAGTAATATTCTTATGAATGTTACGCTACCTTCTTTTTTTAGTGTTTGTGCTATTATTCAACATGAAGAAACTCGGAAGAAGACTATGAATTCTGAGCAAAAATCTTCATCTGAGAAAGTTGAATTAAATGCTCTTTTAGCTGAGAAAGAAGTAGAATAAAACCTTCTGGTAGTAAAAAATACTTATCGAAATAAGAGCAGAAAAGAGCCTTACCATTATGATCATTGTGGTAAAAATGGGCACACCGAGGATCAATGTTAGGAATTATATCCTCACCTTAAATTGAACCTTGACAAGAATAAGAAGGATCATGTTGCAAAAGTTGATACATCGATCTCAATGAATCAGTTAAGTCATCTTCTTCAACAAATCAGTAAGTCCATGTATTCTGAACAAGGTCATTCTACCTCTACCCATGCTTCAGGTAATTTGCAAGCTTACCTCACTTCATCTTCCAAAATTAATTCTTGGATTATTGATTCTGGAGCCACTGATCATATGGCCAATAGTCCTTCATCTGTGTATAATTTTATTCTTAAGTCTGATAAGCATGATGTTTCCATTACTAATGGGATTACAGTTTTTGTATTAGGGAGTGGAAAAATTGACTTCTTTCTAAACAGTCCCACTTATGATACCCTTGTTGTTCCTTCTTTTCCAGTCCAACTCCTTTCTGTTGGGCAAATTACTAATTCTTTGAACTGTGATGCTATTTTCTCTCCTACTTCTGTCATCTTTCAGGATCGAGCGTCGAAGAAGACGATTGGTGAAGGAACTTATTCACATAAATTGTACTCGCTAAATCTCACTGATAAGGCATGTTATATCAGCGGCCTGGTGGAAAGTCACATCTTACATAAACGACTTGGACATCCTTCCAATCATGTCTTGGCGAGATTGTTCCCTTCTATTTCGATTGAATTTAGTGTGTGTGATGTCTGTCAATTTTATAAACAAACTCGTTTACCATTCGTTAGTTCTTTGTCTACGTCTGTTGAGTCTTTTGAACTAATTCATTTTGATTTATGGGGTCCTGCTCCAATTGATTCATATGATGGATATAAATACTTTGTGTTATTTATTGATGATCAATTTCGTGCTACATGGTCATACTTGCTAAAATAAAAAACTGAGGTGTTATCTATTTTCAAAGATTTTCATAATATGGTGATTACTCAATTCAATGACAAAGTTAAGGTTTTCAGGTCGGACAATGGTATAAAATATACCAAACGACCTTTCTCTGAATATATTCGCAGCCAATGTATTATTCACCAAACTAGTTGTGTAGGAACACCACAACAAAATGGAGTGACAGAGAGAAAAAATCGGCACATTTTAGAGACCACAAGAGCTCTCATGTTTTAAATGAATGTTCCAAAAAGATATTGGTTCCTTGGAGTTTAGACTGCAATATATTTTATTAATCGACTTCCTAGTTAAGTAATCAATTTTCAGTCACCATTGGAAGTCTTGAAGAATCGAAAGCCTGACATATCTCATTTGCGGGTATTTGTGTTGCGAGATGTCTTAAATCAAGTCCTTTCGCAACTGGGATGCGAAAGGAGTTTCGCGGATTTTGGTAAGTCTTTTCTCTTTGTAATTGATGCTTTCATAGTGGTGATCTGTCGCTTTGTGCCATGATTTTTTCCCGCAAGGGTTTTCCACGTTAAATCTGTGTGTTCTCTTTTCTTGTGTGTGTGCTTGGTGCCATTGGATTGCTATCCTAGATCTAGATCTGTGTGATTCCGCAGGCCAAAAATCCCAACAAGTGGTATCAGAGCAATCGGTTGGGACACAGATTTGAATCTGAGGGATTAGTAATAATGGCGAGCACCAGGTATGAGATTGAGAAGTACTCAGGGAAAAATAATTTTGAGTTATGGAAGATCAAGATGATGAGTTCCTTAATCAAATAAGGCGAAGATGGTGCTCTTGAGGAGCGGAAGTCCACTATGACTGATGGTGATTGGAATACTCTTGATAAGAAGGTTTTATCATCGATCCGTTTATGTCTCACGGATGAGGTTCTCTACAACGTCATGAGGGAGAAAACCGCGGCTAAGTTATGGGCGAAGTTAGAGGATGTCTATGCGAAGAAATCCTCTGAAAATCGCCTACACTTGAAGCGGCAGTGGTATAACTTCAAGATGACAGAAGGTGGAGATTTGGAGGCTCACATCAGCAACTTTAATAAATTGGTTTGTAAATTGCTGGATGTGGAGGAAGTGATGAAAGATGAAGAACAAGCATGTATGTTGCTGAATTCTCTCCGGCGTCCTATGAGTCATTCAAGGACACTATGTGTAGCATGAATAAAACCCTGAGTGTCGACACTGTTATCTTAGCCCTTCAAGGGAAGGCTATGAGATAGTTAGACAGCAACATGGGGATATCTTCTGATGCACTGTTTACAGTGGGTAGGAATTCTGAACAAGGTACAGGTTCTTCAGGTTCTAGATCCAAATTCAAGGGCAAGGGCAAAGGAAAGGTAAAGTGCTGGAATTGTGGGAAGGAAGGACATGTGAAGAGGGATTGTGAAAATCCTAAATCTAAGAGGGAAGATTCTGAGGCTTCATGTAGGGAGGCTAATACTGCCACGTCAGATGAATCGAGTGGATGTGATGGTGATGTTTTGTCTGTGTCTTCGCTTAGACGGTCATACAATGATCGTAAGGACGAGTGGATGCTAGACACATGGGCATCTTTTCACATGACTCATCATCGGAGTTGGTTCACCAACTACAGGGAGTGCGATGGTAGACAGGTGTTTATAGGCAATGGCTTTGCCTGTAATGTTGTGATTGTTGGTACGGTGCACATCAGGATGTTTGATGGGGTGGAGCGTATCTTGACAGATGTGAGGCACGTTCCTGATTTGAAGCAGAATCTGATTTCTCTTGGTGTACTTGAGGCAAAAGGATGCAAGTACACATGTATTGATGCTGCTTTTAAAGTATCTAAGGGGGCACGAATAATCATGAAAGTGCAACGACTCGATCATGTTTACAGGTTGATCGGGAGCACTTCAAAAGGTGGAGCTACAGTGGATGTAGCGGATTCCACCTCTGCACGTGTGTGGCATGATGGGCATGGCCACATGAGCGGGCAGGGCAGAAAGGCTGAGATGTGCGGACAGGGATACAGAGCAGGTGGAGCAGCTACCTGTGTGAAGAATCATACGGCATGATCACAGGATATCGGCGTGATACATGGACGACTCTAATATCGCAGAAGACTCATCTTCTATTCTGATGGCTCTAGGTGAGCCTGGTGCTGAGAAGTGGAAGGTGACGATGGGCGATGTGATAGATTCATTGTACAGACCGATATATGGGAGCGGGTGGAGCTTCCAGTGGGCCAGTGAGCGGTTAGATGTAGGTGGACCTTCAGGAGGATACAGTATAGATACAGGACAAGGTTGGTAGCGAGGGGTTATTCTCAGAGAGAAGAGATCGGCTTCTCAAAGATATTCGCGCCGACGGTATAGCAGGTATCTATCAGATCCGTGATTGGCGCTGGTTGGCCAATGTGATCTTGAGTTATGATGTGATGCAGAAATAAGAGAAGAGGTCAAGAAGCTACACGGTTGAAGATTAAAGACATGGTGGAGATTGTTGCGAGATGTCTTAAATCAAGTCCTTTCGCAACTGGGATGCGAAAGGAGTTTCGCTGATTTTGTGACGCAAGTCCTTTCGCAACTGGGATGCGAAAGGAGTTTCACGATTTTGTGACGCAAGTCCTTTCGCAACTGGGATGCGAAAGGAGTTTCGCGGATTTTGTGACGCAAGTCCTTTCGCAACTGGGATACGAAAGGAAAGTTGCCAAAACTATAAATTGGTGTCCCTAGGGTTATTCTAAGATAATTCCAAGACTTTCTAAAGGTATTCTAAACGGTTCTAGGGTTATCAAAGGGTGTAGCAAGGGTGAGATTCGAGGTTGTTTGAATCAGGTAAGTCTTTTCTCTTTGTAATTGATACTTTCATAGTGGTGATCTGTCGCTTTGTGCTGTGGTTTTTTTCCGCAAGGGTTTTCCACGTTAAATCTGTATGTTCTCTTTTCTTGTGTGTGTGCTTGGTGCCATTGGATTGCTATCCTAGATCTAGATCTGTGTGATTCCGCAGGCCAAAAATCCCAACAATTTGGTTGTGTCTGTTATGTGCACCAACAAGCTATCCATCGTGATAAGTTGGATGCTCGATCAAATCGGTGTGTTTTTTGAGTATTCTTCCACAAAGAAAGGGTACATATGTTACGACTTGGCATCTATAAAGATTTTTATTTCTCGTGATGTATGCTTTGTTGAATCTGAATCTTATTTTCAAGCACAAAGTGATTACAGGAATCGGTCCCAAGGGGAGTACTTGTATAATTTGGTATCGCTTCCAACAGTAACTGATGATGACATTGCCCGAGCTATACCTCCAGAAAATGAAGCAACTCCTACAGTTGAAACAACAGTACCTCAAATAACAACACCTCCAACTCAACGGAGATCAAGTAGAGAGACTCATCCTCCAGAAAGAATGAAAGATTTTTTTACTTACCATACTGTCTCTTATCTTATGCAGGCTTATTTGACATATGATAATGTTACTCAGTCTCATTCTACTTTCTTGAGTGCAGTATCTAGTGATCAAGAACCAAAAACTTTTCAAGAAGCTAATTCCAATCCAGTTTGGAAAAATGCTATGAAAGAAGAATTGCAGGCACTTGATGAGAATAAAACATGAGACATTGTTAAATTGCCTCCAGGAAAGAAAACAGTTGGGTGTCGTTGGATATATAAAATAAAATATAAGAGCGATGGAACCGTGGAACGATATAAGGCGAGACTGATTGCTAAAGGATTTACTCAAACTTATGGAGAATATTATAAAGAGACATTTGCACCCATTGCGAAGATGAACACATTTCAAGTTCTTATATTCCTGGCAGTTAATCAAGATTGAAAATTATTCCAAATGGATGTAAAAAATGCATTCCTTCATAGTGACATAGAAGAAGAAATTTATATGAGTGTACCACCTGGTCATCCACAAGAATCTAAACTTAGTTTAGTGTGCAAACTAAAAAAGGCTATATATGGGCTTAAACAGTTACCATGAGCTTGGTATGCTAAGCTCGGTTCTGTCCTCATGATTAATGGCCTATAAAGGAGTGCTGCAGATCCTTCTCTATTTGTTTAAAAAAGTATTTCAGGTACCATTATTGTTCTGGTGTATGTTGATGATATAATGATTACCGGCGATAAGTAAGATGAAATATCAAAGCTCAAGACTCTTTTAAACAAGCAATTTGCTATCAAAGACTTTGGAGTTTTAAACTATTTTCTTGGATTAGAAATTGCCTACTAAAAAAAGGGCATATTTCTTAATCAACGAAAATATATGTTGGACCTATTACAAGAAACTGAAAAATTGGGAGTAAGACCGTCAGACACTCCAACTGACAGTGGCGGTAAGCATGGTAATGATGGTGAATTATTTTCTGATATTGGTCAATTTCAAATATTAGTTGGTAGATTAATTTATTTAACTATTACTCGGCCAGATATCTCACATGCAGTTAGTTTGGTCAGTAGATTTATGCATGCACCAAGAGTTAATCATATGAACGCTATTAACAGAATTTTGCCGTATTTGAAGGGTTATCCAGGAAGAGGTATATGGATGCGTAAAAATGGACATAGTTTCATTACTGCTTATACTGATGCTGATTGGGTTGGGTGTTTAGTTGATCAAAGATCTACAACAGGGTATTGTACATTTGTTGGAGGTAACTTGGTAACATGGAAGAGTAAGAAACAGAATGTTGTTGCGCGATCAAGTGCAGAAGCAGAATATCGAGCAATGACTTCAACCACTAGTGAAGTTATTTGGTTCTGGACTTTATTGCAGGATTTGGGTTTTGGTTTATCCCAACCAATAAAAATGTTCTGTGACAATCAGGCTGTAACGCGCATTGCTTCAAATCCAGTTTACCACGAGCGGACTAAACATATTGAGGTGGATTGTCACTTCGTTCGAGAAAATGTACAAGCCAATGTTATTTGTCCTCTTTTTGTTCGTGGCGACCAACGGTTAGCGGATATTTCCACTAAGGGACTACCTGCTGTCAAGTTTCAAGAGATATTGTCCAAGTTGGGCTCTATCGATATTTTCGCACCAACTTGAGGGGGAGTGTTGGTGGAGAAGAGAGATTTATGGTGGATTTATATATATATATATATATATATATATATGGATTGATTTGATTTTCTACAGTTATAGTTTTGCTAAAATATGTTGCTCCATTATTAGCATCGTATGTCAATTGTAATTTTATATTGTTGTTGTAATCTCCATTGTCACCATGAATAAGAATCTCTCATCCTCTTCTCCCGTGCACGTAGGATTGCTACGCTGGCAGCCGAAGCACGTAAATCCATGTGTATTTTCTTCTTTGCTATATTATTTCTTCTTTGCTATAAGAGAAACAAAAATCAAGACAAAATTAAAATCATGAAATAACAAAACCCATTATCAATTACAAAGATAAAGAAAGAAAAAAAAAAAAATAATTGCAAGAATATATAGAAATAGAAGAAATTTCTCATGCAATTAGTTTAGGTAAAAATTTTAAAATAAATAAATAAATTACATATGGGTAGAAAATGGACTAGGTTTTCCTTATTCTATATTTTATGTGTATGTACATGGCCCAAAATGAAAGAAGTCAAAATCTCCACCGTCAATGGATCTTATGCAAGAAAAATGATAGATGTACATTGATAAGCAATAATAATTTTAAAACTTTAAAATATCTTAGCTATATTTTAAAATATCTTCCCATGTCCTTTAAATATTGAAAGTTACTTATGCTAATAAAATTAATTACAAAAGTAATTGTTCCGGCATCCCATGTTATACATGGAAGAGATGAGGTTGATTAAATGATACCAATGTGCCCTATCATAGGTGTCTGACGGCCTTGGATGGTCATGCTATCTATATTCAAGCACACGTGCTAATGGTCCATCGTGGAAGATTGGAGCCTTCCTTGAGGTGGGTCGTCTTGATTAGATCTTCCAATAAAAATAGTCACTTATTTCATTCCGTGTGACCTAAACAAAATTTTCTAGCTACCCATCTGTTTTGTTGTGGACAACTTGATACCTAAACAATGAGGCCCACCTGATGGGAAGCTTGGATCGAAGACACATGTGATTTGAGTGGATGGGAAGGGTTATGCATGCATGTGCACTTAGCAAAGTTTTCATTTAAATATTCTAATTCCTACTCCATGGAATAAATTTGCCAAAAGACAATGTCAGCTTTGGAGACCTTGTTTTTGAAGGATTATGTTAGTGTTATTCCTTGGCTTGTTGTTTCTAGGCCTGAATGCGTGCATTAGAGATTTTGCTACGAGTGTTTTTTTGTTGGTATAGACACACACACACACTATACGCTCGAGCTGATGGGAACGTCCCATGAGGTCAATCTGTGTGGGCCCCACCGTGATGCGTTTCGAACATCTACCCCATCAGTCAGATGCACCATTCCATTGTGGGCCTAGGTCTCAAAATCAAGTCAATATGTTACTTGTGTGAGCCACACCATATACAAAAGTTGAGAGGGGCTGTGCACCATTAAAACATTTATAATCATTTTTTGGGCCCACTGAGATGTGGTTTGCAAATCCAGCCCATCCATTATGTGTGTCCCACTTGGATGAGGGTTCAGACCAAGTTTCAGACACACGCAAACTTCAGGTGGGCCCCACCAAGTGCTTTTATATGTTTTTAGCACGTCTTCACATGATTTTAGATGGTATGGCCCACCTGAGTTCCGTATACGGCTGATTTTTGGGATATCCCATAATTTAATGGGGACCCATCAAATGCACGGTATTGATGGTCGACACGCATCATGGTGGGGCCCACACAGCTCGACCTCATGGGAGCTTATCGTGAGCTCGAGCGCATAGTACCTTTTCCCATATATATATATATATATATATATATATATATATATATATATATATATATATATATATATATATATATATGGAAATGATTCTATGCGGTCGACTTCATCTGACTTCATCGGAAGTTCTCATGAGGTTGAGCTGTATGGGCCCCATCAGTCAGATGCGAAGCTGGACAGAATTCGACTTGATCCAAACCGAATCGGAGGCTTGGATCGGTGCGGATCGAGTAGGACCACTTAGATCCGATCGTACATCGAATTAAGTTCGGATCGTGGTCAATCCGGACCGATCCGATCCGAACCGATCTGACTCGATTCGGTCGGGTCCTCTATATAAGTTTTTTACATATATTTTTTTTACTTTTTACTTTTTTACTACCCATCTCTCTACCCGTCTCGAACCGAACGAACCCTAACCCCTATTTCTCTACCCGAAGGATGCGCCGCACCCACCCATCTCTCCTCCTTTCTCTCCCTCTTTCTCTCCCGATTTCCCTCCTCTCCTTCTTTCTCTCCTCATTTCTCTTCTTTTTTATCTCCCGGTTTTCCACACCTCTTTCTTTCTCTCCTCCTTTCTCTCCTGATCTTGATTCAGCCCAGTCCGAATCGACTGGACAAACTCAACTCGATCTGACTTGATTCGATTTCCCAGACTGAGTCGGACTCGGTTTGGGTCAGGCCAGCAAGGATTTGGATCAGATCAAGTCAACTGCTGGACTCAGTCCTAGATCGGATTGAGTTCAGGTCAGGTTCTTGAAAAATCGAATCGAGTCGAGTTGGACCCAATCCGGTCCGACTCAACTCGATGCCCACCTCTAGTCAGATGTACCATGCCATGGTGGGCCTCAGGATTAAAAATCAAGTCAATCTATGACTTGTGTGGGCCACACCACATACAAAAGTAGAGAGGGTTTACCCTCCCATTAAAACATTCATGGTCATTTGTTAGGCCCACCTAGATATGGTTCACAAATCCAACCCATCCATTATATGTATCCCACTTGGATGAGGGATTAGACTAAGTTTCAGACACGTCTAAATTTCATGTGGCCCCATCAAGTGCTTTTATATATTTTAGGTATGTCTTCGCATAATTTTAGATGGTATGACTCACCTGAGTTATGTATATGATTGATTTTTTGGATATCCCATAATTTAAAGGGGACCCATCAAATTCATGTTGTTGATGTTCGACACGTATCATGGTGGGACCCACACAGCTCGACCTCATGGGAACTTCCCATGAGGTCGACCGCATAGAACCATTTCCAATATATATATATATATTATATAATATATATATATATGAGAGAGAGAGAGAGAGAGAGAGAGAGAGAGAGAGAGAGAGAGGAATGCTGCTTGGTGGGCCATGGCAAAAGAGAGACAAATTAAGGGAGGAAATTGTTTCATTTTGCCATGGCTGACCAAAGTTTTGAATCAGGGTAAAAGTTGGGCTCTGGAGTTTCATGGGGTGCTGCATTACATGGATGGTTCAGATTTTGGGCTCATATTATGGGAGATGAGCATTCCCTTCTCTCTATATAATAGACTTTGCATGAAATATTAACGTCCGTGCTAGCAATTAATCTTGGCCCAACTCAGCTGTGACTTGACCCAATGGAGTACTGCGCCCTTTTTAATGACCCAAACGGTTAATATGATGGGCCTTGTGATGGACAGGGGATGTTGAAAATTTCTTAGATTGAAAATTTTAAATCCTTTATTTATCGGAAGGTCAAGAAGACTATCCGTTTTCTCTTTGATGAAATTTGCAGTTATCTTCAAAAAAAAGAATAAGAAAAAAAAGAAGACTATCCTTGTTCAAAGAAAAAGAGTCAAATGGCTAAAAGATTGAAATATTTTAGTCTAAAAGTTTTGATCTTTTGACGCTCCCATCCAATTAAGGTCCATCGTCATTGAAAAATGAACCTAAATTGTTAGGATATTCTAAATAAATAGGTGGGGATGTATTGTAGGAAATCTTACCTTAGCCAAGGCACCTAAAAAAGCTCACTAATTAAGAATATCTAAAGACTCAAATAACATTTTAACACTTCAATAGCGTAATTTAGAATATCTAAAGACTCAAATAACATTTTAACACTTCAATAGCTTAATTTAATCTCAATGCATGATTTAATGAATCGTGTCAAATTTTAATGATCCATTTGGGTGGGGGAGCCTACAAAATCGAGATTAAGTCTAACCCTGATTTTGGCGGGGCCCATGCCTTCTATGTAGGATTCACTACACAAAAGTGAAATTTTCTCCATAGAAATGGAATTAGCAGTGTTTTTTATTTTTCCAAAAACTTCCTTAATTGCGCTAATGTGAAAGGTGTTAAAACAACGAAATAAAAAACCTATGAGCTTTTGAAAATGTCGTAAGCGTCATTGAGATAATATCACTTGATCAATTCACCACGAAAAGTCGTCAGATTTTTAAATTATATTGTCACAGTATTATTTTTTTGGTAAGCAACTAAGCATAACTAATAAAAGATTGGAGTAGGTTTTCTTATTATATATGAGGTGTGGATGACTAACACTTTTTCAACGGTAGATTGACTTTATGTGAACAACATGAGAAGTCCATATGATGATAGTTTTCTATTTTAAAAAAAATCCAGGTTTGGTAGGGAAGGAAATCATATATGGTCAATCTCGTGACACCATTGGTCCCTTCGAAAAAACATACCTGCCCATGACTTTTGTGGAGTCACGTGTGACACTTACGTCCCACACGCTCACAAGTTGGAGAAAAAAAAAAAAAACAAGTTATTCCTCGATTTTCCTAGTGAACTTTTCTAAGGGAGTTGTGCATGTGAGGTGGAGGGGGTCCCGGTGGCATGTACAATATGGCACACGTGTAAGTTCTCGGCCATTCATCAGGTCAGGTCCACTGTGAACGTGTTGTGGCTGAAAGATCAGGAAAGTTTCATGAATATAAAAAACATGGACGGTTAGAAAAATGTCTAGTGGTCCACATTAAATGCAAATTTGTGGCTCAACTGATCAGTGGTCCATGCTGATTTTAGGACCAGGCAACTTCTAAGGTGGGCCACCTAAATATATGGACCAGATCTAGCTCACATTTGCCACATCAGCACGCTTGGAGGGAAGAATGAATGTAAACAGCCACTTAAACATGATAAGTGAACCATCTCTACTACCCAACAAGTCTCATGCCCATCGAATCTAGACCGTCCATTAACAGGTGACATTTTTTTATGGCTCTTACTGCCGGATTTTTACTGATTGATTGATTGCAAACGTCCATGAAAATGACATTTTTGAGTACCATTAGGTGTAAAACACTTGCCAACCTAGCCAATTGTAAACTATTGCTTGCTGAATTGGAAATAATGCTCTAACCTTTGACTATAGCCCTGTCCAAGTGGCAATAGTGAATGTTTTACTACTCTCTTTTACATCTCCATACTTAAAAAACAACAAAGACTCTATGATGATACATACATGTTGTACAATCACTCTTTTATGTGTGGCCCATAGGCATGATCAGATATATTAATAGGGTGTTTGGTTTTTCATTTACTAGTGTAATTCATGGTAAATGGATAACGATTATTTACTCATGTATTTACAGCAACACTTCCAAGGTTGACATTGACAAGGAGATCGTTTATATTACATTGGTACAATTTTCAAATGTAGAAGTTGTGGGGCCCACTGTGATGTATGTATCTTATCAGCTGCTAGCTTATTTTATTGCATGAGCCTAAAAATGAGGTAGATTCGAAGCTCAAGTGGACAATATTATAGGAAATAGTGGGAATTGAACACAAGTTTTTGATCAAATTGATATTTGTGTGGTCCTTTCGTACATGTCAGTGTGGTTTTATGAACAAGTTGGATGATTAGATACACATCTTTATGGGCCATAGGAAGGTTTCAATTTTGAATGGTGAACGTAATTAACCCTCTGTTTCATGTGTTGTGGTTCACTTGAGCTTACAATCTAGCTGCCTCATTTTTTGGATCATGCCCCAAAATGAGATGGTAAAACAGATGGATGGTGTGGATCACACATATACATTATTATGGGACCCATGGATTTTAACGATATTCAATCCCTCCCAAGTTAATTTCACACATTTGATGATATTTTGGACGGTAATTACCTAATTATTTTTCTCTCAAACAAACACCCTTCAAAAATCATTATTAGCTATTAACTCCTATTTACCTATGTAATTGAGGAAACAAACACCACCTAAACACAACTGCTTATCCAATCTAATTTGATCAAAACCATTAATAGATAATGGCCCATAACAACACAAAAGTCTTGTAGCAAATACTCCTACAATTCATTGTATATTTCTTTCCAGTATACACGTAGTTTTTCGACTTAGCAAGCTGACTCAGTCGAGTCAATTTGGCTAGTCGCCAACTAGGTGATTGGGTCCAAATGCACCTAGATTGCACTTGACCTAGGTTTGACTCACTTGGCTTAGAGATAACTAGGTGAGTCAACTCAGAACTCAAGGAAATCCATGTGGCTAGGTAAGAAGAAGAGGGAAAGAGAAGATGAAAATAAAGAAAGGAAGAAGAAATGAGATTTAATTGTTAGACGCTTTTACTTTTAAATATGAATAACATCTTTAGCTTTTAAATAATCAAAGAGAAAGAGGTTTTTTTTTAAAAAAAATTATTTTAAATCTCATGTCTATTGGAGCTACGATATAGACCGTTTAGGTTATTGAAATGTCTTGTCCAATTGCTAAAGTCCCGATGTGAACTAGAGAATCCATATGCCGCGTGTCTACTTGCTTTGATCCAACCTATCAGGGAGATCCATGTGGCGAGCTATGTGGGATCTCTCACCTTGCCAGGTAAATTTTAGTGAGGTTTAATCAGGTTATCTTCATGACTTTCTCATGAATCGATGGCCAACCGTACAAATCAATCCAATGATCCTAACCGTACGATAAATAAGCTTCTTTCCTTTTGAGTGTGGACCACTGATGTAGAGCGGGTCGCAGACAATTACATGGCAAAGATGGATCAGAAAAGGCCCGGTCGGCGAAAGAAGTGATTTGGACCATCAGACCTTAAATCAGGCGTATCTCACAATCCGGGATGAGTTAGCCGACGAAAAATATATGATTTTGGGGTAGAACGAGCTACTTTAGTATATGTTGGTTATGACGCTTCGAAATTGCGAGAAACCCCTGATTTGATGGTCATTTCCAATTTTGTTTTTACTATAAATAAGTAAGTTTTAGTTTGTTTATAACTCTTCATCCGTCGCTTTAGGAGTTGCTTTTAGGTTTGGTGAAGCCAAATAGGACACTTACTATTTTTGGCCGATAACCTTTAGCACTAGTAGATCATCACATGACTGCCTATAAATAGTAAGTTTACTATTTATAAGTAAGTCGCTAATTCTAGAGTCCTAGTTGTAGTTTGATTCTGATTTCTTTCCCATTGCTTAGACTTTATTTAAAGGGTTGTGAACTCGTTTTTATTCATTGATTAATCTATTTTGAATTTATTTAGAATTTATTTCTATTTTCTCGCTTCTTTTTCTCGTGGATTCGAGAAAGTCTGCAAAGTCCTAGAAGTTCCGTGGATTCGGAATAATTATCCTCTTGAGGAAGACGGTGCTCGACCTCACGTTCTCCCCTGCGTCAACCACTTGCCCATTTAAATTAAAATATCATGGACATCTAGAATAGCCAACCAATGTAGTTTTTCAAATTGTGGGCCATTTTGAGTTGGGCCTACCGGATTGAGCATCATAGGTTAGGATCATACAACGACCTGTACGGTGGGCCCACCATGGAGTGCTACAGTTCGAGGATTTTTCTTGTTGGATATGCATGCGAGTGAGGATTGATGACTCGTTCGAGTTGATTGCAAACTCACCGGAGTCAACTCGGACTGGGTCGAGTTTGATAGGATTCAGGACCGAGCCAG
This sequence comes from Magnolia changhungtana, assembly GCA_030180095.1. Lineage (NCBI taxonomy): Eukaryota > Viridiplantae > Streptophyta > Magnoliopsida > Magnoliales > Magnoliaceae > Magnolia > Magnolia changhungtana. The sequence goes on along the minus strand of JASAUF010000630.1, from coordinate 3,045,604 downwards.
CCGGTCCAACTCACGAGTCTCAAGACTATGGTTGTAAGCGCCGTGGCTGGTGGTCGGTGCTCTGTGGGCCCCACGATGATGTATGTATTTTATCCATTCCATTCATCCATTTTTACAGATCATTTTAGGGCTTGGCACCAAAAATGAGTGGGATATAAATCTCAGGTGGACCACACCACAGGAAAACAATAGTGATTGCTTATCCACCATTAAAATCCTCCTAAGTCCCACTGTACTGTTTATTTGAAATCCAATCTGTTGATTAGGTCATACAGACCCAGATGAAGGGAAAAAAACAAAGATAATCTTCATCCAAAACTTTTATGGCCCCAAAAAGTTTTTAAGAGTTGATATTCATTCAACACTGTTTCCTGTAATGTGGTCCACTTGAGACTGAGATATATCTCATTTTGGGTCTCATAGCATAAAATGATCTAGAAAAATATATGGACAGCATGGATGAAACACATACATCATGGTGGGGCCCAGAGAGCACCGACGAGCTGATGGCATGGGAATAGCCAATCCGTTTCCGCCTTCGAGGGTTTGGGTGGGGTGGTTAAAGAAGTAGAGAGGTTGGAATTTTTTTATTGCCTGGAGAAGGGAGTGGGGCTCGGCTCGTTGACATCTTCTCAGGTGGGCCCCACATGAGATGGACTGGACCCTTCATCAGGTGGGCCCCACCGTATTGGCCTAAGAATTAGGTGGATAAAGTCGTTAGGCGTGTCTCCCAAGTACTATAAATATATGGAAAAAGAAAATAGGGTAGGGGTTGAAGTACAAGTGGGGCCCACCTGATGAGTGGACAGCTGACTTTTGGGAACATTCACATGGGCCTACCTGAATAAAGGCCCAGATGTAAAGATGCAACTCGGCGGCTGCGAGTGGCCTTCGCCGACTAGACTGCGACGCGGATTGCGTGGTGAACCCAACACTACGTAGCTACGTCGTGTAAGAACTCCGTGGGGCCACAGTGATGTAGATGTGTTTATCCATACCGCCCATACGTTTTTAAAGATCATTTTAGGACATAAGACCAAAATAGAAGCATATCCAAAGCTCAAGTGGACCGCATCAGAGAAAACAGCAGGGATAATGACATCCACCGTTGAAACCATCCTAAGGATAACAGTGATTTTTATCAGTCGTCCAACTTGTTGAAAATATCAGATAGACCTAGATGAAGGGAAAACAAAATATCAGCTTGATCCAAAACTTCTGTAGCCCCAAGAAGTTTTCAACTGCAGGCATTCAGCTCCAAGTATTTCCCGTGGTGTGGTTCACTTGAGCTTGCCATGTGTTTCAATTTTCTTCCCATACAATAAAATGAGATGAATAAATGGATGGACGGCGTGGATAAAATACATACATTACGGTGGGCCCCACAGAGTCCTTAACCACTTAGGTAAGAGGCGTTGGGTTCACACGCAATCCGCATCCAATATACATTTGCTACACCCACACGTAGCTTACATGATGCACACGTGCCACGCTGAAAAATCGTACGCTAAATCTGATCGATGCATAACGTGGTCCCTGCATTGAAGTTGGTCCCACAAATAAATGAGGCTGGTAAACCAATCAGGAGATCCACACGTTTACTTTGATTACGGACGGTCAGTATGCCATTTAAACCGGCCTTTTTATATATAGGGTGGCCTCGATGAGTTGATCGTGGTGGCTTTTGCATGTGTTCATCTTCATAGCTGGGCCACTTTATACACCGTCCGGAGACCCCACACGCTTGCCGTGTTGGCACGTGCCTTACGTGTAATTGTGCGTGTGGGGTTGTCCAACCTCTATGTATAAAATAATGGAGACGGAGACGAACGGTGATTGGCTAATACAAGAAAACAAATGCATCCCTTTCTCAGGGAATTTTCTTTCGTCCTTTCTCATCTCTTTACACCGTCATTTACGGTTTTTTATTTAATCGTTTCTCTCTCATGCAAATCCTACTTGCATGGACATATTGTAAGATCAGGACCGTTCATCAAGTGGGTTTCAATACTTGCATGGACATATTGTAAGATCAGGACCGTTCATCAAGTGGGTTTCAATGCTTATATTCAATGGCCCAAAATTAAGGACCCACAGTCAATGGGAGCGTTGATCAGGGACATTGTGGCCCATCTAATGAGTGCTCCGATTTGAATTGCCTGACTTTTAGAAAATGGCCCCGCGACTACAAGGGACTCGGTTAGGGTAGTGAACCTTTCGACAACCCAAGTCGGTGGAAATGCTCTGTGGCCCCCACCGTGATGTATATGTTTTATCCATGCTGTCTATTCATTTTTCCAGATAATTTCAGGATACTAGACAAAAAATTAGCCAGATCTAAAATTCAAGTGGACCACACCACGTGAAATAGCAGGGAGTTAACATTTACCGTTGAAAACTTATTGGGAGCCCACAGCATTGTTTATTTGCCATCCAGCCTGTTGATAAAGTCACATAAACCTAGACGAAGGGAAAAACATAAATATCGGCTTCATCAAAAGGTTCTATGCCCCAAAGAAGCTTTCAAGGGTAGGCACTCAATCCCCACCGTTTCCACTGGTGTGGTCTACTTAAGCTCTGGATATACCGTAATTTTTAATTCATGCCATAAAATGAGCATGAAAAATAGATGGACGGCGTGGATAAAACAAATACAACATAGTCGGGCCCACAAACCTTTTCCACCAGCGACTTAGGTAGTGGAGGGGTGCGTACCCAATCCGGCCATGACCCCAAAATCAGGCCTCTTCATTTCTAGTACACGTGGCCAACCTGATGATCTGCTTGGTCTAACTTATAGGGGATGGAAAATAAACCATTTGGGCCCACTCGACGAACGGCTCCGATCACCAAACTCGCAAGTGACCCATCCTACCAATTAAACTACACGTTTTTTCCAATCAATAATTCATATCTACCTGTCTTTGATCCGTTCTTATCTTCACCAGATCTCATTAGCACAGATATTAAGGTCCATGGTCTCCTTTAATGATGAAATCCCTCTCATGAGATTCCACCCGTCCAATAAAAGACAATGAGATACACCTCTCAAATGCAGGTTTTCTGTCTCCTCTCTTTCGCAAACTCCTATGCGTTCACCACCATTTAAAAAAGTGCCGGGTAACCCATCCATCTTATGGCATGATCCTATTGTGCATGCAGTAACCTAAATACCACAACGAGTAGATGATAATCAACCATCTGATTTTTCTGTGAAATTTGGATATTTGCATTTAACCGTTGATTTTATTGTTTGTCCAAAGGTATGGATAGAGTCATTCAATTAGTGTGATTTTAAAATCTTGGCTCCATAAGCAGTAGCCTCCACACTTGGACGGTCTGGATAGCGGTACATGTGAGCTTCATGCTAGAGGTACATATCAAAACTAGTTTGGAAATGGTGGTGAACTTCCACTGGAGTCTTGACTTCCACGCCAAGCGAGGTCAATGGAACACCGTGGCCTTTGGTTTTCCATTCTCTAGTTAAAAGAAAATCCAAAACGATTTTACTTCTCTTGATTTTTTCACCATTTTCTAGTTAAAATGGAATTTTACCACAAAATTCCAATGGATTTTAGTGCTTTGGCATTTTCACCGTCCCTACCAAGATTTTAAACAGAGCCGATATTAGCTGTGAGTATTTTTTTTCAAAGGCAAATTTACGCTATTGCCCTTATTTATTATATTTTCTTAACAAAGTGGTACTGCCCCCACCAGAACATAGCTAGAGACGGACGGTTCTAAGAAGGGCTCTGTGGGGCCCACTTTAATGTATTTTTTTAATCGATGCTATCTATCCATTTCAATACGTTAGGTGATGAGCTTAAAAATGACTTGGATGGAAGGCTCAAAGCACCAGCACCACAGATAGTGAGGATTGAATGCCTACCGTTGATTCAACATAATAGGGCTACAGAATTTCAGGATCAAGTTGATATTTATGTTTTCCCTTTATTTAAGTTTATGTGACCTTATAAATAAATTGGATTACAAATAAATATCACGGTTGTCCGTAAGAAAATTTCAAGGGTGTGTCATTATCACCACTACTTCTTATGATGTGGTCCAATTAAGTCTTCGAGAGGCTTTATTTTTGGGCTCATCATCTAAAATGATATGTCAAAATGAATGAATGGTGTGGATTAAAAAATACATCATCGTGGCCCACATAGCACCTACCAAGACCGTCCTCCCTGGTCCTGGTGGGGTACCCAATCCATACTATGTAAAGTGAGGATGGAGAATTGTGGGCCCATATGATATGTGTCTAACATACAATCAGTTAGTATTATTATTATTATATGAAATAAAATTATAGAAAATTCAATGATAAAATAAGCCAATCCATAAAAGCTAACAAACACCACTCAAAACATCCAAATTTAATTGTACCCAATTTGATGATTTAATCTATCTGATTATTTGTTTGGGTGATCGACATGGCGGGGTTTATATGTTTGACGGGTTAGATTTTTCACACATACCATGTGGGCCCCACAAACCTACACTTTTCCGCTTTTTAGAGAAAAAAGTTAGATGAGGGCATTTTTGTAATTTTCTTCTCAGTGTAATTTCAATTGGTGGAGGCATTATTTGGTAAAACGTCGGTTCCGGGGGGCGATTTTGCGGTAAAAAAGAGGTCAATGGGACACAGTTGCCTTTGGTTTCTTCTCATTCACTATGAAAAAATGTTCGATACTCTGGAGAGTGTGATTGTTCATAGTCTGGATATCTGCGACTTACACATGTGGCATACTAATTTTTGTCCCACATTATATGGATCTTAAATAACGAAAAACTAAAATGATCTGTTGTCCCAGACGCCGATTGGTGGGCGTCTATTACATAATAAAATTAAAAATTTTAACGGTTTGAATCAAATCTACAGACGCCCATTTATCACAAGTTAGAATCTTTCAATGAATCTGATTCCAGTTTTACAACCTATCTGAAATCTTTCCTACAATTTGGGCCGTTTAATTTGTGTTAGATGCGTTCAGAGATGATTATTTATTAGTGCATGTGTTTGAGTTAACATACTCCGCCAGAGCATCTTCTCTTTGAGATATCAGCTATGTGGGGCGTGGTTTGGGCTACTTTTCATTTTTCAACCTTGGCTTCTCTTCCATTTATTTAATACTAGTTCTACAAGAAATTACACAATCCTCAGGCATAGGATATACACAACGTACTAGAGTTTTAATTTATAACAATTGGACCTACAGATCACCAATCCAGACCGTTGGTGTGAAGTGGACCACTTTGGATGAATCGATGTCCAAACATTTCCTGATTTAGGAGATCCTATCCACCAATGCAATCGTTGGCTTCCGTTGATTGAATATAACTATTCAGTGGGCTCCACCATACAAAAAATCATGTTGACCATGTTATCCTGATTTCTTGAACGCTGGACTTCTATCCATTAATTTGAACGGTCTTTTCCAACCGTCCCTTTCCTCCGTCAAGACTCGTTCCATTGAATGGTTGGGATCATCCTCCAACGAAATTTCATGCCGGGCCATCCTTGATGGGCCCTACGATGTGATCAGTTCAGATTCCATACAGCTTGCCTGTCTATGTGATATCGTGCTACCACGTGTGCCACGTGTCTCGGAGCCGTGTGAGATTTGGGTATTATTGTGGGTGTGATACTAGTGTTCCTACGATTTAAAATATTACCATAAGAAGGAAGCTTTATTTTATTTTTATTTTTATTTTTTAAAATTTTTTATACCTAAAGAAGGAACTTAGAATGTGCTGTAAATTGTAAATTGTCAAAATCTAATAGGATCCGGACCATTCAACTTATGGACGCTACTACGGATGTGTATTATACCAAAAAATACGACAATCCTAGCCGCTAATTTTAGGACTCTAAGAATTATAAATGGGCAGCAAAAAAAGTCCAACCAAACGGTCATAATTCAATAAAAAAATAAATAAATCCTCAAATCGAAGGCTAGGATCATCTGAATTGCGTGCTTTTTAACATAAGAGCTATCTAGGCCAGGGGATACTAGATGAACAGTACTGATCTCATTCACGTGTGCCAGGTGGACGGATGTTAAGTGCTTCATTACTTAACGTAGTTGCTTTTCAGCGCTAGGTAGCAGGTACTTTCAATTGTAAACAAGAGTTATTTGATACTCTGTCACCGTATGACGCTTGCTACACAGGCGCCCAGAAATTGTACATGCGTCATGCATTAATTCAAATTAAAGCCACTAAATTATGTAACCGACGGTTGCTAAGTAATAGTCACAAAATCAGATTTATTGAACAAATCTCGAAGCAGGACCATTTGATATTTGCATTTCTAACCGTCTAATCAAATGTCCACCAATCAATTGTCAGATAATGAAATCATATTAAATTTTGGTTAGAGATACATCCGAACTGATACTCATTATTTGGTTACCATAATTTGAATTACTTGCATGCGATATATGAAGTTTTTAAGTTATTTCTAAGTGCACGCGCATCATCTATCCTTGTCAGCCAGAGTATCGAAGTCTTTCTGTTGTAATAAACTAATACCCCCGAGTCAACCTCGCATAAACAATCCCTGGAAGAAAGAAAAACGTTGAAAATAGAGAGAGAGAGAGAGAGAGAGAGAGAGAGAGAGAGAGAGAGAGAGAGAGAGAGACTTTTGTTCTCTCAACTTGCTATAAAGCTTAAGTCTCCTCCTCTGATTTTTATCGACCTGAGGGGAGTTGGTGTTTGAGAGAGAGAGAGAGAGAGAGAGAGAGAGAGAGAGAGAGAGAGAGAGAGAGAGAGAGAGATGGGTAGAGCACCATGTTGTGACAAAGGAAATGTGAAGAAGGGGCCATGGTCACCAGAAGAAGATGCGAAGCTAAAAGCTTTTATCGAGGAACATGGCACTGGTGGCAACTGGATTGCTCTTCCTCAAAAGATTGGTATGCTCTCTCTCTCTTTCTCTCTCTCTCTCTGGATTGATCTTCCTCACAAGATTGGTACTATACATGAGGAGTCCAATTGTTGATCTGTACCGTTCATTCAGTCTATCTAACTCCTTATGGACGACCATGTAAAAACCCACATTCATAAATGATCTTTTCCATCCGTCGCTACCCTACAAAATGGACGGTTTGGATCAGTTACAAGTAGGATGGTCCCTTCGTAAACGTGTAGGATTCAATATTCTCTCTCACATTAAAGAAATGAATGTGCAGGCCTTAAAAGATGTGGGAAGAGTTGCAGACTGAGATGGTTGAACTACTTAAGGCCTAATATCAGACATGGAGGATTTTCTGAAGAAGAAGACAAGATCATTTGCAGTCTCTACATCAGTATTGGAAGCAGGTTTCTCTCTCTCTCTCTCTCTCTCTCTCTCTCTCTCAATCTGTGACCGTCCATCTTGTTGTCCATACCCTTGGATTGAAAATGGTTTTAAACAGTCATAGATGGGATGATTATAGCCATACAATCAGTGTTGACTGATGTCTTAAATATGTAAATCAACCTCTGTCGATGACACAGTTCGATGCCATCGAGCAGACTTTCAATGCCATCGATTCCGTGGTCCCCAACAATCAGTATCCTTTAAAAGTAACGTTTTGAAATAAATGTGGTTATATTAATCCATTTTAGGGTCCTCTAGATTGGGTGCCCTCATATTTTCTAGGTAGTCCGGTATCCCCCTATCATCTCTCTTGGCTGTGGATCTAGACCGTTCAATTAGTGGAACACTCAGTCGAGCTACATCCCAAAACTTGTCCTGATTACAAATTCATAACTATCATATCCATCATCCATTTTTGGATGGTGAAGAAAACTTGCATGGATTGAATCGTTTGAACCAATTATTGCAAATTTGAACCAATGGCCCATCCCTGACATCACTTATCATTTGGACAGTTAGGATCAATCAATAGATGCACTTTTTATTTTTAATTTTATTTTATATGCTGATGGTATGTAAATTGGCATACATCAGGTGGTCCATTATTGCAGCTCAATTACCTGGAAGAACAGATAATGACATTAAAAACTACTGGAATACAAGATTGAAGAAGAAGCTACTCGGAAGGCGAAAAGAACTGCAGACTAGCAATATCTCCACCGTCGATCATGATCGCACCGACGATCTGCATTCACCGGCCTTAAGCTCGTCGGTACTCGAAAGAATGCAACTCCACATGCAACTGCAAAGCTGCCAAAATCCTTTCTCTTTCTACAACAACCCTGAACTGTGGCCCAAGTTCCATGCCATCAGAGAAAGGATCTCCAACACCCAATTCGGCGATCATGGTGGTTCTTCAATACAACAAACTCCCACTACTTCAATCGAGCCATCTCAGAATGGCCCGTTCAATGACCTTTCCATGGCTCAAATCCATCCCACAAAAGTAGAATTAGAAAATTCCATAAACGGGTTTTCGTCGCCAATGAGTCCCATTCAAGCTACAATGTCGAAATTGAAGGGTGTAGATCAAACAGCGGCTGAATTGCAATCTGAACTTAATGACGTACTTTCCGGCAAACCAGGTAGTTGCACCAGGCAGGAAGATCAACTACATGAATTCGACTGTTTCAAAGAAATGATCGGCACGACAGACACCGTGATTTGGTGGGCTAGTGATCTCGACATGAAACCATCATCGAATTCTTGGAATTCAGCTTCTGTTCTTCAGCAAGAGGGGATGTTTCAAGAGTATGAAATGGGATGTGAGCTATAATTACAACTAATGAAAAAAGGAACTGAGAAGTTGGGTTTTAGCACTTGGGTTGATAATGTAAATTTTGTTAATAATATTGCATTTTCTCATAATCTCCTGAGTTTTGAGACCTAGCACACAACGTATGGTGGGCCATGTATGATGGGCCACGAGTATTTATATCTTTATAGTGGGAAGATTCATCAATATCCTTTATAATCTCATAATATCCTTGAAACTTGTACCTTGGGTTATGGTTCAAGAATCCTTGAAGGTGAAACTCGACTGACTCGGAGTGTAATTGGGTTGGGTCGACTCAAGACTCCAACTCAGTCTTTACTTGACTCGGCTCGCTCTGTAAGGTCTGTTTGGACTATGGCTTTTTATCCTTTTTTATTATTTTTATCCTTTGAGTTAACAATCTGAAAAGAGTTTTCCAGTCTTTAAATAAAAACCATTAATTGGGGTGTTGTTTTATTCCCAACCTGCACATGTGCAAATTCATGGCACGTGCAAAGATCCAAATCATCCAGTAGGTGAGCAGGTCATGTGTTCATATATACCCTCATTGAAAAATCACCCCAACTGATTTTTGATTGGGCAACAATAGAACGGTCAATCTAAACCATACGTTAAAGTAGGTGACAGAGCTGACATGTTCTGTTGCAGTTGACCGGTATAAATAAAAGGACTGATTGGGTAGTGACCTCAGTACTGGTCGGTGCTGTGGGCCCCACCATGATGTATGTGTTTTATCCATGCTCTCGCTCCATTTTTCTATAGCTCATTTCAGGGCATGCATGAGGCCAAAAATGAGGCAGATCCAAATCTCAAGTGAACCACACTACAGGAAATAGCGGTGATTGAACCCATCATTAAAAACTTCCTAGGCCCACTGTAATGTTTATTTTCTATCCAACATATTGATTAGGTCACAGGGATCTGGATGAAAGGAAAACACAAATATCAGCTTAATCCAAAACTTTTGTAGCCCCCAATATCAACTTAATCCAAAACTTTTGTAGCCCCTGGGAAGTTTTTAATGGTGGGAATTCAATCGCCAATGTTTTCTTTGATATGGTCCACCTGAAATTTGGACCTGCCTCATATTTGGGATAATGCCCTTAAATGAGCTGGAAAAATGGATGGATGGCATGGATAAAACACATACATCATTGTAGGGCACAAGACCATGACGAGGGGTCACCACCTGTAGAATTTTAAATTATTTTAAAATAATGTAGTGTTTTAAAATATCCGTTGGGACGAACCATGGCTGTGGCCATAGGTGCGCATGTGCCCTACGGATGTCTCTTTTCACTGAAAGGTCATATCCTTTCAATTTTGTTTTGAAAAGTTATGTCTTTTGAAGCCTAAGGGTCACACCACGTGGGTTTAAACCCAATAGTCACAACCCTTTGTGAAAGGGTGTCTTCACAAAGTCTATAAATAGACTTTCTCTCATCTGTTTTTTTTTTTAAAAATTGTTTTATATTAAATATACGGTTTAAGTGTTTTCTAGTTCGGGTTAAGACTACAAAGTGGTTCAAGCCCGTGTACAGTGAGTGCACCACTGGGACCGGGTCATAGTTGTTGTATCCTGGAGGTCAATTGCTCTGGAAACCTGTTGTACTTAGGATGCTGTCTAAGGGGAGCAAATTCGATTTCAAGCCGAGTGACTCATGTCACGCCTCGACTTCTATAAACCGATAAGTTTTCTCTTTTTCTCAATTTAAATTTATTTTATTTATATAGTTTTTCAAATTCCATATCCCAACAATCTTGAAATCGAAATTGTTTGAAAAACTATTTAAGAATTATAGTTGTATCTATTTAGTTGGAATAGCCCAAATTTAAACCACACCAACTCGATTTGTGGGCCATAACTTATATAATTTAGAGTTGTCATATCTCACCTAATGGTCAAGATCTTGTAGATACTTGTTATGTAAGTTCTTTGGACCACATGTACAAAAGTGAACATATATACCGATTGAGAATGGTTAGAGTACTTCAGATCTTGATATCTATAAATGAGAACGATTAGACTATGATCAAACATATAAGAGGCCTGGATTCCTGAACAATTGATCGGGTTCATTTTAACTCCCGTTAGCACAGATTATAATCCTCAAGTTGTCAGATGGGTTGGGCTAAGGCTATCTTGGGTACTAGAGCTATGATCTACATATAGTCGTTATGTCCCAAACACATGTCATTCTATCACACACATGTAAAATCCAAGAAATCTATAGTGCATACCTCTTGGATAATGTCAGGCTCTGTTCACTCATAAAAAAACTTGTATTTAGTAAATTTTCTCAAAATCATGATATGACATTAAGGAGCATTTCTTTTTAAATCTCAAAATTTGCGATTTATTTTCTCATATCTTGAGCAAACGTAAACTTCACATGAAAATAAATTAAACTGTTGCACCATACTGAGTAGGATATACACTGATCTCAACATCCCTGTACAATAAAAATCAATCCAAAATGCATTTCAAAATGAGATTTTGTGTTGGGATTCCTATCATATTAGGAATTCTTCTTTGTAGACCACCATACATGGTTAAAAAGAAAACTTTAGAAAGAAAAATGTGAAAGAAACTTAAAAATGCATTCTTCCAAAGTATCTTCTAAAATGGGCCTGATAGGTCGATGGTGTGGTCACTATCTCATAAGTCTACTAGTTGCTCACATGCGGATGGGTAATATTCATTGTAAAATTAATCGGTTGATGGATTTAAATCCGTCATGTACGTTCCAGAAATAAAATTCTTAGTATTGAGAAATATAGTTGTTAATTATGTGCATTCCCATCATTTTCAAGTTAGTGCAACCCTTAAGGGTTCTAACAAGGAGCATCTGGTGGTTATAACAGTTCTATATGAACTTGACATGTTGCATGAGAGCAAACAGTATTCCGATGACCCTTGATCTAGTCCACTGATCTGATAGACCTCACATGGGAACAAAATTGTCAAATATGAAAAGACTTGAATGTCCCAATAATGAGATTTCTTGGACAATCTCATTAAATAAATAAATAGGTGAAAATTACTCAAATTCAAAGGGGTGTTTTAAAAAAAAGTAATAATGAACTGATACTCTAATCACTTGTTCAACGAAAATGAAGTAGACGGTTAGAATCATCTATCCTAATTGCTCATGGGTTTATACTATTATAAGTTTCCTCTCATATGCAACCTTTTAATACTGTAATAGATCACTATGGTTCATACAGATGCAATCTATACTTCTATAAGATATATGTCTTTGAATAATCTAATCCGAGCCCAATTTTGATGATCAAGATTATTCAGTTAATGTGTCGGACCATGTATAATGTGTCACTAAAATATTCTTCCATTGGACAATCTTACATGTCCAACTTATAGACTGCGAGTGGATGGTTTACTATCTACTTTATGATAGGAGATTTTAGGAAGATATTTGATGGCGACTGATGGTAGGTAGCACAAGAGTGCATGGTTTGAATCATGAAAAATGGGGCCTACTATATTATTGGTGCTAGAATATATATAACATTAAGTGCATGTTAATGAGTTGATTTTTGTGTGATTGATGTGCATAGAATGAATAAGTATATTGATGTTGATCTTTAGAAATGTAATAGAATGCACAGTTACACACTAAGGCGTCACTGTACACATATTTGTAACATGAGTAGTTCATTAATGGGTCCTTCTTGTATTTATAGTAACCTAAAAATTAAGTTGTAACATGGACCAACCACTGGTATGAATAATCTTTATGATAATAAGTGCACACAAAGAATAAATGAGTATGTTATATTGAACTTGATCAAATCAATGGCCAAATCTATCAAATCATGGGTCCACTTATCACTATATATCTATAGACAACTCACATTATTCATTTTGTATCATTGCATGTATCTTGTAACCTTTGATCCATTATATGTGGGTTGATGATTGATATGTTCAAGTCTTGTATTCATGTGTTACATATACAAAATATATTATTCTCATTATAATATGAAACATTAAACAATGTATGACTCATGATAAATAGACACTCAGATATTGTACATATGTGGAAAAGATCCTATTTATAAAGATTTTAAATTGTGGGGGTTATGTACTTAGATGCATTACAATGGTCCAAAATTATAAAACCATACGAATATTATATTTGCCCATGAGGGAAGATTGGGCTAGTGTATTTTTAAAATATTACCTTTTGCTGGCTCAATAGATGAAGAGTATAGATCATGCATGTGTGTTACTTTTCTAAATATTGAGTACTTGATAACTCACAGTATATGAATGCTTGTCTCCCTGAAGTTTCACTTACATGAAATAAATAATGACTTGAGTTTCTCAAGTGGACTAGTAGTGAATGTGTCTTAATTCAATGTTAATTCTGACTTACATTTTATTATGTAGAAAGGGATATTATAGAATATTGGGTCCAATAGCAGACAGACCATCAATACATATCACTTAACTGTTTGACACAACTAGTGCGCATGCCTAATTTATGAGACAAGTTACATTCACTTTTGGCATCGATCACCATACTTTGTAGACAATATTACCTGCTTAGAAGGGCAGAGGAAATATTATTTTCATCCGATCATGTGCCAATCTAGAACAGCTGTTAAATCCAGTCAATTCATATGATAGTTCCTAAAAAAGATTTTTCTTAATAAATTAATCAGGTCGGCCATAGATATATCTATCAAGGCTAAATCTGAAATTGTGGGGGTGCACTCAGATGCATAAACCACTTAACGCATGAAATCCAAGTTTAGTCAATATGTATTTGATAAATGGGTTGACATAAAATTGAAGATTTGCATTAAGGAAACATATGTTGAATGTTATGGATAAATATGCACATGTTTTATGCCGACATGTAGATCTTCGAGACAAGGTGTCTGTAATTAAACATATTGCATGTTTTAATAATCAAATTGGTAGCCATCAAATGAATGGTAGAAAGGATAGCGGTCTGAATTCATAAGATGATTGTTGGATCAATGAGATTTTTAGGTTATATTCTATTTTCATTGGAGGCTAGATTTGGACATTTGAGATTGGTATTCATGTGAGATTATGTTGTTTTACCATCAACAAATGTATTTAATGGCCAAACTTATGCACATATGGAGCTCATTGTTCAATTTATCGATCAAGATACTTGACAATGAACTTGGACATTTCTCCTCCATATTCAGTTGCTAAATATTCATTAATTGTATTGAATTCTAATCACATAAATTGGCCAACCTTTCATGTGTTAGGAAACATATGATAACATAATAATGTTGCGATATGATTATATGAAAGTTATACTCTATTTTAGTTGTCATATGTCTATACATGACAGATTACTCCAGCCTTTTTGTATTGCAGATACAATAAGTTTGATTGACTTTACCACTAGTTGGTTGAATGGTGGGTTGGTGAAGTTGCTTGAATGGTAAAAGTACATTCAAGGCTAAGAAAGTTGGTTGTATTCAGAGTCGATATCTGTTGCTTAATGGAATCGTAATTCTCTGTGAGGTTAAAAATGAGTTTGGTATGTGCTGGCTTGAGATATGAATAATTAAAGAGGCTACAACTAACTGTCAAAGACTTGATTGAAGAGCAAAAGGAGGAATCAACCTAGGCAGAGGCTCATTTATGAGTAGCTAGTTGGTGAGGCAATAACTTGCCAATACAATGATCCCTAGTTGATCTGAAAGGATGATTAGCCATAGTGAGACTAAGACATGGCCAAACTCGTATGAGAAGAAAGCCTGACGGAGCAAAGACGGGTGGAGATAAAAGGCCTACGGGTCATAAATCCTCTAACCAAGTGACTATCTAAAAGATTAGTCAATGATACATCGAAAGGAATGGGGCTGAGTCTAATATATGAGCTACCAGTGTTGGCAACCCAACCTATACGAGTAGAGATCTTATTAAATAGGTTTAATGGGTAAACAACAAGACACGAGATAGACGATTGCACTGATGTAAATGAGCCCCTTTTATGGTGTACAGTGCGAGTAGCAATGCAGGAGGATGAATTTTTAGAACTCTCAATGAATCCATAGCTATATATTTGGTGGTGTATATAGTTGCTGCATACACTTGATGGAATTCACCTATATGAGTGTGAAGGTGGAGGCCGCTTCCTATGAGAATCTAGGCAAATTTTCTATAGCACTCATGAAATCCAGGTAATGGTGTATGACCGAAATGCACCGAACCGCAAAATCACTTGTAGCGGAAAAGTTGTGTGAGTGGCATATACTTGCGATTTATATCAAAAGGAATCAGGTTCAAGACTATGATGTCACCTAATTCCTGTAAACCTGTCATGTTTACTCTAATGTCGGTTTAAGTCTATGGTGACACCGGCACCATTGCACAACTCTTCCATCTTAACCTGAAATGTCAAAAATTTTGAAACATGCGGGGGATTATAGTATTTTAAATTATTTTAAAATAATTTAGTATTTCAAAATATCCATTGGGATGAACCATGGCTGTGGCCATAGGTGCACATATGCCCTACGGATGTGTCTTTTCACCGAAAGGTTATATCCTTTCAATTTTATTTTGAAAAGTTATGTCTTTTGAAGCCTAAGGGTCATACCACTTGGGTTTAAACCCAATAGTCACAACCCTTTGTGAAAGGGTGTCTTCACAAAGTCTATAAATAGACTTTCTCTCATCTGTTTTTTTTTTTTTTTAAGTTTGTTTTATATTAAATGTACGGTTTAAGTATTTTCTAGTTCGAGTTAAGACTATAAAGTGGTTCAAGCCCATGTACAGTGAGTACAACGTTGGGACCGGGTCATAGTTGTTGTATCCTGGAGGTTGATTGCTCTGGAAACCTGTTGCACTTGGGACGCTGTCCAAGGGGAGCAAATTCGATTTCAAGCTGAGTGACTCATGTCACGCCTCAACTTCTATAAATTGATAAGCTTTCTCTTTTTCTCAATTTAAATTTATTTTATTTAAATAGTTTTTCAAACTTCATATCCCAACACCACTAACTCCCAAGTCTGGTTTTAAATGGGTTGGAATGATTTTTCTATGTTGTCTAAGCTCCACTTAATAATTAAAAATATTTACAGTAGTAATAATGAGTAGCAAGCTTTATGGGATCAATGTAGGGCCATCAAAGACGAGTGTAGTGGAAATGAAGATGGTGAGACGAATGAGTAGTAAGACAAGAGATTAGAATTAGAAATAAATGCATTTAAAGAAACTTAGGAATAATACCGATAGGAAATAAAATTATGAGACTGTTATGGTTTAACCATGTGCAACAAAGATATAATATATTAGGCAGAGTGAGTTGGTGAGAGTTAAAAGCTAGAGAAAAAAAAAAAAAAAAAAAAAAGGAAAAGCCCAAAAGATGATTTTGAGTGCCAATAGTAAGAACATCCGTTATGATTGATGATTAAATTGAGAATCTGATTCATGACAGATGGGATTAATGGTGGAACATGATTTGTGCAATATTGAACCTCCTTTTTTTCTTTAATGGACGCAGAAACCCCACATGGGCACTTGTATCCATGACTTCGGGGTTGAAACGCACTCTATCTAATGAAGAGCCATGGGTCAAAATAAGCGTAACCACCCCAATTAGTTAGAATATATAAGACTTAGATGTTGACAATGATTTGTAATATATATATATATATATATATATATATATATATATATATATAATGGACAGCCCATGGTGTGTTAGTTACAGATCTTTGGGGTTATTAGCTAAGGTTATGAGTTTAAAATTCAATAGCTTCAGTTAAGTTTTATTGCAAACAAAAGTCAATTGGCCAAATGACATGGCCCAAGTTGCATTGAGTCAACCGAGTTAGACAGCTAATCTCCTAATGACATGCCTTGTGATCGTGCTAACTATTTAAGAGTTTTCAAACCATAGTTTTGAGCTACAAGTTAGTTTTATTTATTTATTTATTTTTATCTACAGATACACTGGCTGTGTGTGCACACCACAAGCACTTAAACCTATGACCTAAGTGTTGAAACACACTCTATCTACCAATGAGCCATGGGTTGGAACCCAGCTACAAGTGTTAACCTATTCAAAATTCGTCATTTGGTGGGCCTGGGCCCAAAACATTGTTTACCTTGTCCTACACCAACCCAATCTCAATAAAGAAAACTTTTCTATTAAGTCAGAAGCAAAATTGTAATTATCAAGTGAGATATGTTTATATAAACGGTGGGATCAAAGCTATCTTCAATCAAATTGATTCGGACACAAAAACTATCTAGCGAACAAAGGTCGAAAAGATCGAGTGGGTTGCTCGATAAGATTGAGTGGTCTGTCGATGCCATCGACAGACCCATATTGCAAATTAAAGACATTTGACAACAATCTCCACCATGTCTTCAATTATCATAACCCATAGCTCCAAGTTCCATCTCTAATTACTTCCATCATAACTCCACCATCATCGTCACTTCTCATGCACACTTCGCATTTGTAAAGTCATCGTCAAGCTTAGAGAAGTCGCACAGAACTTGAACTTCTCAGTAGGAACTACCTTCTTAAGCATGTCCATCGGATTCACACTTGTGTGGATCTACTCAAGCGTCAGTCCAGCTTCCTTAAGCACCCGTCGGATAAAATGATGACGAATAACAATATGTTGATTATGAGAATGGTAAATCGAGTTCTTTGCTAAATTGATCGTGTTTTCGCTATCACAATTTACTGGCACGGCTTCATGTTGAAGCCTAAGCTGATTTATCATCACTCTCAATCAAACACATTCTTTGAATGCTTTCATCACTACCATATACTCTATTTCGATTTGCAGAAAGAGTCACCATAGATTGAACCTTTGACATCCAACTGATTGGTCTACTCACTAACACAAACGAGTAGTAATAAGTCGATCTCTTGTTATCCACATTACCTACGTAATATGTATCCACATATCCTACCAACTTGTCCTGAGACTTTTAAACATCAAGACATAATATATTGTACCTCAAATATACCGAAGTAACCATTTCATTACCTCCCAATGTTGCTTACTAGGATTAGCCATGTATCTGCTCACAACGCCCACTGCTTGGGAAATATCATGTCTCATACCATTCTCTCAAGAAAGACTTTTCTGTATAGGGAAGTTAGGTGGGGCTCACCATGATATTTGTGAGAAATCCACCCCATTCATCTGTTTTGCGAGTTTATTTTATGACACGTGACAAAAATGAACCGAATACAAGACATATGTAACACCCCGTATCTCACGTACTTGGGTGTTACTATGGCAATAGAACAAGATGGACGGAGTGGATCTCTTCAAACATCACCGTGGGCCCCACAACCACTCTGGGTGTACACCAAGTTTAGTACACTTGTAGTGCACCGGAAACTAGGGCTGAAAGTTGGGCGGGTTCAACCCAACCGACCTGTGACCGACCCGACATTGGGTTGGGCTTGGGCAGGATATTTCGGGTCCGATCTTAAGCTTGGGCTATAGAAACACCAACCCGAATCGAGCCGAGGTCTCCCTCCAACCCGAACTCAATATATAAGTTACTTATAAATTATAATTGAGTGTGGATCGTTTGTGTCGAAGGCACACTAGTGATGTCGAGTCTCATTTGTCCACGTCATATCCAAAGACTCAAGCTAACAACATATGCCAGATTTCTCTCTCCGAAAAAGACTTCATGCTATGCTACATGACTTTTAAAGGAGTAGTTGTCTTATATTTTAGCTTGTTTTTTAAAGAAAAAAATGAAATTCTTTATAATGAATAATCACATATATAATTAATAAAATTATAGATACAAAAAATAAGTCCTATATTGAAATATAATAAATAATGTAATAATGAAAATATTAGCATGTATATACCCAACCAACCCGATCAACCCAACCGAGCCTACTTGGGTTGGGCTTGGGTTGAGAGTTCCCAACTTGAGATTGGGTTGGGTTGGGTTAGGGTTGAGGTATAGGAACCTTGGGTTGGGTTAGGGTTGAGCCCCAACCCGACCCAACTCGCCCGATTTTCAGCCCTAGTTAAAACGGGTGCTGACCCGATGTTTTTCAAAATAGAGAGGTTCCCTCTCTCTTTCACGTTTCCCGCCCGAAGGGCATTCGAACGGACGATGTCTAGTTTAGTTTGTTGTGGCCCACTGTCATTGGCAATCTTGATGATCCAAACCATCTATATTGTTCATGGCAAGATTTCGAACAAAACCCAAGCATTTCCACATGTGGAGATGTTAGTGTGGGTGCTTGATTTCAGGCGTAAGTTAGCCATGTGCGGTTAGTTATATTTGAAAATGGAAAGATTCCATTCTCTCTCACAGCTAGACGAATCCATGTGAAGAGCTCTCCCTTCATCTTAGCCATCCAAACAGAGAAATCTCAGCCGTTAGATCCATTCCACATGGATTAGTTATTCGTGTATTTAAACATGTAGGTTTTTCAATTCATTCTCTTTTAAATTCCAAAAATAGAAACCCTAGCTTCCAATCAATCCTAGTCATCCATTCCTAACCTTTCCTTCATAAAGAAACCCTAGAAACTTGGATTTGAGCGCCTCTTCTCCATTTCTTGCGGCGCCAAGGGAAAACGCCAGAAACTCTTCCAAGTTCGAAACCACTAGGATTTTGGACTCGGAGCTTTGAAACGTCCCTTCTACAAGCTCCCTGGAGTTCATCTAGACCTGCCACAGAAATCAGATTGAAGAAAGAAGTTGGGAGATTGGATTCGCTATTAATGGTGGGTCATCTTCTCCGCCGCATCAGCCAGGTTGTCGATGAGCTACCGTATTGAGTCTAGATGGAGTCCAAACTCGTTTTCCATTAGCCGAAAAGGGAGGAAAGTGGAAGAAAAAGAAGAAAAGAAGAAAAAGAAGGAGAGGGCGTGTGCAGTGGCTACCGAGTCAGGCAGATCAGCGACTTGCTGAATGAGTCGAGCGGATCAAGTCAAGCTCTTCCCAAGTCCAGAATCTGTGAAAGTCCATAGAGAGTGAAATGAAAGAGAAAGAGAAGAAGAAGAAAGGAAGGAAGAAGATTAGAGATAGAGAAGTGGGGATGATGACGGTGTGTCTCAACTGAGTCGACTCACCGACTCAACTTCTGAGTCACACGAATTAGGACTGGTTTGAGGTATCTTCCATTCATTAGTTATCCTTATAACTATGTTGATGATGGTCCTTTGGGTTTGGATTCACATCGGTTTGTGAAGTTCATTTGCACAATGGATTGCCATCGAGTTGTAACGAATTGGATCGGCTATTTCAAGTAAGTTGACACAATGAGTTTCATTAGTTGTTTTTGAATTATATTAGAGGTCATTGTTGATAGTTTTCTGTAGGATTCTAATCAAGTCATGGTTATGTGTGGATCGGATCAAAATTGAGTCCATTGGGTTGAGATCGAGTGGCATCAAGCAGACCATGTATCAAAGATTCTCAATGGAGTTGGTTGCGGGTGAGTTCAAGGAAATTCAAGTTGATTTCATTTCCATCTATTGAGAGGTGAGGTTTCGCCCTTCAAACTTTCCTCCATTTCAATGGTTAGATTAGTTTACTTTCTTGTATTTTCCATACTTGACTTATCATATATATTTAGCTTATATGAATGATTTAGCTTCATCTAATTCTACAAATGTATTAGAATGATTGTAGAATGAGATTTGAAATATTGTCTACATGGTAGGATTGAGATACTACTTAGTGTAGAAATTGACTCTCTAATCTAGTTAAGCAAACAATCTTATTTGCATAATGTTGATACATTTGTTGGTTAATGTAAATGATAATTGCTTGTAATTAGAAGATTGAGTTAATTGTGATTTACTTTGTCATTTTTTGTGTTAATGAATTGTATTGAAAATCTAATATTATATATTGATGGATATTATATTAGGGATTCCTCTAATTAGTGGCCGATTGTGAATAAAATAAATATTACGTGGTCGTAGACTTACCATCTTATGTATTATTGGTGCCAATGTAGTTTGTGGATTGTATTATTTTGTTGTGTCCTTGAAAGACTTGGTATCAATGTGGCTTGTTAGGAGAACTCTTTGTTGGAAGTATATTTGGACTTGTAATACTGTAACACCCTGGAAATTGGGAGTCGTACGCACACTCGACTCCCAAGTTCCCGGGTATCACTTATAATCGACTTTTACTAATTTGCGTTTAATCAGGTTTAAATACACAACATGGAATTACTTGGAACATGAAGCACAATCACAACTAGTCTATTGAAGTGAAAGAGGTCAAATATATATAAATTCAAAAGAATATAAATGGGTCGCACAAGGCGTTACCTAACAAAATTATAAAAGAATGACAAGTCCAAAAGAATAGTGTGCTGAGTCCGCCACTCAGCGATCCAAAATCCGTCTATTAAGCCGATGGAGGACCGCCCATCAGCTGGAAGTATGACAGCTCGTCCTTCTCATCAAGACTCGCGTCGCCAGGTTCCTCTACTCTACGTCACCTGCATCTACGGGAGAGTCTGGTTAGTGTTTTAAAACACCGTTCTAGAGTGGGATTGAGTGATCCACTCAGTAGGTGCTATTAGTCTTAAGTTGTAACAAGCATCAATTATATTATGAACTTAATGAAAAACAAGCATCTATAAACCCTTAACTAATCTTGTTAATGCATATGCATGGTAAGGATATGATGCATGACCTTGCCACAACACTTTCTCAAGCGACTCCATCTAACCATCGCGTATGACCAACACTCCCTCATTACTACCTCGACTGTCGAGTTGCCACCTTAACTAGTGCGATGCGATATGATAATGTTAGTCTAGTTCTTAGTTAATTTCGTTCATCCAACAGATTGGAGAAACTGATACACCTCACGTATCACTGCCCTCACTAGTTGCGATGCCATGACCCCTCAATGTGCGAGGTCAGGGCTCCGCGATCCTTGATCCCATCGGGTTCCCCATCCCTAACTCCAAGCATATGGGGAGTGCTAAGAAGAGGGATGGCTTATGGTCACTACGGGGAGGCTCGTCACCCGAGCCTAGGCCGACAGCTCGGACAAAGTGTCCCATTCCACCATGTCCGGCTTACGAGTCGGTGGATCGGCTTCAATTGGTTAGCGATGGGCTACAATGGTTGAAGGGTGTTCCAGGTTCTATACATATGTGAGCAGACAGGGTTAACAAACAAGGTTGGTCAGTAAGTAGACTAAACCGCACGAGTTCAGGTGAGTACGTGACAGACGATATCGAGTATGAGCGATCCATGTAGTCTAACTATTGTCGCCCACATGCACCCTCCCCCCAACCCACGGGTTTAGTCCCAGGATAGTTCTACCATCGGGACCACCTTCACTCTCCTCAGATTCCTGACCAACTCAATGGTTTTGATATAAATCCATAACATGCCAACAAGCAGGGTCTCCAACTAGCATAAGCAATATCATGCATTCATATTTCCCAACATACAATTTAGATTTTTATACAAAGCAAAAGCTAACAATATTATGAAATAATATGAAATAAAGGTGTATGTGTGTTGTGTGGTTTAGTGAGGAAGCTAAGCATTTCATATATCTCATAGGACCATAAATGCACAAGAGTTAATGAATCATACATGCTACAAGGTAACATTATACAAGAATTTAACAAGATGAATATACAATCATCATATTTATACCCAATCATGTGAGAGACAACAAACATCCCATAACTATTCCATGTTGATTGAGAGGATCAAGGGTAAGGTCCTTCCTAGGTTTTCTCTAGATTCTCCAAGTACATCATCCAAGCAATCAAAATATTAGACTCATACTAAAATTGGTACTAGGCTACCTAAGGATAATAGTCCGCACCTATGCATCGTTGAGATCTCGAAAACAACTTAGGAGTGTTGATTTTGAGGTCGATTGGCCGAAATCCCTGAGGCAAAGCACTTGCATGTTAGAACTCCATGTAAATCCTCTCACACATAAGGGTTTTAAGAAAAAAGGGGTGAGGGATTTACCTATACAATCAACTGAGCGGTTCTTGCGGTTGTGGTGAAGGGTTTTCTTAAAGAAGAGGCAGGGAGTTAAAAGATTGAACTCCCTTGGGCCCCACCTCGATTTATGGTCCACCTTCACTCTCTTTCTTCTCTCTTTACTCCCTTTGCTCTCTCTTTACTATCCTTGGTTATGGAGTAATGGTGGCATTTATGAGAGAAAGAGCTAGGGCTTTATTTCCTAGACTTGGGCCAATTGGCCTTAAGTTCTAATAAATTCCCACAATGGCTCTACGGGGGCCCCTTTTAGCTTTTGGGCAGCCCTGTCACCCCCTTGGTCACCAAATTTGGTGTGTTGGTGTCTCATGGTCCGATGAGGGGCCATGCAAATTTTGAAGACAATTGGATGCGGGGTTTTTTCGCACGGCTCCGATCTTTAAATGGCCCTACGAGGTCCATTCTGGTTGCTAGGGTGGTTCTGGTGGTCCTTTGGCCATGAAACTTATAAGATAGGTGCCCTATGGCCCGATGAAGGGTCATGCAAAATTTGGAGGCAAATGGACGCAGGATTTGACTGCACAAGTCTTATTTGCGATCAACGGTCACCGTTTTACAATCGGATCTCAGATTTTGTGGACGAGCATAGAAAAATACTATAGGCTCTCACCGTAAATGTAGAAGAGATCCAACGGCTATAAAGCCTGGTATATCAGTTTTAATTAAAAGGTGTCAGATTTCAATTCCGAACTCTGGTGAGTTGCGTTTGGCAAGTGCCGCTGGGACGACGTGGATAATTGAAAGGTGTCTACTGAGTCTATGGTCCGCGATGGACCATAAGCCTAGTGAGATCTGTAGTTCTCCAAAATTTTAAATTTTTTGACCTTCCTTGGCCACTGCATGGCCTGCACGGGCTGTTGTTAAGTGTAAACGAGCTATTTGGCTTGACGGCCCACACTTGGTCCGATCATAACTAGACTGCTCCACCCCAGTAGGGTAACCGGGGTTAATTAATTGGTGGTATCCCACACACGAGCGGTTTAAGTGAACGGTCCCACGGCAAATCCTACGTGGACGCCCCAAGACACTGTTCTGGTTAGATAAGACATTACAAATACTGATGTCTACATGTCGAATCATGAGTAGTCACTAGTTGTAGAGATTCTTATAAATGGAATATCTTAGATTCTTTATTTTACAAATATCATTTATGATCATTTGAGTGTCTTAGAATTTTTCTTGTTTAAGTTTCATGAGCCGGGGATGGTAGAATAGGACACTATGCCCAAGCTGTCGACCTATGCTGGCTTGCGCATGCCCCCCATAGTGACCTTTGAGCTTCTCCGATATTCTGTTTGTAAATTGGATTAATAACGGTTTGGTTAATCATGCATATATGGCACGCGGGCGTTATTAGGTGCTTGGTCGACTGTTTTAAAGACCAGTGTACTGTTCGAACGACCCTTTTTGCATTTTGAATGGGTCGACTATTTGAAAGATTCGATATCATGTATGAATGGGCCAACTGTTTGAAAGGTCCATTCATTTGTGCAGCTGGATGTGCATCCCCAGGCTGATAGCATTCATGCATTCATTCATTAATCAAGATTAAATTGGCGATTGAATAGTGTGTGTGAGTAGATTGTATCTTCTTATGTTACACATTAAATTGTAGTTTGGATGTTATAACCATTTGTGTTATATTTGTGGGGAATGGATTGTATCTCTACATGTTATACTTTGAATTCCAGATAGATATGTAGTTGATATTATCCTTGTGAATTGTGAAATGTAACTTAGATTCTATAGTTCCTTGGATTGTACTTGTAGATTGTGTTTTCTTCTTATGTGCAGGTGGTATCATCCTATATGTCACTCAGGAAACCTAAATTGTATCTTTTTGTAGTTTACTTATGAAGTTTATGTTGGATATTGTATTCTCCTGAGTTATTTGAATTCTATTCTTGATTATTGTGATGCTTGATAATCTTGGAGGGTATACCTTACTGGGATAGCCATTAACACTATCAAACCGTATTCAGTTGGTGTAGGCTATATAAATGATGAACAGGTTAACATTAATGTGGAGTACGTAGAACTGGATAATCTTGCGATTCTTGATTCTACATTTCCTACTTATATTAAGATATTTCATTCGAATTTTGAGTCATTAGTTTGTATAAGCCCTATGGGCAACCATTTGTATACATTGAGATGGATTTTAGACACTTCCTCCATGTGTGGTTTATTTTGCTTCCGTTGTGATTGCTCACTTATACTTATAAAAGAGAAAAATATATATTACTATGAAATGTAGGCTATCCTTGTAGGTTAACTCTCAGGATTTTGGAAAACAAGTACAAAACTTGGGTTACGAAATCCGGGGCATTATAACATAAGTGGGCCACATGAGAGGAAACATTGGGGATTGAATGACCACCATTGAAATATTTAATGAACACAAAGTGTTGTATCAGGATAAGTTTTTTTGTGTTTTCAGTTCATCCTAGTGTGAATGGCCTTAGGGGCACATAAACATTAAGGTGGAGCCCATGAAGGTTTCAATGGTAGGCATTTTTTTTTCTCACTTTTCCCTCTTGAATGGCTCACTTGAGTCTTGGATCCTGCTCATTGTTTATCACATGTCCTCAAATGAGCTCAAAAAACTAGTGGGTGGGGTGGATTACTCACATACATCATAGTGGGCCCCACTTAACTTCCCAATGTTGGAACTTTATGCGAAAGGCTTTTTGGTAGGAACTTCTTGTGATGTTCGATTCCAGAACTAGCCATATGGGTGGGATCTAACTGTAGGCCCCACCTTGATGTATGCATTGTATATCCACGGTGGTATGACCCTAGGAAGGTTTAAACGGTGGGTGTCATTATCCCCACTTTCTTTAAGCAAGTGAAGAGGGAGCCTTCGGGCTAAGGCGAGATTGTGGAAGAGAGAGAGAGAGAGAGAGAGAGAGAGAGAGAGAGAGCACGAAAGGTATTTTAGGATTTTTGTTCAAAGGTAGAAATGTCTTTTAAAAAATACAATACCCCGAACATAACGGTATAAGAGGCAAGCGTGTTTTTGGCTAACAGCCTTAGCTAGGTTTTAGTAAAGAGTTTAAAAGCAAGTTTTGTTTTAGAATTCAACCAAAACATAAGTGTCTATATGATATTCACAGTGCATTACATTTGGTTCAGAATTTAGTATTTCATCCTTAGATCAAGCACATTAATGTTCAATATCACTTTGTTCTGAATGTAGTAAAACGTGAACTTATCTAATTATAAAATATTCATATCAATGACAATGTAGTAAATATTTTAATGAAGCTTATTGTTTAGTACAATAGTTCTCTTGGGGCCTCTTGTTACCTAACAAATAATGGTGTATGGGTAGTTATTATTGGGTGTGTTTGTTAAGTTATTAGATAAAATACTCCTCAAGTAGGAAAACACTGAGGGGTGACTTCTTACTGCACCATGATAATGGCATATATATATTCCCATAACACATATCCCATGAGAAGACACCCAATCCCATCCTCTTATGAGTGCATACACACACTTGTACCTATGAAGCCTAGTTTCATTAGGTTACAAATAATTCTCTCGCTTGTGGAATTGTCTTTATAAGAAGAAGCACGAGTAGAAAGAGGGTATTCTTAATCATAGTGAATTTCTTGGTGAGAGAATTCTTATATAATGAAAGAATGGGAGAGATAAATCTTGTATTTCTACTTTCTTTTATTTCTGTGAAGAAGAAAGCAAACCTCCATGTGCTTGTGCACATAGGTTGAACATGTAAAGTTTTAGGCATTGTCTCTTCTTTTAGCTTTTGTCATTTGGTTTTCAGTTAGGCTCATTTCCTTTTATGGTTTTCTACTGCTTATATAGAGGATGTGCATGTGTTGTTTTTTTATGCAACATTGATTTAAAGCGGGTTGCAGATACTTTCATGGCCAAGATGGACCAAAGAAGGCCTGATCAGATGCGGAGGTGATTAGAACTGTCAGAACCTTAAAAAGGTAATATCTCGCAAACTAGAATGATTTTTTCGATGTATCATATATGAATTTTCCCGCGCCAAATTTGTGAGATTCCATCGGATCAACGGTCAAAAGTTTGTTTTATTTTCACTTTTACTATAAATAGTGTTATGAGTAGAACTGGAATGACCAAACAACCAGAACAAGATGAAAATAACAGAGACCAACAGCTCGGATGAGAGGTCAGACAAGAGCTCGGCCTCATATATTAATTGCGACCTTCGCGACCAATCTAAGCACCAACCATAAGTGGTGACCTCGATTGCCTAGGTGACATCTCACTGTCCCAACTAATGGACGATTACGAATGCCGATCTAACCTTGACCAAAGGCCCTAACCTCAACACTCGACCCCAACCTCAGTCATCAACTTCAGCTGTCGACCTCGGTCAACAAAACCTCAACCAAATGACCTAGAGGTTGGCCTCAGCTAATCGACCTCAGCCTTGGATCTGACCACTAGGGAACATCCCCTCCGTATACGGAAAGGATTCCCTTCCCAATATCTTCGCCAAGGATCATGCCGAGATAAATGCCATGTACCCAGGGAGAGATCCTTTGTATAATACGTATCTACATAGTAGATTAATTGCAATACATAGAAGATATGTCAAAGGTTTATAAATAAGGACCCTACCTATAGAAGAAGATAAGCACAATCACCTGAACTCGACTACGCCCTTTGTGTTCTTACTTTAGTTTAGGCATCGGAAGGCCCCCGAATACAATCGGTGCCACCCTTGTTACTTGATTTTGCAAGTACACAATAGGCTAACAGGGATAACTAGATCGTAGCATCAACAACTAGTAAGTTTTAATTCGATCAAAACTTTTGATCCTTTGAGCTTTAGGAGTTGTGCCCAACATGAAAAGGGCTTAGAAAAATTAGGAGAATAACGTCGTTAGACCAAATTGGACACTTACTATTTTTAGCCAAAAACCATAAAGTCTAGTAGGAACCATGATAGTCTACAAATAGTAAGTTTATTATTTATAGTAAGTCACATTTTTTTAGGAAGTTTGAGCTGGAGTTTGATTCTAAAACTTCATCTTACGATTGAGTTCACTATTTAAAAGACTGTAATTTCATTTTTTTTTTATCAATCAATTTATTTCAAATTATTAAAAATTATTCTATTTTCTTTACCAGTGAACTCTAAGAATCTTTCCACGGAATCTAGAAAAACTCCATAGATTCGGAGTAGTTATCCCTGAGGAAGACAGTAATTGAACTCATAATGTCTTTCCCTGCACCAAACATCATGCATCATACGAATGTACATATTGTATGGAAAGATGCACCTAATTTACAATATCACCTGCCCACGTGTGCTATAGATAGATGGTCCTTAATTTACAGTATTTTTGGGCTCAGTTAAGGAGATCGGTCAGGGTAGTCGAGGGGTTTTTGCAATCGAGAAGAGGAACTTCCATTCTCTTCAACTGGATATCATGGCGGCCAGAGCTATCTGGTTAGAGTAGTCGTCCACTTGTACCGCCTCCTCGTTGAAGCAAATGATATAGTCCTTTAACAACTCATCTTCCCTTTGGGTGATAGTGAGGAGGTGCGTTGCCAGCTTCCTTCTGTCCTTCCCATTGATGAACTGTATGATAAAGACCTTGCTAAGATGGGTGAATAAGGTGATGGACTTCAGCTTCAACTGTTTGTACCATTTTCGTGCTGTTCTTGACAAAGTCAGAAAGAATGCTCGGCACATATCCGAGCTTGAAGGTCTATGCGAAGTTTCATCCAGGCTCTGAAAGACTCAAGACTCAAGATGCTCGACTGGGTCTCCGGATCCAGAGTAAGAGGTGATCTGGGGCATCCAAAACCTCGACGGGAGTTAGGACTTCATGATGTCGTCGGTAAACGGAGGCTTCGTTTCCTCTAACATGGCTTCAACGGAGGTCAGGGCTTGGGTGCGGTAGGCTTGTTGGATGTCGTTGGGCTGTCCTCAAATTTCTTTGAGCTCGGCCTCCCATGGGACCTCATTTTCTGCGATAACCTCAGGGGCCTTCCCATGCCTCCTTTTCTATAGGTGTGGTGCAAGTCAGACTCAGCAAACACAGTGGTTCCCACGATATACGTGGAAGCTTAGTCATGCTGCCCTGGTCGCTGCTTTACAATGCGAGAGTCGTGGGGTATCTGGGAAGGTCAGGACAACTCGGTCAACGCACCTGCTTTCGCGCCATGATAAGGAAATGGTTGCTACCTCTCTAGTATCTGCATTATTCAGTCGAAGTTACCAGCTAGAGCTTTGACCTGATTTTCCAAGGAGTAAAGTCGACCTCCCCTATTGCGGGGCCTTTACACGACCACTGCAGGAGGAGGGTCAGTATGATGCTCTGAAGGCGGATTATGGAGATTTTCAGGCTGTTCTTCTGGTGCGAGGAGTGGTGCAGTGATGGCAGCCAAAGCCATCTTCCTTCTTTTAGCCACAGTAGGGTAGACGAAGACACAATAGGTGATCTTTAATGGCTTCTTTGTCGCTTCCCACAGACGGCACTAAAATATTGATGTTATAATCTTGTTGTCCCTGTCACCCCATTGCACACCTGTAAAACAGAGAAAAACAAGAAGTCCCAGTTGTAGCGCAGAACCCTCTGATGCCTAAGTTAGTGTAAGGTTGTAATGGGTGTAGTCAAGCTAGGGTAATTGAGCGTACCTTTTTCCTGTAAGGAGGGTCCCTATTTATAACCCTCTAACACTACTTACGTATTTGGCAATGAATCTGCTAGATAAATACGTATCATAGAATGAGTCATTCCCGGGATATATCATGCTTTTTTTAGTGTGATCATCAGCGAAGATCTCAAGGGAATAATCCTACCTATATATGAAGAGGATCTCCCCTCCTCTCTTGTGATATCTAAGGTTGAGGTCGATAGCCGAGGCCGACCTCTGTAGTTGGGGCCCTTGGTTGAAGATGGTCCTCAAGGTTGACGAGACTGTGGGGCATCAACTAGGTGATACTGTCATTTATGGTTGTCACTCAGATTGGTCGTGGAGGTCAGGGTCGGCATTTGAGGTCAAGCTAATATCTGACCTCATGTCCAAGCCATTTCCCTTGTTATTTCTATCTTGTTCCAGGTGTTTGGTCAGTCCAATTTTACCGACAACAATGACAGTATAGTGGATATTTTAATGAAGCTTATTATAAGAAAGAAGTTTGTTTGATATAGTACTTCTCTTGGACCTCTCATTACCTAGCGAATAATGGTGCATGGGTAGTTACTATTGTGAGTGTTTGTTCAGTTATTATATAAAGTACTCTTCAAGTAGGAAAGCATTGAGGCGGTGACTTCTTACTGCACTATGACAGTGGCATGTATATTCCCATAACACGTATCCCATAAGGAGACACCCTGTCCCATCCTCTCGTGTGTGCATGCATACACATGTACCTATAAAGCCAAGTTTCATTAGGTTTTAAATAATCGCTCTTGTGGTATGGTCTATGTAAGGATAAGCATAAGTAGATAGTAGGTATTTTATGGTAAATTTTTTTATAGATGGTTTTTATATAGTGAAAGAATGAGAAAAATATATTTTATATTTTTATTTTCTTTAATATTCTAATGAAGGAGAAAGCAAACCATCCTATTAATGCTTGTGCACATATGCTAAACCTGTAAAGTTTTAGGCATTATCTCTTCTCTTAGCTTTTGTCTATTGGTTTTCAGTTAGGCTCATTTTCTTTTATGCTTTTCTATTGCTTGCATAGATAATGTGCACGTTTTTATTTATTAATTTATGCAACATTATGTATCGTAAGGAGCAGCATATCGTATGGAAAGATGCACCTAATTTACATTAATATCACCTTCCCACGTGTGTTAAGATATAGATGGTTCCTAATTTACAATATTACCTTTCCACGTATGCTAGCTATTAATAGATGGCACCTAATTTGCACATCACCTGACTACACAAGTCTATAGTAATTAGCATAGGTTCAAGCCATAGGGTCCTCATGATGAGCGAGTGCCATCCAACACTCTTCTATCGTTAGGTTCATCCATTTAAGTTCTCTATGAGATGGGCTACGCATGGAAGAGTCGGTCATGTTGAAATTTGTGGTTTTTTGTAACAATAATTTAAAATTTTAAATATTTAAAAATTTTGGGATTTTGTTGCCAAAACGATTTTCGGAAATTTTAAATGGAAAAGTGTGGTGTGTGCTTTTTGTCCCACATTGAAAATGATAGGAGAAGATTTGGGGTTTATATGTGGATGTGTGTAGTATTCTTACTTGGACCTTTAGAGATTAAGACGCTCGGGTTGCGAGGAACACACGCATGTGCGCGCTCGGGAACGAGCTAGGGCATGTGCAATGTGGCTGTAGTAGCGCTAATTGGCGCACTTCGCACATGTGCATCATGTCGTAGAATGGTCACTCCCTCGCGACCTTACGCGAACCATCACGAGCCGGTGCGAGTGATCTAGTAGGAGCCTAGGTGCAATGCATCTGAAATGAGCCAGGGCTTTATAGGTAACTGAGAACTGTCGGATCTTTAATCCAAAACGGTCAGCCATTTCTAAAAATGGCTAGCTACCTTGAAAGCCACAACGGTCCGAAAACGGACGGTCCATGATGATTCAGCAGTCGGATCTTCCGATCTGACGACCAAAAATGGCCAAAATTAATGATTAACGGTCAAAAACGTTTTTCAAATGTTATGAACCATTGATGGCCACCTAGCAATGATCCACTCCCTGGTGCCTATATAAACTGGATCATTCCAGTCCAAATTTCATCATCTCGAACACAAACCTCTCTCTTTCCATCAGATTCTCTAGATAGCATCTCAGTTTAAAATACTGTTAAAACACACCCACCGTTTGATTCTGCTAGACGATTTGCTGCGTTGAATTGTTCCTAAGTGGACCCATTGTAATTGTTGCACGCCGGATCCAGACAAACTTATCTTTTACCTGAAGCAATTCACCTATAACCCATTAGTAATTGATAAGGGAGCGAATCATGCTTTAAGGTCAACGTACATTTTTACATGATTCATCGTAGTGAAACAAAATAATTAAAATTTATTTCATTTTATTTTTATTTTCCAGCATATCCAATGCATTTTTTCCAACAGGTCACACGGAAATACTCTCACGTGCATGGCACTTACATTTTACTAGTGTATATAAAGCCACGTGTGAATAGGACAACAACAAGTCAAGGAGTCTTAGCCTTAAGTAGTATACACTCACTAGTCCACTTACACACAGGCATAAAATTCAAATATCTCAAACTCTTAAAGTTCTAATGAAGATATAAAAAAATAAACTAATTTTCATCCCTTAAGAAAATATCAAGAGAAAAACCCTTTCAACAACCAGAGACTACTATTTCCAAAAGCTTATTGAAACTCTCCACAGAACTCCCGCCATTTCCAACTGCTTCCTTAGCCATCTCACTCAGCGCGCGAGCCCTCTCTCTCATTCCCTTCCCTTCGTCCTTCCTCAACACCAGCTCGATGGACCCCACCACCCCATCCCTCGTCAGCACCCCACCGTCCACCACCATCCCGATCCGCCACACGTGCGACACCATCCGAGCGTTCAACATATGGTCCCCGAAAAGCGGACGGCAGATCATCGGCACAGACCCCATGATGCTCTCCAACAACGAGTTCCACCCGCAGTGCGTCACGAACGCCCCCACCACCACGTGGCATAGAACCGCTGGCTGCGGTGTCCATGGGACGACGAGGCCTCTCCCAGCCGTCCGATCCAGGAATCCAGCTGGCAACATTTCCGTCGCCTTATCCGGTAGGGACCAAAGGAAGGGGGTCCCACTGGCCTCGAGACCCTCGGCCAGGGCTACCAGCTCTGCGGGCGGAGGTGTCATCATGGAGCTGAAGCTAATGTAAGTAACGGAGGAAGGATGATGGGTGAAGCGGTCGAGCCACGTGAGGGAGGCGTGAGGATCGGTCTGTTGTAATAATGGGGACATGAGGTAGAGAGGACCGACGGGGAGACAGGTAGGGAGTTTGGACTTGAGGTCGTTTATGTTGGTGGAATCCAGGCCGTTGAAGGTGTTGATGGCCACGGCCCTACCACGTGTCAACTGCTTGCCCATGCGGTGGAGGAGAGACGAGAATAGGGAATCCAGGTCGCCGAAGACGACTCCTTCGGGAAGGTCACATACTCGCATCGCGGAGTACCCCGGGACGAAGTCCAGTGGTTCGTCTCGCCGCGTCGTCACAACTGCCACGTGTCAGAAAAAGTAACATTGAAATAATCATGGTTAGCCGTTCCTAACCATTAAAAAAGGAGCTGGCACGGGACGCGGTTTGGCTTGTGAGGCTGCCATCAGCCTGGTGGCTAGTGGTCGGTGCTATGTGGACACCACCATGATGTGTGTTTTATCCACGCCGTCCATCCTCTTTGAAAGATAATTTTAGGGCTTGATCCCAAAAATGAGGTAGATCTAAACCTCAGGTGAACCACACCATGAGAAAACAGTAGTGATTGAATGTCCACCATTAAAAACCTTCTAAGCCCACTGTAATGGTTATTTGACATATAACCTGTTGATTAGGTAATATAGACTTGGATGAAGGGTATATATATATATATATATATATATATATATATATATATATATATATATATATATATATATATATATATATATATATAGAAAGCGCTCACCTGCGAACCAGTTCGTACGTAGTACGTATGAACTTTTTTGATGACCCATCATACGTGATGTTGATCCAGAATCTGAACCGTTCATGTGAAGCAGCACCTAGTGAAACCCCCCAAGACCAAGTTTTACTTTTATCTAAAACTTTTATCCATACAGTCCATAGCAAAGAGAAATTCAAATCAAGAAAAGAAGCTGTTTACATTTTTCACGGTCCACCAAAGTTTCAGATCAAAGTAAAAATTCATACTATGGGTTTCATGAGGTTTTGCTTCATGTGAACCGTTCAGATTTGCGAGATTCATCACGTATGATGGGTCATCAAAAAGTTCGTACGTACTACGTACGAACTGGTTCTGCAGGTGAGCGTTTTCCTATATATATATATATATATATATATATATATATATATATATATATATATATATATATATATATATATATATATATATATATGTTGATTACCGTTGAAAACTTCTTAAGGGTAACCAGAAGTTTGAAGTTTTGGATCAAGCTTACATTTGTGTCTTCCCTTTGCCTAGATCTGCATGACCATGAACAAGTTTGGATGGTAAATGAAACGGTGGCCTTAGAAAGTTTCAACTGCAGTAGTTTAATTCTTACTGGTTTTTATGGTGTGGTAAACTTGGAGCTGTAGATGAGTCGAGTTAGCTTTGTTAGCTCGCTTGCCTCGACTCAAAATTGGATTCTGACCGAGTAGAGTTGGATTTTAGAGCTTGAAAAAATTTCGAGCTGAGTTGTGCATACATTCCCCATAGGATCAGCTAGTGGCAAAGAAGGAATGGATACAAAACAAATTACTAAAAAAACTTTATAATATAAAACTACCCTTGTATCTTGATTTTGATGTTATTTGCCAAGTGTTTGATGTAATACCTGTAAACTGCTGCTACTGTTTTACATTCTATGAGAAATTGAAGATGCACTATGTGTATTTGAGAAAATATCACACAGGCTCAAACTCGACTCAATCTAGCTCGAGTTGCTGATCGAACCGAGCTGAGTTCGAGTTGGGTTTAGCTACTAGCTGTGCCAAGCTCGACTCAATTCAACTCATGTACAGCTCTAGGTCTACTTAAGTTTTGGATCCGCATCATTTTTGGGTTCATTCTCAAAAATAAGCTGAAAAAGGATGAATCATATGAATAAAACGCATACATCATGGTGGGCCTCACAGAGCTTGGGCCAGGTAGCCACACGCTGATATCCCCCACCACAAGCAATCTACTTAGAGGTGATAATCGGGATAGGTACTCCTCCAAGACCTTGGACGGTTTTGATCATCTGATCATAATAATTTTATTTTTTTAAAAGGATGGACCTAATGGACACTCGAGATAAGTGAAGCAATGCCAGCGACTGCAAATGCAACTGTGTACACGTTAAGGTTTAGGTGCACTCATTCCATTAGACCATTGCTTCACAATTTAGGGGTGTGGCACGTCGGATGGTCTGGCTTTCTGCCCGGCTCGAATTGGAGTATCAGGCACAAGGGATAGGCTTGGGCTTAAAAATAAAAAATCAAGTCCATTTTAAAATCGAGCCAAGCTTGGATGTAAATGTCCAAAAGCTTATAAGCTTGTCAAGGTCCGGTTATGAAAGCTTGCAAATTTTTTGTATAATACATCTATCTCCTTTAATCATTATCGAGCCTCCCTCCCTGGCGAGGCTTTTATATAAAATCTAGAAAACTACAAGAGAAAAGAGATCTTGGGGAGGGGTTGGCACTGCCTAAGCTGTGAAATCTGCTCGTCGAGGTTTCCATCAGAGTTTCTCGTTTTCCTCCTCCAGAGTAAAATCATCTCTCTCAGCTCTTTTCTACTCTAACCCAACTCTCTTCGTGATTTGGGCTCGTGTTTAGGCTGGACTCAGGCTCAAGCGTGGTAAAACAATGAGGGCTGGACTCGAGCTGGATTATTTTAGCCCATCATAGGCCCAGGCAACACTTCTACCAAACATTAGAAAGTGTGGGCCAGGCTTAGTAGACCTCAGACCGGTCCTGACGAGGCCTGTTGATACCCCTGCATCAGGTGGTTATGATTAGGGCTGTCAATGAGATGGGATAGGGCCAGAACCAGCTCTGTCAAAGCCCAGCCTACAATTCTGAACCTAAGCCCAAATCCAGGCCAGGCCGATACGGGCTGAAATTGTTCAGCTCGAGTCCGGCCGGGATATTTATAGAAAGTCCAACCTGTGTCCGCTTGAGCCCGAGCCCTGAATATCTCCATGGATAAATAATATTTTGGTGTGCCTCATATGTGAGAGAGAGGAAGAGACTAAAAGAAAGGGGAGTAAATTAGGTTTAGAAAAGACCTATCAAGCTAGGCTATGTTTATGGCCTTTTGGGTTGCTAAGCCCGAATACGGCCCGATTAACAATCAGGCTCATAGCTAGGCATTGAGTCTAGTTGGACCAAGTTAGGGATGACCTGACTCAATTCGGTTTTGAAATAGGCTTGACTCGAACTTGACCCAACTCGATACCAATTCTAGCATGCCTGACCCAATCCGAGTTCGAGTTTGGCCTAGACTAATTCAGAACGAGTCCGACCTTGTCAAAAGTACCGAGTTGAGTTGAGTTGGCACCGAGTCGAATTGAAAGATGAGGAAGGGAGGGAGGGAGGAGGAGGGTGTGGTGATGGTGGTGGGTGGGCGTCGAGCTTGGAAGAGGAGAGAGAGAGAGAGGATGAGGGTGATGATGGTGGTGTGTGGCTAGCGGACTTGAAAGAGGAGGATGAGAGAGGGAGAGAATAGGTTTAGAAATACTTATGATTTAGGATTTTTTATTATATATATATACCCGAATCCAAGTTGAGTCGGGTTTTGGATTGAGTCGAGTTTGATCGAATTAAGTTTCAGCATGAGTCGGGTCGAGTTACTGGGTAACTCGGACTCGACACGGTATGAGTTCGGATTAGGCAAAGCCTACTCGGTTCGGACCGACTCACCCATTCGGTTCGGGTTGAGTCAGGTCTGAATGAGTCGGACAAGTCAAGTCGTCCGGTGCCCAGCTCTAATTAGGCTCCTGATTTTAGCCCGAGCGTCGGGCGTTATACACCACTTGAAACCCGGCCTAATACCGGCCAAGACCGAAGGCCCGTCGGGACTACCCGGCACATTGACAGCCCTAGTTAGGATTAACGCCTCACTGCATTGTGGTGCACTGAATCTTCAATTGGGTTTTGAATCTTTTTTGTAGCTTGTGGCCCGCATCACAGCGACCACGCGTGCCTGGTTTCCACCGTTGATGCATGCATGTTAGCGATCAGGCCCATTCATCAGGTCATGTACGGATGCCTTAACCAAAAAGGCATTGTTGGCCGCTTATCAGGAAGATCAAACCCGTATGAAGAAAATTAACGGTCTATATTTCTAGTGCATGTGATGCTCATTTGGTGAGTGCACCACCTGAACTTTGGTACGTGGCATATTCAAAGTGAGTACTACCCAATGAATAGCCTGGATCCATCCAACGGTGGAAACGAGCCCATGATTTGTAGCTGTGATACAGGGCCCCACATACTACCGAAACCGAGTTAAGTGGAAGCCCAATCCCGTTATCATCAAGTAAAACGGCCTGAGGGGCGGAATACATATCACGGATCCGTGAATACGGCACACGTGTCAGATATCGAGGCCATTCATAAGGCAGGTTGCACTGTGAACTATTGCCATTGGACTTCTTTCAGACCAATGTTTTTGGTCCATCGCATCTTCATGGTGTACCCTACCTGATGAATGGCCCAGATTTCCAAAATGCATGCTGTACACTCGGATCTCTGACACGTATTCCGCACGTGAGCAGCTGCTTTCTGAATCAAGATCACAACTTAACGCGCTTGTTTGTCATCTCTACTCTAATCGAATAAAAGTTTTTCAAATAAGAATTATTTTAACAAAGTCTTTTTGTTCTTAAGTTTTGTTTTCAATACTATGTTTGGT
This sequence comes from Magnolia changhungtana, assembly GCA_030180095.1. Taxonomy (NCBI): domain Eukaryota; kingdom Viridiplantae; phylum Streptophyta; class Magnoliopsida; order Magnoliales; family Magnoliaceae; genus Magnolia; species Magnolia changhungtana. Next base: position 3,008,274 of record JASAUF010000630.1, on the reverse strand, counting down.
AAAATGATATTTTCAAAATCCAAAAAGAGAAAAAAAAAAAAAAAAAAAAAAAAAAAAATCTCTTATTTGATTGAAATATGCACATTTGAGTAAAATGTTTAAATAAAAGTTTTTTTTTTTTTTTGGAAGATCTTGACATTTGGCCATCATAATGGAAATTGGATGTGAATCAAGGAGCTTACCTTTGATGTGGATCATCCATCACATCATCCATAATGTGATCCAAACCTTCAAAGTAATTCATCTATCATGCGAGGCCTGTCTTGTATGTGGACCATTCATCATTAAGGGTTGACCTTTGACGTGGACCGTCCATTATATGGGGCCCACCTTAATGTAGGTCATCCATAATGCTAATTGTCCTTTATGTGGGCCCCCTCAATGTCCACTACCCATCACATGAAATTCACATTTCATGTGTCCATGTGGGGTCCACCTTTGAAGGGGTTGTCCATCATGTAGCGCCCACTATTGATGTCTACCATCCATCATATGGCGCACCTTCTATGTGGATCATCCACATGTTGGGCCACTTTGGATATGGGTCATCCATCATGTGAGACCTTGGATGTGGACCATCCATCATGTGAGCTCCACTTGATTTGGACTGTCCATCAGGAGTGGCCACGCATTGATGTGGGTCATCCATCATGTGAAGCTCACTCCATCGATTATGTGGGCCACCTTGATGTGGACCATTGATTATGTGTGGCCCGACCTTCAATATGGGTCGTTCATCATCTGGGCCCACCTTTGATGTCAATCGACCATCACGTGAGGCCACCTTTGATGTCCATCATCCATCATATGGCTTCCACCTTTGATGTGAACCATGTATTATGTGGGCCCACCTTGATGTGGACCATTCATCATGTGGAGGCATCTTCAATATGGGACGTTCATCATGCGAGCCCACCTTTGATGTCCACCATCCATCATGTGGGTCCCACCTTTTCTATGGACTTTCCATCATGTGGGGTTCACTTGATGTGGATAGTCCATCATGTGGGGCCACTTTTTTTAATGAGAGCCACCAATCATGTGGACCCACCTTTGATGTTCAACATACATAATGTGGGTCCCACCTTTGTTGTGTACCATCCATCATGTGGGCCCAACCTTTAATACGGGTCATAGATCATGTGGGCCCACCATTGAGGTCAACCTTCCATCATGTGGTCCCACCTTCAATGTCCACCATCCATCATGTGAGTCCCACCTTTGATGTGGATTGTCCATTGGGTGGGGCTTGCTTGATTTGGATCATCCATAATATGGGGCCACACTTTGATGTGGGCCATCCATCAGGTGGGGCCCACGTTCAATATGGGTCATTTATCACATAGACTTACCTTGTTAAAAAGTTTAATGACAAATTTGTTAAAAAATTAGCTAAAATTATTTACCCGCTTAAGGTAAATAAACTCTTAAATAAAAAGTTACCTCATTACTTATTGTTAAAAAATAATAAATAATAAAATTAAATCTTTATCAAATAATTTATTTTTAAAATAAAAGCTTCTTTAAAAAAATTAAAAATTAAAAAAAAAAAAACAAATAAGTTATTATTAGTAGCGATGCAAGATGGCCCCTTAATATATGCTCTACGACAAAAGTGGGCTCGCTTTAATGGACCCCCACAGCTACTGAGGTGGGTAGATCCATATCGATGACGCCCACCATGCCTTACATCGATGTTGTTCATCTGTTTTAACATCTAATTTTAGGATATGGTCTAAAAAATGAAGCAGATTCAAATCTAAGGTGGAGTATACTACATAAAACAATGGCAATTACCCATTAAAAACTTCTTATACCCTAAAATGCATATGCCTAAATTTCAAAACAAAAATAATAAAGTACATGAAAGAATGGATAGGACACAGCACATACACTGACACTGCCGACAGTGACTTGGCTGCATGACAATAATGTGTGGGTTCCTGATGTAGAGTGGGTTGCGGACAATTTCATGGCCAAGATGGATCAGAAAAGGCATTCAAGTACGCCAAGATGGCCAAGGTGTTCTCTAAACTAGATCTAAGGAGCGGGTACCATCAGATTCGTATCCGACCCGGTGATGAGTGGAAAACGGCATTCAAGACCAAGGAAGGGTTGTATGAGTGGCTGGTCATGCCCTTCGGCCTATTAAACACACCAAGTACTTTTATGCGTTTGATGAATCAAGTGCTAAAACCGTTTACTGGCCGATTTGTGATAGTATATTTTGATGACATATTGATATATAGTAAGGATGAGGCGGAGCACAGGAAACATCTCAGGCAGGTGCTACAGGTCCTACAAATTAACAAGTTGTACCTCAACTTGAAGAAGTGTAGTTTTTTAATTGACAGCCTGTTGTTTCTAGGGTTTGTTGTAACGTCCACAGGCATTCGTGTAGACGATGAAAAGGTGCAAGCTATTAGGGAATGGTCGATCCCGACGAACATTCATGAGGTGAGGAGTTTTCACGGGTTGGCAACTTTCTATCGTTGATTTGTGCGAGATTTTAGCACCATAGTCGCCCCTATTACAGATTGCATGAAAAAAAGGACCATTCCAGTGGACCGATAAAGCTGACAAGAGCTTTTATGAGATCAAGCATCGTTTGTCTACAACATTAGTCTTGGTGTTTCCTAATTTCGACAAATTGTTTGAGGTTGAGTGTGACGCTTCATACGTCGGAATTGGAGGAGTATTATCACAGGAAGGTAGACCGGTAGCCTTCTATAGCGATAAGCTCAGCGAAGCCCGAAAGAAGTGGTCGACTTATGAGCTTAAGTTGTACGCAGTTGTTCAGGCACTACGACATTGGCGGCATTATCTGATTCAAAGAGAGTTTGTTCTTTACACTGACCATCAAGCATTAAAATTTATTAATAGTCAGACTAACGTGAATAGTGTGTATGCTAGATAGGTTGCGTTTTTACAGGAATTCACGTTCGTTCTGAAGCACAAGTCAGGGCAGCAGAACAAGATGACTGATGCACTTAGCCGTCGTGCATCACTACTTGTTACGATGAGCAACAAGATGGTCGGCTTCAACTGTCTCAAGGAGTTGCATGCCGAAGATGAGGACTTCAAAAATTCTTGAGTGAAGTGCCAAGAAGGTCACCTTAGTGACCTTCATATAAAGGACGATTTTCTCTTCAAAGGGAATCGATTGTGCATCCCCCAAAATTCTCTGAGGGAGAAGATTATTCAGGAGCTACATGGAGGTGGCCTCGGTAGACACCTTGGGCGAGACAAGACGCGAGCTCTTGTAGAAGAGCGGTATTACTGGCCGCAATTAGTACGTGATGTGGGAAAAGCCGTACAACGTTGTCATGTTTGTAAGACCTCCAAGGGGTAATTTCAGAATACGGGCCTCTACACCCCGTTACATGTGTCTGACGGTCCTTTAGAGGATTTATCAATGGACTTCATGCTTGGTCTCCCACGAACACAACGCGGTATGGATTCGGTGTTCGTGGTGGTAGATAGTTTCTCCAAGATGGCACACTTTACCCATGCAAGAAGACCCTCGATGCAACACACGTGGTGAATCTATTTTTCAGGGAGGTCGTACAGCTACACGGGGTCCTCAAGACCATTACTTCTAATCGTAACACGAAGTTCATTAGCCACTTTTGGCGAACTTTGTGGACTCGATTTGATACACGACTTCAATTCAGCAGTGCTTACCACCCACAAACTGATGGGCAGATCGAAGTTGTGAATCGCACGTTGGAAATCTCCTTCGCTGTATTTCAGGAGAAAACCCGAAGCAGTGGGATTTGGCCTTGTCTCAAGCAGAGTTCACATTCAACAACATGGTGAACCGCTCGATTGGGAAATCACCGTTCCAGATTATCTACGGACGAGTGCCTCGCCACACACTTGACTTGGTCCCTCTGCCCAAGCACCCAGACAAGAGCATTGCAACAGAACATATGGCGAACAAGATCATGGACATTCATACGGAAGTGCGGACCAAGCTACATGCCTCGAACGAGAAGTACAAGGAACAAGCGGACAAGCACCGGCGACAAAAGGTATTCGAGGTGGGCGATCGCATTATGGTCCATCTGCACAAAGAGAGATTTCCGACCGGGACGTACAACAAGTTGAAAGATAAGAAAATTGGACACATCCCAATCATTCGAAAGATCAATGACAACGCTTATGTTGTTGATCTTTCAGATGACATGGCAATCTCACGGACTTTCAATGTCGCGGACCTGACCGAGTATTATGAACCAAAACAGGATGAGAACTCGAAGACGAGTTCTTTTGAAGTGAAGGAGACTAATGTAGAGTGGGTTGCGGACAGTTTCATAGCCAAGATGGATCAGAAAAGGCCCGGTCGGCGACAGAAGTGATCCAAACCATCGGACCTTAAATCGGGCGTATCTCACAATTCGGAATGAGTTAGCTGACGTAAAATATATGATTTTGGGGTAGAACGAGCTACTTTAGCCAACCAACCCAGCTATGCAGGATTGCGACGCTCAGAATTGCGAAAAACCCCTGGATCGACAGTTGTTTCCCTGTTTTAATTTCGTTTTTACTATAAATAGTAAGTTTTAGTTTCATTATAACTCTTCATCCATCGGGCTTTAGGAGTTGCGCCCAACGTGAAAAGAGCTTAGAATAATTAGGAGAACAGTTTGGTAAAGTCAAATAGGACACTTACTATTTTTGGCCAAAAACCTTACGCACTAGTAGACATCACGCCCGTCTATAAATAGTAAGTTTACTATTTATAGTAAGTCGCGAATTCTAGAAGTTTTAGTTATAGTTTGATTCCGATTTCTTTCATATTGCTTGGTATCCCTATTTAAAGGGTTGTGAACTCGTTTTTATTCATCAATTAATCAGTTTTGAATTTATTAGAATTTATTTCTATTTTCTGCTTTCTTTCCTCGTGGATTCGAGAAGTCTCCGTGAGGAGTCCAGAGAAGCTCCGTGGATTCGAAGTATTTATCCTCATCACGTTCATCCCTGCGTCAGTTCCATCATTATATATATATATATATATATATATATATATATATATATATATATATATATATATATATGTGTGTGTGTGTGTGTGTGTGTGTGTGTGTATGTGTTTTTATCCATGCTTTCCATCTGGCTTATTATTTTAAAACATGAACTCAAAAAAAGGAAATGGCATAAATCTAAAAATGAGCCAAATACAAATCTCAAGTATATCACAGCATGAATCAAGAAAATGGGGATACTTGAAAGGGAAGTTAAAAACTTCCTAACTTTCGCTATCATGATTATTCATTTATTTGCCATCAAGCTTGTTAATCAGGTCAGGAATACAGAAATATCATCTTATCCAAAACTCTTGCAGCTGACGGAATGCTTTTAATTGTGGGCATTCAATAAATGATGTGATTCACCTGAAATTTGGATCTGCCTCATTTTTAGGATCATATCTTAAAATGAGCTGGAAAAATGGATAAACGGTGTGGATAAAACACATACACCATGGTAATGCCCACAGAGCACCGTCTATTAATCGACTCGCTACTGGCAGTGTGATGCAATCAGCGTCCAAAAAAAACGAACAAGGTCGCTGCATGAAGGCTCGATGCATTTGCATCCTCATAATACATGCGACAAACATGTCCGCTGATCAGGACCGTTGTTCTGGTGGGCCACCACGTGCTGATCGTCCACATACAAAGCGGCAAGCGGATTGGACTATGATATCAGTCCGATCAGTTGCCTGAAAAATGAACGGTTAAAGAAGGTCCGTACCAAGGGTTCTCAAATCACAACCATTTTTTCGGACTAAAGCACGCCAATTGGGTGACCTACCAAAGATGAACGGTCCTGATACCCGGAAATAAGGAGAACAAGAAAGAGCTGGAGTCTGATCGATTACCATCTGGTCCGGTACCTAACTTGCGCCGGAGGAGCTCCGTATAAAAATGCGCCGCGAGACTAAAAGATCCGCTTGTCCAAACCGGGACCCACGGTACGCCCCTCTCCTCCGCCATATCTGCCGCGAACCACAGAAACGAATCGGTGAGCACGCAGGTCACCTCAAATTCCCTGGCGTCGCCTTCAAGAACAGCTCGATGGGCTCCAGCGGATTACTGAGAGGGACGTAATTCTCAGGCAGACCGTCCGACACGTCGTAGAACTTGAGATTGGGGAGGGGGCCGGATGCGGCGACGATCGACGAAATAGAGCAGTTGGATTTGGGGGTGCTGAAGAAGGAGAAGCTGGCGTCCGCGGCGTTAGCGGCGAGCCGGTGGGAGAGGGAGAGGAGAGGAGCGGCGTGGGTTCCAAAGGGGAATGCGAAGATCGCGACGTGGGGTTTCTTGGGAGTGACCATGGCTGCGATCGGGTTTGGGGTGCGCACGTTAAGAGAGCGTGCGTAGGTTTGTCAGTGAAGAAGGATAAAAGGTCGGCGGGTTTGTAGAATAGAAAGCGTTATCATCAAATGCCTACCATTAAGATCTACCTAGGGCCCACAGTAATATTAATTTGCCATCCAATCTCTCTCACAAAAACCTGGATGAAGGGAAAAAATAAATATCTGCTTGATCCAAAAATTTCATGACACTGGGAATTTTTTTAACGGTGGGTATTCAACCCCTATTGTGTGGTCCACTTTATATATGTAACTGCATTGTTTTTTTTTTTTTGAAAAATGCCCTAAATTGTGTTGGGAATATCGATGAACGGTATGAACGTAGAAACATACATCAAGAGGGCCCCACGGTTAACGGAAAGGACGCGGATTGCGTAACGAGACTCCGAAGAGTTTCAACACGGTCAAGGGTTCGAGTATCCGTGAAATTTCACCGTAGCACATGTGTATGAGGTGTGCGTGCGTGTTTTTTTTTTTTTTTTTTTAAAAAGAAACAACTCAGCAAGCTAAGGGTCCACATGATTTACACATGTTAGATAATTTAAGGGCTCTAACCCAAAAATGAAGTATATCCAAATCTCAAGTGAACCTTACCGCGGAAACAGTGTGAATTGAAATTCTCCTGTCGAAAATCATGGCATAACCCGTTGGAAGCGGATTGGCAGCTATATGGCTGGTGTAGATACGTGTCGTGCGCAGACGAGCGCCGGTGCTCATCGAGTTGTACGAACGTTTCAAAGGAGATCAAAGTTATATGGGCCAACAATGATGTATTTATCATATCAACACTGTTCATACATTTTTTCGAGAGCATTTTAGAGCATATTACAAAAATTAATCATATCCAAAGCGCAAATGGGCCACACCAAAACTAGCAGCAAGGATTATGATTTTCACTATTAAAAAAATCATAGGGCCCACCATAACATTTATTTTCCATCTAATCTGTTAATAAGGTCACAAATATATAGATGAAAAGGAAAAACAAATTTCATATTTATTAGAAACTTTGGTGACCCTAGAAGGTTTTCCATGGGAGACGTTTAATCCCCCACTGCTTTTTTTTAGTGTGGTTCAATTAATCATTAGATGTATCTTATCTTTTGTCTCAATCCCTTACTACAAGCTCAAAAAATGAATGGACGGTTTGGATATAACACATACCTCATGATGGTACCCACTAATCTTGCTTATGTAAATAGATTGGCTATATAGTCGGTATGTGGTACAACAACCAATCTACTTCCTTAGGGTGTGTTTGGCCGGATCAATCCCATGAGATTAGGAGGGATAGAATGGATTTTAAAGTAATGATGGTGGTGTCAATGTTTGTCCCTTGATCTCATGGATTTGGGATAGCCCATGGGATATACAGCAGCCAGCCTATTTGAACCGTCTCAAATAGATGGGTTTGCATTTACACTGCTTCTTTGGTGTGCCCCACTCACTATTTTATATTTGCCTTAAAATAAGTTTATGACTAAATGTAGGCCAATGAAAATGATGGACGGAGTGGATATCTCATTGATATCTTAGTGGGCCCCACATAGAGGTGAAAATTCACATCATGGGATTGGTAAAATCCATGTTAGATAATGGGCGGTGTTTACAAAAGCGAGGTACATCCCGCCATCCCAAACGGGATGAGATGGTGCAGGATGCCCCTCCTAATCCCATCTAATACCATATCCAGCACCCGGCCAAACACGCCTATATAGATCGTTTTAGCCTGGAAGCGGATTGGTTGGTGTACCACACCAACTGTATAGTTGGTGTAAATACGTACATAGCTCGGAGATGAGCTTCGATGCACCTCGAGCTCTGAGTTATACGAACAATTCAAGGGAGATTAAAGTTACATGGCCCCGCAATGACATATTTATTATACCCACACTGTTCTTCCATTTTTCAAGATTATTACGTAGCATTAGCCAAAAGATAAAGCATATCCAAAGTTCAAATGGATCGCACTGGTAGCGGGGATAATGATTTTTATTATTAAAAATTTGTAGGGTCATAACATTTATTTTCCATCCAATCTGATCATAAGGTCACAAATACTTGGATGAAGAGGAAAAACAAATTTCATATTGATCGGAAATTTCTTGACTCCTCACTGCTTTTTGCAATGTGTCCACTTGATCTTTAGATTTGCCTTATTTTTCAGCTCAAGCTTTAAGTAGTACAGGCAAAATGAATGGACGGTTTGGATATAACACATACCTCATGATGTGACCCACAGAACCTGCTGACATCATTACACCAGCTATATAGCTCATGTGTGGTACACCTGCCAATCCGCTTCCAATACATAATCATGGTGGGCCCACGGAACTTGGTGACGTGAACACACCACCGAGGGTAGCGGTGTGTGACATGCCACGCAGTACGCTTCCTGAAAGCGGGTAGGTTTGGGATTGTTGTAGTAAAGGAGTGTACGGTTGGCATTTGGGCCACTAATGTCTGGTGGGAGCGCCGGAGTTTTCACGTGCGAATAGCGTATTGCGGGTTGAGCAACGGTGCATTGAGAGTGAAAGTAGTTGGGAACAATGGCTGGGATGTATGCGACGTATATATTTATAGATGGCCTGCGATCGCAAAGGCTATGTGGGGCCTACCGTCATGCCAGCGAGAAATCCACACCATCCATCCGTTTTATCAGCTCATGCTTAGAAAATGAGTCCAAAAACATGGTAGATCTTAAACTCAACTCGGCCTCCTGTGGAGAAGGAAAAAGTGGGGGAAGGAAACGCATACCATTGAAAAATTTCAGGGATCCATCATGAAGTTTATATGCTATCTAAACCATTCATAAGGTCATTCGGACTGGGATGAAGTGAAAATATAAAAATATTAGTCTGATCCAAAACTTCTGTGGCCCAATGAATGTTTCAATGGTGGGTGTCCAATCTCAACTGTATCTTAAACCGTCTCAATTTTGGACTCGTGTCCTAACATGGGCCATCAAAACGGATGAATGGGGTGGATTTCTTATAAACACCATCGTAGTGGCCAACTAGCTTCTGTCCATACGGGAACTTCCCTACGGCCAGGGGTTGTACGCAATCTGCTTTGCAGTACCTATTTTTAACGAATCCGGATCCCCTGCTAGGCGTGGATTAGGTAATGCCCCGTCTGTTCGGAGCTCAGGACAGGAAAAGTCTTGGAGGGCTACTGAGGGGCCACCGTGGTGTATTAATTTTATCCGCACTGTCCATTCATTTTTACATATTATTCTACAGCTTTAGACTAAAAATAAGTTAGATCCAACGCTCAAGTAGACCACACCATGGGAAGCAGTAATGCTAAGGACACCCACCATTGAAACCTCTTTATGTTCCACTGTTTTTTGTTTTTTGTTTTTTACATCCAACCTGTTTATATGGTCACATGTATGTGAATTAAAAAAACAAATATCATCTTGATCCAAAACTTATGTGGTCCTTAAAAAAATTTTCAATGATAGGAATTTAATCCCCACTGTGTGGTCCATTTGAGCCTTTGATATTCTCCATTTTTATAATTTAAATTTATGTTGGAAATAGATGAACAGTATAGATAAAATTCAAACATCATGGTGGACCATTAGTGGCCCTATAGCCTCCCCGTCCCAAGCTCCAAAGAGGCAGGCATAGCACGTAATCCATGATTTTTACTACGCTGTGATTGGTCTACATTATCAACTACTTATTTTTTCTACGCGGGAGCTTCCTTGCTTAAAATCAACGCTTTATATGAGTCGGTTTCTATCCATGTTAGGTTTGCTATTTAAGTCTTATAAATGCTAGTAATAAATAATGATCATGACTTACAAGAGCTCCATCGCGTCTGTGTTGATGCGGAGAAATCTGATCGAGACTTCCTCGACTCCTAATCTCCGGAGTACTTGTGATTTATTATAAAATGAGATAAGACAATGGGTTAGCGGTTAAGGCCGGGACCCTCCGATGCCTGAGTCATGATATGGACTTATAGGAGTAGTAGAAGAATCGGATATTGTATATGTACATTTTACCATAAGCAGAATCCTTATTTATAGCCTTTTGGAGGGCGGTGTCGTATATGGTAATGCCTCTCTATGGTGGATACGTATTGAGGAAGAGATTTTTCTCCGAACGTGTTGTGATTGATTCTTTATATCCTGTGAATATCTCGAAGGATAATCATATATTTATAAAGAATATCTCGGAAGATAATCATATCGTTATATATTCTAACTGTATTTCTATCCCGAGGCCGAGGTTGGTATTTGAGGCCGACCTCCAAAGTTGGTAATTAAGGTCAAGGTCAGTATCCGAGGCCGACCTCCAAAGTTGGTAACTGAAGTCGAGGCCGATATCCGAGGCCGACCTCTAAAGTTGGTAAACTTCCGAGGTCGAGGTCGAGGTCGAGGTTGGCACCCAAGAACAAGGTCAGGGTGATTTTTCGATCCTCAAGCAATCTATACTCTTTGAGTCCGTTCATCTGGTCAGTCCATTTTTACCCATAACAGTAACCCCCCTACTTCCAAGCATTCTTCAGGAGCTTGAGAAGTTAGTACGTACTGACGCTATATGATGACTTGCGCTGAAGAGGTCGAGGTCGAGAGGTTAGATTGAGTAGGGCTAAGATCGATAAGTCAATTGTTCAGTGGTAGATCGCATACGGTAGAATTAATAGGAGAGACTTTTCTTCCCTTCAACTGAGAGAAGTCCCAGTCGTTCCCATAGTAGTAGGCTGAGCACTCGATCGACAAAATGACTTTCTTCCCTTATACTAAGGGAAGTCCTCATAGTCGATCGTAAGATCGGATAGTAGGAAATTAAAAGAAATTCTCCTCCCCTGACCTGACGAGGTTCTTTCATAGTAGAATTCACAATGGGGGATTTTCTTCCAGTGCACTAAGGGAAGCCCTCGTAGTCAATCATGTAGTCTGAGTAGCATTGTCAATTAGTGGTTCGACCACTTCTCTAAGGGTTGGACGACTAGTTGAGGACTATTTTTTCCTTGTACTAAAGAAAGTCCTCAGTAAACCGTATAATTCAAATAATTGAGAAATCATTTAAAAGAATTTTCTTCCCCTAACATGGGGAAATCCTTTTATTATAAAAGCCCATAAAGCAGTAGAAAACATAATAGTAGGATCATGAGTACTTTAAAAAGAGAGTTAGTCGAGTAGATCGGTCAGTCGACGCGCTCCTCAGTATCTGATGTCGAGGTACACTGGCCTCGGTCTTGGTGATCCTCTTTCTTTCTTTTGGCATGAACAATAGAGGGCTCCCCTCTTCCATTCGCTTCCTATCCTTAGCCGAATTGTTTTCTTCCCGAGTAGCTCTTCGTGAACTAAAGAACTCCTCGGCATTGGAATATTTTTTAGCTTGGTTAAGTAGGTCGACGAGGTTAGTTAGGGGGTTCTTACCAATAAAGAAGAGAAACTTTCCTCATTTAAGGCCGGCCATCATGGTAGCCAAAGCTATCTGGTCGGAATTACTATCGACATGGACAGCTTCAACGTTGAAAGGGATGACGTAGTCTTTTAGCAATTCATCATCCCTCTGAGTGATCATAAGGAGGTGGGTTGTTGGCTTTCTCTTATCTTTTCCACCAATGAATTGAGTGATAAAAGCTTTGCCGAGCTGTGTGAAGGAGTTGATGGATCTCGACTTCAACTACCTATACCACTTTCGTGTAATCCCCAATAAAGTCAGGGAGAAGGCTCGGCACATAACCGAGCTTGACACACCGCGGAGCTCTATTAATACCCTGAACAATTCCAAATGCTCGGCAGGGTCACCAGACCCAGAGTAGAGGGCGATTTGCGACATTTGGAATTTCAGCGGGAATTGAGCTCCCATAATGTCATTGATAAACGGCGGCTCGGTCTCCTCCAACGTAGCCTCGACGAATGTCGGTATTTGGGCGCGGTAGACTTAATGGATATCGCTTACTTGACCCCACAGTTCCTTGAGTTCTGCCTTCCAGGGGGCCTCGTTCTTGCTTACTGCCTCGGGAGCCATTCCATGCTTCTTCTCCAACGTGTAGCACAAGTTGGAGTCGGTGGGCGTTGTTGTTCCCAAGATATGGGGGGCGCATGGCTTGGCTGCCTAGGATGTTGCTTGGTTCTCTATGAGTCGACTAGTACTTGAGGTGGTGTAAAAATCTCGGTGGGTGCCCGTACATCTACCCCCTAGTTAAGAAGTAGGTTTTATCTCTCCAAAATATGCATTATCTGGTTAATGTTACTGGTCAATGCTTCGACTTGAAGTTCCAGAGAGATGAGCCGACCTCCTCAGTTTCGGGACTGCCGCATAGGGCCTGCAAGCGTAGAATGAGAGTGGAGTTGGGAAGGCGGATCTCCTTGGTTTGCGTACCGTTCCGCTCGTGCAGGAGAAGTTGCAACAATGGCGGCCAAAGCTCTCTTTCTTCCTTTCACCATTATGGACTTCTAGTAAAGTAGGAACGACTTTGATGTCGTTCCCATAAACGGCACCAAACTATTGATGTAGAAATCAGTCGATCACTCCTCAACTCTTACTTGTCAGAGTACCTGTGATTTATTATGAAATAATTGAAGACATTGGGGCGTTGGTTAAGGTCGGAGACCCTCCGATACCTATGTCATGATATGGACTTGCAGAAGAAGAATCGAGTGTTGTATGCGTACCTTTCATAGTAGGTGGAGTCCTTATTTATTGCCTTTTGGGGGCGATGTCGTATATGGCAGTGTCTCTCTATGGTGGATGTGTATTGCATAAGAGATCTTCCTCCGAAGTGTCATGATTGATTTCCTTATATTCTGTGAATATCTCGGAGGATAATCCTATCTTTATAGTGAATATCTCAGAAGATAATCTTATCTTTATATATAATAACTATATTTATATCTCGAGGCCGAGGTCGGTATCCGAGGCCAACCTCCAACGTTGGTAACCGAGGTCGAGGTCGGTATCCGAGGCCAACCTCCAAAGTTGGTAATTGAGGTCGAAGCCGATATCCGAGGCCGACCTCCAAAGTTTGTAACCGAGAGGTCGAGGTCTTTGGTCGAGGCTGACCTCCGAGACAGAGGTTGGTACCTGAGGGAGAGGTCGGGGTGATTTTTCGGTCCATAAGTAATTTAGAGTCTTTGAGTCTGTTCATCCGGTTAGTCCATTTTTACCCATAACAGTTGTTATGTCAAAACACTATAAGGCCCACCTCAACGAGAAGTATTACGTGGTGTGCCACCGTGTTGTGTTGATGTCACCAAGCACTATGGGCCCACCATGAGGTGTATGTTATATCCATTATTCATCCATTTTACAATATCATTTCAAGGTATGGGCCCAAAAATAAGTCAGATTTAAAGCTCAAGTGGACCACACTACATAAAGCAGTGGGATTGGAATGTCTATCATTGAAAACTTCTTAGGAGCCACATAAGTTTTGGATCAGCCCGAATTTTTTTTTTCCTCATCATCCAGGTCCGCGTGACCTCATGAAAAATAAACATGATAGTGTGAAAAATAAACATGATAGTGTGCCCTAGGAAGATTTCAATGGTATGAATCATTGTCCCAACCGCTTTTTGTGGCGTGGTCCACTTGAGCTTTAGATCTACCTTAGTTTTTTACTCTTGACTTAAAATAATCTTGCCAAATAGATAGACGGTGTAGATGTAACACATACATCATGGTACGGTCCACAAAACTTGGTGACGTTAACACACCACCACAACACACCATATGCTTCCCCACCGTGATGTGTGTGTTTTATCTACACTGTATATCCATTTTTTTTTCATGTCACTTTAGGCCATGAGTCAAAAAATGAGATAAATCCAAACCTCAAGTGGCCCACGTTAAAGGAAACAGTGGCTATTAAACACCTCATTGAAATTGTGATGTAGGGATGGATGTGATGAGATCAAGCATCATTTTCCTCATCGGATAATTTCTCCGAATCCACGAAGCTTCTCTAGATTCCTCATAAAGATTATTCAAATCCATGAGGAGAAACAAAAAATAGAAATAAATTCTAATAAATTTTGAAATAAATTGATTGATAAAAAAAATGAGTTTACAATCTCGTAAATAGTTATATGAACCTCAAGTGGCCCACGTTAAAGGAAACAGTGGCTATTAAACACCTCATTGAAATTGTGATGTAGGGATGGATGTGATGAGATCGAGCATCATTTTCCTCATGGGATAATTTCTCCGAATCCACGAAGCTTCTCTAAATTCCTCATAAAGATTATTCAAATCCACGAGGAGAAACAAAAAATAGAAATAAATTCTAATAAATTTTGAAATAAATTGATTGATAAAAAAAAATGAGTTTACAATCTCGTAAATAGTTATATGAACCCTAGGAAGAAGTTTTATAATCAAACTCCAACTCAAACTCTCTAAAATCATGACTTACTATAAATAGTAAACTTACTATTTATAAACGGTCATGATTTCCACTAGACTTCATGATTTTCAGCCAAAAATAGTAAGTGTCCTATTTGGCTTAACCGTGTTATTCTCCTAATTTTCTAAGCACTTTTCATGTTGGACACAACTTCCATAATTTAATAGATCAAAAGTTATGATCGAACTAAAACTTACTATAAATAATAAAAACGGTAATAAAATGTGCAACTAACATAGAGGGGTTGGCGGGCTAAAGTAGCTTCTCCTACCCCAAAATCATATATGTTACATCTAATAACTCATTTCGATTTGTAAGATATGCCTATTTTAAGGTTTCGATAGTCCGGATCCCTTTCGCCTCCGATCGGACCTTCTTTAGTCGACCTTGGCTATAAAATTGTCTGCAGCCTACTCAACATCAGTCTCATGTACTTCAAAAGAACTCGTTTTGGAGTTCTCATCCTGCTTCGATTCATGATACTTAGTCAGGTCTGCGATGTTGAAAGTATGCGAAATCTTGAAAAGGCCAAGCTAAACGTCCTAGAGGGGGGGGGGTGAATAGGACTATGCCAAATTAAAAAATAAATGCAAAATTAAAAGAAAGAAAGTACAATCAAATAATAAAAAAAAGCACAAGTAAATAGCAACCTCAAATGTACTAGTCTTAAAAGGTAAATACAAACTTAGTTCGAAGGACAACCTAACATAAAAAACCAAAGGCTTATGGTAGGACAACCTTACTAGAATGTTTGTAAGTATCAAAAACTCAAACCAATAAAGAAGCAAAGAAAATAAACTAAGTTATTACAACATTCACCACAGGTGCATAAAATACATTGCATTATTCACCACGAATGCTTAAAGTAAATTACAACATTCAATCACATAAGCAAATTCAATCATCCACCATAACTCTAGGAATTATAGTGGTTCGTTTGTGTGTACACCAACTGTTAGAAAATAGCCACACAACTACTCCACTCCTAATATCCACTCCCTCGGGATATTAGCGTTCACTGTGAAAAAGGTTTTCCAGGGTTCACCTTAAAACCTTCACAATTGTGTCTTTAGTTGGGCTTACACAACTACAAAAACCCCACACTCTGAGATTTTCTGGATTACCTCAGACAAAACTAAAATGAGATTTTCTGGCACAACCTCACAAACCAAACCACAAAAGATACAAAATGTAAATGATACTTATCTGAAAATTCTCCTTCTGAAGAAGCCCGGTAGAACCAATTCGATGTAGACGAAGATGTTTAATGTTCAGTCTCACAGATGAAAAGGTTCTAATTTTAAATGATTTTTAATTAAATCAACCTAGGTTAGCTTGATTTGATTTTGATATCAAGAAAAGGTAAAACACAAATCCCTTCTTAATATACGATTGGAATGAAGATCACAAAATCAAATTACAAAAGCTAATAAAGAGAATCTAAAATGAGCACAATATAACTTAATGAATTCGCAAACTTATCTCTCAGAGTAGTGTCCTGATTTATCTTTTGAATGAAAAAACTCTGAAATTTATACTCTATTTATAGGTGAAAATATTGTTCACTCGACTGGTCTAAGGTTGGTTTGACTGGTCGAAAGACTAACAAAATTTCAATTTTTTTGTGCGCAATAAGGTCGTTACTCGACTGGTTGAGTGGCCTGCTCGACTGGTTGAGCAATGCACTCGACTGGTCAAGTGGGACTAAAAAAGCTTACTGGACTTTGATTCGAGCACTGCACGACTGGTCGAGCTATGTTTACTCAACTAGTCGAGCAGTCTCCAACACTGGTCGAGAGTCCAACAGAAAATTTTGAAAAATTGCAACAAAACTTAGACTGGTCAAGAAAACTCTTAGACTGGTCAAGCCAGTACTTGGACTAGTCGAACAAAGACTAAGACTAGTTGAGAAAATGACCTATAAACATATGAAATGACCCACATAAAATATGCAATGAATATGACACAACCTATGGTCAATCTAGGGTCATTCATACCTTGTTTGTGAGTTGGAACAATTGAAACATCATTTGCTTAAGAACCTTGATTACTTGTGATACATGAAGCTTGAGTTCGATCTCTTGATCTTGAGCTTGAGTTACGCTTAAGTTCTTGAGTCTTTAGCGTACAGTATTTGAACTTCAAACTTGAACTTGAGTTCTTGAGCCTTTAGCGTATAGTATTTGAACTTCAACAATCATCTCTTCAACTTGAAAATGTAGGCAAGTTCGATGAAGATACAGACAACTTTAAAATGCACGAACTTGATCAAATCAACTCAAAGCATGATACAAATTCTAAATGGTTTGGCACGAAAAAAAATTGACAACTTTTTTGGTGCTAGATTTACACTATAACATTTACAGATCTCTAGGTTACCCGAAAGATCAATACCAAGCTTGGTAGTGAAGGGGTCACTACCGAATCCAAGTTCTATCTTTTGGAGACTTGAAGGTAAGACACAACTCAAATACATTGGGAAAGGAAATCAGATTGCGTATTGAGTAATCAATGTTGTTAAATTGTTTATTTATGCCATCCAACTTGTGTGATCACTTATGTGATTGTACAATCACACAATTTTATTTTTATTTTTTTAAAAAAATTAGAAATGTTTGAAAAAAAATCTTTTCTTTTTCTTCATAAAAACTTAACTATTCCCATCAATTTTCAAACTAATTCGTATAATTTCACCTATACTATGTAAGTTATCGACTATATGTATTGTTCTCTCTTCCATTGTGCCACATTACCACCATCATTATCATCATCATCGTTTTCAGAGTCATCCCTTTCTTTAACATACACTGCACATTCTTTTGTTTCTTCATCATTTGCCCGCACAAGTTGCTCATTCATGTCTAATGGTCGAGCATATATATTCTTCTTGTACTTCTTCAATCTCAATATCATCATCTTCTCCTTAACGTTAGGTGCAGGCCTCATGCTATTGCTCGCCCCTTTAACTCCTCTTCTCTGCCATTGAGAACCTTCGTCAGGCGCCAATTAATAAGTGGTGTCTTCAACTTGGGCTCATGTAAGGTCCTCGCTGGCAAAGTGTTCACTCCCCAAGTATAGGGTTGTGATGTAGTAATAAACTCGGTAAGACCGAGGTCGAATCCACAGGGACTGAAACTTGTACGTTATCTAAAAATAACTAGATCTAGAACTAGGCTAAGATGAAATCTAAACCAATTATAATTTGAGGAATAATGATAAAATATTAATCTAAAACTTAGAAAAAATCAAGGAAGGGAAACTAGGGATTCAGAGGATCCACTTGTAGAGATCAGGGAGAACTACACTTGATTCATAAAAATCAACTGAACTGCCATTGATATAGATTTCAAGAGATGAGAGGTATATGAATTAGAATGGATTCCATCACCAAACCATGCCCAGGAGACAAAGCAAACAACAGAATTAAACTAATTACCAACCAATCAATGTATGAAGGTTAGGAAAGGTACTGACATCCAACCATGCCCAGGAGACGATGGTGAACAACAGGGCTTCCTGACGTCATAAACATAAAGAGGAAAGAACATGCTCAAAGCCATTGCGGACCCATTGTAATTTCAGTCACAACAGACCATTAAAGACTGAAAACATTCCCTTAATTACAACCCAAATCAACATTAAATTCAGTCTAAACAAAGGCACAAGCAAAGAGACATCCCATCACGCTACAAGCTTCACCTCTTAGCCCTAGCTAAGAGGTTTAGCCACACATGAGTGGACTAGATCTCTAAAAAATAAAGAAAAGAAATAAAAACAAATAAAAAAGAAAAAGAAAAGAAAGAAAAAAAACTCTCTCTGTCTCTCTCCACGTCCAGCCCCAAGCTTGCTGCTCCCCTTTCTTCTAGCCGTGATCTCTCTCTCTTATATAGAACCCAGCAGTTCTGTACTCCCTGTTGTAGCGGGTGACAAATAGGCTTACGCTGGTATTCTCGATGACCCATTCTTGAGTTCCGACGGAAGATCCACTCCGTTCATAGGCTTCAGTTCGAGAAACCGGTCGGAAATGACCAGTTCTTGATTAGATTTGGTGTGGATCTCAGCATCTTTTCCTTCGCCGTCCGTCTTGTATTTGACGGTGGAAAACCGATCCATGCTGCTTCTTAGAAAGATTTCCTCTAGGACATGGTTTCAGGACCTGTAGAACCCTAATAGACAGTCCAGATCAGAACGACGCTTCTCGATGGTGGCCCACAGCGAAAATTCGCAACCTCTGTTGCGAAACAGAGGTTTGATTTCCGCACCGTCAAGATTGGTGGGTCCCACAATGATATCTATGTAAACATCCACCCCGTCTATTGAACTTCTGGCGAAAAACCAGTAAGATTTGACTGGTTTCATATTGAATTCCGTGTGGCCCACTTGATTTTACGTTTTACCGTCCAACCGTTGTTTGAACGGCTGAGATCGGATCCTCACCGCGTCTTTGAAACTTTCCACCTAGACCTTGGTAAGGAGGACCTCGAGGTTCTAATTATCGGTGTGGATCACCATTTTGGATGATGAGTGGGGCCCACAACTGTAACCAGGCGTCCGTGAAACGGACGCTGTTAAAAACGGAAGTTTCCGTTTTCTGCAGAGATTGGTGGGGCCCATTCTTGAATTCTGCGGAGGAATCCAAGCCGACCATTCGATGCATGACGAAAATCCGGTCGGAGATGGATGGTTTTAGATCAG
This sequence comes from Magnolia changhungtana, assembly GCA_030180095.1. Classification (NCBI taxonomy): domain Eukaryota; kingdom Viridiplantae; phylum Streptophyta; class Magnoliopsida; order Magnoliales; family Magnoliaceae; genus Magnolia; species Magnolia changhungtana. The sequence continues at coordinate 2,988,827 of JASAUF010000630.1, read as the reverse complement.
ATCTGCGGAGACGTGCAACGTATTTCTTGCTGCCGTCTATTAGATGTAGTGGGCTCTGTTTCATGCGTACACGTGCATGAATCTGGAAAATCACCGTTGTACGGTCGGTTTTACGCCATGAGATGAATGGACGGTCCGGATTTATCATCTGACCCATGAGGGTGGCCCACTAAAATCGTCCGTGCGGACGCTGGCGAAAGAAGAAGAAAAACGAAATTTCCGTTTTTAGCTGGAGTCGGTCAAGAGTCGGTTTGACCGACTCTTTTGTTGCCGTGCACGGCCGGTGCACTTACGCACCGTGTACATGTGCTGCATGTGAGGGTCGCACAGCGATGTTCTTGAGAAATCCGCTCCGTCCATCCATAGTGGCAACTCCTTTAACGCGTTCAAACCACAAATGAAGTATATCCAGATTTCAGGCCGCCCCAAATCATAATTTTAGGGCTGATCTGTCTGTTGGGCCACTTTCACGAGGATCCAACAACTCAAATTTGATATGTGCGGTTAATTTATGGTCTTCAGGCCATGTATGAAGTTTCGTGTCAATCCGATGGCGGGAACCTTGTGATCTTGCATTCTGGCCGACTTTCAGGCCACTTGAACTTCAATTTCGTGATTTTCTCGGATCTCTGGCGTGTAATTCTGTTGATTTTGATCCCCAGGAGTCCGTCCCCTGCTTTTGTGACATCGGAGTGCCAAATCCACGCTTTTAATACCCAATTCCAGTTTAAGCTCCTAAATACATCCTGCATTGAAAACACGATCAAATTAAACCGTTAATCAGTACTATGTTCGTAAATTCAGGCAATAAATACGGTCTGATATGCAATATTTGACCCTCAACACAACCCCCAACCAGCATTTTGCTAGTCCCGAGCAAAATATGCGAAAATTAAGTTGAGATTTCCGAAACAATTCTTGTGAAGACGAGTGATATTTTGAAAACAATCCAGATATGAGAAATCTTAAGATTCATGGATGTTGAATATCAATTTCTCCTGGCCTCCAATGCACGGTGAATTTTATAATCAAGTTCAAATATCAATCCTTAAACTAGAATAATTTTAAACATTGAGTTTCATGGGTGTAGAGTGTAATCCCGCCTTTCAACATTAATATTCAATTCTCTATTTCAGGATATCATTGGTAATCAACAAGAGAATTCATGATAACTAAAACTTGCCTCACAGATCATTCTTTCATTTTTCTAGTTTTTTTTTTTTTTTTTTTTTTTTAAAAAAAAAAAAAACTATGAGAATCAAATTTTCACTTATAGGGAGCAAACCTATGGTGAAAATAGTCGTATAGCTCTGTCTAACTGTTAATCATAGAAAATCAAATCCACACCTATAGGGAGCAAACCCATGGTGTAATTCTCTTTTTATACTCTGATGGCCAAATCTTTTAGGCTGGTTTCTTTCATGCTCAGTGATTACCAAGTTAATCATTCAATATCAAACTGAAATCTCAATGTGTAAGTGAGATGTGGTATGTGAAATCATGACTCAATCAATGTTTACAACTTCTAATCATGGATTAACAATTCAAACTTAACTGTGAAAGAATTACCAACATTACATATCTTAAAATTCTAAATCCAGAATATCTGTCAAAATCACTTTGAATTCACAAGAAAGACCAGAAAAAATTTAAAAATTTTCACAATTTTTGCTCAAGACGAAGAAAACACTGATTAGGTAACCTAATCTCCCACCCCAACCTAAAATCTACATTGTCCTCAATGTAAAAGATATGAGCATGGAATGCACATGGGACAACAAAAGTAAATGTGAAGTGATGGGAAGATAGTACCTGGATGATGAATCGTAAGAGACTTTCCAAGAGATCGCAGCATGGAATACAGTCAGCACGAGAGAGAAAGCAAAATAAAAATAACAAAAATAAAATAAAATCCTACCTATACCACTTTCGCAGGTGCTCTCGATTGCATTTAGCGCATGCAACAAGCCTTTAAACCCCTAAGTTGCCCCTAGTAGACGAGTTGTAGTCTCGTGAGGGTTTGCAGTAATGTTACCCACAAACATTGAACTATCTACTCATGCTGCAAGGTTCATCTTCTGGCCAGTATCTTGATAAGTTCCTTAGTAAGTTTCTCAACAAGATCATCCAAAAGCCCTTTTTGCAAAAGGCTTGGGTGCCTTGGAGCATGACTTTCCAGAGAGACTTATGTACCTCATAAGAAATTTTCCATTGCATTGCTTGAGGTAACCAGAGTATGTACGATTCACCTGTGACAGAAGAAGTTTCAACGTTAGTATCCCATGGTGAATCAGAGACTACAAGTAGATAAAGTTTAGAAAACTTCGCAAAAAGTGATGTAGCCTCAACACATTTCGAAGTGTCAATCTTCGGTTCAATTTTCAGCTCCTCCTCCTTTAATGGTAGACGGTTAGGATCAGGGGAAGAAGGGGCTTCAAAATAAGGGTTCTCTCGGTCAGTGATAACTACCGAGATGTTGTCTTGCAAGGCATCCACTTTGTCTTTTGACATGGGATCGTTTGACTTTGAAAAGTGTGCCCAGCAATTATCAAAAGAGTCGGAAATTTCAGCTGAGAGTGACTTATTTTCCTCATGGAAATCTGTAATGAGATGCTCAAGGACTCCCTCGCCCTTAAAAGTATATGAAGATATGCTCTCTTGCTCCAGCCCTGCACAAACATATTGAAGATCAATAGGGGAAGCATCGATGGGATCACTTTGTTCATTGAAACTACTCAATCGAGGCGTTGAACTGTCAGACGTGTACAGCTCAGATGGTGGTCTTAATTGAGTGGTTTCAAATTCTAGAGTCGTAGCGAAAAATTTCGTCCTTCTCCCGAATCACATTATCATTCAATTCAAGAGAGTGGTCCAAACATGTCTCACAGAAGTTGGAAGGGTCGGTTTTAATGAGCTCATCTTCCACTTTTAAATCAGATATGTTAGGTGAGTGGAGTAGCTCAGTATGACCGATCACTTCGTGTGCTTCTTGAGCATTGACCTGGACCATACTTGAGATTGATTCCAGGGGAATTTGGGTTGTCCTCTCATGAATCTCATCCCAATACTTCTCAGCTTCCAATTCAGTGCAGTACACATTTGAGATGGGATCGCTTTCCTCACAATCTATTCCTAAATTCGGTTGAGGTTCGAATGAACTAACCTCTACCTCATCATTGAATTCATGTGTGTCAAGTAAGGGAGGTGTGTCATCATCACCTATTTGAAAGACACCCATGTATCTCCACCATTCTTTTGAACAGTCATCGAGATCGGCTCATTGGGAAATTGAACCACGTGCTCGTTAATGGAATCCAACTCCTCATTCCAAATTCCGGATTTCGTCAAAAGCGAGTGAGGATCACTTTCCGGCATTGTATTATTCGGATTGGATTGTAGTTGGGATGCACGAGCTTCTTCTATCCTTTCAAGGCGCGAATTGAGTGCTTCCATTGCTTTTCTAATTTCCACAAGACACTCCATGTTATGCTGTAATGAGTTCTCTTGGATCGTTTCTAGTTGGTTTTCAGAGGTATAGGACCCAAGAGAATCGTTATCCTGATGCCTTATTGATTCAACTTCCAAATTTTGATGGTTCCATTGATCGTAAATATGGAGTTGTGTATGGAGAATTGGATTGGGTTGAGGCTGAGGTGCATTAACCTCCATTAACCTATCAAGGCGTGATTCAAGCTCTTCTAGTATTTTCATCATGTCAGCAGAAGAGTCTGTGTTACTTTGAAATGACTTTTCTTGGATCGATTTTGGTTGAATCTTAAAGGTAGGGGATCCAAAAGAATAATCATTATGATAGGTTGTTGGTTCATCTTTCCAACCTTGATGTTTCCACTGATTATAGTCATACGGATCATAGGTGGGAGAATCTGATGGTTGGTAATACTTATTATCACTCATGATATAATCACGCATTGTTTTCTTTTTCTCAGATGGGTGATAGTACTTCTCACTCCCATAGTTATGATAACCCCAACATTCACGTACGGTCCGTGGGGTGGAATTGTTCTCCCGTATATGATCGCGTAAGGACTTCTTAACTGGTGGCTCCTTGTATTCCGGTCGATTCTTGATGATAGTTTCAGAAAAGTTTTGAGACATTGGTGGATTTCTATCATAATCATCATCCCAATATAGATTATTCTTCTCAGCATACTGACGTTCCCACTCGTGCATATACATGGTGAAACCCTAACTCTGAGTCTAATCCCAGAATAAAAATAATAATAATAATAATAATAAAATTCCTACAGCAATATGGAAGGTAAGCAGAAGAGAGGCGAGAAGGATGTTACCAGAGTAGAAGTTCCTATGTTAAAAACCTGCAAAACAAACCAAAACACGTTAGTTTCTGAAGTAAACAAAATCTAAAGAGTTAGAAAATCTAGAAATTTAGAAAGAGTTTACCAAATTAGAAGTTCTATCCTAACAACCTACAGAATAGGAAATAGGTTAGTTCTATAAATCAAAATAGAAAACAAAATTAAAAATTAAAATTAGTAAAATCCTAATCTTAAACTAACTCTAAATCCAATTAATTTCAGAAAATCGTAGTCATTACCCTAAAGCAACTACGCCAAAAAACTTGTTCACTCCCCAAGTATAGGGTTGTGATGTAGTAATAAACTCGGTAAGACCGAGGTCGAATCCACAGGGACTGAAACTTGTACGTTATCTAAAAATAACTAGATCTAGAACTAGGCTAAGATGAAATCTAAACCAATTATAATTTGAGGAATAATGATAAAATATTAATCTAAAACTTAGGAAAAATCAAGGAAGGGAAACTAGGGATTCAGAGGATCCACTTGTAGAGATCAGGGAGAACTACACTTGATTCATAAAAATCAACTGAACTGCCATTGATATAGATTTCAAAAGATGAGAGGTATATGAATTAGAATGGATTCCATCACCAAACCATGCCCAGGAGACAAAGCAAACAACAGAATTAAACTAATTACCAACCAATCAATGTATGAAGGTTAGGAAAGGTATGCGACATCCAACCATGCCCGGAGACGATGGTGAACAACGGGGCTTCCGACGTCATAAACATAAAGAGGAAAGAACATGCTCAAAGCCATTGCGGACCCATTGTAATTTCGGTCCACAACAGACCATTAAAGATCGAAAACATTCCCTTAATTACAACCCAAATCAACATTAAATTCGGTCCTAAACAAAGGCACAAGTGAAGAGACATCCCATCACGCTACTGAGCTTCACCTCTTAGCCCTAGCTAAGAGGTTTAGCCACACATGAGTGGACTAGATCTCTAAAAAATAAAGAAAAGAAATAAAAACAAATAAAAAAGAAAAAGAAAAGAAAGAAAAAAAACTCTCTCTGTCTCTCTCCACGTCCAGCCCCAAGCTTGCTGCTCCCCTTTCTTCTAGCCGTGATCTCTCTCTCTTATATAGAACCCAGCAGTTCTGTACTCCCTGTTGTAGCGGGTGACAAATAGGCTTACGCTGGTATTCTCGATGACCCATTCTTGAGTTCCGACGGAAGATCCACTCCGTTCATAGGCTTCAGTTCGAGAAACCGGTCGGAAATGACCAGTTCTTGATTAGATTTGGTGTGGATCTCAGCATCTTTTCCTTCGCCGTCCGTCTTGTATTTGACGGTGGAAAACCGATCCATCTTCGCTTCTTAGAAAGATTTCCTCTAGACATGGTTTCGGGACTGTAGAACCCTAATAGGCCCGGATCGTAACGACGCTTCTCGATGGTGGCCCACAAAATTCGCAACCTCTGTTGCGAAACAGAGGTTTGATTTCCGCACCGTCAAGATTGGTGGGTCCCACAATGATATCTATGTAAACATCCACCCCGTCTATTGAACTTCTGGCGAAAAACCAGTAAGATTTGACTGGTTTCATATTGAATTCCGTGTGGCCCACTTGATTTTACGTTTTACCGTCCAACCGTTGTTTGAACGGCTGAGATCGGATCCTCACCGCGTCTTTGAAACTTTCCACCTAGACCTTGGTAAGGAGGACCTCGAGGTTCTAATTATCGGTGTGGATCACCATTTTGGATGATGAGTGGGGCCCACAACTGTAACCAGGCGTCCGTGAAACGGACGCTGTTAAAAACGGAAGTTTCGTTTTAGAGAGATTGGTGGGGCCCATTCTTGAATTCTGCGGAGGAATCCAAGCCGACCATTCGATGCATGACGAAAATCCGGTCGGAGATGGATGGTTTTAGATCAGATCTGCGGAGACGTGCAACGTATTTCTTGCTGCCGTCTATTAGATGTAGTGGGCTCTGTTTCATGCGTACACGTGCATGAATCTGGAAAATCACCGTTGTACGGTCGGTTTTACGCCATGAGATGAATGGACGGTCCGGATTTATCATCTGACCCATGAGGGTGGCCCACTAAAATCGTCCGTGCGGACGCTGGCGAAAAACGAAATTTCCGTTTTTAGCTGGAGTCGGTCAAGAGTCGGTTTGACCGACTCTTTTGTTGCCGTGCACGGCCGGTGCACTTACGCACCGTGTACATGTGCTGCATGTGAGGGTCGCACAGCGATGTTCTTGAGAAATCCGCTCCGTCCATCCATAGTGGTAGCTCCTTTAACGCGTTCAAACCACAAATGAAGTATATCCAGATTTCAGGCCGGCCCCAAATCATAATTTTAGGGCCTGATCTGTCTGTTGGGCCACTTTCACGAGGATCCAACAACTCAAATTTGATATGTGCGGTTAATTTATGGTCTTCAGGCCATGTATGAAGTTTCGTGTCAATCCGATGGCGGGAACCTTGTGATCTTGCATTCTGGCCGACTTTCAGGCCACTTGAACTTCAATTTCGTGATTTTCTCGGATCTCTGGCGTGTAATTCTGTTGATTTTGATCCCCAGGAGTCCGTCCCCTGCTTTTGTGACATCGGAGTGCCAAATCCACGCTTTTAATACCCAATTCCAGTTTAAGCTCCTAAATACATCCTGCATCGAAAACACGATCAAATTAAACCGTTAATCAGTACTATGTTCGTAAATTCAGGCAATAAATACGGTCTGATATGCAATATTTGACCCTCAACACAAAGACTAGATCATTTATATCCACAAGTTACTCAGTACTATCTGCGTTTAAATCATCTAAGTTGATAGCATCATAGAATCTAGGATTTTTTTGCCCAACCTAAAATCTTTCCCATAGTTTTTGGTTATACTGGATGAAGATCATGTCCTCCTTTGACATTTCTCTTTGAGAGTAACGACCAAATGGTGAAGGTGCTTCCTACGGTCGATGTTGACTTTTACCTTTAGTCCGCAGAGCCATGTATCGGCCTTGCAACCTTGGTTGTGGTGGGTCACCTCATCCTGGAATAGTCCTCATGGCACATTGATCGCACTGTCGTGAGCCTCGACCTTTTTGTCGAATTGCATTCGACCGAGTGTTGATCGGGTGGGGTGGTCGACGTCGCCCTCGACCTGGTCGTTGTAGTGTGCTTTCATGGCTGGTTGAGCCAAGATTAACCCTTGATCATTGTTGATTATCCCTTCTCAGGTTTTCCATTACCATATTGACTTCAAGACTGGGCGGGAACGGATTTGTATTGATCAACATTGCTTCCTTACACTTCTTAGAGAATTTCAGTAGCCCGCGATAGATATTGTCCTAGATTATGTTCCTTAATATGACACATTTATTAGTTGAATGGGAACGAGTTCCGTGCTATTTATAGCATTCCATTTTCTGTAATTTGTCAGCCGAATGTATCTTATGATTTATATGAAATATGATAAACTTTCCATCCAACAGAATTTCAAAAATATTGTTGGCCTGCATGATATCAAAAGTGTAAACTTTTTGGGCCTTTTGTGTGGTCAATGCAGTCAATTCCGTCTTGACCAACGCCGAACATATGAGTGGTTTCTTAGCTACCATTTCGACAATTGCAACTTCGTAATTTGGGTTATTATAATATGTCTCAATTAACGAGTTCTTCGTACCTAGAAACATTCCTAGTCAGGTCATACATGTCCATGAACTCTGTCCCAATGAACTTCTTATGAAGTTTGTACTCGAGCACGTCTTATGCAAGCTGAAAAAATTCAGCTTCGGTCATAACAATCTTACATCGACTTTTTGTCAATTTAAACCGGGTAATATAGCTCTCACAGGTTTCTCCCGGTAGCCATCAGAAATGGGCGAGATCGGCCATAGTTATTTCCCTATTCTTAGAGAAAAATTGTGCATGAAATTTCAATTTCTTAGCAAGTATGAATTAAATTTGGCAATACATTGGAATATCATGTGAAAGCCACAACCGTTAATGAATGACTGAATAATTGTAGTTTATGATAGTCATTATTTGCTAACTCATCATACTGCATAGTGAATTGACCAACATACTCAATGGTCGACTGACCAGAATCACTTGAAAAGAGGGTAAAATCTTGTCGATAATTCTGTGGCAACGGATGTTGTCGATTAATCCATTCAAGAGAAGGCTTATTGTAACGTCTCGGAAAAATCTGTACAAAAACCCGAGTACCACCTTAGGCAAAAATCACTAAGGATCGAATCCTTTAGAAATTAGATGAAAATTAAGTACTAAGCTGAATTAATCAGTAGATTAGCTTGAACCGCTTTCTATATGATCTGTAAGACCCAAAACTAGTAGAATCGCTAACTCTACGTTACCTAAAAACGTAAGATCAATCTCAAAACCTAGTTGCTCTCGGGAGCATCTTGAAACTCCATATCAGACCTGGACCGGGCATCGAAAGTTCGATTAACGTGAAACTATATGGTTATGACCACCTTACTGGGCTTGACAACCATCTTAGAAATCAAGTCTCAATAATATCTAGAAACGCACAACTTAAGCCCAGAGCAAAGTGCGTGAGAAACGCGAATATCTTTAGAAAATGAACTCAAACTTAAGTGAATTGGGCCGTTCACTTGCAGGCCAAATTTAAGGTTTTAGACCGTCAGATTCTTACCCAACTACACCCTTGGATCAGAAAAATTTTCCCATACAGGTCAATGTAACCGAAACAGGTCCTCCACGGTCGATCCGTAAATTCGATCGGACTGAAAACTTAACCTAACCTAGATCCAATGTCAATGAACTTTCTCTAGACCGTATGCAGGAAACGGGCCTCCAGTGAGCTCTATTGGACTGAAACAACCACTCTTTGGCTATAACTTAAGTATACCATGGCCCTGCGGCCATTTACACCAGTTTTGGGCCTATATAAGGGTATTAACCCACCCCTCTCTAATTCCATATGAAATTTCAAACCCTAGGAGAGAGAAGAGAGAAAAGAGGAGAAAAAGGTGAGGAGAAGTGAGAGAGGGTGAGGGATAGTTGCTAGGATTCGATCCCACCGCTCCACGTGTCAAATTGTCCTACCCATATCGCTATTCCAGCGATTTCGATTCCATTTTTGAGTAAGAAATCCTAACCCTAATCTGTTTTAGAAATTCAAATAGGTAGAATGGTGAAATAGCTAACCTATTTCATGCTATAGGTTGTTGTCGTGTCGTAGACGAAGACATAGTGTTCAAACTGAGTTCGATACGAGTATATCGATGGAAGGTGCGGACTATAAGAGTTTAAGTTATGTTTTCAAGGCTTTCAATGTCAGTTAATGATTTATGACTGACTTGATTGCTATCACATATGCTTAGATACGATGTTTCCGCATATTTCACATATATATGAACTATGTTGAAAATAATGCATTCCATGTGTTTGTTTAAATGTTTGTATGAATATGGAATTATGATTTGTGCTTGCCATGATTGTTGCTTGGAAATACATGATTGTTGTACGTGTAACAATTCGTATGTGAAAGGATTTGCTATGATATGTGTTTTAACTAATTTATTACATGTATGTGATATGTGTAGTCTAAGTGTTTGATAAAATGCCTGAATGAGAAAATGCTTGTTAAAATGCATTTAATGAGGGTGTTGAGATAGGATTCTTTTATGTAACATATCTTACTACTATGTGATTTATGGATAAAATGCCTATATATGATAACATGTGTACTATTTGTTTGTTGAAATGCTTAAATGAGATTTATATTTAGATTGGTTGTCACGTGCTGTCTTTGACTATCACATGTGAATGCTATTATTTGGAGTGTGATTAGGGCTACGATGTAGTCCAGGTAATCGGTAATAGTTTAGGATCGGTGGCCGAACTATTATAGTCATGACGGATATGTTCAATGAATCCGAGCTGTACAGTGATTATCGGCAGTGGTTAGGCCACGAAGAGTACATATGCGCTCTATGTCGATTAATTCAACGTACGCTCGTACCAGTCGAGCCTATCAAACAACCCGATTGGCCTAATGTATGTTCACTATGTATGGACGCTACTACTTGAATCTAAGATACCAACTTACCAGTGAAAAGCCCGTTTAACCTTGGTACCACGATCCGCTAAGACTCATGAGCCGGGAATGGTGGTATGGGACACCGTGGTCGAGCTGTCAACCTACACTGGGGTGACAAGCCTCCCCATAGTGTCCAGTGAGCAAACCCAACTCGTGAGCTGAATACGGTGGTATGGGACACTGTATTTGAGTTGTCGGCCTACAATCAGGTGACGAGTCTCTCGTAGTGACCTCGAGTATACACTAGGACTACGCTAAGGTGACGAACCTTTCCGTAGTTACCTCGAGTATAAAACAGGCCTGCGCTGAGGTGACAAGCCTCTCTGTAGCGACCTGGAACTGTCATCGTATGCGATTAACTAGGATTGACGACCCTAGATGGATCATGTTTGGGTCAATGATATAAAGGGAGGTACCTTAGCTTCTCAAACTTGTTGTATGAAGAAGTTTAATTAAGAACTTGGCTAATCATGCACATGCACCGCATTGCATGTACCTTTGGCGTTGAAGTTGAGCACAGTGGGAGTGTTGCATCCTGCGATCGTGAGATGATGTCGCAAAGGGAGTGCAGGCGAGGGCATGCATCATTAATACATATCATCCTTGCATTAACCAAAGTATTTAGGAATGCTTTTTGTATTGCTTTATCATTACTGCTTGACTGAATTGATAACATGTTAACCTTTGCCTTATAGCTCCACTGAGTTGATCACTTACTCCCACTCTAGGACGATGTTTTAAAACACCAACCAGACTCTTTTGTAGTTTCAGATGATGGCGGGGCTTATGAGATAGAGCCTGCCTTCTATAATGACGAGGAGCAGTTCTCCTATCTGCAACTCTCTGGCGGGTTTATGTAGATCTGGAGTTGTGTCACCGGGGCTATAAGAATATGGATTAGATGACATTACACTTTATCATTTTGTACATTTTGGAACTAAACATGTAATTATTTAACCTGGCGACACGTTCATACTCTGAGGACTTACAATCACTTATATGCTCTATATATTTATCATAGTCTTCCGCTTGCGTAATTTAACTGTCTCTGGAGTATGATATGCTAATTTAGTGTAATCTCATTCATGTTTAATGTGCTAATACAGACAACATTTAATCATCATTATCCATGTTGCATAAGTGATGCGTTGGAACTCGGGAGCTGAGCTTCTGCTCGACCCCCGATTTTCAGGGCGTTACATTTATGGTAAACCAGAATAATATTGCGTCCAAGTACTTAGCCGACAACTTCCTGGACCATTTGCATGATTTGGTCGCGATCCACTCGTTGGGGTTCAACTACCAGTGGTGAATCGGGACTGAATCGGTTTAGACCCTCTTGGAACAATGGATTCCTAGAATTTGTTTAGGGTTATAACCTCCCAGTACACCCTGATTCCGAATTTCAGGAACGAAATTTCTAGCCTCTCACTCTAGTTATCTAAACTCAGGAGGAGATGGAGCATTCCGTGTCCCCTAAACTAGAATTGGTGGCGAATTCCCCTAAGGGGGCACAAATGGTGGTTGAGCCACATTGTAGATTAAACTTTCCTCATCATTATACTACATTGTCGTTGCCATTCATTCGGCTATCATTCTTATCAATTGATGCATGGCCTCAGTCTGACTAGCCATATATCTATTAGTATTCTCAGTTTGAATACGAAATTGCTTAACTTGGGCATTTCTGAATTCTTAAACATGCTGGATACTCAGTTATACATTCCAAGTACAACCATATCATTTCCTCCAGAGAAATGGTCCGAAAGGTCGACGCCCCTTCTTGATTCCCAATGCCAAGTGTCGGGCTATTGTCCAGATTCAATGCTTCAGGGGCCGCTTGAACCATCACATTCTCGGTTGGAGGCAGTACGATTGGTGTAGAGGGTTCGACCCTAGCAATTTGATTGCTTCTTTTATTCATAATTCTAATTAGTAAAGTTACATCAGCAAGTTAGAGACGGTCCCACCGGGTGTTGATGAGGGTCGAATATTGCATATCAGACCCCGACTATTACCTGATTTTTCGTACATGATAATGCTTAATACCATATTTTAATTATGTTTTTATTACAGGATGAAATCAGGAGCGTGTATTGAAAAATGATGTTAAAAGTATGGATTTGACTCTCCGGAATTACCAGAGCACGGGATGAACCTCAGAGGACCAATATTGAAGAATTTACATGCCTGGGACCCGAGGAAATCAAGTCGTTCACGTTTAAAGAGGCCCGAAACTGGTCCAGAATGAAAGATCACATGGTTCCCTCCATCCAATTGGCTCGAAACTTTATACATAGGATTAGGGACATAAATTAACCGTACATTTCAAATTTCAGCCCTCGGATCACTAGGGAAGTGCCCCAACTGACAGATCAGTCCATAAACCGTTGATTCTGGACCCACCTGATATCTGGAATTGCCTAAAAATTGGTATCGATGGTTTAAATAATACGGGAAGCAGGATGGACGGATCAGATATCTTCAAAACATTGCAGTGGACCCCACATGAGAAGCGAAGTGCATATGTGCACCATGCACAAGAGCCGCACCACACCACCTTCCAAATTCAAACACCCGCTGACCGTCATCTTCCAAAAAAATGGCAGCTTGCCGTTTTTGCGGCAGCGAACGGACGACGCTGTTGGAGTTTGCGGCTGACTGTGGGACTCACTCATCACCTATCTGGATGATCCAAGCCGTCCATCTTGAAGATGGGCTCGAATACTATAAAACCATGTTTCTATTTTACTCCCATGCGTGCACACGTGTGCGTACAGAGGCCACAAACGGACTGCCCTGTAACGTCCAAATCTGATCTTTTGTGTTTTCTTCTCTGGGACGCATCATTGGACGTTCAAAACTACCTATTCTTGACTGAAATTTCGTCCGAATCCAATGGACGGGGTGGATTTTCCAGAAAATACTTCTGGGGCCCCACCGATCACGACACGAAAGGGTGCGAAAGGTTTCGCACAATTTGAAAATCCGGTTTTCCAGGCGGTTGTGGGCCACCATCTTTGATCATATGGCGGAGATCTGAACCGTCTATCATGTAGAGGACTCCAAGAAAGTCCTAAGGGACGGTGTTTGTTGGAATTTGAACGAGGAAAGTATGGTGTTTTGAGGTCCCGAACTTGGTGTGAAAAGGAATTTTCTGCTGGCGTGCGGCACTTTCCCAAATCCGAATTTCACCACTCCACCACTCCATCGGCTATAAAAAGAGTTGCAAAACATGAGGAAGGGCATTCAGAAATTGAAGGATTTCAGAATCTACTGAAAGGAGAGAAGAAAGAGAGAAATTGGTTTGATGTTTTTATGAATTTTTATTTGTCCATCTGTTTAATGAATTTTATGGGTAACTAATCTCTCAGCTAGGTGAGATGAAACCCTAATTTGAACACTTCTTTTTCTATGTTGATTTTATTTTAATTAGATTGGTTTGTTTCTTTCCTTAGCGTGCTTGATTGCTTTAAATTCTATACTTCTCCATCTATGAACTTGATCAGAGTCTATGGATGGATGTGGTCTGGATGCTTATTCTAGGTGCTTGTATCTGATCATGAACAGGTTCCTAGTAGAGGAAGAAACAGGGTGCTTTCTCGAATCTGCATATTCCATATGCCCGATTTGGACATGGGATATGTTATTCATGGCATTGCTTGAAGGGAATTAGACAATCAGTATGCTGGAGATTAAGGACACAGATTGTGCTTTCTCTAGATAAGTTAGATCAATCTATATTAAAGTGAATTAACAGAGACAAAACAAGGGTTGGGATAATTAGGGGTGGATTCGAAAGTCCTAGTGCTCTTTCTCTTATTGAATTTTCTTCTCTATCCTCAATAGTTATTTTCCATAAATTTGTGTTAGTAATTTGCTCCATTATTTGTTGAATTAGTTAAGGAGGATCACAGATTTGAATTGTGACGATCAGTCCTCGTGGGATTCGACCTCGATCTTACCGAGTTATTACTACATCACAACCCTATACTTGGGGAGTGAACAAGTTTTTGGCGCCGTTGCCGGGGACTGTTTCGATCCAAATTGAATTTAAGATTCTCTCTTATCATAATTCATAGCTTAGGATTTTACTAACTTAGAGTTATTTTCTTTATTTTAGAAACTAACATATTTCCTCTTTTGTAGGGTCCTGAAATAAATTTCTAATTTGGTAATCCCTTCTAAGTTTCTTACTTTTTCTAATTTCTATTTTTAGAATTAGGATTTTATTTTTTTTAGAAATTTTTAGTTTCTAATTTTAGATTTAGATTCTTCTTTTAAGTAACTTTCTATTTTCTAGTTTTAGAAATTTTTTTTTTTCTTTTTAGAAACTAACTTAGCTTTTTATTTTTAGTAACTTTCTAATTCTAGAATTTTTTTTTTTTTTTTTTTTAGAAACTAACCCTTTTTTTTTTTTAGTTCTTTAGAAAATTTCTAATTTTAGATTTTCTGTTTTAGAAACTAACTTGTTTTGTTTTCTTTTGCAGGATTTTAACATAGATCTCCAATTGGTAACATCTTTCTAAATTCTCCAGTCCTCTCTACTTTCTATTTTGAGATTTAGGTTTTCAATTTTTAGGAATTTTCTACTTTCTAACTTTGGATTTGGTAACTTTCTATTTTCTAGTTTTAGAAACTTTCTTTTTTAGAAATTAACCGTTGCTTAGGATTTTTCTATCATTATTTTAGGAAACTTAATTTGTTTTTGTTTTTATTTACGAATTGGGGAAGGAAGCTACTAAGTGAAGGAGGAGCTTCTTAAATCTTCTGACATCAATCATCTCCTTTCCTGGGTTCTTTCTTCCCATTCTTGTTGATATAGTTTTAACTTGTTTTAGAATCTCATAGTTTCTAGTTCTAGTTTTATTTCTCTTCGGTTGCTTTTTAGTTTAGTTTCCTTTCTTACATTGCAATAACTTAGTTTATGCTAGGACGTAGATCTCTAGATAAAGAACTAGCACCTTTTGATCCTGAAATAGAAAGAACATTCCATAGAAGATTGAAAGATATCCCAGTTGAAATGGCAGAAGAGAATGGAACTAAAACTCTTAGAGATTATTCAGCTCCTGTCCAATTCAATGCGCCCTCATGCATAGTGTTGCCCACCACCACGGCAGCACACTTTGAACTCAAGACTGGGGTCATACGATTCTTTGTCGCCTTCTTTTATGGGTTGGACAAGGAGGACCCATATCATCATGTGAAAGAATTCCTAGACATTTGCTCCACCTTTAAATTCCAAAACTTCTCGAGACGATTCGATCCGCCTCTACCTACGCTTTCCTTTTTCTTTGAAGGATAAGGCGAAAGCATGGTTGAATTCTCTAGAAGTTGGGTCTATCACTACATGGGACCAATTGTCTAGAAAGTTCTTAAACAAGTTCTTCCCTGTTCACAAAACTAATGCTCTCCGTAGA
Organism: Magnolia changhungtana; assembly: GCA_030180095.1. Taxonomy (NCBI): domain Eukaryota; kingdom Viridiplantae; phylum Streptophyta; class Magnoliopsida; order Magnoliales; family Magnoliaceae; genus Magnolia; species Magnolia changhungtana. The sequence continues at coordinate 2,973,020 of JASAUF010000630.1, read as the reverse complement.
GAAATCACTAATTTCACACAAAAAGAGGGAGAGCACTTTCATGAATGTTGGGAAAGATGGAAGGACTTGCTTCTTAAATGTCCACACCACGGTTTGAGAAGTGGCAACAAGTGCAATACTTTTATGACGGTCGACACCCCAAAACCGTCGCATGGTTGATGCCACTGTGGAGGGTCCTTCATGACCAAAAGCGATACCGAAGCATGGAAATTCTTTGAAACCTTGTGTGAAAACTCCCGAAAAATGGGACTATTCGAGATAGAGGTGAAAGAAGTTCCCAACCACAAAAGAGAGGTGGCATATATGAGATAGGAGTCATGCCAGATCAGGCGCCAAGCTTGATAACCTGACAAAGAAAGTTAATGCTCTGGTATTAAATAATGGACCTCCACAAACCGCTCAAGTCGAGGCATGTGCCATATGTTCTAGTCCTGCCCATCCTATGCAGTCTTGTCCATCTAGTGCAGCATCCCCAGAACTTCTTTCTGAACAAGTACATGCAATGAACACTTTTCAAAGACATGGGAATAATCCTTATGCGAAAAACTTACAACCCAGGTTGGGCTAGGCATCCAAATTTTCTTGGGCAAAAGGACCACAACAAGGAGGACCATCTGGAAATCCTCCCATGCAACCTTACCCTCAAGCTGGCAATCAACAACTCCAACAGTTTCCGCAATATCAACAACTGCCTGCACAATCAAGGAAACCATCTCTTGAGGATACACTCAATCTTTTTATGCAGAGTTCTCTCCAATTCCAAAAAGACACCCAACAAACCTTACTAGCCAACCAAAGAAAGCTTACATGCAAATGCGCAATCCATTGCCAAGTTGGAAGTACAAATGGGTCAACTAGTCGCCACATTGAGTGAGAGAGAAAGGCAAGTTCCTAGTCAACTCGTGGCTAATCCAAAGGGACAAGATGAGATTGGCTCTAATTCTAACCAAGGGCAATACCACGAGCAAGCCAAATCAATCACTACCCTTAGGTCGGGCAAGCAGTTGACAACAAAATAGAGATACCTAGGGATGAATCAAATCAAGGTGAAGCAGAGAGACACACCAATACATCCAAAGTCCAAAAACTCTCGACTCTCCAAGAGCCGCCGACGTGCCACCTTATGTGCCCAAAGCACCTTTTCCTCAACGTCCGCACCAATGAAGAAAAGAAACAATTTTGATGAAATCTGGACGTGTTTAAAAAGTGCAAGTCAACATTCCGTTACTCGATGCCATCAAGCAAGTCCCTCCTTACGCCAAGTTTCTTAAAGATTTATGTACTCAAAAGCGTAAGCGAAATGTTCATAAGAAAGTCTTCCTTGCAGCAACTCAGCTCCATGATCCAACATAACACCCTCCTAAATTTAGGGATCCAGGAGCCCCCACCATTTCTTGCGGCATAGGAGATCATAAGATTGGGAAAGCATTGCTTGATTTAGGGCTGAGTGTTAATTTGTTACCTTATTCGGTTTATGAGCGGTAGGACTTGGTGAGTTGAAACCGACTAAGGTAACATTACAACCTGGTGATAGATCTGTCGAGGTTCCCAGGGTGTTATTGAAGATGTGCTAATCCGGGTTGATAAATTCTATTTTCCAGTGGATTTCATAGTTATAGATACTCGGCGTCCGAATCCTCATAGTCGGATCCCAGTCATCTTGGGTCGTCCATTTTTGCTACATCTAATGCTATTATAAATCTAGGAATGGAGTTATGAAATTGTCCTTTGGTAACATGAATATTAAACTCAATGTTTTTAATGCGGACAACAACCCGCGATTTGGACGACATTTTTGAAGTGGACATGATCGAGAGCCTTGTGCAGGACTCCTTCCGTACATCTTTTGAAGATCCTCTTGAGACACCTTAGCACAATCGGGTATGGATTTTGACATCGATAGTCCCATCCACGAAGTCAATGCACTGCTCGACTCTACTCCTATATTGGAGACTGAAAAATGGAGAGCGAAAGTGGAACCTCTTCATCCCTTTGAGACTCTTCCTAACAGCACAGTTTCTAACTCTGAGAAGGCAAAAGAGAACAGGTTGCTTAATGTTCTTCGAACATATAAGGCAAAGAATTGAACGGAAGATAGCAGAAATACAAGGAGTGTGCCCCACTGTATGTAAGGATCATGCTGTGGAAATGTCACGTAAAATACAAAGGAAGCATGATCTTAACATAGAAGAAGTTGTTCGAGCGGAAGTCCTTAAATTGTTTGATGATAGTGTCAATTACCTCATTTCAGATAGCACAGTTTATGGGAACTCGCATCACTTGTCTGGGATTGGTTAACACGTGTTGAGGTAAGTTCTTTGGCGGACCCTAGTCTTAAAGATTAATGAATTCATGGTCCGTTCTTGTCTGGCTGAAGACGTTAACTTAAGCGCTCTGGGAAGAGGCAACCCAAAGATTTCATTTGATTTCTTTTTCCTTGTTAGTTAGTTCAATGTTTGTGGGTAATATTATCGCAAACCCTCACGAGACTACAACTCGTCCACTAGGGGTAACCTAGGGTTTAAAGGCTTGTTGCATATGCTAAATGCAATCGAGAGCACTGCATGAAAGTGGTATAGGTAGGATCTTTTATTTCTTGATTTCTCTCTTATTACGACTCGCTTTTACGTTGATATTTTTGAGAGCTTCTTGATTCTCCATCCAGTACTATCTTTCCCTACTCCTCTTTTCTTTTCGTTGTCTCATGTGCATTGCATGCTTATTTCTTTTACATTGAGGACAATGTAGATTTTAGGTTGGGGGTGGGAGATTAGGTTACCTAATCAAGTATTTTCTTGGTCTTGAGCGAAAAATTGTGAACATTTTTAAAATTTTTCCGAATTTCTATTGAATTCAAAGTGATTTTGAAGGATAGTTGTGATTTTGAAATTACAAGATTCAGAATGTGAGAAATTTATGACTCTTGGATTTGGTTGTCTGGCAGATTTCACACTGAAGTTTGAATGGTTAATCCATGATTAGAAGTTGTAAACATTGATTGAGCCATGATTTCACATATCAGATCTCTTCGATATTAATTGATAACATGGTAATCACTAAGCATGAAAGGAACTAGCCTGAAAAAAAAAAAAAAAAAAAATTTTGCTAGCATCAGTTTATAAAGAAGAAGAGAAAAGGCTAAGTCACATAATCTTCACCATAGGTTTGCTCCCTATAGGTGAAGAGTTGATTCCCCATAGTTGACATGAGAAAAGAGTTAGGCGACAAGTTTTCACCATAGGTTTGCTCCCTATAGGTGCGGATTTGATTCCCCTCCTTGGCACCACTGTTTATAAAGGAAATCAAAGGCTGATAAAACGAAAAGATGATCTAAAATGCTAGTGTTGGTTTCAGGTTGGTTGTCACGAATTACTAATGATATCATGAAATTGACAATTGGATCTTTTAATGATTGTAAGCCGAGATTACACTATTCGCTCATGGAACTCAATGTTTAAAATTGTTCTAATTAATGGCTTAATATTTTGAACTTGATTATGAAGTTTACTGTAAGCTTGATTTCAGGAGAAAAATCTTTTCACCATTCATGAATCTTAGAATTTTCACATCTCAATTATCTGTTCACCCGTCATTTGAGTTTACAGGAATTGTCTTTTATTTCTGAAATTATTTTTCGCATGTTTTGCTCGGGACTAGCAAAATGCTGGTTGGGGGTTGTGATGAGGGTCGAATATTGCATATCAGACCCCGACTATTACCTGATTTTTCGTACATGATAATGCTTAATACCATATTTTAATTATGTTTTTATTACAGGATGAAATCAGGAGCGTGTATTGAAAAATGATGTTAAAAGCATGGATTTGACTCTCCGGAATTACCAGAGCACGGGATGAACCTCAGAGGACCAATATTGAAGAATTTACATGCCTGGGACCCGAGGAAATCAAGTCGTTCACGTTTAAAGAGGCCCGAAACTGGTCCAGAATGAAAGATCACATGGTTCCCTCCATCCAATTGGCTCGAAACTTTATACATGGGATTAGGGACATAAATTAACCGTACATTTCAAATTTCAGCCCTCGGATCACTAGGGAAGTGCCCCAACTGACAGATCAGTCCATAAACCGTTGATTCTGGACCCACCTGATATCTGGAATTGCCTAAAAATTGGTATCGATGGTTTAAATAATACGGGAAGCAGGATGGACGGATCAGATATCTTCAAAACATTGCAGTGGACCCCACATGAGAAGCGAAGTGCATATGTGCACCATGCACAAGAGCCGCACCACACCACCTTCCAAATTCAAACACCCGCTGACCGTCATCTTCCAAAAAAATGGCAGTTGCCGTTTTTGCGGCAGCGAACGGACGACGCTGTTGGAGTTTGCGGCTGACTGTGGGACTCACTCATCACCTATCTGGATGATCCAAGCCGTCCATCTTGAAGATGGGCTCGAATACTATAAAACCATGTTTCTATTTTACTCCCATGCGTGCACACGTGTGCGGTACAGAGGCCACAAACGGACTGCCCTGTAACGTCCAAATCTGATCTTTTTGTGTTTTCTTCTCTGGGACGCATCAATGGACGTTCAAAACTACCTATTCTTGACTGAAATTTCGTCCTGAATCCAATGGACGGGGTGGATTTTCCAGAAAATACTTCTGTGGGCCCCACCGATCACGACAGCGAAAGGGTGCGAAAGGTTTCGCACAATTTGAAAATCCGGTTTTCCAGGCGGTTGTGGGCCACCATCTTTGATCATATGGCAGATCTGAACCGTCTATCATGTAGAGGACCCAAGAAAGTCCTAAGGGACGGTGTTTGTTGGAATTTGAACGAGGAAAGTATGGTGTTTTGAGGTCCTGAACTTGACTGCGAAAAGGAATTTTGCTGCGCGTGCGACAGCTTCCCAAATCCGAATTTCACCACTCCAGCCACTCCATCAGCTATAAAAAGAGTTGCAAAACATGAGGAAGGGCATTCAGAAATTGAAGGATTTCCAGATCTACAGCAAAGGAGAGAAGAAAGAGAGAAATTGGTTTGATGTTTTTTATGAATTTTTATTTGTCCATCTGTTTAATGAATTTTATGGGTAACTAATCTCTCAGCTAGGGCTGAGATGAAACCCCTAATTTGAACACTTCTTTTTCTATGTTGATTTTATTTTAATTAGATTGGTTTGTTTCTTTCCTTAGCGTGCTTGATTGCTTTAAATTCTATACTTCTCCATCTATGAACTTGATCAGAGTCTATGGATGGATGTGGTCTGGATGCTTATTCTAGGTGCTTGTATCTGATCATGAACAGGTTCCTGTAGAGGAAGAAACAGGTGCTTTCTTGAATCGGTGCATATTCCATATGCCCGATTTGGACATGGGATATGTTATTCATGGCATTGCTTGAAGGAATTAGACAATCTGTATGCCCGATTAAGGACACAGATTGTGCTTTCTCTAGATAAGTTAGATCAATCTATATTAAAGTGAATTAACGTACATAACAAGGGTTGGGATAATTAGGGGTGGATTCGAAAGTCCTAGTGCTCTTTCTCTTATTGAATTTTCTTCTCTATCCTCAATAGTTATTTTCCATAAATTTGTGTTAGTAATTTGCTCCATTATTTGTTGAATTAGTTAAGGAGGATCACAGATTTGAATTGTGACGATCAAATCGTGGGATTCGACCTCGATCTTACCGAGTTATTACTACATCACAACCCTATACTTGGGGAGTGAACAGGTGTGCCAAAACTTGTTGCTATTGGTTTTCGACAATTTGAATGCGGGCGTGCTAGAATTGAATTTGCAGCCCAATTCAAATCGAACAACTATGATCCTAAGCACCGAGATAGGAAGATACGCAATATATGACCGACATCGAATGAGATCGGCCGCCTATTCAACCATTCGCTCAATGTGTAAATAGGATCAGACGATATTCAGAGGGTAGGGTTCATCCTCTGATGATGGGTCACACCTTTACCTTCCGTAAAAAGAAAGGATTTTTTTTTTTTAATACAGATGAAAGAGAAATGAGGAAGGGATTTTGTAGTCGGTTGCGGAGAATGGTTGTAAAGCACCTTTCCGAGTGAAGAATTGAATACAGCGTATGAGCGTAAACTCAAATTACAGCTAAAACTAACAACTACTCGATTAACGCGACGAATTACATTATGAAATGTAAATAACAAGCGACATGTAAAAGATTACACTAAGAAATGTAATTTACTTGATAGAAAAGTATAATGATTACACTAAGAAATGTAATGAACTGGTAATTAAAAGGATAATGTTTGGATTTGATTAAGTTGGTATGAGACAATTTCTTTAATTGAATTTTCTTTTATTTATAGCTTTATCCTAACCATTTAGATTCTTCTCATGTTCTTATTGTTGCAATAACCATTAGACACTTTATAGTCTACTTATAACTGTGTATACATAATCATTTCTCTATTGGCCATGCTTCGGCTATATTACCATAAAATTCTCTTTGTATATTTATGAAAATAATTGTATCACCGTAAAATCATTTTCAAGTGTTTTCGCTGATCTTCAAATACACAACGCTGATCACACTTAATTTGCTAAGATTGATTCATGCAGGAAAGGTCGACAACAGGGAAGAACAAGTAATAACCATTGTTGCGTTACACGGATATAACTCTTGACTTGCCGTATCACCTACATTTTATTAGTGCAAATAACAGTCACGTGTGAAGAGTACCACAGTATTAACCATTTACACATAGTCGTACGGTGTAAAATTCAAATATCTCGAACTCCTAATTTCTAATTAAAGGGGCGAAAACCTAATTTACATCTCTTCAGAAAAGAAAAAGCCTTTAACGGCTAGAGACTACTATTTCCAAAAGCTTATTGAAACTATCGACAGAACTCCCGCTGTTTCCAACTGCTTCCTTGGCCATGTCTCTCAGCGCGCAAGCTCTCTCTCTCATTCCCCTCCCTTCATCCTTCCTAAGCACCAGCTCCATGGACCCCACCACACCGTCCCTCGTCAGCACCCGACCCTCCGCCTCCACCCCGATCCGCCACACGTGCGACACCATCCGGGCGTTCAGCCTCTGGTCCCCGAAGAACGGACGGCAGATCATCGGCACCCCGGCCATGATGCTTTCCATCACCGAGTTCCACCCGCAGTGCGTCACGAACGCCCCCAACGCCACGTGGCCCAGTACCATCGTCTGCGGGGCCCACGACACGAAGAGGCCCCTCCCGGCCGTCCGCTCCTGGAATCCAGCTGGCAATCCCTCCCTCGCCTTCTCTCTCAGGGACCACAGGAAGGGGGCCCCACTCTCCTCCAGACCTTCGGCCAGGGCCGCCAGCTCGGCGGGCGGAGGCGTCGTCACCGTGCCGAAGCTAACGTACGCCACGGAGGCAGGTTTGTGGGCGAAGCGGTCGAGCCACGCGAGGCAGGCGTGAGCGTCGGTCTCTTGCGGGAGCGGGGACATGAGGGAGAGCGGGCCCACCGCGAGGCAGCTGCGGAACTTAGACTTGAGATCGGTCAGGATGGTGGAATCCAGGCCGTCGAAGGTGTTGATGGCCACGGCCGTCGCACGTGCCGACTCCTCGGCCATGCGGTGGAGGAGGCGCGAGAAGAGGGAATCCAGGTTGCCGAAGACGATTCCTTCCGGCAGGTCGCACACTCGCAGCCCGGAGAAGCCAGGGACGAAGTCCAGTGGATCGTCACGCCGCGTAGCCAGGACTGCCACGTGTCAGCGCAAGTATAAATAAAACGAATAAAAAGAGCCGTTCGTTCGTCAGATGACAAATATAAAAGAGACGTGGTGTCAAATCCAACCGTTTTTTGGACTATGCTTCAATTTCCATGTATTAAATGCGATATCCAACCCGTCCAATGCGTTTCCCTCATTCGCTCATCAAGTAGACCACACTTGTATTTTTCTCTTTTATCTATGGCTGGAAATTGGTTTTTATAGTGTCGCCCGAAAAGCAGATAGGGCTGATGTTTTGCACAGATGGGATACTATCTTGGAAACGGATTGGCTACTCCCCTGACACCAGCCAATGGCTGGTGGTCGGTGCTCCGTGGACCATGATGTATGTGTTCCATCCATGCCGTCTATCTATTTTTCCAGTTCATTTTATGGTATGAGACAAAAAATGAGGTATATCACAGTCTCAAGTGGACCACATTATAAAAAAGGTGTTGAATGAGCATCGACCATTAAAAACTTTTTAGGGGCTATCTCGGAAACGGATTGGCTACTCGCCCTGCCACCAGCTCCGTGGCTGGTGGTCGGTGATCTGTGGGCCCCACCATGATGTATGTGTTTCATCCATTCTGTTCATCCATTTTTACGGATCATTTTAAGGCTTGATCCGTGAAATGAGAGGGATATGAATCTCAGGTGGACCACTTGAGATTATGATATACCTTATTTTTTGTCTCGTATCATAAAATGATCTGGAAAAATAGATAGACGGCATGGATGGATCGGCCCATAGAGCACCGACCACCAGCCATTGGCTGGTGTCAGAGGGAGTAGCCAATCCGTTTCCTACTATCTCCGCCCGTACCAACATTGGATTGACCCCAACACTACCGAGAGGGATTAGGTGCGGCCCGGCCTCACCCAAGACGGTTAGCCCTTACCGTCGGGCCCATCTTAATGTATGTCTTCTATATCCACACCGTCCATCTGTTTTTTCATACCATTTTAGAGAATAATCCAAAAAATAAAGCTGATCTAATTATCAGGTGGACCATACCATAAGAAATAGTAGTGATTGACCCTTAATGGGTCACAACAGTTTTGGATTAAACTGATAATTGTTTGTTCCCTTCATCCACGTTTATGTGACCTTATCGAGCAGTTGGAGGCAAATAAACATTACAACGGGCCCTCGTAAGTTTTTAATAATAGGACTTTCAAACTGTTTCCTATAGCATGGTCAAGTGAGAGTTGGATCTTCTTCATTTGTTGAACTCATGCTCAAAATTTATCTAAAAAACGATGGAGGTAATCAGGTAATGGATATACAATAAATACATCAAGGTGGACCCACAGTAAGGGTGGCACCATCCTTAGTGAGGCCGGGGCACACCCAATCTGTTCGGTACACATACCATGTGGCGGGTTTAATTTACTAGTAGGCTGCTGTTGGCGATGGGCCAGGTGGAGTTCTCTAAAATGATCTGACACAACGGATGGACAGCCAGGATATAAAATAGATACATCAAGGTGGCCCCCATACGGCCACACCTAATCCGCTTCCCCCATTTAGTTAAATGCACCAAATGTGCATTTTTTTTCCTCCATTTCAAGAACTGATTACCTAACCACGGACGCCGCTCTCCTGCGCTGGGAGGGAATAGGATTGGGTACTGAGTTACTCAGTACACTTTTATCGTACTGAGTAAACTCAGTTAGGCTTACTACACGCCGTCCATCCGTTTTTCCAGATCATTTTAGTGGTTGATGATAAAATAGAAGTATTCCTAAAGCTTAAGTGGACCACACTAATGGAAACAATGTGAATAATGACTTCCACTGTTGAAACTTGCTAGGGCCCACAGTGATGTTTATCTGTCATCCAACCTGTTCATAAGATTACACAGACATGGATGAAGGGACAACACAAATATCAGCTTGATTCAAAACTTCTGTGGGCCCCAAGAAATTTTCAACGGTAGAATTTTAATTCACACTATTTCCAGTGGTGAGGTCTACTTGAGATTTGGATATATCTCATTTTTGGGATCAAGCCATGTAATTATCTGTTAAAATGGATGGACGGATAAAATGTGTAAATCACGGTGGACCCCACAGGACTCAGCCGTACTGTACTCTCAGTAGGCAATCCACTTCCCGCTGGGAGCTAGGTGGGATCCAACTTGATGTTTGTGAGAAATCCACACCGTCCATCCATTTTGAGAGCTCATTTTAGGGCATGAAACTAAAAAATTAAGTGGATCCATAACTTAAGTGGGCCACACAAGAGGTTGTTTGCAGCTGGACTGTGTGGATTTCTCAAGAAGTTCCTGTAGTCAGAAGCCGTGTAGGGCCCACAGGGATGCACGTGACAAATCCATTCAGTGCATCAGTTTTGACCGACCACAATAGGATAGGATTCTAAAAATTTGGTGGATCAAAAGATCATGCGGGCCACACTAGGCGAAAAAGTGGGAACGGAGCCGCCCATCGTTGAAACCTTCCTGGAGACGACCATGATGTCTAAATGCCATCCAAACCGTTCATATGGTTATTACCACTCGGATAAACTGTAGGTACAAATATCATCCAGATACAAAACTTCCATCGCACCCACAAAGTATCCAATGGTGGCCGTTCAATTCCCCTGTTTCGTGTGATATGGCTCACATGAGCTTTGGGTATGCCTTATTCTTAGAATCCTGTCCTACTGTGGTCTTACAAAACAGACGGACAAAGAGGATTTTTCATGTACATCTCTGGCCCCTGTGCCCGGGGTTCCGCTTCTATTAACTCTTCAAGGGTGTCAATGGGCCGGGCTCGGGCCTGAAAATTCCGAATTTTAAATTAGGCCGGCCGGAAATGGTTCAAAATCCAGGCGGAGACCTACCCCAGGCTGGCCCGTTGACAGCACTTCCTTCCCGAACGGTTTTGAATCCTTTTGACTTTTGATGGTAATACCGCCCGCATCACACAACCATGCGTGCCTGGTTCCCACCGTTAATTCACACATGTTATCGATTCCGCCCATTCATCAGGTCATGTTGGGATGTCATCCAACGGTAGAGACAAGGGCCCCCGGATGCTGGACGCGGATTAGCTACTGTGAGGTTGAGTGGCGAGACTCGCTACGGAAGTGACGTCACCTAGTTCTGTGGGTCCTACGATGATGTATGTTTTGCATCAACACCGTCCATGATGTATGTTTTGCATCAACACCGTCCACACATTTGGAGAGATCATTTTAGGGGATGAGCCAAAGAACGAATCAGATCCAAATCTCGAGTGGACCCCACCACAGAAAACAGTGGAGAGAATCACGCCACCATTAAAAACTTCACTGATATTCGTGTTTGGATCTCAAATAAACATTACGGTGGACTTTAAGAAGGTTTCAACGGTGGGCGTCACTCTCTTCACTGTTTTTTATGTTGGGATCTGCCTCATTCTTTTGATCATGCCCTAAAATGATCTCTGGCAGTGTGGATACAACACATATATAATGGTGGCCCCCACAGAACTTTGTGACGTCACTTCAGCAACGAGTCTAGCTACTCAACGTGTCAGTAGCTACTCCCCCTGACACCAGCCCCGGAGCTGGTGGTCGGTGCTCTGTGGGCCCATCATGATGTATGTGTATCATCCATTCCGTTCATCCATTTTTAAATATCAACTTATGTTATTATTCAAAAAATGGGAGGGATATAAATCTCAAGTAGATCACACCACAGGAAAAAAAATAGTGATTGGATATCAATCATTTAAATCCTCCTAAGGCCCGATGTACTGTTTATTTGAAATCCAATCCGTTGATTAGATCATAAAAACCCAGATGAAGGGATAAAAGAAAGATCAACTTGATCCAATACTTTTATGGCCCCCAAAAATTTTTTAACGGTCGAAGTTCATTAAACACTGTTTCCTGTAATGTGGTCTACTTGAGACTGGGATATACCTCATTTTTTTTGCAATGCTATAAATTGATCTACAAAAATAGATGGACGGAATGGATGAAACACATACATCATGGTGGGCCCACAGAGCACCGACCACCAGCTCCGGGGCTGGTGTCAGGGGGAGTAGCCAATCCGTTTCCGTTATCATCGATGAAACGGCCTGTGGCGCGTAATACAAATCACGGATCCGTGAGTACGGCACACGTGTTAGATATCAAGGCCATTCATCAGGCAGCGCGCACTGTGAGCTTTTGCTACTTGACTTCTTTAAGATCGCCCCTTTTTTTTCACAAATGTTTTGACCTGCCTGATTACCGGACCACATCGCATCATCACGATGTACCCCACTTGATGAACGGCCCAGATCTACGAAATGCATACCGTACAGAATCACGATCCAAACTTAATATACGCCCCGTGATTTAAAAAATAAAAATAAAATAAAATAAAATAAAAAAGAGGTCGCTGCACAGAAGCTCTGTGCAATTGCATACTCGCAATACACGCAGCAGATATGTCTGCTGATCAGGACCGTTGTTCTGGTAAGCCGCCACATGGTGACCGCTCATGTTACAAACTGCTGATCAGGAACCGGATTCCAAGGGGATTGGACTGTGATATCCATCCGATCAGTTGCCTATAAAATAAACGGTTAAAGCAGCAGTCCGTACTAACGCATCACTTCTAGATGGCTAATAGGGTGGCTCATCAAGATCAGCGGTCCTGCTACCCAGATATAAGGAGAATAAGAAAGAGCTGGAGTCTGAGCGATTACCATCAGTTCCTGTCCCTAACTTGCGCCGGAAGAGCTCCGTATAAAAATGCGCCGCTATACTGCAAGCCCCGCTTGTCCAGAAGGTCACCCACGGCACGCCACTCTCCTCCGCCATATCTCCCGAGAACCACAGAAACGAATCAGTGAGCATGCAGGTAACCTCCCCCATCGCCTTCACCACAGTCTCCAACGCCTCTTTGAAATTACCAGGCGTCGCCTTCAGGAATAGCTCGATGTCCTCCTGCGGCTTACCGAGAGGAACGTAGCCCTTGGGCACACCATCAGAGACGTCGTAGATCTTGAGATTGGGGAGGGGGGCGGATGCGGCGAAGATCGATGAAAGAGAGCCGTTGGATTTGGGGGTGCTGAAGAAGGAGAAGCTGGCGTCCGCGGCGTTAGCGGCGAGCCGGCGGGAGAGGGAGAGGAGAGGGGCGGCGTGGGTCCCGAAGGGGAATGCGAAGATCGCGACATGGGGTTTCTTGGGAGCGAACATCGGTGGGATGGGGTTTGGGGTACGCACGTTTAGGAAGGGTGCGTAGGTTTAGCAGGGAAGGGGCATCGGAGACTGAGGCTTTATAGAAAGTGAGGCGAGTAGTAGGTTTGGCTTTCTGGAGAGAGAGAGACAGAGAGGGTGAGGCGGTTGATGGCACGTGCCATACAGATGTTGCGGGAAAGTCATTACTTGGTCTAAAGGGGAAGCGGATTGGCTGGTACAGCAGCCAACACCGACCTGGCTGGTGTGTAATCGTGCCGTGCGAATACGGGCACTGACGCTCCTCGACTTCCGAACTGTACGAACGGTTCAAAGGAGATCAAAGTTATATGGGCTCGAAATGATGTATTTATTATATCCACACCGTTCATTCATTTGGCCAGATCATTCTAGAACATAATATAAAAAATGAGTCATATCCAAAGCTGAAATGGATCACACCACAAACAGCAGTGGGAGAATGATTCTGACTGTTAAAACATTTGTAACGCCCACCATAACGTTTTTTTTTTTTTTTTCAATCCAATCGGTTTATAAGGCCACACAGACCTGGATAAAATAGGAAAAACAAATATCACGTAGATCCAAAGCTTCCGTAATCCCTAGCGACTGTTTGGCCAGTTGCATTAGAAAGTATTAGGGGGATTGAATTCAAAAAAACATAATTATTACCCATGGCAGGGGTTGTCCCCTGTTACCATGGGATAAGCTAAATTCCATGCTTGGTTTGTAATGCGGTGGTACATTGAATGGATATACTCACCATCATTTGAAACTATTTAGAATAACACACATGTGCTACATCTAAATCGTTCATTTGTTTTGTAACCTCATTTTATAGAATAGGCCTAAAAATTAGGCAAATCCAAAACTTATGTGGCCCCAAAGAAGTTATCAACAATAAGTATTAAATCCCCATTGCTTTCTATGGTGGAGTCCACTAGAGCTTTAGATCTACCTGATTTTTTGGCCCATGCTCTAAAATGATCTCGAAAAATGGGTGGACGGTGTGGATATAGCCCACACATCATGGTGAGACCTACACAACTTGCTAACATTGAATGAAATTGGCATGAGGACCAATGCGATTCCAGCTAATCTACTTCCAAGCTTTTCCAAACATGGAGTGGAATTGGCACATGACCAGATGCAATTCCATCCCCCCTAATAAAAGGCTTTCAGTGGTAGACCTTCAATCACCTGCTACTTTTTTCAGTGTGGTCCACTTCTTTGGATACGTCTCAGGACCTGTTCGATAACTCTGAAAAATATTGCTTAATGTCCAATTGAGATTTTGAGATTGTGCTCAATGTTAAGTGTTGTTTGTTAACGTTGAGCTCATAAAGTGCTAGCTGATTTTTCATTGATCTTTTTGAGGACCGGATCTTGCTAAATAATGAATGGTGTTACCACGGATATTTTTTCTCTTAAGAATAGTTTGCCTAATAGAGAATCCGACTTTTAACATGTGGACCTTCTTTAGGCCCCACCATGATTTATGTATTAGATTCACACCATTCATCAACTTTTTCAGATCATTTTAGAGCATGAGCTAAAAAATGAGGCACATGCAAAACTTACATTGACCACACTATAGAAACCTGCATATATTGAATAACTACTGTTGAAACTTTCCTAAGATCGAATGGACAAACACAAATATCAGCTTGATCAGATTGATCATGGCCTTCTTTGGCCCTAAGAGGTTTTCAATGGTTGGCGCCCAATTTTCACTATTTCATGCAGTGTGGTCCACTTGAACCTTATATCTACCAGTTTTTTTTTTTTTTTAAATCTTATGCCCCCAAATGATATGGAAAAGTGGATGGATGGTGTGGATAAAACATATACATCACAGTAGGCCCCACAGAGCTGATGGGATTTTCCTCCCAGGCTCGACCAGTCGAGAGCCTATTGTTGATGTGGATGAGGTCCCGTGGTTTTTACCTCTTTGAGGGTTTTCTACGAAAAATCTCGTGTCATGTGGTTTGTGCTTTGATTTATTTCATTGCTTTATTATCCTATAATTCTATTTTATTTTAGGAGGCTAGATCCTAAGGTTTTGTGCAAGGCCCCCAACAAAGTGGTATCAAAGCTAAGTTCATTGAACAGAGTGGGATCGGTTTGAATTATGGAAGGTGGCTCATCAAGGATGATCAGCCTCAATGGTTCTAACTGGACCATATGGAAGGCTAAGATGGAGGACTTGCTTTATTGCAAGGACTTGTATGCTCCAATCTTAGGCATATCAGCAAAAACAAAGGATATGACAGATGATGATTGGAAGAAATTGGATCGGAATGCGGTGGGGTTTATTAGACAATGGTTGGATGATTCTGTGTTCCACCATGTGTCTACGGAGACCTCAATCGCTAGCCTATGACTGAAATTGGAAGGGCTGTATGAAAGGAAGACAGTCGGTAATAAAATCTTCCTAATAAGACGACTTGTGAATCTCAAGTTTAAAGATGGTGGTTCTGTGGCTGAGCACATGAATGAGATCAGCAATACAGTGAACCAGCTCTCCGTTATGAAGATGGTCCTAGATGATGAATTGCAGGCTTTGTTATTGCTTAGTTCATTGCCTGACAGTTGGGAGACATTGGTGGTGTCTCTAAGTAACTCCGTGTAAGATGGAAAGGTATCCATGGAACAGGTAACCAATTGTCTCTTCAATGAGGAGACAAGGAGGAAGTCTCAAGGGTCTACTCAGCAAGAGGACATTGTGACACAAGAACGGGGGAGAAAAAAGAACAGGAAGGGCGGGAAGGCTAGAGATAAATCAAGAGGCAAGTCGAGCACCAGGAAGAATGTTGAATGCTGAAATTGTGGCAAGAAGGACCACTATAAGCATGAATATCGCAAGAATAAGAACGACAAGAAAGGAAAAGGAAAGGAGAAGGAAGATGAATCAGATTCCACTGCGGTCGCTTCAGATGGCGACATTATAGTTAGTCTTTTAGCAGATCATGATATTTGTCTCACGGCTACGAGTTAGGACACCGACTGGGTGATTGACTCGGGAGACTCGTTTCATGCGACTCCACGCAGGGACTTCTTCACAAGCTACAAGTCAGGTGACTATGGGACCGTGAACATGAGAAATTCTGTCATATCGAAGATCGTAGGGGTAGGTGATATTTGTGTGAAGACCGATGTGGGTTGTACATCGATTCTTAGGGATGTGAGGCATATCCTAGACCTTCGCCTCAACTTGATGTCGACGGGAAGGTTGGATGATGATGACTATGAAAGCCGGTTTGCTGGTGAGCGCTGGAAGCTCATTAAGGGTTCGTTGATCTCAGCCAAATGAAAGAAGTGTTGCACCTTTTACAAGTCAAGTATAAGTGCATGCAAAGGTTGGTTAAATGCAGTAGAAGATTCAGCTATTGACATGTGGCACAGGCGTCTAGGCCATATGAGTGAAAAAGAGATTCAGGTACTAACGAGGAAGCGACTCTTTCTAGATGTGATAGGTATACCTTTCAAAACCTTTATTGATTGTTTATCAGAGAAACAACATAGAGTTTCATTTATTAAATCTGCTTCTCATGTTAATAAAGTACATGCATTAGATTTGGTTTATTCTAATGTTTGTGGTCCTATGAGGATAAAAACCTTAGGTAGGGCATTGTATTTTCACTTTTATAAATGATGCATCTAGGAGGGTTGGGGCTTATGCTTTAAAATCCAAGGACGAGGTCTTTGGTGTGTTTAAATTGTTATATACTACGGTCGAGAGAAAGATAAGCAGATCATTGAAGTGCATCCGCACTGACAATGGTGGTGAATATATTGGCGAACTTCATGAGTATTGTAAGTCCCTAGGTATACGGCATGAACAAATAGTTCCCAAGACCCCCCAGCACAATGGTGTGACTGAGCGAATGAATCACACCATTGTAGAGAGAATCGGATGCATGTTATCCCATGCGAAATTGATCAAGACGTTCTGGGGAAAAGCAATGCACACAACAGTGTATTTGATAAACAGGTCTCCATCAGCCCCATTGAATGGAGAAGTACCTGAGAAGGTGTGGACTGAACAGGATCCATTGTACAGTCATTTAAGGGTATTTGGATGCAGGGCATCCGTGCACGTACCAAAGGACGAGAGGTCCAAGCTCGATATGAAGATCAGGCAGTGTATATTCTTAGGGTACGGTGATGAAAAGTTCGGTTATAAATTGCGGGATCTGACCGAGAAGAAGCTTGTCAGGAACAGAGATGTGGTATTCTTTGAAGATCAGTGTATCGAAGACATTGGTAAGTCAGAGACGAACCAGCCTAGTTCAAGTAAGCTAGAGGACATGGATTCAGTTATTCCTCCCGTGGTGCCTGATGATGGGGGAGTACAGCAAGGTGCAGAGGACGAGGGAGTTCCTTTAGAAGATGGACCAGGGGAGCAGCCCCACTTAATCTACCTGTTGAGCCACAGGTGATGAGGTCATATAGGGATAGACAGCCGTCCAAGCGATACTCGCCGCATGAGTACATTATGCTCACTGATGGGGGAGAGCCAGAAGATTATTTTGAGGCCCTAGCCGATGAGCATAAGGGGGAGTGGTTGAAAGCTATGAAAGAGGATATGAAATCCTTGCATAAGAACCATACCTATGATATGGTGAAATTGCCTAAGGACAAGAAAGCTTTGACCGACAAGTGGGTGTTCAGAAAGAAGGTTGAGCAGAAGAATTCACAGACGAGGTTCAAGGCCTGACTTGTGGTGAAAGGGTTTGGTCAGAGGAAAGGCATAGACTTCGAGGAGATATTTTCACTAGTGGTGAATATGACATCCATATGGGTGTTGCTTAGGTTGGCGGCTAGCATAGATCTGGTGATAAAACAGTTAGATGTTAAAACTGCCTTCCTCCATTGGGACCTAGAAGAAGAGATCTACATGCAACAACAAGAGGGGTTCGAAGTCAAGAGCAAAGAGCATATGGTATGTAGGCTGAGGAAGAGCTTGTATGGGTTGAAACAAGCTCAACGGCAATGGTACAAGAAGTTCGACTCATTTATATTGAAGCATGGGTATGACAGAACGGAGTTGGACCACTATGTGTTCACGCACAGGTTCTCGGATGGTGATTTCTTAATTCTACTATTATACGTTGATGACATGCTCATTATGGGAAAAGGCATCAAGAAGATCGACAGGCTAAAACAAGAGTTAGGCAAGTCGTTTTCAATGAAAGACTTGAGCCCGGCTAAACAGATCCTATGAATGGAAATAACCCGTGACAGAAGCAACAGGAAGCTTTGGCTGTCACAAGAGCGTTATATTGAGAAAGTCCTAGAGCGGTTCAATATGAATGCAGCGAAGCCGGTCAGTATTCAACTGGATGGTCACTTCAGATTGAGCGACATGCAGTGTCCCATGACGAAGGCAGAGGTGGAAGAGATGTAGAAGATACCCTACGCATCAGCTGTAGGAAGTTTGATGTATGTTATGGTGTGTACACATTGTTGAGACTCAAATATTACATAATTTTTCTCATTTACATCTTAGTTTTATGCACATGAATCAGCTTAATGTTCTATTTTACTCATGTATGTGTTGCAAGGTGAATTTAAGAGCTCGGATTGAAAAAGGGTGCTAAAAAGTATGTATTTGATGCTCAAGAATCACTAAGGCAAGGGATGGATCTTAAGAGACCAAGATTGAAGAATCACATACCAAAGATCCAAGAAAACCAAGTGAAGAATGAAGAAAATCGAAGTGACCATCCAAGAAAACCAAGTGAAGAATGAAGAAAATTGAAGTGATCAAGGCCTGGGTTGTTGATTTATTTTGCGTTGTGGATTGAACCCTCATGGTCGGCCCTGCCACCTGAGTTGTTGGTTAAGGTTTTATTTTTATTTTAAGTATCACACTTGCTATTTGAATTAGTGGTATTTGTTGTGTGATGTGGATGGTTTATGTCTCGTTGGAATAGGGATCAAAACAATCGACTCTCCTCCAAAGGCGTACTAGTTCCAAGCCTTGATCATTCACTTAGAAGAGGCACTTAACATCACTTGGATTTCATGACAGACCCAGTTGATAATCCAAATATGCCGGATCCAACTATAAATTAAAACAGAGAAAATCAACTAATCATCCTCTTGAGGATGAAAATGAAGTTCATAGGAATGTGTTAAACCAACCACGGACTTTACGTGAACATTTACACCCTAAGAGATCAACTTTACCATCTTGTATAGTGTAACGCCCTAAAAATGGTATGTATAAATGATGCATTCCCTCGCCTGCACTCCCTCTGCGATTTTCATCTAACGGTCGCGTATGTCAGTCACTTCCTCAGTGCTCTCTACTCAACGTCAAACGGCACATGCAGTGCGGTGCATGAGCGTGATTACCAAGTTCTTATTAGTCTTTTTCATACAGCAGAATTGGGAAACTAAGGTACCTCCCTTATATCAATACCCAAACAATGATCCATTCTAAGGTCGTCAGTCCTAGTAAATCTCATACGAAGTTGCGGTTCTAGGTCACTGCAAAGGGTTCGTCACCTGATCAGTGTAGGCCTAGTTTATATTCTAGTTGCTACGGAAAGACTCGTTGCCTCAACGCAATCCTAGAGTATACTCGAGGTCACTACCACCGACGCCCTACCAACTGGCAGTCTATTTTTGAAGGCTCGTCGCCAACCCGACTGGGGACCACAGCCAAGCTGCACCAGGGTAAGCCTATTTCATATTTGAGGTTACTACAAATGGCTCGTCACTTTATCAGTGTAGGCCGACAGCTTGAATACAGTGTCCCATACTACCGTATTTGGCTCACGAGTTTAAGTTGCTCACTGGACACTACGGGGAGGCTCGTCGTCCCAGCGTAGGCCGACAGCTCGACCACGGTGTTCCATACCACCATGTCTGGCTCATGAGTCTTAGTGGATCGAGGTACCAAGGTTAACGGGATTTCCACTGGTGAGTTTGGTACCTTAGGTTCAAGTAGTAGCGTCCATACATGGTGAACATACATCGGGTCAATCGGGTTACTTGATGAACTGGTACAAGCATACGTCGACCCGATCGACATGGAGCGCGTAAGCACTCCGTGTGGCCTAACCACTGCCGACAAGCAGCGTGTGACTTGGATTCATCCAACACGTCCTTTGTGGCAAAACAACCTCAGCCACCTTGTCAAGGCCTATTACCGATTTCTTGGACTATATTGTAGTCCCAAACACATCAAATTCCAAAAAGTATTCATATGAAATAGTTAAAGCAGTAATAAACACATAATTCCAATCCTACAATCATTTGAGCATATTGTGAAATGTAACATAAACATGAATTCGCACATATTCATTCCATAAATATAATAGACATCATAATATAACATACATGGAGGAAATCATACACATCATTAACGTAGTTGAGAATCATATATCAACTCGCATACAAGTACACCTTGCTAACTATTAGCTCATTCAAACATTTTTACAAACACCTAGTCTACACATCCCAACATACATATCGTACGTCGGTTACAATACGTATTAGGGCAAACCCTTTCGTCAGGGGGTTGTCGCCTATGCAACAATCATATACCCACACCAGGTAGTCATGCCAAGCACGAATACAAACCATATACTCATTCAGACATTTTCACAAACACTTAGGCTACACATTATAACATACACGACGTATATTGGCATAACATGTATTAGGGCCAATCCTTTCGCCAAGGAGTTGTTATACATACATCTAGCATATATATAAGGCAAATAATCATGGCAAACACAATTTCAAATTTTCTACATATACGATCATTTCTACAAATACATGGAATACTCTAAACTCAACATAGTTCATATATATACGAAAAACGAAACGAACATCGCATTTGGCATATGAAATGGCACCCACGTCAGTTATAAACCATTAACCGACATTGAAAGCCTTGAAAACTATAACCTATACGTTTATAGTCTGCACCTTTCGCTGGTAAACGCGTAACGAATTCAGTTTAAACGCTAAGTCTTTGTCTGTGGCACCACAACCTATAACAGGGAATAGGTTAGCTAATTCACCTATTACACTATCTGAAACCCTAAAGCAGATTAGGGTTAGGTATTCTTGCCTAAGAACGGGATCGGTATCGCCCGTATAGCAATGCAGAAATGACGGTTAAGAACGTGGAGCGTCAGGGAATGATCCCTACGACTATCTCTCAGCCTCTCTCTCTCTCTCTTCCTCACTTTCTTCTTCTCTTCTCTCCCTTAGGGTTTGTAAAATTCGTATGGCATGGGAGAGAGAGGGTTTAAGTCCTTTATATAGCCTCAAAAGTGAGCTCAATAGCCCCAGGGCCATGGTATACTTGGGTTATAGCCAAAATCCTTCCGTTCTAGCTCAATGGAGCACTTCTGGAGGCCCATTTTCTGTGTGTAGTCGGACTTAAGCTCTCTGATCTTGGATCTAGGTCAAGCTGAGTTTTCGGTCTGATCGGATTTACAGATCGACTATGGCGGACCAGTTCCAATTCAACGGTCACCGGTACTCAATCAAGGCCACAGGTGCACTGACATGTGTGGGAAATTTCTCCTAATCCGAGTGTATATTTGGGTCAGATTCTAACGGTCTGAATCCTTATATTTGGCTCGCAAGAGACACGTCTCAGTTTACTTAAGTTTGAATTTTATTTCCAAAAATATTCATGTTTCTCACACACTTCGCTCCAGGCTCAAGTCGTGCATTTCTGGACACAGTCAGGACTTGATTTTTGAGATGGTTGTCAAGCCCAGCAAGGCGGTCATAATTATTTAGTTTCGCAATAGCCGGACTTTCGATTTGCGATCCAGGTCCGATACGGAGTTTCGTGATGCTCCCAAGAGCAACTGGTTAATGAGATTGATCCTAGATTATAAGGTAAGGTAGCATCAACGATTCTACAAGTTTTGGGTCTTGTAGTTCGTATTTAAAGTGATTAGTGCTAATTTCACAAGTAAACTAGTTTAGCACTAGCTAATACTCGCTTAATTTTTAAAGGATCTAGTCTTGTATGATTTTTGTCTGAGGTGGTACTCGGGCCTTTGTAGTTTGTATAGAAGGTGGTACTCGTCTATACTTAATTAAATTACGCCCTAATCACGACAGAATAAGGTCCTAGGACAGTTCTACGTCCAAGGACGTCCATTGCCAAGTTAGAAAAAATCTGGGGTGTTACACATAGTGTTCTCTGCTCACACAGGGAACATTGATTTTAAACCAAGTTTGATTCAATTAATTCCTAAATTTCATGGCTTAAATTCTGAAAGCCCTTACTCGCACCTCAAGGACTTTGAGGAAGTAATTGTAACGTTACAAGTAAATAATGACAATAGGGATGTACTTAAGCTTAGGTTATTCTCATTTTCTCTAAAGGATCGGGCCAAAGCATGGCTCAACTCTCTAAGACCTAATACCGTCACTTCATGGCAAGCCTTAAGTAGAGAGTTTTTGAAAAAGTTCTTTCCCGAGCACAAAATAAATGCACTAAAACAAAAAATCATGGCATTCTCTCAAAAGGGGAATGAACTATTTTTTCAAGCTTGAGAGTGCTTCAAAGACATTCTAATTACTTGTCCACATCATGGTTATGAACCATGGCACGTGATTGATTCTTTCCGAAAGGGGCTCACCATGGATACCCGTCAATTCATAGAGATGATGTGTGGTGGAACTTTTCTTGACAAAGATCATAATGAGGCTCGGGATTTTTTAGATATGTTAGCAGAAAATATGCAGACATGAGATGTCTCTATTAAATCAGACCAAACTTGACCCATTCCTAGAGAGAAAGCAGGGATGTATGTCCTAAGAGAGGAAGACGACCTTAATGCAAAAATCGCTGCATTGGCTAGAAAGGTCGAAGCCTTGAAAATTATGAAGATTGATATGGTTAAAGCAAACACTTTCTTAGGTAATTTTTGTAGCATTTGTGGTGGTACAGACCATGACACAAAGGATTGTCCAATAATTTCAGTTGTACAAAATATTACGCATGAGCATGATCAAGCAAATGCTATAAATAACTACCAAAGGTCAATTATGCAACCAATAGGAAAAACGGATAATCCAAATTGGTGTAACCATCCTAATCTTAGTTAGAGGAATGGACTACAAATTAATGCGCCCAATGCACCTCAAATGCCTCCACAAAATAACTTCTTTGGGGCACCTAACAGTGCACCATAAGTGCCCCCACCAAAGCGATTATCTGTGGAGGATGCATTGACCGCATTCATAAACTCTCAAGCTCAAATGAATCAGTCTCTAATCCAATCAAATTAAGAATTAAAGGCAGTTGTGGCTAGGATTGAGACTCAACTAAATGATAGGAAAAAAGGCACCATTCCTTCTTAATCTATGCAAAACCCTAGAAACACACATTTCATTGGAGACTCAAATCCAAGTGAGCTACATCATGAACAAGCTAAGGCCATCATTACCTTGAGAAGTAGAAAAGAGGTCGATAATAAGATAATACAACCAGTAGAAATACCGAAGGATGAGCCACTATCTCAAGAAAATGATGAACCGGCTATGGTTTAAGAGCCGCAACAGCAAAAGGATACAGAGACTAAGTCATATGAGCCTCCAGTTCCGTTTCCATCTAGACTTTGAAATCCAACTGTCCCCATGAAATATCAAGAGGTGTTGAATGTGCTCCAAAAGGGGACTGTTAATATTCCTCTTCTTGATGTCATTAGACAAATTCCATCATATGTTAAATATCTCAAAGACTTGTGCACTGTAAAGAAGAAATTAAATGTGCACAAAAAGGCCTTCCTTACTGAGAAAGTGAGTGCTATCATTCAACAAAGGGTTGTACCCAAATACAAAGACCCGGGAAGTCTTACTATTACTTGTATTATTGGAAATTTCTAAATTGAGCATGCTTTGCTAAATTTGAGCATGCTTTGCTAAATTTGGGTGCAAGTGTCAACTTAGTACCTTATTCAGTTTACAAACAAATGAAGTTAGGCAAGCTTAAACCAACCACGATTACACTCCAACTCGCTGATCACTCTATTAAGGTACCAAGGGGAATTTTAGAGGACGTGCTAGTCTAATTGGAGAAATTTTACTTCCCCGTGGATTTTATTGTACTAGACACTGAACCATGTGTAAATGCTAGCGCTCAAGTTCCCATCATTTTACGCTGCCCATTCCTAGCAACTTCAAATGCAATCATAAATTGCATGAATGGAATGATGAACTTGTATTTTGGTAACATGACTCTAGAGCTAAATATTTTCAATCTAAGCGGCCCATTAATAATAATGAGGTCCATTAGCTAAATTTCATGGACTGCTTGATAGAAGAAGAGGAATTAGAACCTAGTCTGACTGAGGAATTGATTCAAGTCATTGGGGACTTGAAAAATTCTAATTTAGAAAAAGTGTTTACTGAAATTTGTGATGATAATGAGAGCACTACCACCCAAGACATTGGTATATACCAATGGAGACCGCGCACTCAAATCCTATCTATCGAGGACTCGCGATTTCTGCCATCACCAATCAATGTTCCAAAGCTTGATTTAAAACCACTACCAAGGTGAAAATAAAACCTATCTTGTTGTGATCTCTTCATTTTTAGAGAAGGATAAAGAGATTAAATTGTTGAAAGTTCTAAGGGACCACAAAGGAGCCTTGGGTTGGACCATTTTTGACATCAAGGGTATAAGCCCTTCCATATGCACCCATCGAATTCACCTTAATGAGGACGCCAAACCAATTAGACAACCTCAAAGGCGTCTCAATCCAAACATGATGTAAGTTGTAAAAAATGAGGTGATCAAATTATTGGATGTGAAAATCATCTACCAAATATCCGATAGTGTTTGGATGAGTCCAACTCAAGTAGTCCTAAAGAAATCCAGAATAACTATTGTGCAGAATTCTAATAATGAACTCATACCAACACGTGTCACCACTGGTTGATGTGTTTGCATTAACTATAGAAAATTGAACCAGGTCACGAAGAATGACCATTTCCCACTACCATTCATTAATCAAGTTTTAGAGAGGGTAGTAGGTCACTCCTTCTATAATTTTCTGATGGATATTCTGGATATAACTAAATAGAGATAGCCCTAGAAGACCAAGGAAAAACCATGTTCACTTGTCCATTTGACACGTTTGCTTTCAAACGAATGCCATTTGGATTGTGTAACGCCCCAGCAACTTTCCAACGGTGTATTTTAAGTATTTTTTCAAATATAGTTGGGAAGTTTCTTGAGGTTTTAATGGACGACTTTTCTATATTTGGGAGTAATTTTGAGGAATGCCTCAACAATTTATCTCTTGTCTTGTCTAGGTGTGAAGAGAAACACCTTGTCTTAAATTGGGAGAAATGTCATTTCATGGTTCAAAAGGGAATTGTTTTGGGCTATGTTATCTCCAAAAATAGAATCGAGGTAGATTGCTCAAAACTCGACATTATAGCTAATCTACCTATCCCCCGAACTGTTAGAGATATTAGATCGCTTATAAGGCATGCTGGTTTTTATAGAAGATTCATCAAGGACTTTAGTGTCATTACTAAACCCTTGACTAATCTTCTTCAAAAGGATGTTCCATTTAAGTGGATGGATGAGTGTGCAAGTGCCTTTAATAAAATTAAATCATCCATTACCACTGCACCTATCATGCATCCACCAGATTGGACACTTCATTTTGAGCTAATGTATGATGCAAGTGATTATACCATAGGAGCTGTTTTGGGCCAAAGGAAAGATAAACAGCCCTATGTTATTCACTATGCGAGTAGAACTCTAAATTCGGCCCAAGTGAACTACTCAACAACTTAAAAAGAGTTGCTTGCAGTAGTTTTTGCTTTAGATAAGTTTAGGTCTTACTTGCTGAGATCAAAAGTGGTCATTTTTACGGACTACTCGGCTTTGAAATATTTGCTATCTAAGAAGGATGTAAAGCCGAGACTTTTGAGATAGATCCTCTTACTCCAAGAATTTGACTTAGAGATAAAAGATAAGAAAATAGTAGAAAACGTAGTGGCCGATCACCTTTCTAGATTGGTGTTAGATGATTCTCCAGCGTCCAACGTCCAAGAGATGGACGGACGACCTGGATTAGAGCCACTGTATCAAGGGCCCACCGTTCTTGGCAGATGGACGGTGGCTATAGTAAATCAAGGTGGACCCCACATACAACTACAGCAGCTCACTAGCTGGTTCACACCAGCTAACCTCGTCCAGATGCATGGACGGTTGGATACAACACATACACCAGTGGGTCCCATGTGGGGCCCACCATAATGTCTAATTTCCATTCAATTTGTTAAAAAGGTCACGTAGACCTGGATACTGAGGAAAAACAAATTTCATATTGACCCAAAACTTCTGTAATGCTAAAGGGGTCAATGGCAGCCATTCAATCCAACTGTTTGCTATGACGTGGGCCACCCGAGTTCCTCCAACGGCTAATTTTGGGAGGGGGGCCCACTGCCCTAAGGGGCCCACCAATGCAAGGCATGGATGCTCGACACACATCACAGTGGAGCCCACGGCTGGGACCATGGGTCCCAGCCAGTCCGTCCATTCGTCAACGCGCAGGTGCTGCTTGCGTGCGTTTAACGAGACGCTAGCAGCGTCAACTGCTGCACATGTTTTTTTTTTTAATTCTGTGGTTTTTCATATATATGGCCCACATCTGAAAAATCTAACCCGACTATTGGATTTTACGGCTCCTGATCAACCAAATGAGACCAATATGTGACGTATTTTTGACGAATAGAAGAATCAATGTGGGTTTTAACGGTAATACCACTATTTCTTATGGTATGACTCACCCGAGGATCGGATAGGTCTCAAATTTCTGCTCAACACCTAAAATGATCTGAGGAAAAGGATAGATGGCTTGGATTTGATTTATACATCAAGGTGGGACCTACTTGAATGGCCTACCCAAAAAGCTTAAAAATCTAAGTTTTTTTTTTGTTAGCTTGTTAGTACACACCCATGTCAGTACACGCACTTCATGTTAGCCGCCTCACGTCCAGCGTCCAAGGACGCTGGACGGCGTGGATAAACACAGGCTTCGTAGTGGGTCCCACATGGACATGGCGCACATTTCATCAAGGTGAGTCTCACATGAACGTGGCCCACCTGATTTGAATCAATCTAGTACTTGTGTTTTTCCACCACCATAAGGTAGGGTCCACATGATTTGGACGGTTTGGATAAGACATACATGAAGGTGGGGTCCATCCGAGTGGGCCACACATCTCACAAAAATGATAAAGAGAGAGAGAGAGAAGCGCCCACCGTTAGATCTTCCCTTCTTCCGGTAATGCATGGTAGAACCCCAATGGACGTACTTTAACAGTTGAGATGGATCATGGATGGTGGGGATGAGAGTTAGGAAGGTGGGCCACACTCGCTTCTCCCCTTGGAAGCCATGGTCGTGGGTTGCTTAGAGAGATGGAGTTTGAAAAATGAGAGAGAGAGAGAGAGAGAGAGAGAGAGAGAGAGAGAGATGAGAGAGAGGTATAAGAGAAGTGATGGGAGAGATGGTGAGGTGATAGGAAAGTTGACTTTTGAGATTGCTTTGTACTTGAGAATGGGGAGAGTAATGGGTTGAGTGATGGGTGTACTTTTGACAAGTGAGGTGATTGATGTGATGGATTCTCTTGAAATTTGCAACGTGAGGTATTTTCCTCGATCGCATCGGCGCAACGCGGCCCACATCTCCCGGCAAGTCTTGGGTCGACCGGATATCGGGACATGTCTCAAGGTCGCTCGTAAGCAGTCGATCGCAAGACGCGGATCGGAACTTGAGGACCGTATACGGACATGTCTCTGAGCTGTCGCCGTATGATGATGGCGTGGTCACACCGGTAAAAGTCTCGTGGGTCGAGCCGATTTTGAGCTCATTATGTTATTCCAAAGATATGCTTCGTATATCATGATATACATGTATTTAATCAAGTAGTTTAAGAAATTAATTGTTTTGTTATGCTATCATTACCTACGCTTGATTATATTGATAACATGTGTAACTTTTTTCTTTATTATTATTATTATTATTATTTACATTCTTTTAGTACACCCACCGTCGTACATTTCATTGTTATGAAATTGATGCAAGTGCATGGATCTCAAACAAGTAGACTTGCATCAATGCTACCATTTGAGCTCATTATGTTATTCTTAACTTTGGGAAAAAGATATTTACAACACTTTATTCATTTTGTACGTGTATATATGATATACATGTATTTAACTCTTCAAGTAGTTTTTGTTGAAATTATATTGTTTTGTGTAATTCCTATATCATTACACTACGCTTTTGATTATATTAAAATATTAGTTATATATTTATAACTAATATTTTAAAATTATTATACACCATTATTATTATTATTATTATTATTATTTATAAGCTTTTTTTAGTACATTCACTGTTAGTTCACATTTCATTGTTAGCTTGTTATTGATGCAAGTACCACTGAGATCTCAAACGAGTAGACTTAGACTGACATGCACCACCGCCATTATGTTTTTTCTTAACTTTGGGAAAAAGCAGAAAACTTTACAACACTTTATTCATTTTGTACGTGTATATATATTGCGGAGTACCCAGTTAAGTGAACTCTTCAGTTTAGTTTTGTTGAAGGTATATTGTGGCTTGTGTAATTCCTATATGGGCATACACCACTTTTGGAATTGTACAATTAAAATATTAGTTATATATTTATAGGTTTAGTTATCTCTACTTAATTTTTTATAATTATAATTTAAAGCTACTCTAATTATTGATTATAGGTAAATGTTAACTAGACTACACAGGCATATGGGAACTTGGTCACATATATTTTTACTAGGTTCACACCCAAAAACTCGGCATCGAAATTTTCATACTCAGGTACCAAATTTCGGAGCATGACAGCAATGTAATAGCATTCCAACTTACTAATCAACATCAAGTTATCATATGTTGAATGTATACGTTCGCTGTAAATCTAAGTGTAAGTAATAATTATCCCTTTACACTGCTATTTACATTATAAATTGAAAAACAAGTAGGTCCCAAATGTCTTTGATTTTACAAGCGGCCAATTATTTTTATCTTTTCAATCTTTAATAAGAATAGCACACCCAAAAGTCACCTCGTCTTTATGCTCGCAAGGGGAATAGTAGCTGGGAAACTGCACAATACAGGCTCTATAATATACTTACGTTGCACCTAGAGACGCTACGATATCAATACGAAAGAGACGTATTTAAAGCTTGAGTGAGCTTCTATCAAAACAATGATGGAAATATGCCCCTAACATTTGTATTTGTCTCTTTCCTTTATTTGTCGTACTCCTTTCAAATGTGGACTGGGGTTGTAAGCCTTACCGTGTGGACCCACATTGATGAATGTGTTGTATATCGCACCATCCATCCGTTTTACCAACCCATTGGGTACGGCCACAATTTGGGTGGATCCCCGTATCCTCCAAGGTAGACGTATCCGGAAATACTCCCCATGCCACCAGCCAATGGCTGGTGGACCTCTGTGGCCCCACCATAATGTATGTGTTTTATCCATTTTTACCAATTATTTTAGGGCTTGTTCCCAATAACGAGAAGTATATATATCTCGGTTGGACCACACCACGGGAAAACAATAACCATTGGATATCCACCATTTAAATCCTACTAAGGTGCGCTGTACTGTTTATTTGACATCATTATGTTGATTAGGTCATACAGGCCCAGGTAAAGGGAAAAAACAAAGATCATCTTAATGCAAAAGTTTTATGGCCCCAAATAGTTTTTAATGGCCGGCGCTCATTCAACACCGTTTCCTGTAATGTGGTCCACTTGACTTTGAAATATACCTCATTTTAAAAATAGATGAACAACATGGATGAAACACATACATCATGGTAGGTCCTACGGAGCACTGACCATAACCATTGGCTGGTGACCGGGGAGTAGCCAATCCGTTTCCGGTGTATCCTTTACTGTGGGCATAGTGTTATGTATCCTCATTTTCACGGCTCATTTTAGGACATGATTCAAAAAGGTGAATCCAAATCTTAGGTGGACCATACCATGGGAAACTGTCGTTATTGAATCCACCATTAAAAACTTCATGGGCCGGACGGTTTATTTGCCATCCAACCTATTGATAAGGTCACACATAGGTGAAGGAAAAAACAAATATAAGCTTCATCCAAAACTTTGTGGCTCATGAGAAGTTTTTAATTGTTGATTACCATTGCTTCTTGTATTATGATCCACTTAAGATTTGGATCTGCTTCACTTATAGGATCATGACCTTAAATGATCAAAACAGATGGACGCCATAGATGTAAGGCAATACATCACGGTGGGCCCCACGGCCATAGATCCACCAACCTTGGTGATACGAGATACACCGAAGCAGCGCCAATTGGGAACGGACGCGGATTAGACACCGAGTAGCTAAATGGCTAATGAAGGTCCCACCATGATGTGTTTGTTGTATCCATACGGTCCATCCATTTGGAGAGATCATTTGATTGCACGAAACAAAGAACGAGGTACATCTAAAGTTCAAGTGGACCCCGCCACAGAAAACAGTGGGGGCACCGTTGAAACATTTCCAGGGCCCACCATGATGTATTTTTGAGATCCAACCCTTTCATAAGTTAACATAGAGATAGAGGAAGTGAAAAAAATATATATAAGCTTGATAGGAAACTTCTATGGCCCGTAAGAGGTTTTGAACGGTGGATGTTACCGTTCCCACTGTTTTCTATGGTGGGATCCACTTGAGCTTTGGATCTACCTCATTATTTGTCTCATTCCATGAAATGATTGATCTCTTGAAATGATCTCTTCAAATAGATGAATACCACGCATACATCACGGTAGGGCGCCAACAACTTAGTGACGTCACTTCAGCACCAATCCCATTACTTCTTTTAAATTTTTATTTTTTTTTACACACCCTCACACACTTGCGCCAGTGAAATTTCACCTGGACGCGGATTGCATCCTACCCCATCTGGACGATAATGTGGGGCTCACCGTAATGTAAGTGTTTTATCCACACCATTAGTTACTTTTATCATATTATTTTAAGACATGAACCTAAGAATTAAGTACGTACATAGCTCCAGTAAACCACACCAAAGGATCCCCACTTTGTGGTCCAATTAAGCCCTTTACCTGCCTCTTTTATTTTTTGCTCTTACCTTAAAATGACGTGAGAAAAACAATGAACGGTGTGGATATAACACTTAGATCATGGTGGCCCCACATGGGGTAAGACGCAATCCGCATCCCATAAACCTATACTAAGGGAAAAAAAAAAATATGAGCTTGATCCAAAACTTGTGTGGCCCATCAATGGTCAATCACCACTGTTTACTATGGAATGGTCCAACTCATAATTGGATACGCTTCATTTTTTGGATAATGCTCTGAAAAGATCTGAAAAAACCGATGAATAGCGTGGATACATAATACATACAGTGGGCCCCACGGTAAGGGTCGCACCGTGTTGGGGGAGAATGGGTCTCACCTGATCCGCTTCCATGTGTCACAACTCACACCACGCAATCCCAGGCGGCTGGCTGGAAACAGAGAAATTTGCGACTGTGGACCCCACCTTTTATCTAAATATTTTTTTGAGCATTACAAACTTAACTTTGCAAACTTAGACCTCTACTAACTGACAGCGAAAATCGAGACGAAAATACCCCTCCTTTCATGGAAACGGATTGCGTACTCCCCCTGCCACCGGTCCATGGTGGATGGTCGGTGGTCTGTGGACCCCACCATGATGTATGCTTTTCATCCATTCCGTTCATATATTTTTCCAGATCATTTTATGTTATGAGACCAAAAATGAGGTATATTCAAATCTCAGTTGTACCACATTACAGGAAACAATGTTGAATGAGCATCGACCATTAAAAACTTTTTGGGGGTTCATTGTGATGTTTGTGAGAAATCCTTCCCATCTAAGTTCATTCATAGGGTCACAAAGACCTAAATGAAGAGGAAAAACAAATTTCATAATGATCCAAAACTTCTGTAACCCCTAAAAGGGTTTCAATGGTAGATGTTCAATTCCCCATTGCCTTTTACAGTGTGGTCCACTTGATAGTTAAATCTATCTTATTTTTCATCTCAAGCCTTAATATGAGTTCACCAAAATAGATGGATGGTTTGGATATAACACATACCTCATAAAAGTACCCACAAAAAGCGGTGGGGATTACAACAGGAAAAAAAAAAAAAAAAAGAAGCTAGGAACCTATGGCTACGGATTATAACCATAGCCATAACCACAGCCCATGCTTTTTCAATATGTCCTTTTCTATGTATTGAAGGACTTTCGATATGATCAAAAAGGTCCAGAACCATCCAACGAGTTTGCCTAAAAAATCCTGCAATTTTCGATACATATCGATACACTTAGATATGTAATGAAGCTGATTTTCTCTATGACTACGGATTATAACCGTAGCTATAACTGTAGTCCATAAATATCTATACAATTATATATATATATATATATATATATATATATATATATATATATATATATATATATATATATATATATATATATATATATTACGTGGAGAACTTTATTCTACCTACAAATTTGTCTAATACATATTTATATAAATACGTATATATAAGCATGTAAAATTATTATTTTTTCTCTTTTTTTTATTTCTTTCTTTCTTTATTTAACAAGAATATCTTCTAAAGCAAAATTAGTTACTTGACGTACCCTAAAAGATTTTGGGTAGGAGAAGCTACTTTAGCCAACCAACTTGATTATTTTCCAAGATTCCATCAAGTCAACTACTTTAGCATTAATATGAGATAAAATTTGGAAAAATAGTATTGATATGGGAGAGTTTAGATTGTAAGTCACTTGATATAAACTACCTATGCATTAAGTAGCTTATCTTGGTTTCTACTTCTTAAGTTGAAGTGATTAAGTAACTTTAAGTAAAAAAGTTACTTATAATTGATCTTAAACTGAGCTTACTTATCTCGAATAAGCTACTTATCTACTGTTGTAGGTATACAAAGTAACTTATTTCGGGGTATCCAAACAAGCCCTAAAAGCCAAATACCTTACCCCGCTAAATTTCATGTTTTCCCGGATGAATTTCATGTTTGTCCCGCTCAATTTCTAGGTTGCCCCACTGAATTTCAAGTTTGCCCCACTGAATTTCCTGTTTGCACTGCTGAATTTCATGTTTGCCCCGTTGAATTTCATGTTTGCCCCGCTCAATTTTTAGTTTGCTCTCACATGAAGTATGTTTTAACCCGAGCTTGTTCTCTATCAATTGTTACCCGGTAGGCTTCATTGAACTTTGAAGTTGGATGCCTCGCAAATTTCAGGTTGCTTTGGGTGGCTCGTGCCCGCCAATTGAGTTGTTCAATCGAAAATTGAATGCTAGCAAACTAGAAATCGAAAGCGTGACAAAATCCCCTACCGAAAATTGAGCAAGGCAAACTAGAAATTAAGCGGGACAAACTGAAAATTGAGGAAGACATATGAAATTAAGCGCGAAATGAGAAATTCAAGGCCCGATGGGGCAAACATGAAATCGAGCCATCTAACCCGGGATAAATTAGAAATTGAGCGGGGTAAACAAGAAATTCAATGGGCAAAGTAGAAATTCAGTGGGGCAAACCAAAAATTGAGCGGGGCAAACATGTACATTAAATAAATACCTTTTCTCTCTCTCTCTCTCTCTCTCTCTCTCTCTCTCTCTTTTAAAAAGTTTTTATGTTATTTACAAGGTGTTTGATAAAACACTTGTAAAACCATTGTCTTTGTTTGTAAAACAGTGGGTTTTTTAAGTTGTAGTTCAGGTGTTTGTGAAAATGCCTTATGGTAAGGGCTGCATCACTCTAGGTGAGGCTGGGGTGCACCTAATATACTCTTGAAAATTGAATGGTTTTTCACTCATAGGACAAGACGTAGCAAATCGTTTGCATTCTCTCTGCTTGTGCAATCATTTGCATTCAGCGGGGAAAACTGTCATTATTAGCAAGGAATAGATGTTTAATTGACTTATAAGTGAGGGAATAGGAACTTTACAGACATCATTTTTCGATAGTCAATGGAAGAACCAATTTTATGAACTAAACATCTCTCTTGCGTTGAAAAGTTATCAGATGTGATACAAACAAATTGTTTCCTTTTAGTGTTCAAATTGAAGGGGAAAAGTGAAATAGCATGGAGCTATAAGAAATCAAAGCAATAATAAAGAAACTTGAATTAACAAAGAGGAGAGGGAGACCTTCAGGGCCATCTGTAAGGTCTCAACCTCGCAGACAGTTGTTGTCGCAATGGACCACTTTCGGCTCCACTGACTTGGGCTTAAATCTCGCTTTCCATGCCTTAACTCGAAGCCTCGACCTGGACACACTTTGCTCGACATGACCCCTCATATTGAGGAAAGCTTGGCGAGAGGCAAGAACTCCAATGACACCCTGCAAAGAGGGAACAACAAGAACTTAGCCGACCAAAAAGAAAAAATGCATACAGGAAAAAAAGAGACACACGCCTTTACCTTGATCAACATCGACACCACCCCACCTATCAAGGGTTCAGGTTACAGGGCGAGCATGGAGCCGATCTCCTCTTCACTCACATGGTGGTTGCCCCATTATTAGCAAGGAATTTATGTTCTGGTATGTGTCTTATTCTTCAATTTTCAGTTTGCCCCGCTCAATTTCTAGTTTGCCCCGCTCAATTTCTGGTTTGCCCCGCTCAATTTTCGGTTTGCCCCACTCAATTTCTAGTTTGCCCCGCTCAATTTTCAATTTGCCCCATTGAATTCCTAGTTTGCCCCGCTCAATTTCATGTTTGTCCGGCTCAATTTCTAGTTTGCCCCGCTCAATTTCTAATTTACCCCGCTCAATTTCCAGTTTGCCCCGCTCAAAATTGAGCGGGGCAAACTCGAACTTGACTGGGGCAAACTAGAAATTCAGCTGGGCAAACTGGAAAATCAGCGGGGCAAATTAGAAATTGAGAGGGGCAAACATAAAATTGAGCGAGGCAAACATGAAATTCAGTAATGCAAACTGAAAATTCAGCAAGGCAAACATGAAATTCAATAGCGCAAACTGAAAATTCAGTGGGGCAAACTTGAAATTCAACGGGGCAACCTAGAAATTGAGTGGGACAAACATGAAATTTAGCCAGGGAAACATGAAATTCAGTAGGGTAAGGTTTTGGCTTTTAGGGCCTGTTCGGATACCCCGAAATAAGTTACTTTGTATACTTACAGTGGTAGATAAGTAGCTTATTCAAAATAAGTAAGCTCGGTTTAAGATCAATTATAAGTAACTTTTTTACTTAAAGTTACTTAATCACTTCAGCTTAAGAAGTAGAAATCAAGATAAGCTACTTAATGCATAGGTACCTTATATCAAGTTACTTACAATCCAAACTCTCCCATATCAACACTATTTTCCCAAATTTTATCTCATATTAAGGCTAAAGTAGTTGACCTGATGGAATCTTCGAAAATAATCAAGTTGGTTGGCTAAAGTAGTTTCTCCTACCCAAAATCTTATAGGGTACGTCAAGTAACAAATTTTGGTTTAGAAGATATTCTTGTTAAATAAATAAAGAAGGAATTGAAAAAAAGAGAAAAAAATTTTACATGCTTATATATACATATTTATAAAAATATGTATTAGAGAAAATTGTAAGTAGAATAAAGTTCTCCATGTAAAAAATAATAATAATAATACTAAATAAAAAATAAAATAAAATAAAATTGCATAGACTTTTACGGACTACAGTTATAGCTATGGCTATAATTCGTAGCCATAGAGAAAATCAGCTTCGATACATATTGAAGTGTATTCGATATGTATCGAAAATTGTAGGATTTTTTAATCAAACTCGCTGGTCAGTTCTGGACCTTTTTCAATCATATTGAAAGACCTTCGATACATATCGAAAGACATTTGATACATAGCAAAGGACATATCAAAAAGCATGGGCTGCGGTTATGGCTACGGTTATACCCTGTAGCCATAGGTTCCTGGGTTTTTTTTTCCTGTTGTAATCCCCACCGCTTTTATGGGTCCTTTTATGAGGTATGTGTTATATCCAAACCATTCATCTATTTGGCGAACTCATATTAAGGCTTGAGACGAAAAATAAGATAGATCTAACTATCAAGTGGACCACGCTGTAAAAGGCAGTGGGAAATTGAACGTTTACCATTGAAACCCTTTTAGGGATTACAGAAGTTTTGGATCATTATGAAATTTGTTTTTCCTCTTCATCCAGGTCTTTGTGACCCTATGAATGAACTTAGACGGGGAGGATTTCTCACAAACATCACAGTGGGCCCTCAAAAAGTTTTTAATGGTTGATGCTCATTCAACACTGTTTTCGGTACACTTGAGATTTGGATATACCTCATTTTTGGTCTCATACCATCAAATGATCTGGAAAAATATATGAACGGAATGGATGAAAAGCATACATCATGGTGGGGCCCACAAACCACCAACCATCCATCATTGGCCGGTGGCAGGGGAGTACCCAATCCGTTTCCGTGAAAGGAGGGGTATTTTTGTCTCAATTTTCGCTGTCAGTACGTGCAAGTCTAAGTTTGCAAGTTAAGTTTGAATTGCTCTAAAAAAATATTTGGATAAAAGGTGGGGTCCACAGCCGCAAATTTCTCCTGGAAACGGAATGGCTACTCCTATCATCGGTGTTCTGTTGGCCCCACCATGATGTGTGTTTCATCCATTTTGTACATCTATTTTTCTAGATTATTTTATGATATGACATAAAAAATGAGGTATATCACAATCTCAAGTGGATCACATTATTGGAAACAATGTCGAATGAAGGTCGACCATTAAAAAATTTTTGGGGCATAAAAGTTTTGGATCAAGCTGATCTTTATTTTTTCCATTAATCTGGGTTTGTATGACCTAATCAACAGATTGCATGTCAAATAAACAGTATAGTGTGCTTAGGAGGATTTTAAAGGTGGATATCCAATCACTATTGTTTTCTCTGTGATGTGGTCCAACTGATATTTATATCCCTCTCATTTTTTGGATTGAAACCCTAAAATGATCTGTAAAAATGGATGAACGGAATGGATGAAACACATACATCTTGGTAGGAACCACAGAGCACCGACCATCAGCCACCGGGATGGGGCAGGGGGAGTAGCCAGTCCGTTTCCCTGACAAGCGCATGATCTTCACGCGAAAGCTTTTGCAGTAAGTCCACGTCCCAAACCTGGCGGGGTGGTATCCAATCCGCCTTGAAGCCGACTGCGCACGGCCCCACCCGTCTCTAGCAAGGAACGGGCATTTTTGTGTGGGCCACCGTGGTGTGTCCGTTTAACTATGCCGTCCTTCACTTCTTTGATCATTTTAAGGTATGAGCTCAAAAATCAAGTAGATCCCACCTTCAAGTGGACCACGCGGAATAGTAAGGTGGGCTACATGAAATGTAGAAAGCATTAAATGCAAGAGATATTTTGGAGACATTTGGCACAGGTATTAA
Organism: Magnolia changhungtana; assembly: GCA_030180095.1. Lineage (NCBI taxonomy): Eukaryota > Viridiplantae > Streptophyta > Magnoliopsida > Magnoliales > Magnoliaceae > Magnolia > Magnolia changhungtana. The sequence goes on along the minus strand of JASAUF010000630.1, from coordinate 2,935,608 downwards.
ATGGGATATAATTGCATGTCTGGTGCAATTCCATCCACCTAGTGGAAAGGTTCAGTAGTGGAATTTCACCATCTATGAGTACTCGAACCCTTAACCCGATGTTGAAACTCCTGAGAGTCTACCACCCGAGTAAGAGTAAGGACCCGTATTAAATGGGATATAATTGCATATGTTTAGTGCAATTCCATCCACCTATTGGAAATGTTGGGATTAGGTGGGATAGAATTGCATTTAGTCCCACCAAATTGCATATGGTCTCGCACAGTATTTACGTGGATTTTGAAATCCACTACACATGTGGCCCCACATTGATGCATGTGTGTATCCATTCTATTCATCCATATATATATACCCGTCACACATGACATTCTAGTTATATAGGCATACAAGTTATGCACAAGTAGACCACATCTGTTGTGAATTTGGTTAGTTGATTACAAGTCCATAGTCCACCAAACATGATTTTACTTAACTTAGTAATTTAAACACAGTAACAAAAAATTTATCCCAAACATGGGATTGGATGGCTACAATGTCATGGTATTTCTAGACATATAATCATTGTGTAATAATAATGTTAATTCTATCTAATACAATTTAATACCATTCAATTCCACGAACCAAACACACACTTGGTGTAGTTAGAGCTAGGTATGGGACAACTCAGACTCGATAAACTTGACATGTCTGACTCTTTTAGATCCAACTCAATCCGATTTGAGTGGGTGAGTTGATCCAAATCGAGTTGACTTCATCCAATCGGAACTCAAACCGAGTTGAGTTCGAGTTACCCAATAACTAGACTTGACTCAAAATCCAAATCGGTACCGACTCGGCTCAATTCAAAACTCAATTCGTACCTATATATTAAAAAAATAAATAAATAATTGTCATATCTAAGATGCTTATGAAGAGGCTACAATTCTAGCAAGTGAATCTAGTGATGGGTTTTTTTGACCCGTCGTGCGCAAGTCCTTTCGCAACTAGAATGCGCAAGTCCCTTCACAACTAGGATGCAAAAAGGAGTTTCCTAAAACTATAAAAAAGGGTCCCTAGGATTTTTCTACGTATGTTGTGTTGATGAGAAAAATACAAGAGGGCTATCAAAGGTGAGAGAGAGGGAGAAAGAGAGAGAGGAAGCTTATAGAAGGGAGGTTCTGCTCGTGGAGGTTTTTCTACTTTGCAATTTATATCTCAGCGCTTCTATGTCCTCATAATCGGTTAGATCTCTTCATTTTCTCTATTTCTTTTATTGTTCATCCACTCCTGCGTGAGTGAAGAAGGTTGTAAACGTTCTACTTTATAGTGGATTGTTGATCTGGATGAGGTCTCGTGGTTTTTACCTCTTTGAGGGTTTTTCACGTAAAAATCTCTTGTGTGGTGTGTGATTGATGCATTGATTATTTTCATTGCTTTATTATCCATAATTCTGGTTTGTTCTGGAGGGCTAGATCCTAAGGTTTTGTGCAAGGCCCCCAACAAAGTGGTATCAAAGTTAAGTTCATTAAACGGGTAGGATCGGTTTTGAATTATGGAAGGTGGCTCAAGGATGATCAACCTCAATGGTTCTAACTGGACCATATGGAAGGCAAAGATGGAGGACTTGCTTTATTGCAAAGACCTATATTCTCCAATCTTAGACATATCAGAAAAATTCAAGGATATGACTGATGATGATTGGAAGAAAATGGACCGAAAGGCGGTGGGGTTTATTAGACAATGGTTGGATAATTCCGTGTTTCACCATATGTCTACAGAAACCTTAGCTACAAGCCTATGGCTGAAATTACAAGGGCTGTATGAGAGGAAGACAGCCGGTAATAAGATATTTCTCGATAAGGCGACTTGTGAATCTCAAGTTCAAGGATGGTGGTTCTGTGGCTGAGCACATGAATGAGGTCAGCAATATAGTGAACTAACTCACCTCTATGAAGATGGTCCTGGATGATGAATTGCAGGCTTTATTATTGCTTAGTTCATTGCCTAACAGTTGGGAGATAATGGTGGTGTCTTTAAGTAACTCCGCGCCAGACGGAAAGATATCCATGGAACAGGTGACTAGCTGTCTCTTTAATGAAGAGACAAGGAGGAAGTCTCAGGGGTCTACTCAACAAGAGGCTCTTGTGACGCAGGAACGGGGGAGAGGAAAGAACAGGAAGGGTGGGAAGGCCCGAGATAAATCAAGAGGCAAGTCGAGTAACAGAAAAGATGTTGAATGCTGAAATTGTGGCAAGAAGGGCCACTACAAACATGAATGTCGTGGTAAGAAAAACGACAAGAAAGGAAAAGGGAAGGAAGATGAATCTGATTCCACTGCAGTCGCTTCAGATGGCGACATGGTAGTAATTCTTTCTACAGATCATGACGTATGTCTCACGGCTACAAGTCAGGGCACCGACTGGGTGATAGACTCGGGAGCTTCTTTTCATGTGACTCCATGCAGGGACTTCTTCACAAGCTACAAGTCAGGTGACTATGAGACTGTGAAGATGAGAAATTTTGGCGCATCAAAAATCGTGGGAGTCGGTGATATTTGTGTGAAAACTGATGTGGGCTGCACATTGGTTCTCAGGGATGTGAGGTGATGAGTGTCGAATGTTGCATACCAGACCCCAGTAATTGCCTAATTTTACGTACATGATAAGGTTTAATGGAGTGTTTTAATCGTGTTTTTATTACAGGATGAAATCAAGAGTGTTAATTGGAAATTGATGTTAAACGCATGGATTTGACGCTCCAAAATTACCAGAGCACGGGATGAACTCCAGAAAACCAATGGTGAAGGATATACACGCCTGGGATCTGAGGAACGCACGATAAAGAGGCCTGAAATTGGTGCAAAATGTAAGATCACGTATTTCCCGCCATCCGATCAAACTCGAAACTTCATACATGTGATGGGGGCCGTAGATTAACCGTACATATTAAATTTCAGCCATTGATGATCTCGGGAAGTGGTCCAACGGACAGATCAGTCCGTTAATCTCCAATTTGGGGTCCACCTGATATCTGGAATTGCTTAAACTTTGGTATGGATGGCGAAAATTACATGAGAAAAAGGATGGACGGTGCAGATTTCTTATAAACATCACGGTGGGCTGTATGTACAGCGTATGTACACGGAGTACACGTGCGCCGGCCGTGCACCGCTACACCAGGACGGTCAGCGAGACGCTGACCCGCGCTCGCGCCTGCGTCTTCAAAACGCGTTCCAGCGTCCGAAGCCGAACCGCCGGTCCTCAGTTGTGGGCCCCACACATCGCCCAAATGAGTGATCCGGACCGTCCATCCGCTTCCTGGGGCGTTCATCACCACTGCCTAGATGGCAGAATCTTAGTCTAGAGCAGAAGATGGTGTTCCAACCATTCAAACACCAAACGAACGGTCGGACAGAAAGTCAGGTGGACCTCATCAACAAAAGGAGGAAATCTGCATTCCCAACCGGTTTTTCCTCCTCCACATAATGGACGGAGTGGATTTATCAAAGCATCGATGGAGTGGGCCCCACCAGAACGGACAGCATCCGCGTTCCCGTTTCCACTGTCGCGTGACGGACGCCGCTGGTCCGTTTTGCGAACGGCAGTGGGCCCCACACATGGCCCGTACGGCCAATCTGAACTGACCATCTTGTAGATGGCCTCGAATTCTACAAACCCATGTTGAAATTTTGGACTCATGCGTACGCACGTGCATGATACAGAGGCCACAAACGGACTGCTCCGTAATGTTCAAAACTGATTTCTTTGTGACTTCTTCTCTGGGCCGCGTTAATGGACGTTCAAAACCACTCATTCTTGACTAAATTTTCGTCCTGAATCCAATGGACGGGGTGGATTTTCCAGAAAACACCTCTGTGGGGCCCACCGATCACGGTTGCAAAAATTTATACTCCGAGTCCTTCTACGACTCTGCCACCGATTCCAGCCATCCAGCAGTTATAAAAGGGGAGTTTTGAACGTGGGAAAGTCATTCAGAACCAGGGAATTCGAGATCCAGAGCCAGGGAGAGAAGAAAGAGAAGAAAGAAGAGAGGGAGATCGTTTGGTTTGGTGTTCCATTGTTTTTTATGAATTTTATTTATCCATCTCTTTTTATGGATTTTATGGGTCACTAATCTCTCAGCTAGGGCTGAGATGAAACCCCTAATTTGATTAGCTCTTGTATTGGTTGATTTACTTTGAATATTATTTAATTTGTTTCTTTCTCTAAGTGGGCTTTATGGGTTTAAATTCTATACTTCTCCATCTATGAACTTGACCAAAGTATATATATGGATGTTGTCTGGATGCTTATTATAGGTGCTTGTGTCTGATCAAGAACAGGTTTCCTATAGAGGAAGAAACAGGATGCTTTAATGAATTGTACATACCATGTACCCAACCAAGGACATGGGATTTGATGTTCGTGGCATTGCTTAAAGGAATTAGACAGTCTGTATGTCCGATTAAGGACACAGATTGTGCTTTCTCTATTTAAGTGGTATCAATCTAGATCGAGGTGAATCAACAGGCAAAATAAGGGTTAGGATAATTAGGGGTGGATTCGAAAGTCCTAGTGCTCTCTCTCTCTGATTGAATTTTCTTCCCTGTTCTTAATTGTTTTTTTTTCATAGAATTGTGCTTAGTAATTAGTTCCATCATTTGTTGGATTAGTTAAGGAGAATCATAGATTTGAGTTGTGACGACCAGTCCTCATGGGAACGATCTCGTAATACGTACCGTATTTACATCTGATTCGTATACTTGCGTGTTTATAAATCATTTAAATCGTGTTGGTTTAAATAAAACATCAAGTTTTTTTCGCAAGGTTTGTTGGGACTCCAAGTTGCTCCAAATTGAATTTAGGATTCTCTCTTATCATAATTCATAGCTTAGGATTTTACTAACTTAGAGTTCTTTTCTTTATTTTAGAAACTAACCTATTTCTGGTCTTGTAGGGTCGTTGATAGATCTTCTAACTTGGTAACCTCGTCCTAATTTCTTTACTTTCTTTATTTTTATTTATTTTTTTTTTTTTTTGGTCTTATCCCCTGGATACTAACTTGTTTTGTTTTGTTTCGCAGGTTTTTAACATAGGAACTTCTACTCTGGTAACATCTTTCTAACTTCTGCTTTACTTTCGGTATTGTTGTAGGATTTTGCTTTCTTCTAGGATTAGACTCAGAGTAAGGTTCTACCATGGAATCGTGGGTACATGCATATGCTGAGTTGGATAGGTTTTATTGGGAAATGCTTGAAGGTTGTGGAATTCAACATATACCTCAAGATTTCTCTCCATCGAGAACAGACATTGAGAACCGACTAGAACGTTATGTTCCATCGGTTAATAGGGCCGTATACGATCGTAATTATGGGAATGAGGATTATTATCAACCATCATATTCTCCCATGTATGATCAATATGACTATAACCAAGTGGAACCATCAAAATTGGGAAGATGTACCAACAACATATTGTAATAATTATTCTCTTGGATCCCATACCTTTGAGATCCAACCGTAAAAAGCGATCCAAGAGGATTCATGTTTTAATCCGTAACAATTCAACCAAAGATGTTGCGAAATTGATGAAATCATTAGAAGCACTCAATTCGCGCATTGAAAGGATAGAGGAAGCTCGCTCATCCCAACTACAATCCAATCCAGAAATACAATGCGAGGAAAGTGATCCTCACTCGCTTTTAACGAAATCTGGAATTTGGAATAAAGAGTTGGATTCCATTAATGAGCATACGGTTCAATTCCCCGATGAGTCGATCTCAATGACTGTTCAAAACAATGGGGAAGAAACATGGTTGTCTTTCAAATATAATGATGATGACACACCCCACTCACATGACACGCTTGAGTTCAATAAAGAGGAAGAGGTTAGTTTATACGAACCTCAACCCAATCTGGAAATAGAGTGTGAGGAAAGCGATCTCATCCCAAGTGTGCACTGCATGGAAGTAGACGATGATGCATATTGGAAAGATGATTATGAATGTGCAACCCAAATTCCCTTCGCATCAATCTCAAATTTGGTCCAAGTCAATGATCAAGACGTACACGAAGTGATCGGTCATAATGAGCCACTCCCCTCCCCTAACATGTCTGATTTAAAGGTAGAGGACGGGCCCCTTACAACCGACCCTTCCAATTCTTGTGAAACGTATTTGGACCACTCCTCTGAATTACATGATGATATGATTAGGGAGATGGACGAGCTACTCGATATGACTCTTGAATTTGAAACCACCTAGTTGAGGCCACCATCTGAACTGTTAAATAATGACGATTCATCGCCTCTTCTGAGTAGTATCGATGAACAGAGTCCATACATCAATGCTTCGTATACTGATCTTCAATCTGTCTGTGCAGAGCTGGAGCAAGAGATCACACCTCCGTTTTCCTTCGAAAATGATGGATTCCTTGGGCAGATCATCATGAGCTCTAATGTAGAAAATGAGTCACTCTCAGCTGAATGTCCCAACTCTTTGGATGATTGCTTGGCACACTTTGCAGATTCAAACGATCCCATGATAAGAGACATAGTGAATGCCTTGCAAAACAATATCTCGGTAGTCATCACTGACCGAGAGGACCCTTACTCTAAAGCCCCTCCTTCCATAAATCCTGAATATTTACCATTAAGGGAGGAGGAGCTAACAATTGAAACGAAGTCCTGCTTTTGAATGTGTTGAGACTACGTCACTTTCTACGAGAATTTTTCCGACTTTCATCTATGTGTAGTCTCGATTCACCATGGGATACTAACTTCAAACTTCTTCCGTCGCAGTGAATCAGATATACTCCGGATACCTCAGCGTAATCAACAAAAATTTCTTATGAGGTACATAAGTTTCTTTGGACAAGTCAAGCTCCAGGGCATCCAAGCCTATTGCAAAAATGGCTTTTGGATGATCCCTAATTGAGAAATCTACTTGAGAAACTTATCAAGATATCTTGGCCTAAGAGGAACCTTGCAAAGCATGACCGAGTAGTTTTTCCTCGCTTTCTTCGGATTATGGTAGTTTCCTTCTCGCTATTTTAGGATAGACAGAAAACTTAGCGCTCACCCTAGGGAGGCAAATTTTAATTTATTTTATGCTTTTTCTTAGTGAGTTACTTCAATGTTTGTGGGTAACATTACTGCAAACTCTCACGAGACTACAACTCGTCCACTAGGGGTAACCTAGGGGTTTAAAGGCTTGTTGCATGCGCTAAATGCAATCGAGAGCACCTGCGAAAGTGGTATAGGTAGGATTTTATTTTGTATTTTGCTTCTGTTGATTTCTCTCTTGTGCTAACTCACTTTTACATTGAAATTTTTTTGAGAAAGCTTCTTGATTCTCCATACAGGTACTATCTTTCCATCACTCCTCTTTTATTCTCGTTGTCCCATGTGCATTGCTTGCTTATTTCTTTTACATTGAGGACAATGTAGATTTTAAGTTGGGGGTGGGAGATTAGGTTACCTAATCAGTGTTTTCTTGGTCTTGAGCAAAATTTGTGGAAAATTTTAAAATTTTTTCTGGAATTTCTATTGAATTCAAAGTGATTTTGAAGGATAGTTGTGATTTTAACATTATAAGATACGTGATGGGTAATTTATGACTCTTGGATTCGGCCATCTTCTTGATTTCACGGTCAGTTCTGAATTGTTAATCCATGAATAAAAGTCGTAAACATTGATTGAGCCATGATTTCACATATCACATCTCGCTTACACATTAAGTATTGGTTCGATAACTGAATGATTAACTCGGTAAAAAGAAGAATTAAAAGGCTAAGTCACATAATCTTCACCATAGGTTTGCTCCCTATAGGTGCGGATTTGATTCTCCATAGTTGACACATGAAAAAAAAAAAAAAAGTTAGGTGACAAGTTTTCGCCATAGGTTTGCTCCCTATAGGTGAGAATTTGATTCCCCTCATTTGCGTTACTGCTCACAAAGAATATCTAAGGCTGGTAGGATGAAAAGTTAATCTGTGAGATAAGTGTTGGTTTCAAGCTTGGTTGTCACGAATTACTAATGATATCATGAAATTGACAATTGGATCTTTTACTGATTGTAAGCTGAGATGATACTATACACCTGTGGAACTCAATGTTTAGGAATGTTCTAATTGATGGATTAATATTTTAAACTTGATTATGAAGTTTACTGTAAGCTTGATTCCAAGAGAAAAATTCCACACACCAATCATGAATCTTAGAATTTTCACACCTCAGCTATCTGTTCACTGGTCACTTGAATTTACAGGAATTGTCTTTTATTTCTCGGAAATTATTTTTCGTGATGTTTTGCTCTGGGACTAGCAAAATGTCAAGGTTGGGGTTGTGATGAGTGTTGAATGTTGCATACCGCACTCAAAGAATTGCCTAATTTTACGTACATGATAAGGTTTAATGGAGTGTTTTAATCGTGTTTTTATTACAGGATGAAATCAGGAGCGTTAATTGGAAATTGATGTTAAAGGCATGGATTTGACGCTCCAAAATTACCAGAGCACGGGATGAACTCCAGAAAACCAATGGTGAAGGATATACACGCCTGGGATCTGAGGAACGCATGATAAAGAGGCCTGAAATTGGTGCAAAATGCAAGATCACGTATTTTCCGCCATCCGATCCAACTCGAAACTTCATACATGTGATGGGGGCCGTAAATTAACCGTACATATTAAATTTCAGCCATTGATGATCTCGGGAAGTGGTCCAACGGACAGATCAGTCCGTTAATCTCCAATTTGGGGTCCACCTGATATCTAGAATTGCTTAAACTTTGGTATGGATGGCGAAAATTACATGAGAAAGAGGATGAATGGTGTAGATTTCTCGTAAACATCACGGTGGGTCTGTATGTACAGCGTATGTACACGGAGTACACGTGCGCCGGCATGTGCACCGTTACACCAGGACGGTCAGCGAGACGCTGACCCGCGCTCGCGCCTGCGTCTTCAAAACGCGTTCCAGCGTCCGAAGCCGAACCGCCGGTCCTCAGTTGCGGGCCCCACACATCGCCTAAATGAGTGATCCGGACCGTCCATCCGCTTCCTGGGGCGTTCATCACCACTGCCTAGATGGCAGAATCTTAGTCTGGAGCAGAAGATGGTGTTCCAACCGTTCAAACACCAAACGAACGATCAGGCAGAAAGTCAGGTGGACCTCATCAACAAAAGGAGAAAATCTGCATTCCCAACCGATTTTTCCTCCTCCACATAATGGACGGAGTGGATTTATCAAAGCATCGATGGAGTGGGCCCCATCAGAACGGACAGCATCCGCGTTCCCGTTTCCGCTGCCGCGTGACGGACGCCGCTGGTCCGTTTTGCGAACGGCAGTGGGCCCCACACATGGCTCGTACGGCCAATCTGAACCGACCATCTTGTAGATGGCCTCGAATTCTATAAACCCATGTTGAAATTTTGGACCCATGCGTACGCACGTGCATGATACAGAGGCCACAAACGGACTGCTCCATAATGTTCAAAACTGATTTCTTCGTGATTTCTTCTCTGGGCCGCGTTAATTGACGTTCAAAACCACTCATTCTTGACTAAATTTTTGTCCCGAATCCAATGGATAGGGTGGATTTTCCAGAAAACACCTCTGTGGGGCCCACCGATCACGGTTGCAAAAATTTGTACTCCGAGTCCTTCTACGACTCTGCCACCGATTCCAACCATCCAGCAGTTATAAAAGGGGAGTTTTGGACGTGGGAAAGTCATTCAGAACCAGGGAATTCGAGATCCAGAGCCAGGGAGAGAAGAAAGAGAAGAAAGAAGAGAGGGAGATCGTTTGGTTTGGTGTTCCGTTTTTTTTATGAATTTTATTTATCCATCTCTTTTTATGGATTTTATGGGTCACTAATCTCTCAGCTAGGGCTGAGATGAAACCCCTAATTTAATTAGCTTTTGTATTGGTTGATTTACTTTGAATATTATTTAATTTGTTTCTTTCTCTAAGTGAGCTTTATGGGTTTAAATTCTATACTTCTCCATCTATGAACTTGACCAAAGTATATATATATATGGATGTTGTCTGGATGCTTATTATAGGTGCTTATGTCTGATCAAGAACAGGTTTCCTATAGAGGAAGAAACAGGATGCTTTAATGAATTGTACATACCATGTACCCAACCAAGGATATGGGATTTGATGTTCATGGCATTGCTTAAAGGAATTAGACAGTCTGTATGCCCGATTAAGGACACAGATTGCGCTTTCTCTATTTAAGTGGTATCAATCTAGATCGAGGTGAATCAACAGGCAAAATAAGGGTTAGGATAATTAGGGGTGGATTCGAAAGTCCTAGTGCTCTCTCTCTGATTGAATTTTCTTCCCTGTTCTTAATTATTTTTTTTCATAGAATTGTGCTTAGTAATTAGTTCCATCATTTGTTGGATTAGTTAAGGAGAATCATAGATTTGAGTTGTGACGACCAGTCCTCGTGGGAACGATCTCGTAATACGTACCGTATCTACATCTGATTCGTATACTTGCGAGTTTATAAATCATTTAAATCGTGTTGGTTTAAATAAAACATCATGAGGCATATCTCAGATCTTCGCCTCAACTTGATGTCGACGAGAAGGCTGGATGATGATGGCTATGAAAACCGGTTTGCTGGTGGGCGATGGAAGCTCATCAAGAGTTCGTTGATCGTGAGCAGAGGAAAGAAGTATTGCACCCTGTACAAGGCAAGTGTCAGTATGTGCAAGGGTGGGTTGAACGCAGCGGAAGATTCATCTATAGACATGTGGCACAGGCGTCTAGGCCACATGAGTGAAAAGGGGCTTCAGCTACTAGCGAAGAAGCAGCTCCTTCCAGACATGATAGGTACACCTCTCAAAACCTGTCTTGATTGTTTATCAGGGAAACAATATAGAGTTTTATTTGTTAAAACTGCTTCTCATGTTAATAAAGTGCATGCATTAGATTTGGTTTATTCTGATGTTTGTGGTCCTATGAGGACAAAAACCTTGGGTGGGGCATTGTATTTTGTTACTTTTATAGATGATGCATCTAGGAGGGTTTAGGCTTATGCTTTAAAATCCAAGGACGAGGTCTTTGGTGTGTTTAAATTTTTCATGCTATGGTCGAGAGAGAGACAGGTAGACCATTGAAGTGCATCCGCACTGACAATGGTGGTGAATACATTGGCGACTTTCATGAGTACTGCAAGTCCCTGGGTATACGGCATGAACAGACGGTTCCCAAGATCCCCCAGCATAATGGTGTAGCTGAGCGAATGAATTGCACCATTGTAGAGAGAATCAGATGCATGTTATCCCATGCGAAGTTGCCCAAGACGTTCTGGGGAGAAGCAATGCGCACGGCGGTGTATTTGATAAACAGGTCTTCATCAGCCCCATTGAATGAAGAAGTACCTGAGAAGGTGTGGACTGGACATGATCCATCGTACAGTCATCTCAGGGTGTTTGGATGTAGGGCATCCATTCACGTACCAAAGGACGAGAGGTCCAAGCTCGATATGAAGATCAGGCAGTGTGTGTTCTTAGGGTACGGTGATGAAAAATTCAGTTACAGATTGTGGGATCCGACCGAGAAGAAGCTCGTCAGGAGCAGAGATGTGGTTTTCTTTGAAGATCAGTGTATAGAAGACATTGGTAAGCCAGAGAAGAACCAGCCTAGTTCAAGTGAGCTAGAGGACATGGATCCTAAGCATACTCCTCCGTGGTGCCCGATAACGGGGAGTACAAGAAGGTGCGAGGGACGAGGGAGTTCCTTTAAAGATGGACCACAAATTCACTTGATCCACATGAGTACATGAGGAGGTTATCTAGGACGATGGGGAGGTACTCGCCACATGAATACATTATGCTAACGATGGGGGAGAGCCGAAGATTATTCTGACGCCCCAGCCGACGAGCATAAGGGGGAGTGGTTGAAAGCTATGCAAGAGGAGATAATCTTGCATAAGAACCACACCTATGATATGGTGAAATTGCTTGAGGCAAGAAAGCTTTGAGCAACAAGTGGGTGTTCAGAAAGAAGATTGAGCAGAAGAATTCACAGACGAGGTTCAAGGCCAGACTTGTGGTGAAAGGGTTTGGTCAGAGGAAAGGTATAAACTTCGAAGAGATATTCTCACCAGTGGTGAAGATGACATCCATACGGGTGTTGCTTGGGTTAGCGGCTAGCATGGATCTGGAGATAGAGCAGTTAGATGTTAAAACTGCCTTTTTCCATGGTGACCTGGAAGAAGAGATCTACATGCACCAACCAGAGGGGTTTGAAGTCAAGGGCAAGGAGCATATGGTGTGTAGGCTGAGGAAGAGCTTGTATGGGCAGAAACAGGCTCCACGGCAATGGTACAAGAAGTTTGACTCATTTATGTTGAAACATGGGTATAACAGAATGGAGTCGGACTATTGTGTGTTCACGCACAAGTTTTCAGATGGTGATTTATTAGTTATGCTATTATACGTTGATGACATGCTCATCATGGGTAAAGACATCAAGAAGATCGACAGGCTGAAACAGGATTGGGCAAGTCTTTTGCGATGAAAGACTTGGGCCCAGCTATACAGATCCTAGGAATGGAGATAACCCGTGATGTATGCGACAGGAAGCTTTTGGTCACACAAGCGGTATATTGAGAAAGTCTTAGAGCGATTCAATATGAATGCAAATGAAGCTTCGACTCCACTAGATGGTTACTTCAGATTGAGCGACAAAGGTCCCAAGACGAAGGCAGAAGTGGAAGAGATGCAGAAGATACCCTACGCGTCAGCGGTAGGAAGTTTGATGTATGCTATGGTGTGTACACGCCCAGACATAGCATATGCAGTTGGTGTTGTCAGCCGGTATCTTGCCAATCCTGGCAAAGAGCATTGGGCAGTGGTAAAATGGATACTACGATATCTAAGAGGCTCATCCAGGTTGAGCCTATGCTATGGTGACGGTAAACCTATGTTAAAGGGCTACACAGATGCAGATATGACAGGTGACATAGACTCCAGGAAGTCTACATCGGGGTTCATGTTCACGTTTGCAGGGGGAGCGATTTCTTGGCAGAGCAGAATGTCGTAGCATTGTCAACTACAGAGGCCGAGTACATTGCAGTCACAGAGGCATGTAAAGAGATGCTTTGGAGGAAGAGGTTCCTACAAGAACTTAGCCTAAAGCAGGAGGAGCACGTGGTTTATTGCGATAGTCAGAGTGTTATACACTTGAGCAAGAATCCAAGTCAGCATTCCAAGTCAAAGCACATAGAGATTCGGTATCACTGGATCAGGGATACTTTGGAACAGAAGGTGTTACAGCTTGAGAAGGTCAACAAGGACGATAATGGGTCAATATGATGACCAAGGCCTTGCTCAAGGGCAAGTTTGAGGTTTGTAGAAACCTGGCTAGCTTAAAAAAGGTGAATTCCTCCTGGGTCAAAAAGGGGCAGATTTGATGGATTTTTTTGACCCGTCGTGCGCAAGTCCTTTCGCAACTGGGATGCGCAAGTCCTTTCGCAACTAGGATGCACAAGTCCTTTCGCAACTAGGATGCGGAAAGGAGTTTCCTAAAACTATAAAAAAGGGTCCCTAGGATTTTTCTACGTATGTTGTGTTGATGAGAAAAATACAAGAGGGCTATCAAAGGTGAGAGAGAGGGAGAAAGAGAGAGAGAGGAAGCTTATAGAAGGGAGGTTCTGCTCGTGGAGGTTTTTCTACTTTGCAATTTATATCTCAGCGCTTCTATGTCCTCATAATCGGTTAAATCTCTTCGTTTTCTCTATTTCTCTTATTGTTCATCCACTCCTGCGTAAGTGAAGAAGGTTGTAAACGTTCTACTTCATAGTGGATTGTTGATCTGGACGAGGTCCCGTGGCTTTTACCTCTTTGAGGGTTTTCCACATAAAAATCTCTTGTGTGATGTGTGATTGATGCATTGATTATTTTCATTGCTTTATTATCCATAATTCTGGTTTGTTCTGGAGGGCTAGATCCTAAGGTTTTGTGCAAAGCCCCCAACATCTAGGTCTTGAGTTGTGATTTCAGCCCATGGATACCTGATGCACATGACTTGACTCAATGCCAACTCGACCCGAGTCGGTACTTGTGACTGGGTCGGACTTGGTTTGGATTAATACATGTCATACTTGGACTCGGATCGGGTCAGGCATGTTAGACTTGGTATCGAGTCAGGTCGAGTTCAGGTCAAGCCTATTTCAAAACCAAATCGAGTCAGATCAGCCCTAACTCGGTCCAACTCAACTTGATGCCCACCTCTAGGTGTGGTCTAGTTTAGCATTGGATCTGCTTCATTTCCGAGCTCATACCTTAAAATGGTACAAGACAATAAATGTATTGCATGGATACATCACAGAGGGGCCCACACAAATTTGCCTACTCCTTGTTATAGACTGGTAGGGCCTGCTTCCGTGGGCCTTTAATCCATGCATACATGGTATCATAGTTTGGACGATTTAATTACATTACATTGCTTTGTTGTTGAGTTTTGATGGATGCGGATTGCGCTACTAATGTTTTGCGGAATACGTTGGGATGCTATGTGAGGCCAACATGATGTTAGTGAGAAATCCACTAGGTACATCCATTTTGCTTTAAAACTAGAGAAAGAGCTTCCTATACGTAAAAACATTTAGGCTCCACCTTGATGTTTATATGCTATTCAAATTATTTATAAGTTCATTTCTAATGGGATGAAGTAAAAACATGAAAAAAAAAAATAGCCTAATACAAAACTTTTATAACCATAAAAAAGTTTAAATGATGGTCACTGAATCTCCTTTGTTTCCCGTACGAACCATTGGGTTTTGGATCCACCTCACTCAAAATGAACAAACAAGGTGGATTTCTCACAAATATCATGGTGGCCCCACCTACCATCTCTTGTTGCTACTGGATGGTGCTTTGTAGCCCCATCATGATATATGTATTTTATCTAAATTTTCATCTATTTTAAAGGATAATTTTTTAATGGTAGATCCAAATCTCATGTAGACCACACTATAGGGAACAATGTTGATTAAACACCCATCATTAAAAGCTTACCGAGAGTTACAAAAGTTTTGGATGAAGATGATATATGTGCTTTCCTTTTATTCATGTCTATGTGACCTAATCAACAGGTTGGATGGCAAATAAACATTTCAGTAGGCCTTGGAGAGACATTGTATCACCACTGTTTTCTTGTGATGTGGTCCACTTAAGATATGAAACTGCCTTTTTTTGGTCTCATTCCCTAAATTGATCTGCAAAAATAGATAAACGGCTTGGATAAAATACATAAGTTATGGTGAGCTCCAAAGTACTGAAGTTTTTCACATGCCTATTGCTTGGGTTTGGGTATTAATTTTTGCATGCGGGGCCTATGGTATTATTGGTCCTGATGTCACGTGACGTGGTTGGAGCTTGTCACTGTTCTCTCAAAGTCAAATCTCCCAACCAGCCCTGCGCGGATATGTAAGTTGAATGAGTATTGTTGGTATATTTGTATCTTACGTGTCTATTTGAAGGCCATTGGACAGCTTGGATTGTCTTGTCTTTGTCATCATGGACGCGGATTGCGTCCTACCCCCGCCCGGACGGTAGTCCGTCCAGGCAGGGCTCTGTGGGGCCCACCATGATGTAATTTTTTTATCTACTCCGTTCAACAATTTTATCAGATCATTTTAAGATACGAACAAAAAATTGAGGCACGTCTAAGCTCAAGTGGACCACAAAGGGGGGATTGAACGTCCACCATTAAAAACCTTTCGGGAGTTGGAGAAGTTTCGGATCAAGCTGATATTTGTTTTTTCTCTTCATCCACGTCTACATGATCTTATTAATAGGTTGGATGGTTAAAAAAACATCACGTTGGCCCTTGTAAAGGTTTCAACGGTGGATGTCATTATCAGTTCCTTTTGTGTGGTCCACTGTATCTGTGAACCTACCTTATTTTTAGGTTCATACGTGAGAAAATCGGTGAACAGCGTACCACAGATCCCTGCACCGACAGATTACCGTCCGGGTGGGTAGAGGCCCCTCCCTAGCTCCGGACGGGCAGTTTTGTGGGCGAGCCCACCGTGATGTATCTGTAAATCCAAGCTGTCAATCCCTTTTCTCAGATTATTTTAAGGCATGAGCACAAAAATGAGACAGATCCAACGCTCAAGTGAACCACACCAAATAATAAGCTTGGTTGCGTTAAAAATGCACAAAGCAGCAAATGTCAGTTGCATTAAACGCAAGAGTCATCTGCGGTGTGGTCTGGATCTGCCTCATTTTTGCTTTTATACCTTAAAATAATTTGAAAAAAGGAATAGACGGTTTGGATGTATAGATAAATCACAGTGGGTCCACCCATAGAACTGCCCATTGGGAGCCAGGGACGGTGGGGCAGTACGCAATCCTCGTCCGGATGACTGAGCTTTACCTAGGAAACAGATTGGCTACTCCCCGACCACCAAGCTGGTGGTCGGTGCTCTATGGGCCCCACCATGATGTATGTGTTTCATCTATGCCATACATCAATTTTAATAGACAACTTTTAGATATGAGACAAAAAATGAGGTATATTTTCGGAAACAATGTTGAATGAGCATCGACCATTAAAAACTTTTGGGGATCATAAAAGTTTTGGATCAAGGTTTTTTTTTTTCCCCTTCATCTAGGTCTGTGTGACGTAATCAATAGATTGGATGTCAGATAAACAGTACAGTGGGGCTTAGGAGGTTTTTAATGGTGGATATCCAATCACTATTGTTTTCCTACGGTGTAGTCCACTGGAGATTTATATCCCTCTCATTTTTGGGATCAAGCCCTAAAATGATCTATAAAAATGGATGAATGGGATGAATGAAACAAATACATAACGTGGGTCCCACATAGCACAGACCACTAGCAACCCGGCTAGTGGCTGGGGAGTAGCCAATCCGTTTCCGGGCAGGCTATGGGTTGAGCTTAGCTTGCTTCGGTCCGAGCTTTGGCTGGGAGCGAATTAGGTGAGACCCCGGGTCCACAGTGGGGCTCACAGTGATGTATGTGCCTTACAGCCACACCGGCCAATTATTTTGAAAGCTAACTTTAGTCAATTATCCCAAAAATGAAGCTGACTCAAATCTTAGGTGGACCACACCACAGGAAACAGTCATGATTGAATCTCCACCATTAAAAACTTCATGGATTCCATCAGAATTAGATGAATATTCCACACAAATATCATCTTTATCCAAAGTTTCTGTGGCCCACAAGAAGTTTTTAATGGTCAGTCACCACTGTTTCCTGTACTATGGTCCATCTGGGATTTGGAACTGTTTCAGTTTTTGAATCATTCCCTGAAATTAGCTTTCAATAAGGATGGACGGCGTGGATGTAGTCTCGTACATCACAGTAGGCCCCACAGTCAGGCATCCCACCGAAGTGTACCGGCGCTCTCACCTAAACCGCTCCCACCTTGGCTGTGGTATCAGCTAGGGGCCAACGGCCCAACAGTAAGCATTAGGGCTGTCAAAGGGCCCAGTTCATATTGGGCTGAGGTCTGTACAAGCTTGGCCTGCATCCTAAAACCCAGGCCCATGACAGGTCAAATCAAACGGCCCAATCTGACCCGTGATGATTATGCATGACCCACGTTTGAATCCAGCCTCAGCAAAACTCAGCCCCCCTCTTTTGTGCAAGATCTAGTTGTTTGTCGTGTGTGCCGGATTATGATGATATTTACAAAAATGCCCTTCAAACATTAAATGGACTAGGCTGAGTCCAGTTTAAGCTGGGCTGACTGGCTCCCACACACTACTAAGCCTGATCCCGTTAATAAATGGGCTTAAATTTTAAGCATGAGTTCACATTTCCTACGTAATCTAAATTCATGTAGCCTATCAATTTTCTCTTTAATTTCTTAAGTCCAAAGATATAGTAATTTATACCTCGTAAATAATGAAGTAGTCATTTCACTTCCTTCCAATATTTTTAAACCTCATTTTAGGATTGGTCCAAAACTAAGTAAATTTAAATCTCAAGTGTACCGTGCCATAGGAGGGCCTCATTCAAAACTTACCGGGCCCTACCATAATGTTTACCTGTCATCTTATCGTTGATAAGGTCAACCAGACCTAGACGGAGGTAAAATACAAACATCTAACTTGATTCAAAATTTTCTTGTCCCACAAAAGGTTTTTAATGGTCATTCACCATTGTTTCTAGTGGTGTGGTCCTCATGAAATTTGAATGTATTTAAATTTTGTGATTACGTACTAAAATAAGCTGAAATTTGAATGTATTTAAATTTTGTGATTACGTACTAAAATAAGTTGATTGAACAGATGGACGGTGTGGATATATAACACAATTATCAAGGAGGGCCCACCACTCGTGGATACTTGAACCCTTGATTGTATGTTGAAACTCCTGAGAGTGTACCACCGGAGCAAGAATAAAGATCCTAATTTTTACTACTAGGCATTTAAATCATACCTATGACATGAACAGTGACAAATATTATTGAGATTTTAAAAATCTTGCAATGCTTTTGTAATAGATAATCAAAAAAATATTATTAAGATAATATGGGGATATATAAGAAATATTGGCAGTTTTCAAAATTTTCAATTTTATTGCAAAATTACAGCTATATTAATTAGGAATTTAGCTAAAATTTCAAAGCAGTCACTATAAGCAAACCGATATAATTTTAAAAATATTTTTAGATGATAATAATCATAGTTTTTAAGTTATCTTATTTGTAAGAGATTAATTTTCTAGATAATATCTTCGAAAAGGCTGCAAATTTTAAATCTCCTAGATATTATCGTTCTAAGAAATTGTGGACAGAGAGATTTGCCAATATTGACCTATGCTTGGTATGCCATGAATGTAATTTCACAACACTTTATAAGAAGTGTTGACCCATTTAAAAAATGGGTTTGAATTTTGAACCCAAATCTAACCCATTAAAATTTAGTTCAGGTATGCTTAGGGAAAAGCATAAAG
Organism: Magnolia changhungtana; assembly: GCA_030180095.1. NCBI lineage: Eukaryota > Viridiplantae > Streptophyta > Magnoliopsida > Magnoliales > Magnoliaceae > Magnolia > Magnolia changhungtana. The sequence continues at coordinate 2,916,671 of JASAUF010000630.1, read as the reverse complement.
CAGCTGACTTGATATGGGCTATGCCTTTTTTTTTTTTTTTTAAGTGTTGAGTTTAGAACAAATATAGAAATTACAATTGAGTTTTTATGGATAATATTTCAAAACCATTCAATTAGTGGTGACTATAATTTCGATGGTAAAAATTATAATAGTAAGATGTTCGAATTCAACAAGTAAAATTAATGTACTAGAATAGCTTAATTAGTATGAGTTTTGGTATATTCTCCATCAACAATATTGTACCTTAAATTGCTGTAAGAATTTGAAGGTGACCATGTTTTAGAAAAGAATCTGGATCCTCTTTCTATTTGTTGTAATGTTATTGGGCTACATCATCAAAGATGGAAGGAAAACAATAATCCCAATTTGTGGCAAGCATAGGATCTAAAAAATACATTAAACTAATGCTATATAGCTTAGCTTGAAAGGGCAAGAATACGTGCTTAATTAACTATTTTTTCTTTCCTTTTCTTTTTCTTTTTTACACACTGATCACACCCACCCACACCACGATTGATACTTAACCTATGACGTTTGTGTTAAAACTCTTTTTTGAACAATCAGACTCTAAACTGTTTTTTCTCTTAGGGATTGTATGGTTTTATCAAACATAGGGCTACTGCATTTTCTTCTATTACACCACATAAATGGTAAAAAACAAACGTGTGAGAGCATTCATTTGGAGTCATGACAATTATTACGAATACAAGTAAAAAGTCTTCATAACTTCTTTACAACCAACTACCGTGGTAAATGGAAAACCAAACAGGCACTTAAGTATAGATTAGATCCATTTGGTATAACCCAAACAGGTCTCTTTTAATTGAGTCCAGTTTAGGTTATTCCGGAAGGAAGTAGTCTTGACCCATTTGATAATTCAAGTCGAAGTTTTGGATTCAACCCACCCAAAGGTTAGGTTGGGCCCACTGACCCATGAGGTCAGCCCAATACTTAGAATTGAGATCTCTCTAATAAAATCACATAAAATGATACTTCTGTAAAGAGAGTTGCTTAAAAGACTCATCTCAATAGAGGGAACGGATTATGTGCAGCCCAAGCCTCACCCAAGATGGTTTGGCACTTACTATAGGGCCCACCTTGATGCATTTATTTTCTATCCACGCCACCTAACCATTTTTCCATATCATTTGATGGCATGAGCTCAAAAATGAAAAAGATTCAGATATCAGGTGGACCATACAGAGGTGATTGAATGCCCTACCGTTAAAAACTTCCTAAGGCCTGCTATAATGTTTCCGTGGTGTTTATTTGTCATCCAACTTGTTGATAATGCCACATAAACCTGGATGATAAACCTGGATGCAGGGGATAAGCAAATGTCAGCTTGATCCAAAATTTTGGTCAATAGGCATTGTTTCTTATGGTATGGTCCACTTTGAGAATTGGCTCTGCTTCATTTTTGGGCTCATTACCTAAAATGATCTGGAAAAACGAATGGACAGTGTGGATATAGAATATAACATGAAGGTAGGCCCCACGGTGAGGGTTGCACCGTACCAGTCTCAATCGAGTTTGAGTTGCCTCGGCCCAGTCGTCAAACCATGCATGGGACGGTGCCATGAGAATCTATATCTTCAATCTTCGCAACCTGCCTTGACTTTTTTTATAGGCTGTTGATCAAAGGGGTGGGACTTTCATTATTGTAGAAGTTTTTTTTTTTTTTTCATATCAAACCCAATCCACATAAGACAATGGGTCAGATCCACGGTTCAGATCATCTAATCAAGCTGCCAAATGTTGCATATTGTATTTCCAAACTTCACAAATCATATCCAATAATACCGCTATGACGTTACAACCACCTCCATATTTGCAAACACTAATATGAGAAACCGCACTCTCATAAAATACATCTCAACCATTATTTTATTTAAGACAGCGGTCCACTATTTTCAACACATCCAACTTATTGATTGACGCATGGACTATTATTGATAGAATTCGGTGACCCGCATCACGCATGGTACTTACCGTATGTTCGAGATGTGTGTGACCCAACTTTTATAAGTGAGATCCGAACCAGGAATCTGGTGTGCATCCTCATATTAACTCTAACCACCAACTGTCATCTCGATCAAAAACTCAGGTGGGCCACACCACATGGATCAATGTGAAATCACACTTACAACATATATATTCACTTGTTATGGCCCACCTAAGTTTTGAAATAGCTTGATTTTACGCTTGTCCCTTCATACCTTGGACCCCACATTCCATATCGAAAGCTTCTGTGGCAGGCGTACCTTCTCTATATTTGTGGCCTACTCGAGTAATGGATCAGGATGATTTTAGGGTTGAAGGACTAACATGAGGAGACACATGCAGTGGACGGATTGGATCGTACAAAATCATCAATGTGGGTCCCACACAGCTCAACCATATGGTAAACATGACTTAATAGGGTCTTTCGCCCACATAATTACCTGGGGGGTCGTAATTACAAGTCATGAACACATCTCCATCATCACAAACGACTCGAGCACATCCTAACCGTTGGGTGCTCTTCCAGACGATCTGGGTGTAATGGCCACACATTTGGTCATCTTGGCACGTGTTAGTGGCGTACGTGTAGTACTTCTCTTCTTCAGCCCAGGCGGAGACAGCGTCGTTAGGGGTCCAGGCAGAGCCACCACCCCAGAAGACATTCTCTCCCAGCTTGAAATCGTCTTCAGGGAAGGAGTGTTCGAGCTTGCAGTCGGCCTGGCGTTGATGGGCCCACCAACGGGCGTATTTCTCTAATTGGAAGTCCCAGGCGAGTGGAAGCTCCCAGTGTCTGGCTCTTACTAAGTTGTGAGCGAAGAGGAATTGAAGGGATTCAGCGACGCAGCCCCAACATAAGCTTTTTGAGATTTTGTATATTGTTTCGTTGTCCGGCGGCTTAGCAGTGGATTTGTTTATGGTTACTGTTGATGGTGATGGGTTGGCGGATGTGGAGATGAGAAGGAGGAAGGGGAGAAGCCAATGACTACGCATTTTGAATGTTTATGAGAGGGAGAGAGGGAGAGCCTGAGAGAGAATGTATGAGAGAGAGAGAGAGTATGAGAGAGAGATAGAGTGTGTGGGGGAGAGAGAGAGAGAGTATGAGAGAGAGAGAGTGTGTGGGGAGAGAGAGAGAGAGAGAGAGAGAGAGAGAGAGAGAGAGAGTGGGGAGAGAGAGAGAGAGAGAGAGAGAGAGAGAGCGCGTGTCTGTGTGGGGAGTGGGGAGTGGTGCAGGTGATTTATGTAGTTTCATACATACATGCGAACGAAAGATGGGAAGTTATTTGATACTCTAGCTCAACGATAACGGTTCATACACAGGCACGTACTAGTAGTACACGTGGCATATTTAACTTAAATTAAACCGACTCAGTTGTGGAGCCTGCTGTATCTGTTTCACATTCTTAAAATAAGATTGGATGAATAACCCTAACCTCTGATTAATAGCCACTTATTTTTTTAAATAAGACCATTCGATAGTTTTCAATTTTAATTGTTCAATGAATATACACCAATGTGATAACGAAATATATAAAATTCTCTGTTCATCTTACATCTAAGCTGGTATCCATAATTTGGACAGTTTATTTTGAAATATCTGTATGCCGTATATATAATTTCTCAATAATTTCTGCCTGCCTGCATATCATCCATCACAGCCTACCAGAGCATTGAAGTATTTTTCATAAAGTGAACAAATTCTAGAAGATCCCGTGAAAGAAAGACAATGTTCACCCGTGACTCTTCTCTTGTTTGTTTCTATGGCGTACCTCCCAAATGAACGGCTACAAATTGACAATCATGGCCCACCCAGGAAAGAGCCTATAGCCAGCAACAAGAGTTGCTAACGTAACGTTGTCACATGCTTCTCAGCACCTCGTGGCACTGCCGTGCGGCGATCCACTTATCGACTGCCACGTGTACGTCGTGGAATAGTTGTGCTTCCAAACCTTTTTTAAATCCGAAACCGGTCACATGCATCGTACACGTGTCATCACTCTAGTGGCCACATTTGACATGGAATAACGTGCCTGACCACAATGGGAGAGTGATAGCTTGCTGCACATTCATAATCCAAGCCGACACTAATTTACGAATTTTAAACTAGGGCGAGTTTTTGACCTTAAACCCACCTCTCCCGTGACCTAACTTATCTAAGTATATAATCTAGTATATAATCTTAGGGTAGGATGAGCTACTTTAGCCCACCAACCCAGCTATACTAAGCTACGCACACCCAATTTGTGAGATTCCACCGGATCTAAGATCAAATTCCCTATTTATTTTTGTTAGAGTTGTGTCTAACATTAAAAGTGTTTAGAAAAATTAGAAGAGAAATATGATTAAGCCACATAAGACACTAATTTACGAATTTTAAGGAGTTTTAGTTGTATAGTTTAATTTCGAAGCTTCTTTCAAGGCTTGGTATCCCTATTTAAAGATTTAAAGGGTTATAGACTTGTTTATTTCAATTGTCAATTAATTTACATATTTCAATAGATATTATTTTTATTATCTTGCTTTTTTCCTGTAGATCCGAGAAGTCTCGATAAGGTTTCCAAAAATTCATTGATTCAAAGTAACATCATTGAGAAAGACGATGATCGACCATCCATGCATCACAATTGCATTGCCGGTATATTACATATTTGCACTGTCCTGAAGATATTAATACTCCCACGCTAATTAAAAGTGGCACTGCAAAGGTTCCTGCAGTCTGCTTAGTTGATAGTTAGGCAAATTACATGCGCCTGACTTCCTCAGAGAGAAAAATAAATAAATAAAAGGGGACTTGAGAGAGATTATGAGAGGTTGCAATAAAGAGGCACCTATCCGTGTTTTTCATTTGAAATAAGAGTCAACTTTAAAACCAATCAATATATTCTTTCATGTTATCCTGCCTATCTATCAGGTGCTTCCTACCATACTTAATTACTCAAGATTACAACTTAGATCAGGAAACTTGATTGAAGATCGACGGTCTAATGAAGCTTGATTGATGTTGGACGCTGGACCACAGGCAGCTCATAGTTCTCAACTCATGCTAGTAATTTTAATTCTTTCAAAACAGTCGTAGTAGTTTCATATTACTGCGTACATTCACACTTGCTAAATACCCTTATTCGTATTCACTTAGAATTCTTAGCATTGAGGTTAATTACCATGTAAATGGGTAATAATTATTTACCTAGGTAATTATCAAATCTTTCCCCGTGCGGATGTTACAACTTATTTTTTTAACACTTAAATTGAAAATTTTACAAAATCAATGTAAGGCCCACTGTGATGTATGTGACGTATCCACACCGCTCATTTGTTTTGCTAGCTGAATTTAGGGCATAAGAAAAAAAAATTGGGCAGATCCAAAGCTCAAGTGGACCACACCATAGGAAACAATAGAAATCAAACACCTATCATTAAAAACTTTTTAGGGTCCTTAAAAGTTTTGGATAAAGCTGATATTTGTGTTTTCCACTTATCCATGTCTGTGTAACCCTATGAATGGGATAGACGGTATATATATATATGTGTGTGTGTGTGGTTCACATATTTAAATTAACAATTTTGTATTGCTTTTCATGGTGGAGTTACTGTCACCATTTCTAACCAGGTGAAAAAGTAATAATTATTTATTTACCAAGATTTACATGTAGCATGGAGAATCAAACCAGCCCTAATGGTTATTGCTAGTCACATAAGACGGCCTCAATTCAATGGATTTCCTCGATGGTAACCAAATCATCACATGCACCAAGAAAGATTGGGTACTTGAGTGCGACTGATGAATAGAGTGAATGTTATATTGGCAACAAAGCAGGTTCGAAGGCTTTTTATTCCACTGATTCATCGTTGGAAATATGAATTCTTCACAGCGCACCTAACTAATAATTGGCATGGATGTTACACAACCGTTCATTTGTAAGGACTCAGTAGTGAGCCGTTGATCACACTCCTGTGACCCCCATCCTCTATATTCTCTATCTTCAACTACCCGACTTGTTATCTTTACATGCACGGCAAAGATTCTAAAATGGCAATGTCGCTGTCCGCATCGATGGTCACATGGCCATTGAGAGCGACCCGAGTCACATGCTATCTCCATGTGCATGCACAATAAAATAGTACACGCGGCATGCATGTACAGATTAAAAGGTCCACACAATGCGGCCGATTTAGATGAGGACATGATCCTAAAATTGGATTGAATGGAAGATAGGCCTCTAATTGATTGATATTTGCTCGTTGAATCTAGACCGTTAATTACTTCCATTTAACTGTCCATTAGATACCCACCAATCATTGGGTAAGAACGTGTTCTCATCTACATTGGGCCGACGATTTGGACGGTTCAATTTGAGATATGTGCATGCTACGTACGAGATCTCTTGTTTGCGTACGGAGAATCACAGACTTCACAGGATACCCAAGAGGAAAAGGGAGTATTTTTTTAGTATAGACGTACTGCCCACCTTTTTTTTATTCGACCCCAAAAAACTTAAACAACTTAACTAGACCTTATTAGTACTGACAAATTCAAAAAGACAAAAATACTCATGCTTTTTTTAACTGTTTTATTTTAATAAGTGGGTAATTTTATCAAAAAACTTATATCCGTATCTTAAAAATTCATTTTAATGAGAAAATTTTCAGATGGCGAAAAAAAAAAAAAAAAAACATATTACAGATTGGTCTACTATACTAATCTTTTCAAGGAAAAGGGTAGGGAGGAGTGAGGCATTATAAAGTCATGCACATGCAGGGCTATTCATGCATGTGGATACACGTTTCAATGATCCTAACCGTTTATACGATGGGCCTGATGCGGATGGGGACATTAAGAAAATCCCAATGTTGGGATATTGAATCGCTTTGAACTACTTTCTTTTGAAACTGCAATATGCCCCTAGCTGTTCATTTGTGAGCCATTGATCCAAAGATCAGGACTCTCCCAATCTTAATAGTTTTTTAAGGCAGGTTCCATCAGATGTGTATCTCATGTCATGAACGGTTTGGATCAATAAACCATGGCTTTACATTTATGGTCACAACTTAAGTAGTATCATAGGCGTGCATAAAAGACAAGATACCACCGTCTACGGTAGAGAAAGACATCATTCGTGATAAAGTTTGCTCACACGTGAGTCATATAAGCCAACACAATCCCAAACTTTTTGCAAAATAGTAATTAAGTTTAATAAAAATTTAAAAAATAAAACTTTTAAACTAATTCAAACTCTCTCTCTAAACTTAAACAAGCAACGAATAGTAAAACACCTTTAAAATATTAAAAATAGTACATTTTAAGTTTAAAGTTAATATCAACCTATAAAATTTACCATTTAGTAGTCAATGGCATTGGTATTAGGTAGCATGTAAAGCTTACGCGTAACTTTTCAATAACATGTTATCTTTGTAAAACGGTTAGCTTGTCACCTAATTATAGGCATTGGAATCTATAACGCATGTTAGATATTTTGATTGAACTTTCTAGCTTGATTTCTTTTGATTATAGATGTCTATGTGTCGTCCTTGACTTTCTCCTACATCATACCCTTCCATTTAAAAATTAATCTCATCCTCAAGTTTAGAACGGAAATAGCCCATCGAAATGATAAGCTATTGTAGCGTGACATTTTTATATTTGGAAACAATTGATGGTAAAGGCTCATATGTTGAATTGGAATTTTATATTTATAACGGAACTTTATAAAATAAAACTCTATCTTCCGTTTCTTTATAATATTTTGTGTCTAAGGTGTTGGTTTACACCTCTTTTGTAACAATTGATTTATGATTGGTTGCTCTTAATTACTATCTATTGGCTACCTTATTGTTATCATTACTAATGGTCTTAGATCTATACACTTTGGTTATTGAAAAGAAGATAGAAGTGTGGTGATTTATTTAGAGCTCAACAGGATAATCATGAACTACTCTTTGGTCATCTAGTCATTCGTTTCTGTCAATCCATTAATTATTTCAGTTGAGCATTCATCAACTGATTTGTAATTTAAGTGGAGCTTTTTAATTAATTCAACCATGAATTCATCAATTAATCTATTCGTGAATCCATCAACTATTTTGATAGTAAATTCATCAAGAGGTACTCCTTCTATGTAATGCCCCTCTTCTTTTTCTCAAGAGGCACTCCTTGATTTATGAGCCAATATATATATATATATATATATATATATATATATATATATATATATATATATATATATATAGAAGGGAAAGGTACTATGCGCCGAGCGCAAAGCGGTTGTCCGTGAGGTCGATAGGTGGCCCCACCATGATGCCTTTTCGAACATCAACACCGGCCCACCGATGCAACATTCCATAGTGGGCCTGGACGGCCCAAAATCAGGTCAATCCGTGACTCAAGTGGGCCACACCATCTAAAACCATAAGTATACATGCCAAAACATATAAAAGCACGTGGGACCTACCGAGTTTTCCATGCACCCGAAACTTTCCAACCCTCATTCAAGTGGGATACACATAATGGATGGGCTGGATTTGCAAAACACATCTCGGTGGGCCATCAAAAATGGTTAAGAATGTTTTAATGGTGCACGGCCCCTCTGCACTTCTCTATGTGGTGTGGCCCAATAAAGTCACGGATTGACTTGATTTTGGGCCGTCCAGGCCCACCATGAAATGGTACATCTGGTGGACAGTGTTGATGTTCGAAAGGCATCACGGTGGGGCCCACCCAGCTCGACCTCATGGACGACGGCTTTACGCTGGAGCGCATAGTACCTTTTCCCTATATATATATATATATATATATATATATATATATATATATATATATATGAGAAATGCTCACACACAACTAGTTGGACCATGAGTTTTGGTCCAACTAGCTGTGCATTAAATCTCAAAATTCCTATTTTCATACCATGTAATACACCACATGTGAGGATACGTGACTCTAAGTTTTACATTAGTATTTTGGGAATTATGTGTCATAGATCCATGTCATTTATTAAATAGAGCACGCTAATGAAATTTTATGTACCGAAAATTAGTAAATTGTTATTACCATTAGAACCACACATGTGACTTGAATATGGACTGTTGGAATAGATTTTTAACAGTTTACTTTTGTTATAAATGATATCATGTTATCGATAAAAAAATATATATATTTTTTCCTATATACTTACAATGTACCCTACCCAATTAACGGACCGGATTTGCAAGATACATTGCGCATCACCCAAGTATATCATGTGTGTACACATTCTTTAGTGGTCCTTTGTAAACATTCACCCTCCTCTTTTCTCTCTCCTCATTTAAACTATTTTTTCCTTATTTAATGTCTCCATTCCCGGTACGATTGGGACTCAAATCACGTAACTAAGTTATGTGGGCCCCACCATGATATATGTGTTGTATCCATACCACACATCTATTTGTAGAGATCATTTTAGGACGTGGTTCAAAAGAATGAGGTAGATCCAAAACTGGAGTGGACCCCACCACAGAAAACAGTGGGGAGAGTAAAGCCTACCGTTAAAACCTTCATAAGGTCCACCATGATATTTATTTGAGATCCAACCTGTTCACAATATAACATAGACATTAAAGAAGAGAAAACACAAATATCAGCTTGATTGAAAACTTTTGTGGCCCTTAGAAGTTTTTAATGGTGGGCATCACCCTCTCCACTGTTTTATGTGGTGGGGTCCATTCCAGCTTTGTATCTACTCATTCTTTGGCTCATGCCATAAAATAATTTCTCCAAATGGATGGACGGTGTGGATACAAAACATACATCATGGTGGGACCCTAAGAACTAGGTGACGTCATTCGGCTGCAAATCCGCGTCAAAGTGAGCTCTAGGAAAGTTTCAATGGTGGGCATATTTTTACCACTGCTGGATATGATGTCCACTCGAGCCTTTGATCTACCTAACTTTTGGTCCTATACTATAAAGTGGCATGGGGAAATGAATAGACTGTGCGGATAAAATCCACACATTCAAAACTTGCCTACAAATATTTCAACCTTGGACATTCAATTATCACATTTTCAGCCCACTTAAGACCGAGAAACGGTTCATTTTTGGCTTCATGTCCTTAATTGAACTCAAAAAACGGATGGACGGGTAGGATTTCTCACAAACATCATAGTGGGCCCCACTGGTTCCAATAGAACTTCCTGCTAAAGTCTTTCTGAGAAGTCGGCGTCTTGAATGACGTCACCTAGTTCTTAGGGTCCCATGATGTATGTTTTGTATCCACACCGTCCATCCATTTGGAGAGATTATTTTATGGCATGAGCCAAAGAATGAGTAGCTGGAATGGACCCCACCACAGAAAACAATGGAGAGGGTGACGCCCACCATTAAAAACTTCTAAGGGCCACAAAAGTTCTAGATCGAGCTGATATTTGTGTTTTCCCTTCTTTAATGTCTATGTTATATTGTGAACCGGTTGGATCTCAAATAAATATCATGGTGGACCTTAGGAAGGTTTTAACGGTAGGCGTCACTCTCCCCACTGTTTTCTATGGTGGGGTCCACTCCAGTTTTGGATCTACCTCATTCTTTTGAATCACATCCTAAAATGATCTCTACAAATAAATGTGTGGTATGGATACAACACATATATCATGGTGGGGCCCACATAACTTAGTTACGTGATTTGAGTCCCAAACGTACAGGGAATGGAGAGCATTCAATAAGGAAAAATTAGTTTAAATGAGGAGAGAGAAAAGAGGAGGGTGAATGTTTACAAAGGACCACTAAAGAATGTGTACACACATGATATACCTGGGTGATGTGCAATGTATCTTGCAAATTCGGTCCGTTAATTGGGTAGGGTCCATTGTAAGTATATGGGAAAAAATATATTTTTTTATCGATAACATGATATCATCTATATAAAAAAAAGAAAGTAAACTATTAGAAATCTACTCCAACAGTCTATATTCAAGTTACATGTGTGGTTTTAATGGTGACAACAATTTACTAACTTTCGGTACATAAAATTTCATTAGTGTGCTCTATTTAATAAATGACTTGGATCTATGACACATAATTCCCAAAATACTAATGTAAAACTCAAAGTCACATATCCCCACATGTGGTGCATTACATGGGTATGAAAATAGGAATTTTGAGATTTAATGCACAGTTAGTTGGACCAAAACTCATGGTCCAACTAGTTGTGTGTGAGCATTACTATATATATATATATATGAGTAATGCTCACACACAACTAGTTGGACATTTACATTTTCGTCCAACTAGATATGCATTTGATGAAAACTTTCTTCTTAATTATTAATGTAATTAATGCTTTTACGTACCTCATACTAATTTGATTTTAGCATTAAAAAAAGTGACCAAGGCTTGGGTCGGTGCCATCATGGTGTTAATGTAAAATCAACCCCAACCATCACGTAAGTCACTTTACCTTAAATTAAGGTCTCAAAATTTATCTCTATCCGTAGTTCCAGAGGACCACACCATTGAAATTAGTATACATGGAAAGGTTCACCCTCCAAACAGTTTTCCATAGCGTGGCTTATATGAATCATATAAGAACTTGATTTTTGGGTCATAGGCTTACTTTTGATGTGACATCTAATGGTTGGAATAGATTTCACAGTTTCATCGTGATGGCCTTGTAAAAATTAAGGGTGGATGTCTCTCTCCTAATTATTCTCATTAGTGTGGCCACTTGATTACACATCTAATGGTCAGGGTAGATTTCACACACATATCAGAGTAGGCCAAAAATAATAATAATAAATCAGGAGAGGGAGTCCATGCGATACCTGTTTCCAAAACACCCAAAACACTAAGATCAGGCGTATTTTAAGGTGGTAGTTAATGCTCATAATGCTGGCAGTCGTCGTTAATGCTCATAATGCTGGCGGTCGTGGATTAGCTACCGAAGCTAATGAAGTAATATCACCGCACGTAGGCCCCACCTTGATATATCTGTTATATCTATATTGTTAATTCATTTGGAGAGATCATTTTAGGGCATGAGTTGAATGATGAGGTAGATCCAATAGAAAACAGTGGGGACAATGATGCCCACCATTGAAACCTTCGTGAGACCCACAATGATGCCTATTTGAGATCCAACTGTTTATAAGTTAACAAAAACATGCAATAAGGGAAAACACAAATAGGTTAAACACAAATATCAGCTTGATCGAAAATTTCCATTGGCCTCGGGATGTTTTTATGGGTAGGCATTCAATCCCTACATTTTTCTATGGTGGGGTCCACTAGATCTTTGGATCTACCTTATTTTTTGTCTCGCGTGATAAAACGATCTCTCCAAATGGATGGACGGTGTGGATAAAACACATACATCATGATTGGGCTCACAGAACGTAGTGACATCACTTCAGTAGTAATCCGCATCCAGTGCTAGCGGGGTAGCATAATTTAAGGTAGTAATTAATCCTAGTAATGCTGGCACCATACACATAAAATGTTATGTTGTGACAACACCACCGTAGATAGTGGTGATTGACTATTATAAACTTCATAGGGCCATAAAAGTTTTAGATGAAGCTATTATTTGTGTTTTCACATTATCCATGTCAGCGTGACCTTATCAGCAGCTTGGATGGCTAAAAAACATTCCGATAGGCCCTGAGAAGATTTTAATGGTGGGTATTCAATATCTACTTTTTTTCTGTGGTGTGGTCCACTTAAAATTTGGACCTAGTTTATTTTTGGAATGATGTATAAAAACTGATGGATGGCATGGATATACAGAGTATACATGAAGGTGGGCCACACGGTCAGGTAATCACCCTACTGCTTTGTTACTAAGCAACACTGATCCACTCTCCCACCAATCTCGTGAGCGTCCGACATGTCTGGAAACCAACCGTCCAAGAGGTCCACTTTTATGTTTGCACAGGGACCACGGTGATGTGTAAGACGAGATCTACTCCGATCATTGGATGTGTAATCCTGTGCAGGGTCCAGAGCCAAAAATAAATAAAAATTCGGACTGATATGTTATTGAAGTGGCCATACTAATAGAAACAGTTGGGAGAGACATCCACCCTTGATTGTTATCAGGCTCACCGTGATGAGCATGTGAAATCCATTCCAACCACTGGATTCCACACCAGATTCTAGACATGATGGGTAAAATGAAGGCTCATAAATCATTCAAGTGGGGCCATACCAAGGGAAACAGTCTCCGGTGTAAGCATTTCTTGTAGATTGTTTTTAATCGCGTGGTCTATCTGAACAACTGATGAAGCTGATTTAAGGGTCTTGGGTGTAATATTGGGTAACTTAGGTAATGGCTGAGGTGGATTTTACATAAACACCATGGTGGGGCCATCCCAAGCCGTGGTCACTTTTCCATGGTAAAATCAAATTAGTGTGCGGTGAAAAAGCATTTAATTACATTAATTAATAAGAAAGTTTTCATTAAATGCATAGCTAGTTGGACAAAAAAGTAATGTCCAACTAGTTGTGTGTGAGCATTACTCTCTCTCTTCTCTCTCTCTCTATATATATATATATATATATATTAAAGATTTTCATCTTTTATCTAGTTGGCTGGAAAGCATCTTGTTCATTCAGTTAGCCTTGCCTCTGTAGAGTTGTGGCCTAGTTTGACACAATTATTTGATAATAAACTAACCAATTGTGAGCCCATTTAATAACTTTGAGTCATTTGTTGTCATGATTATATTTGTGATCGATGACTTTACTTGATTAAAATAATTGTTATTTACACCTCTTGCATTGATCACTATAACATTATAAACTCCGCCCTAGCTATTGGTTGATTCCACGGAATATTGTCCATAAGATTGTTGTCGCCCCAATTCGTTATTAGAAGTCATCAACTCTAAGATAGACCTAAATAAAGATTGTTTTTAGAAAGGAAAGCACAAAATTGTTTTGATCCAAAATAGTAAACATTTTTAAAATAGTAAAAGATTTCTAATCTTACCAAAAACTTCTAAATAACTCTCATGTCACTCGGACAAATATTTTCTACCACAATTTGATTCTTAAAACCCTAATTAATATAACAAATAAACTTAGTATGGTAGGTTTTGAATTAAGACTAGTTGTAAAATAATTGAATTTTTTGAATCTAGGCAGTGATTGATTAGTTAGGACACAGAGGTCACCGGTAACTTTTCAATTATTTATAATATATGTGGTTTCAAATTCGGTAGTGACCCCTCTCGCATTGGACTTGGTGCCGGTTAGTACTCGAAAAGCTCCACGGGCCTCACTGTGATGTATGCATTTTATCCATGCCAGCCCTTCATGTTGCAAGCACATTTAAAAACATGAAAAAACCAAAAAAAAAAAAAACAAAAAAAAAAAAAAAGAAAAAAAGAGAGACATCCAAAGGTCAAGCGGACCACCCCACAGGAAGTAGTGTGGATAGTGATGCCCCCTGTTGAAACCTTCCTAGCACCCATCGCAATGCTTATTTGCTATCCAAACTAGTATTCATAAAGTCATATAAACTTGATGAAAGAAAATCATAAAAATCAACTTGGTCTAAAACTGATGTGGCTCATGAGAAGTTTCCAACGATAGATATTGAATCTCCACCGTTTCCTGTAACGTTGTCTGCTTGAGCTTTGAATCTGCCTTTTTTTTTTTTTTTTTTTTTTTTTTTTTTTTTTTTTTTTTCGATATTGCAATAAAATGATCTGAAAAAATAAATGGCCAACATAGATAAAACACATGTGGGGCCTACAATACTCTGACCGGTACCAACCTCAGTAATGGAGTGGTTACTATGGAATCCGAGTCCAATATTAGTGAATCTAATAATTAGTTGAAAAGTTATGAATGCTATAAACTATAATGCACACCATTTTTTCTTAAATCAAATATTTTAATTGCAGTTCTCTACTATGATCATCTGTAAGATTTTACTTGGTTGTCTTACACAAGGACTTGAATAAAATATTTCCGACCTTTATTGCTTTTAATGTTTCAAAGCATTTTAAAAATTTTTAAAAAATAAAAATAAATAAATAAAAAATTGGCTAACTGAAATACCATTTATTTCCAATTGATTTCAAAGGTTGGGTAAGTTTAGGTTTTTCAAGTCTTGAGATAAATGTTCGATATTCATCATGGGCCTCTTCTTCCAATGAAATGGACAGTTTACTTTTTTGGGCTTTGATTAGAATGCCATTGCCATCCAATCAAAGCCAATCTTCAGGTACATGGGCAATCCAAGGTGCGGCCCACAGGATGGACAATCATGATCATGATAGGAGTTTCTATGTTATAAACGATCTATACCATTCAAGTCCCCTGAGATGAACGTACAGTTGCATCGGACCAACCACACGATCCTGTTGCTTGGATCAATGATCAGAAAAATGTGTTTAATATTGATCAAAATGCTAAAGGCCCATTTGAATCTTTAAGTTGCTTAAGATAAGTTACCTATGCCACAAGTAACTTATCTTAGTTTCTACTTACTTAGAAAATAAATAGTTTTGGTAAACAACATAGTTATAAGCTTCTCTTCTTTTCTCTCTCGTCAGCTTCTCTTGAACCGCTTATGGAAAGTATAAAAAAAAGCTATTAACTGAAGTGAGGAAGTACTTTTAAGTAAAAAAGTCATACATAACTAATTATAAATTAAACTTACTTATTTCAAATAAATTACTTATCTACAGTTGTAAGCAGAATTGGTAGACTCAGTGAAAGATACCTGGTTTCAACACCGAGGTCTTGGTATTGATTCTTAGTGGGGGTGGCTAACAGTGAAGACAATGGGTGTACTAACGTCACTCCTACAGGATAATCTAATCCATGTAAAAGATGGGCCCACCATCAAGATTACCTTAGGAAAATCAGGCTGATCCACCCAATAGGTGGGCCACACCTATTGTCTTAGCCAGACCGTTTAGTATCCTTTGATTTCAATGGGCGGCGTAGCCCATCTCTCACTTTGGGCTGGGCTTGGACCTAATGGCTTGGCCCATGTGGTCTTGGGCCTTGCATGCATCATCCAATCATATTGAGTTGAGCTTGGGCTCAAAGTCATTTTAACCCAACCTGTCCAGCCCGGACCAGCCCAACCCGACATTGTATGTATGTTATAACCCGTAGATATGCTACTCCAACCCTAGGTTAGGGAATCCATCCATCTTGAGTGTAGACCGTTGATTTCATTCATGTAAGGCATCTATTCTTTGTACATGTGTGGTCCACTAGATCAACGGATTGTTTAAGAACATTCAACTGGGAAAAAAGATTTTATCGATTTTTAGGCCGGGCTGTGTTGGGTCACGATAGAGCCCAGCCCAACCATTTATTTGGGCTCAAGCATGGTGGGCCTCCCCTATCCTAGCCCGTGCGAAACCTGGCCCATTGCAACCTCAGGTTTCAGCCTTCCCCCCCTCACAAGTTCACACGTGGCAATGTCTCACATGTATTAGTGATCTGAGCCGCCAACGGTCTGGATCGAAACCCATGGTTGGAATCATCGGGCTGGAATGGGGCTGGACCCAGCATATATGTACGTGTCGAAAAATAGGACCAGATTCGTCTACAACACGCGTAAAACACCTGAGTTCTGTGGGGTCTATTATGTTGTACATGTGAAATCCACGCCGTCCATCAGGTGAGAAACCTTATTTTTACCGTACGTAGGAAAGATAAGCCTGATTAAAAAACTCAGATGGCCTACATCAATGGGAACAATGTAAAACCGGGCCTAAAACCTCTAAAAATGGATCAGGCTAATTTTTGTCTATTACCTTCACGTGTGTGTGTCACACCTGATGAACGGGTTTGATGAAAGGCACACACCAAGTTGACCCCACACAAACCTTGTTCGCATCTCATTCCCATTGTTCTATGTATTGTGGTCCACCTAACCCATGTATTATGGCTGAGTTTTTGTTACATTGATCAGCACAAAGGATATCACTTGATGGACGGAGTGGATTCTGCAAAAACAACATGGTGGGCCCCATATATCTAAGGTTTTTACAGGCTGCGGCAAACAGGAGTTGCAGATGACTCCGGTATTCCAAAATGTACCAAAGCCAGCCCATTAGCAACCCTACATTTGCGGACGCTCGCGATGCAACGATCATTCCTCGGGCAGTAGTCCAATGATAGTTCAACCCCACCATCTAAATAGATGGTGGTGACTTTTCAACAGTACACGTGGCATATTATTACGGATATCCAAACGGTCCAAATATCTGAGAGAGCTGTTGATGGGGCCTGGCCCAAAAATTACACTGAGAATATGACAAAAACCATCTGATTCTGCCCTTGCTATTTTGACCACCAACCATTTTATTTTTAATCATTCATTTGATAGCCATAGAATGGGTTATTTGGATATCCCAATCAGTATTTCTTTATATATATATGCTCCGTCCACAATATGGACGGTCTGGATATCTGTATACAAGTGTCACATGTGAGGAAGACGAGTTGGCACCATTTTCAAAATGGTGGTGAACTATCATTAAGAGGCTACCCTCAATTCCCCTCGCCGCTACAAAATCCACCACCGCCAAACGGCTCGCATTCGAACCGGAGATAGATCCCATTTCTGAAATTTCAAATGGCGCTGGAATTCCCGTCCTCTCTCATCCATCAGATCCAGATCCGACTCCGGTCCGAAGCAGGCATCCCATCCTACGATCCCGACCGTCCGTCCCTCAACCTCCCGTCCCTAGATGAAGCGATTGCCGAATTCGATCCTTCGCCTCCTTATCTTCGTTGCAGCCAATGCCGTGGACGGCTCCTCAGAGGCATCCAGTCTATGATCTGCGTCTACTGCGGCTCTGAACAGCGTAGAGACGGACCGCTACCGTCCGTCTCATTCAATTCCACCTTTGGCTTTCGGAAACTGCTTGAATCTCTTGAAGTAGATGGATCGGTGAGTTCTGTCAGTTGCGGTGTATCAAGATAAAATGCTGTTCTTTTTTCTCCTTTTTTAGGGTTTTCGCACAGAAATTAGGGTTTTCAGGCATTTCCAAATGGGTCTGGTTTTGTAGTTCATGGGAGAAGACTAAACTGTAGTCTGCTGGCTCCTTCATCGCGGTTGGTAGCCGCTCTCGGTGATCGGAACCGTTCATCTGGTAGGACCTATCATGGATAGCCCATTTGGTGAAATTGCACTGATGGGATGATCATTTCTGTCTTGTAATGGGACCCACTGGATAAACGGTTCGGATCACAACCAACGTTTTGACACCTTAAGCTGGCCATCTACTCTCTCCCTTTCTGCTTTATGTGCATGAATTGTCGTTCCTGGGATGATCAGAGCCCTTTATATGGATGGCCACCACATGGATGGACCATAGATAGAAATGACTATTAGTTGTTTGATCTCTTGGAATGATGCAATTGTTTTCCCATTACAGTATGTCCACAGTTCGTTTCTAGCTCAACATCTTTTTAACTGTCACCCTCGAGAAAAGAGCATTTTCTTCAACTGTCCGCTTAAAACCACTAATGCAAGTTTGATGCTTTGATGATCCTTTATTTTCTTTTCTTCTCTCTCTGTTTTTATTTTTTATTTTTGGGTTGCAAAACAGAAAATGCAGTAAGATTGGCCATGAATAGGCCTAGTGAAAATACATTGTAAGTCTGCAAAAGAGAATTAGAAACAAAAGTTATGGTGTATCCACCTACTCTGTATGGTCGATTGGGAAGAGCTTGACAAAATACTCGTTGCTACAATTCCTTCTTCGGGTGTATGGTTGCTCTCCAATCTTCCAAGGAGTCTAGAATTCTCTAACAAACCGTTAGCATGTTCCTATAAGCCCAAGGGGCATGATTCTATTGAATAGGAGATTCAAAGAAAAAGATAAGTTAGTTCCCTTCAATGTTCAGTTTATTGATATTTAGTTTTTTTTTTTTTTTGCAAGGATCAACCCTTCCATTAATGACTTCACCTCGTTAACATTGGACCATTTCTCCACTCTCTCATGATTCTAACTATGTAGCCTTTCCCCAAGCAGTTTTGGGAGCCTTCAAAATTAAGCTTAGTGTACTCCCCTGTTGTCTAACCACCCACGTGATTAGCTGGATCCCCTCAAGTCCATTTGGTATTTTGTTTTGATCCTAGTGATTTTATTTTGTTTGGTAGAGAATACTTTATTAAAGTTTGAGTTATAGAATTCATTAACAACTCTTCTTATCCCAATGATGGTAAGGCTTGGGCATGGATAATATTTTGAAAGGTTGTGTTGTTTTGTCCCTCCATAGATGTCATATTGTGTATTCAAATATACCTTAGCGCGCACTTGTGTTTTATGTGACTTGGCCCCATGGATTGGAAATTGTGTAGAAAAGGTGGTCAATATCCTCTAGCATCTCCTGCCATAGTAGGTTGCAGTGTGGATCTGCATTTGTACCTGCTCGTGATGCAACCAAATTGAAAGAAAGAATCTTGATCCGGATATATACCTTTTTCCCTTGAAGATCAAACCATAAAATTTCATCACATATTCAATAGAAATTAAAATATTGTGGATTGATATCCAACAACGTACTAGCTGCTACTCTAGTAACCAAAATATTCCCCTGCTCTTCTTCTACCGTAGACAGCACATACCAAAAAAGAAGCAATACGTGCTATAACCTAAGAAACTATTCTTTTTATTCCATAATAACTATTCATAAAAGAATCTTTACATGTTCATTTACTTATTCTCAAAGCAAATAAAACCCATAATGTAATCCTACCCATCCATTGCTTCAAAAATGGAGCCAGAAGAGTATTGCTTCCTTTGCTTGCTATGATAGGTTGTCCTTAGAAGCTTCCTTGGGCTAAATATGAGTGGATTAGGGTTGGATATGAAGGTCTTTTTAGTTTCTTCTACTCCCTATCCCTCTTGACTCTATCATAGATATCACCAAAGTTACTTGATATTCCACAACTTTATTCCATTGGTAATATCTTGGACTTTTTGGTGACCGTCCTTGAGTTTAGCCAGTGTTGGCTTTTCAGGTTCCTAAATTCTAGTGACTGACCCATAACCCATTGGCTTCCTATCTGAAGGCATGTTGTCTACAAGTTGTCACTGGGTTCGTGTCAGATATTGGGTAATGATATCCAGCCTTGATGAGGTGGAAAACTTCTTTCCCCTGAACAGATCTACCATTTGAGGTTAACCAGAACTCAATCTAATCGTGTAATGATATTAGACCTTGAGTTGTCATTCAAAGAAAAAAGATATTAAGAGTTAAGACCTTGTCTATAATTAGACCAAAGTGTGTGGTACAAAGCCAAGACCCATTAACCTACAACCAATCAACCATCAATCATCTTGCGAAAGCTAATTTGTTTGTTTCTCTCTAAGGGGTGGCCTTCAGACTCATTGGAGTTGAAGTTATGATGTTGAAGTTTCCTATAAAGGCACAAGGGGACTTCAAGTTTTGACCAAAGCTTCCTAGCTTCTCCTATAGGAGGTTCAAAACCCATTGTTTTGAACTAGTGTAAAACTGTAAATGGCCAAAGGTATTTGTTTAAGTCAAGGATATGCACTATCCATTGGCTCATATTAATTGTCTAGAAGTTGACTTTCTCTTTATCCTAGAGATACCATATTTCTTAAAATCATGTTGAAACACTTTTCTCAACCTAGCCTCAAATTCACCAGTCAGTGGTCTACTTCTCCATGAACACCGAGTCAAACGCAAAGTAGGAAAGCCTCGGAACTTTGAGAATGCAAAAAGTAACCAACCATAACGGTTACTTTGAAGCCTCACTCCACCCAAAGAAAACCCCAATTGCCAACTTTAGCAATCATGATTTTAAAAATCATATACAATACAATTATATGACTCATATCGGCCATAGCGTATTTGCAATGGTCCTCCCCGATGCACGATATGGAGATGAATCGGCGATACTAAAAAATATCGGTTGTATCAACTTACGACTTTTTTTCTTCCAATTTTTCTTGTTTTTCAACTTTTTTAAAAGAATGTTTTGGTACACCATTGAATACATTCTAAAAGCACACAAAAAAATTGATAAATTTTGGTATTTCATAAATTTCCCCATTTACCCTTTTCAGAAAAGCTCAATGCAAACTCCAGGGCTGGAATCCATTGAAAAGGAAAAAAGGAATCATGGCTAGAAAGCCAGTTTGCTTTCTCCATCAGGCAGGCTCATGCTTACAACATTGATTATGGTTTAGATTTCCACAGTTGATGTCAGTTCTTAGAATATTTCACTTGACCATGACTAAGCTGGAAAAGGTCCAAAGTGATTTCCTCTAGAATAACTTTACTAATTAGAATGTAAACCATCGCATCAACTGGAAAAGAACTTGTAGATCTAGAAGGATGGAGTCTTGGGTCTTGGAAAAGGTCCAAAGTTCTTTTCCAGTTGATGCAAACCATCGCATCAACTGGAAAAGAAGTTGTAGATCTAGAAGGATGGAGTCTTGGGTCTTAGAACCTTGAAGGAGATTAACGTGACATTTTTTGTTAAACTAGGATGGTGTTTCCTGCAAATGGTGATGGCTGAACATATCTTTTGGTTAAACTAGGATGGCGTATTCTAAAAATGGAGGATATCTCTGGGTCAAAATGGTTAAGGCTGAATGTCTCTCTATGGATTTCTTCCTCAATGCAAAAACTAATTCTAATGATTCCTATTTTTGATAAGAAGCCCTTAAGTATAAAGGTCTTGATTATCTGAGGAAGCTTTTGGGTTGTAGACAACTATGAAAAATCAAAATATCGTCCCACAAATGGGCACCTCTCTTCCTCTTTCATCATAATCCCTTTCAGGAAATCAGTCTCAATGACTTGGTTGAAGTTGTTTTCAACTCTCGCAGGATAGCTCCAAATGGAAAGTGGACACGATCATAATTGGTCCTCAAATGTTGCCAGAAAAATTCTCGATGTTGAACTCCTGACTTAGCCTATGGGGAACGAAGTCATCTGGAGGCCTAAAAAAGATGGTGACTTCTCAATTAAGTTGGCCTATGAATCATAACCACTTCCAAATGCTAAGCCTGCATTCCCATGGAATAGAGCTTAGTTCTTCCCTTCTCCAAAATTCAGTTCTTATGGAAAGTAAAGAATTCAAATTAAAGTCATATTGCTATAGTCAGGAATGCAGGTCAGTACCACTTGTCACTTTGTTAACAGATGGTGGAGGATATCAACCAACTTATTTGCTCGTGTCCTAGGACCCGCTAGGTGAGGGAAGGTATCTTGAAGTCCATTTTTCCTCATTCAGTTTGAGTACGGATGGGTACTTATTTCTATCTTGGCTTTGTAACGATGTGTGATGCAGTCACATAAAAAAAGTTATGGCTAGCAATATTTGGATTCACCATGAGTCATTTATGGAAGGACAAAAACAATGCAATCTTTCAAAATAGTATCCCATGCTCAAGCATTAGAATCCTCAAGATAGAAGTGTTGTTATTGAATTATGCCACTCCTTAAACCCAAACAATCATTCTCCACTGATCAAATGATCAGTTTTGAAGCTCATATCGAAGAGAAATATCAAATGGCCTTGAGAGGTGGCACAAACCATTGGAGTACATTAAGCTTTATTTCAACAGCTCCTACAGTAACAACTTGGGTAACAGGCTGTCGTAGGTTGATCCCAACAGCTCCGACAATAGCATCTTGGGAAAAGATGGTTTCACTGGCCTTTTGCTACAAAGATATGGGATGGTTTCTTCAATCTGTTTGGATCCGCATGGGTTGTTCCAAGTTCGATAAATCAGTTCTTTTTAGCTTGGCATGGAGGGGGTAAAGGTAAAGTTGGGAAGCCGGTGGCACTTGTGTTTGCTAGCAGGGTTATGGAGCATTTGGATAGAAAGAAGCAGTCGCTGCTTTAGAAATTGTAGGGGTCAACTATTGGCGATATTCAACAGGGAGAAATTGAATGGGCACAAGCAGTTAATGTTGTAGTCTTTGATCAGTTTCATGCTTCGTGGTCAAAGTTGTAATGGGTTTTTCGGTTGTAATTTTATTTTTCATGTTTTTGTATTTTTTGGTTTTGGCCCTTCTCTAATGAAATGATCATCGTTTTTTTTTTTTTTTTTTTAAGCATCTTGGGAAAAGGGTTGTCTAGCTGGAATCATCGAATGTCATTACGGAAGTTCTTTTGTACCTTTCAGAGTTCCAATAGTGGAGAAACCAGCATATGCCAATGAGGATGATCCTTGCAAAAATTTTAGATTTCAGCAAACTAATCAATAAAGTGGACTCATCTTTGATTTGCATCTCCTATCTAACAAAGTCAAGCACAGGGGTGTACATGAACCGAGACTCATCTTTGATTTGCATCTCCTATCTAACAAAGTCAAGCACAGGGGTGTACATGAACCGAGACTCATCTTTGATTTGCATCTCCTATCTAACAAAGTCAAGCACAGGGGTGTACATGAACCAAGCTAGCTCGGTTAGCTCGCTCGACTTGACTTGAAAAATCTCGGTTCGACTTGGTTCAAAGCTGAGTTCGAGCCGAGTCGAGTTGATTTTTTGAGCTCGAAATTGAGTTCGAGCCGGCCCCAGCTCGACTCGACTCAGATCGAATCCAGCTCGAATCGAACCAGTTTGGTGACTTGGTTACTTTGCTATTGATGTTGCTCACCAAGTGTTTGAGGAAATGACTCAACGAAGTGTGGCTGGTTGCAAGGAAGGTATGTACATGAAACAAATGCCCTTTTTTTTCTTGGTTTTTATGTTGCTTAGAAGGTGTTTGATAAAATACCTATAAAACCATTGCTTCTGTTTTACAAATAGTGGGATTTTGAAGGTGCAGTCCAGGACCCCAGGTGTTTGTGGAAATGCTGCAATAGCGAACTTGGCTCAAACCGGCCTGAGCTGCTGACCGAACCGAGCCGAGCTGGCCAGTCAGGCTCGAGGACAGAGCCGAGCCGAGTTTGAGCTGAGGTCAGCTAGTGGCTGAGCCAAGTCGAGCTGAGGCCAGCTCGACTCAGTTCAACTCGATGTACACCCCTAGTCAAGCACCCCCGGGCTTATAGGAACATGCTAACAGTTTGTTGGCACATTCAAGGCTCCTTGTAGGATGAGAAAGTAGACCATACTTTTTGGGAATGTGACATAACAATAGGCATTCTTCATTGCACATGGCTTTCCACATTCATACATCTAAAACTCAGTTCCCTATGAGGGATTCTTATTTAGAAATTTGAATACTCATTACCATATGAGCATTTCGTAAAACCTTTTTCCTTCCACGCCAGATGTCCCTTTCCAATATTTATGTTGTGAAAGATATGAAAATGGAAAAGATAATGGCAAGAACAAAGTTGATTCAGAGGGAGAGAAAGGAGCAGAAATTGGAACAATTTGCAACCAAACTGGCCCAATCGGAAACTAGAGCTGTATTCATTGCGTTCCGTATTTTGTCTCTATCACACAAATTAAATATTGAATTATAGGAGATTGCAAAATGAAAGTCCCTTTCTCGCATTCACTCTCCA
The DNA here is from genome assembly GCA_030180095.1 of Magnolia changhungtana. Classification (NCBI taxonomy): domain Eukaryota; kingdom Viridiplantae; phylum Streptophyta; class Magnoliopsida; order Magnoliales; family Magnoliaceae; genus Magnolia; species Magnolia changhungtana. Next base: position 2,892,221 of record JASAUF010000630.1, on the reverse strand, counting down.
TTGCATTGGTGGAAGGATTTGGTACATGAAGCCTCCCATTCTTCTTCTGCCAACTCTCTTGTCTTTGTTGAACTTCTTCTTTTAATTCTATTACCAACTCTTTTAGCTTTTTTAATATCCTCTTCTTCTCTTTAATTTTATTACCAACTCACTAGGCTTTTTTTAATATCCCCTTCTTCTCTTCTTCTCTTTAATTCTATTACTGACTCACTAGGCTTTGTTGAATATCCCCTTCTAGGGGTATGGTTTTGTTGAATGTCCCCTTCTAGGGGTATTTTATTAATACCTAGCAACAAATTCCTATGTTTCTTTTATTAAGTTATTCCTGAATAAGCTTATGGATGAAAAGCTTAAAAGGTTAGGTGAGTCGAGAAAGAGATGATCAAATTAAATAGTTCCTTTTCAAGTTTATTTTGTACAAAACCATATAAATGTTGTACAACGTTCCTCTTGAAAGATAGGAGCGCCTTCATGAACGTGGACACATGTGGTGCATGGTTCTTGTCATCTTGTGTTGTAAGGTGTTGGGTTATGTCCTGCAATAAGTGCAACCTTCGTGCTTAGTTGCCACCATTGAGAGAATCTTGAACAGACTGTCGTGGTGATAAGTCGGAGGAAGGCAAGGATGATATGATGGGGGATTTCTTACGTAGGATTTCTTAATTTATTCAGGAGTAATCCATCGAGATTGTGCACCTTTCTTTAATATTTATAAGTAAATAATGGAACACCTTTGGATGAAAGCATTGTTGAGAAAGAGATGGCTTTTCCCATAATCAAGTTGAGTGTCTTATTGCTTCCTTAGAGAAAGACGATTGAAGAATTTCCAATCGATGTCCTCACAGTTAGGATCATCCATATGGGATACAAAAAAGACAACAAGACGTTTCTTTTGTTCCTTCCAGGTGATTAGAAATTAATCATTGGGGCTTTCATCACCTATTCCATCATTTGGTCACCAACTTCCTTAACCCTCCAGCACTGGGCAGGTGTCAGCCCCCCTACCCAGTGTTACAACTTCTATATAGCGGTGATAGTCGCATGTAATGACTGATTGCAGCCATATCATTAGAAGCTTCTGGCAAGAATGGGTTTTGTTGACACCGAAGCCTTCTGTTTGTATGTCTCCCTTTGTTGATTCATTGTGGACTTTCACTAGGCCTCTTCATAGCCAATCTTAATTTAAGCATTTCTCTTTTACCCAAAGAAAAAGAAGAAGAAGAAGGAGAAGAGAGAGAGAGAGAGAGAGAGAGAGAGAGAGAGAGAGAGAGAGAGAGAGAGAGAGAGCCTAGTGTTTTGACATGCAATAATCTGTTCTTCTAATATGGTTGAAATTAATACTTATGTTGCTTTATCAGTTAATGCATGTCTTATGTGAAACTATGTTTGGATGATTCTTTCGGGAAATGATATATTCACACCCCATGCCTTTAGAAACACCCCCTTTTTCTACATTTGGTAGTAGAAACTATACCCAAGGTAATCTTTCAAAAAAAAAAAAAAAAACCATAGGAAAGAAAGAAAAAGAAAACTATACCAAAGGTAGAAAACAGTTTGTCTGTATTAAAAAATGACAGTTCCCTTTGTTTTTGCACTATAAAATATGAAGAGAATTTGTGGTGCTATTTTGCAGGAGCCTGTGGTTTTGGGCGCTGCAACCAGTGAATCAAGTGGAGGCCGAAATGCATCAAAGGACAAGTTGGTCTTGTCTGATTTGTTAGATGTAGAGATAAGGTGGCCTGAGGCCTCTGCCGAAATTCAGAATAGCATCATGAGTAAGGCACCAAATACAAGCAACCGTTCTTTGAACTTGGCAGGAGTTGATCTCGATAAGTTTTTCTCGAATGCAATGACAGATGTGGCTACAGGTGCAGCTGAGGAATATTTAATACCCACTGAACAGATCAAAAGTAAAGAAATCCATACATCTTCAGATCAGGAGAGCGTTAGTATGTTTCAGAATTTTCGGTCTTCAGATATGGCTGTGAACTCGGCTGAGACTGCAGGTGGTAAGATGGGTGACTCTTTTTCTGTTTGGGAGGCTGAGTTCCAATCTGCTAGTTCGGGAACTCTTCCTCTAGACTTGAAATCAGCTGAACCGTTTGTGGGTTCATCTCCAATTGATCTTACTAGGTCTGTTGAGACAGTTGCTGCTGCATCTGATTCACGCATAGATATGACATTCCAAATCAGCAACCAAAGTAATGATGGGGAATTTAAAAATAATCCAGATCAGCTTTCATCCATGAATGATGATGACTGGGATCAAGATGATATATGGCACACAGGCGATGCAAAGGTATCTAGCAAGACAGGGCAGGCTGAGTTCCAATCTGCCAGTTCTGGAACTCCTGTAGACTTGAAATCAGATGAACTAGTTGTGGGTTCATCTCCAATTGATCTTACTAGGTCTGTTGAGGCAGTTGGTGCCGCATCTGATTCAGGCATAGATATGAAATTCCAAATCAGCAACCAAAGTAATGATGGAGAATTTAAAAATAATCCAGATCAGCTTTCATCCATCAATGATGACGACTGGGGTCAAGATGATATATGGCACACAGGCGATGAAAAGGTATCTAGCAAGACAGGGCAGGCTGAGTTCCAATCTGCCAGTTCTGGAACTCCTCCTGTAGACTTGAAATCAGCTGATCCGTTTGTGGGTTCATCTCCAATTGATCTTACTAGGTCTGTTGAGGCAGTTGGTGCCACATCTGATTTGGGCATAGATATGAAATTCCGAACCAGCAACCAAAGTAATGATGGGGAATTTAAAAATAATCCAGATCAGCCTTCATCCATGAATGACGATGACTGGGGTCAAGATGATATATGGCACACAGGCGATGCAAAGGTATCTAGCAAGACAGGGCGGTTTGAAATCAACAGCAGGGCCAGTGATGGAGAATTGAATAATGAGACGATTAATACATCTGTAAGTGGCGACTGGATTCAAGATGATCTGTGGAAGAGCAGCAGCACAAGTGTAACTACAAATGCTGAGAAAACTAAAGAAAATCGTGATTCGTTTGACATTTGGCAAGATTTTGCTAGCTCAGGAAATGCGCCAGATCCTTTTGCGAATTCATGGCCACAAACTGGTGCCAGTAATACAGTTACCAATGGAAATGCTCTAGAAAAGGATTTCATGAGTGTACATGATGATTTGGAAGAAATGGACTTTGGTGGCTTTGTCCAATCAGATATCATTGCAGGAACATCGAGCATTCAGAAAGGTTCTACTGATGCAAATACTATGCAGTCGGAAAATTCCCCTTTGGACAGGTGTGTATGGCATGCTTGTGTTTCTTTTTTGCTTCCAAACTTGAAATCTTAGTTTTCCTTATGGATAAGGGCATGTTTGGTGGCAAGTCATTATATCTTTAGTACTTGAAATGAACCAAGTATTATTTTGTGATCGAAAAAAAAAAGAAAAAGTAGAAGGAATCCACCTATATGGTTTTAAGACTAGGTCGAGTCTGAAGTGACTTGTCCGAGTCAACCCAGAATCGGTTGGACCTGATCTGGTTTGATACAATGAGTCACCTCTGACTTGGGTGAGGACTCGGGTGAGTCCCAATTCGACCCAGGCCTGAATGAATGAGGTTGAATCTCAGAGTCTCTTAACCATGAATCTACCCTTGTTGTCTTCTGTTTCTGAGTCGCCCTAGAATTGCACCTTCAGTTCAAAACAAAGTCTCTCACTGACAGATTCACCAAAAAGTTGATTGGGTTATTTCCAAATGCTATCTAAACTTTCAGTATCTGTGATACTCTATCTATTGCTACAACGACCTTATTAATCATTCCGAACTCTTTTCTTATGAAGTATAACAATGCCGTTGTTGCTAACTAATTATTATTAAGTCCATTGATGATGGTTTTTAAATTGTTAATGTCTTGGCTAGTTGGCTTGGAACTCACGCCAGAGCTCTTAGCTTGATTCCTTGCATGTAAAAGATTGACCCCGAGTTGAATTCAGCCAACTACGTCACTTCAGATTTCACTGCAGCTCAGCTTTGTCTTGGCATTTAACTCTTGTTGGTTTGCCATCTGTTTGATGGAATGAGTTTACCGTTAAGCTTTTAAACTTTGCTTAGTTATATGCCCATGTTTTCTCTTTCCCCCAGCGTATGGCACTGACAACCTGAACTGGTGAGAGATGCCATATTCCACTGGGCCGTAAGATTTCAGATGTGCAGTTTCATAGAGCAAAAGCCAGAGCAGCTCGTGAAGTCTTCTTAGAGATGGAGGCTTGTGTTCCACAGCATCTCCACCCTGCAACTTTGTTTCAGGTCTTCCTGACCCAACTAACCCAACCGGAGTTCAGGTCGGGTTGTCAGGGTCCTCGAGTTTGGTTGGGGTTGGAATTCAGGTTGACTAAATTAGGGTCCAGTTAGGTCCGGTTGGGAATAGTCACATATTTGGGTCAGTTTAGGGCTGAGTATAAAGGAAGTCAGGTTAGGAACCTCGGGTTGGAGTTCAGGTCGGTTCGAGTTATTTGTTGGGTCCTCTTGAGGTCAGTTCAGGCTTGGGTTGACCCTCCACCTGACCCAACCTGCCTGAGTTGCAGTGTTGCACACATATCCACCTACATGGCACATGGCAATTAGAACTGTTGATCCAGTGGACCCCATCTGGGCAGGCTATCACATGCACATGGCACATGGCAGTTAGAACTGTTGATCCGGTGGGCAAACATGTGGACAGGCTATCTCCAGGATTCAACCTAGTCCTCGAATAGGTGTAATCTCACCTCATAGGATGAAATTGTCCTCATTCTTTCCATGTGAGAAAGTGAAGAAAAGAGAGCTACAATTGTGTGATTAGATTGATTTTGGATCATGGGCCTGGCGACAATTGTGTGATTGGATTGATTTTTGGAACATGTATCTAGCTACAATTGTGTGATTAGATTGATTTTGGATCATGGGCCTGGCTACAATTGTGTGATTGGATTGATTTTTGGAACGTGCATCCAGCTACAATTGTGTGATTGGACTGATTTTTGGAACGTGCATCCAGCTACAATTGTGTGATTGGACTGATTTTTGGAACATGCGTCTAGCTACAAGTGTGTGATTCAATTGATTTTTGGAGCTACAAGTGTGTGATTCAATTGATTTTTGGAACATGGTGATCCGTTATGGGGCCCACTATACGGGGAATCCAAACTGATACATTACCTTGCTACATGTACCATGGAGAGGCGGAGTAGAGAATGATTTAATGATGATAATGTGAAGAAGAGATGAGAATATTGAGAGAGAGAAAAAGAAGGAGAGTTTGGGAGAGATGATGTGTTAGGCTTACTTGCCCAAACATATAATATTTTATGATAATAAAGCATATAGTACACTGCAGGAGAAGAGGGAAGTGTGCACATGCACTTACACTAAAAGGGGCCACTAACCACATACACAATACACTAACATTCTCTATACTCCCCCTCAAGCTGGAGCATAGATGTTGATCGTGCCCAACTTGTCACGAACACGATGAAGAGCATATCGACTCAAAGACTTTGTAAGAACATCAGCAAGTTGATCCCCAGATCAAACAAAAGGAGTGACGATTTCCTTAGAAGCGACTTTCTCCCGAATAAAGTGACAATCGACTTCAATATGCTTAGTTCGCTCATGGAAAACTGGGTTACGAACAATATGGATGGCCGCTTGGTTGTCACAGTGAAGAGGAACAAGATCCGAAGGAGAATAGTCAAGTTCTTCATGAAGGTTGCAAAGCCACATGAGTTCACACGTCGCATGAGCCATAGCACGATATTCTGCTTCAGCCGAGGACCGAGCAACAATTGGCTACTTTTTGCTCTTCTAGGTTATAAGATTGCCACCTACGAAGGTACAGAAGCCGGATGTAGAGCGGCAATCAACCGTACTACCTGCACAATCAGCATCGGAATAGCTAGAAAGATAAAGATGACCATGCAACTAAAAGCGGAGGCTAAGACCCGGGGCTGATTTTAAATGCTAAAGTATGCAGTAGACAGCCGTGAGATGGGAAGTACGGGGAACTTGCATGAATTGGCTAACAACCCCCACCGCAAATGAGAGATCTGAACGAGTAATAGTCAGGTAAATAAGCCGGCCTACAAGTCGTCGATACATCTCGGGATCAGTAAGGAGAGCACCATCATCTAGTCGAAGTTCTGTGAAGTATCCATGGGAGTGGTAGCAGGCTTACACCCCAACATGCCGATCTCCATGAGAAGATCAAGCGCATATTTTCGTTGTGACAAGACCAAGCTGGATGATGAGCGAGCAACTTCAATTCCGAGGAATTAGCGAAGAGGACCAAGATCCTTGATCTCAAACTTGGTCTTCAAAAAATCTTTGACCTCCCTCGTTTCAGCAGAATCACTACCGGACAGAACAATATCATCCACATAGATAATGAGAATCATGATGCCCGTCGATCGACGACATATAAAGAGAGAATGATCTGCATGACTACGAACAAAGCCAAACTCCAAGAGAGCCTGACTAAAATTTTTGAACCATGCACGTGGGGATTGTTTGAGTCCATAAAGAGCCTTCTTCAACCGACATACAAGTGCAGGGTTGTGAGAAGCAACAAAGCCAGGAGGTTGATACATGTAAACTTCCTCTGTAAAATCCCCATGAAGAAATGCATTCTTAACATCAAGTTGAAACAAGGGCCATGATAAATTAACGGCTAAGGAGAGCACAATGCGAATCGAATTAAGCTTAGCCACCGGAGAGAATGTCTCGAAGTAATCCATGCCATGAGTCTATGTGTAATCTTTAGCAACAAGCCGGGCTTTATAGCCATCAATTGAGCCGTCTGGAAGAAACTTGATCGTATAAACCCATCGACAGCCTACAGGTTTATGGCTTAAAGGAAGTGGCACAAGGTTCCGAGTATGATAATTCTCAAGAGCAGACATTTCTTCTATCATCGTCTTTGTCCAATTACGACTCTGAAGAGCATGTGAGAGAGATCTAGGAATAGTCTGTGATGAAAGGGAAGCTACAAACGACTGAAAAGACGGTGAAAGATGATCATATGAAACCAAATAACTAATGGGGTGTTGAGTACAAGATCGTGACCCTTTGCACAAGGCAATGGGAAGCTCTAAACTCGAGGTAGGAGAGTCACCTGAGCCAACATCCAAAGTGAGCGGAAGGGTGGATGACTGAGCGTGTGAAGATTTATCTTGACGATGATATACCTGCAGAGGCTTAGGCTCACCCATATCACCAACATGATGTTGAATAGAGGGGAGAAGAGTTTTCCCATGATCATCAGTGGAAAGAGGAGTTATACTCCCCCTGACTTGCAAGAGGATCACAGAGGGATCGGCATAGAGCGGAGAAAAAAGAAATATTCTCAAAGAAGGTTACATCGGCAGAGACATATTTCTTATGAGTCAATAGGTCAAAGCATTTATGCCCTTTCTGACCCCGAGTATACCCTAGAAAGACACATTTAATTGCCTTGGGGCTAAGTTTATCATTACTCCCATCCAAAATTTGAACAAAGCATGTACAACCAAAAACTTTAGGTGGGAGAGGAAATGGATTATCATGAGGATACAATGTAGTAAATGAAGATTTGTAAAACAAAATACGTGAGAGTATACGATTAATAAGAAAAGTAGCAGTGAGAAGAGCATCACCCCAAAAATGTTTAAGTAGATGCATATCAAGCAGAAGGGTGCGAGCAACTTCAAGAAGATGACGATTCTTTCGTTTTACAATACCATTTTGTTGAGGGGTGCGAGCACATGATGTCCTAGACAAAATACCACGTTCCCGCAAGAAGGATAGAAAGGCAATAAACATGATTCCCCCCCCCCCCTAATTATCAGAATGGAGGGATTTGATGGAACAATGAAATTGAGTGCAAACTTCATGATAAAACACTTTAAACGCATCAAACACTTCACTTTTAGCTTTCAAAAGATAAATCTAAGTCATGCGGGAATAATCATCAATAAAGGTAACACAATATCTAAATTCAAAAGTCGAGGTAACTGGAGCAGGTCCTCAGACATCCCGAGTGAACCAGAAGAAAAGTTTGAGATTTCCTCCCAGAAAGCTAGGAGGAAATGTAGCACGATGATGTTTAGACAATTCACAAATATCACAGCATAATGTTTTAGTGACAGGTAAGGAGGGAAACAAAAGTCTCAATCTAGCAATGGATGGATGGCCTAAGCGGCAATGCCACCGAGTCATGGACTCTCGATCTAGAGAAATGGTCCTAGAAGCGGCAATGGGTGTATCATCGAGAAGATAAATGTTTCTTCGCTCATGCCACCCACCAATCACTTTCTTCGTCTCTAGGTAAGTCCTGAAACAAACAATAAGAAGGGAAGAAGGTAATGGAACAATTGAATGATTTAGTAAGAAAGCTAACAGACAATAAGTTTAATGGAAAACAAGGCACATGCAAGACTGAGGACAAAGACAAGGAAGAAGAGAGAGGGATGAAACCAATCCCAGAGATGGGAGATTGGGTTCCATCTGCGACTGTGACATACTGAGTGTGAGGAGAAGGATAATAAGAATAAAAGAATTGACACTTACTAGTTATATGGGAGGAAGCTCCAGAGTCGATGACCCAGGAGGTAGTAGAGGATGACGCAAGAAGGGCAGTACCTGACTTGGCCAAAGCTGCGTGAGAAAACTCAGGAATATCAGGAATGTGAAACCGCATAAGGGCATCATATGCAGCCCGAGAAATGATAAAAGACTCCCCTGAAGTAGACTGTTCAGCTGTCGGGGTGGAAGACTGTCTCAAAAGCAATCGTGGATGCAACAAAAGCAGCGGCATACGTAGGACGACCATGTAACTACTAGCAATAATCAACCGTGTGATTAGTTCCACCGCAATGTAAACAAATGCGGGAACCATCACGTCCTCGTCCACGTCCACCACGACCACGAAGACTACGGCCGCCACAACTGTGATTTCCCTTGCGGCCTTTACCATGACCACCAAAGCCAGAAATGCGCCCCGAACTCAAGGATGGTGCTCGAAGACCAAGAGAGGACTGATCGCCAGCAAGATGTGTTGAACGCTCGAGTGGCACAAATGAATGAGAAGGAAGAGTAGAGGCAGTAGCACGCTGACACATGGCATAGACTATCGTCAATGGGGGAAGAGGATCCTGCAAAACAACCTGATCTCGAACATGAAGGTAATCAGAACTCAACCCAGCTAGGAACTGCATGATACGAGTATCATCCCGCTGCTTATGAGCATGTTCATGATCCTCTTTACATTTGGAAGGAAGAGACTGATACATATCCAACTCATCCCACATACCCTGAAGCGTCGAATAGTAATCTTTTAAGGATCTAGAGTTTTGTTGGAACCGACCAATTTCTTGAATAAGCTGGAATACCCGTGAAAAATTCTGAGATTCCGAGAACATATCATGAAGCGTATCCCAAATACCTTTAGCCGAGGATAAAAACATCACTGAGTGGCTAATCGAGGAATCCATACTATTTAACAACCATGCAATAACTTGATAATTCTCCTTTGTCCAAGACTTGTAGGTAACATCTGTAGAGTTTGGAGGATCATCCAAAATATACGACAACTTGTCACGGGCTCCTAAAAATACTTTTACAGATTGTGCCCATTAATGATAGTTGTCACCATTCAACTTAGTGGAGGTAATCTACAAGGGGTTGGATTCAAGAGACCCTATGCCAAGAGATGAGGGCCCTTTGTCAGTCATAAGAGAGTCCAAGAGAGATAAACCTATGCCAAGAAAGATTGATTTAAACAACTCTATCTCACTCAATCCTACAAGATAATAAGAGATAAAGCTCAAACAAATATCAATCATCCAAAATACCATGAAACGCAGTAAAAAAAGCCCTAACCAAGTGAAAAACGACCCAACCGCACGTTCTTTTGATGTTCAAAACCTCTCAAACATTGATCTTAAATAAAAAAATCCATCATAGGTAGCTTAGGAGGAAGGTTTTGGTCACCTTGAGAAAAATAACCAAAGAAAAGCTTACCGATTTGAGGTAGATAGAAGAAAAACAGAAGATGGGCCCGATTTTTGAATTTCTCTATTTTGCCCAAAATACCATGAAAGGTGGTCCAATAAATTCTGAAAAAATCATGACAAATCTTTTAAAATTAAGATCTATCAAACCCCTAAACTTTTAGCTTAAACGGAGTCCATGCGTCCGTACAACGCTGACATCAGCCGTACGGCTGCTGACGTCAGCAATGTGACAAGTCGCCTCTCAAACTGTTGGATGTGGAATGCCTGGATCTAAGCTTTGATACCAAGTAGAGAATGATTTGATGATGATAATGTGAAGAAGAGATGAGAATATTGAGAGAGAGAAGAAGAAGAAGGAAAGTTTAGGAGAGATGATGTGTTAGGCTTACTTACCCTAACACATAATATTTTATTATAATAAAGCATATAGTACACTGCAGGAGAAGAGGGAACTGTGCACATGCACTTACACTAAAAGGGGCCACTAACCACATACACAATACACTAGCCGGCTATACCAGATCTACTGTAGCATCATTTTCCTTCTGCTTAACCATTTTTAGCTGTCAATTTTCGAACCACTAGTGGGATGGTTAAGGTCCAGTGAGGTTGCTGCAACGATTTTCTTTAGCCCTATTCACCTGGTGGTCCGCCATAGCAACTGTTCCAAATTCCAATTGCCACATGACTGTGCCACGTGTTAGTGGAGAGGGTCTCACGAGTAGGTATGCCCACGAGAATCTAGATTTTAAATAGGCCCAGTGCGATAGGCCTGGCCTGACCAGTTCAAATGTGGGCCCAGCTTGCAGTCAGCCTTCTTGCCTGCTCCCTTGTATATTTCCAACAAAATTGATACCACTCACAGCACAAATGAACAAAAGCTATGCACTGAAGGGGTTGTTTCAGTTTCTCAGGCTTTGAAAGTGAAACATTTGTATGGGGAGTTCATGATTATCACTGTCTCCCAGTCATGAATTTGAGCTAATGATTCACACATATCACTCATTCTCAAAATAATAATAATAATATTAATAAATAAATGAAGAAGAAAAAAGATTCACACATATCACCAATCTCCTCATATCCATTGTCATGCATGCAGGATGGAGGGCAAGGATGGTATTACTGGCTTGGACACTGAATCTCAAGTCGTAGTTGTCAATGGTAAGAATCTCACTGCAAGCACATCAGCCCCATCCACCGATGCCAATGTAGAGATGTTGATATCACAGATGCCCGACCTTTCCTTCATGCTTGAGAGTAATCTTTCTATTCCGCCAAAAGCCAAAGGTACCGACTTGATTTTGTGAACTTAGATTATTCTTTTGAGATTTTAATGTTTTGTTCATAGTTAGATATGCATTCCAATATCCGATCTGTACCATATTCTTTCTGATTGATTTGCATAAAGTAAATTGTTTCACTATCTGATATCCATACAACTAGGAAGAGGAATGTGCAATTTAACGGACATCTGTGAATGCCAAAGACAAGCCCCTTGTATGCGTGTGAGATTAGGGCTGGTCATCGGGCATGTGCCTTACGGGCCCTATCCCAAACATCTAGCTGGTCCACTCTTTAGGTGGGCCACACATGTTGAATGTGGAATGGTTGTTATCCATGTTTAACAGTAAATGTTTTTCCGATCTAGGGGTGGACCCAGAGATTGGAATGGCCTGTTGTTCTGGACTAGGATAGAGTACATTCACCACTCACTGTCAACTGATGAATGGCCTTGATCTCACCTCTCATGAATGTGACATTGGACGTCTGCGCATAGCGTATGCAGATGTGCATCTGCAAGTTGCGTTCCTCTTCGTGGAATGATCTGGTGAAATCAGTTATGCTGAATTACTGATCAGTTGTGGCAGCACCACTTGGACCTGATTAGGTGTAGGCCACCAACATAGGATGCTTGCACTCTCTAGAAGCTGGAATGTCAACATAGTATGCTTGCACTCTCGAGAAATCAGGGTTAATGTAGCATGCTTGCACTCCCTAGCTCAGCCTTACCCAATAGACCAACCCATTGAGTTAAGCCCTGCCAGACCCAGCAGACCAATGACCTTGAGCCGATCTCGACCTGATAGGACTAAGAGTATACTCAGCACTAAACTGAACCCACCTGACCTGATTCATATACATGTGATTATTCCCAATCCGATCCCACAAGACGAAAATTTGCTCAACCCGAACCCAACCTCAAATTGGGTTGGAGTTTTCCAACCCTAACCTGACGTGAGGAGACAAGCCGACCCAAACACAGGTTGGGTCAGTCGAGGGGCTAACCTGAACCCAAGTTGCAGCCATAGCTTTTCTGTGAGGTGTCCATTAGGAAGTGTACCTATATCTAGGGTTGTTGACCAGCTCACTTTGGCTTTGACCTGGATTTTGGACCGGTTGGGCTGTCCTTCAAAATTTTGGGGGCGGAGGTGGGTGGGATCCCTGACCGTGGGGCCCACTGTGATGTATGTGCCTTATATTCACCCTGTTCATCCGTTTTGAAAACTCATTTTAGGGCATGATCGCAAAAATGAAGTATATGCAAATCTCAGGTGGACCATAATACAGGAAACAGTGGTAGATTGGATGGTAAATAAACATTCCGGTGGGCCCCATGAAGTTTTTAATGGTGGGGATTCAATTACTACTATTTCCTGTGTTATGGTCCACCTAAGATTTGGATCTGCTTCATTTTTGGGATCGTGCCCTAAAATGAGCTTTCAAAATGGATGCACGGTGTGGATGTAAGGCACATACATTACAGTGGGCCAGGTATCCACCCAAACTGCCCCTAAAATTTTGAAGTTGCTTGGCCCGTTGACAACCCTCCCTGGATTTATTTCTCATAATGGAGAGTTGGAGAAATCGCCAAATAAAGGGGAAAAAAGATGCACATGAGAAGAGCTGTGATCTGGATCTGGATCTTAATTAGCGTATTATGATCTTACGTTGATCAGGTGGGCCCTAGAACAGCGGGTTTGGATATTTAAATTGCTGTCCACACGCAGAACTACAGTGTTTGGTTTAGACAGGGAAGATGACTGTCATCAATGGCAGATTTTGATTGGGAATGTTTTTCTTCGTTCCATTTGTTATGGACGGTCCAGATGGGCCTAGAGAGGATCGTGTGATACACTTTGGACAGTCTGGATTAATCCAGATCAAGGTCTCGAAGAAGAAGATTCAGAGAGGATCTTGGCATGGTTTTTCCATTGGAGCGGGTTTTCACCGAAACCGGCGTTGAAACTGGATGTTTAGGAGTCATGTGGGGTCCACCATGATGTTCGTGAGAAATCCACACCGTTCATCAGTTTAATCAGGTCATGTTAGGTCATGGACTTCAAAATGAGGCAGATCTACAGCTCAGGTGGGCCGCATGACAGGAAGCAGTATAGGGAAGTGTCTACCGTTGAAACCTTTCTGGGGTCCGTACTTGATGAAAGTACCCACGCCAGCTATCACATTAGGAGGATATCACATTTTTCTTCTCGTTTCTTATCCACTTGCATCCGAAGATCGTAGTCACCGTCTGTATCCTACTCAGCCGTCCTTTTTATAGAGGGGCCCACCGACCGTCTGAGTAGTAATTAGTTAATTACTCATGTTTAAACTCTGGGAGAATTTATCAGAACCTGATTGGGCCATGATGTATGTGTTTTATCCAATCAGGTCATGATGTATGTGTTTTATCCATGCCGTCCATCTGTTTTGTCAGATCATTTAAGGCTATGAGCCCAAAAATGAAGCAGATCCAAATCTCAGGTGGACCACACCATAGTAAACGTGAGTATAACTTGGCTGCGACCCTGACAGTAGGGCCCACCTCGATGTATATCCTTAAATATCGGCTTGATACAAAACTTTTGTGGCCACGAAAAGGTTTTTAATGGTTAATAACCACTGTTTCCTGTGGTGTGGTCTACCTGAAATTTGTATCTTCTTCATTTTTGGGATCACGCTCTAAAATAAGCTGTAAAAACATATGGACGGCGTGGATATACAATGCATGCATCTAGGTGGGCCATACCGTCAGGGTCGCACCCACTTAGCAGGACGGGAATATACAATGCATGCATCGAGGTCGGCCATACGGGTCGCGGATTGGATACAAACAAGGTCAGTAGCTAAATCCCTACTGAAGCGACGTCACCAAGCTCCGTGGATCCCACCATGATGCATGTGTTGTATCCATGCTGTCCAACAATTTGTAGAGATCGTTTATGGCATTAGAAAGAGAATGAGATGTATCTAAATTTCAAGTGGACCACTACAGAAAACCGTGGGAGCAGTCACATCCACCGTTGAAACATTTATAGGCCCCTCGTGATGTATTTTTGAGATCCGACCTATTCATAAGTTGACACGGAGATGGACGAAGTGAAAATAAAAATATCAGCTTGATTGGAAACTACTGTGGCCCCTAAGAAGTTTTGAACGGTGGATGTCACTATCCCCACTATTTTCTATGGTGGGGTCCACTTGAACTTTAAATCTATCTCATTCTCTTTGTAATGCCATAAAACGATCTCTACAAATGGTTGGATGGTATGGATACAACACATGTATCATGGTGGGGTCACAGAGCTTGGTGACGTCACTTCAGTAGCGATTTGGCTACTGACCTTGTCAGTATTCAATCCGCGCCGGGCCGGTCGGAACCGCGTAGTTTGTTCCGGGTTCGCAGCCAAGTCGCACTCAGTAAATGGTGGTGATCGAACGGCCACCATTGGAAACTTCTTAGGGGGCCACAAAAGCTTTGGATCAAGCTGATATTTATGTTTTCCCTTCATACAGGGTCTGTGTGACCTAATCAACAGGTTGGATGGCAAATAAACATGTGACAGTGGGCCTTAGGAAGTTTTCAATGGTGGGAATTCAATCACCACTATGGTGGACCCCATTGGATGAATTAGGGCTTCGAATGGCAGGAAGATCCTTTCTCTTCTCAAGTATCTATTTCTGGTCATTAATGGGTGGTTGGACTGATCCCATTGGTGAGATTTTAACGGCTGTGAGTGATCCTCCATTCCCCGGCACGTGTGCCATTGCTGCCCTTAAATGGTATGAGAGAAATACTATAGGAAAGAACCATCTAACGATGGATGGATTGGATCACGCAGGTGTCCCACATAAGTCCTCGGTCAAGGCATCAACGTAGTGAGGTCCCCGTGATGGACGGCTTGGATTGGTTTCTAATCTGTGGTACTAGCACGTGGCAGCCTAGCAAATATGAATGACAGACTTGACAGTGGAGTCTTATCTAAGGGGAAGGAATGGATCCATGGTGTGTAACTGGCCGAAAGCCACGTCATCAAGTCCCATCGATATCATACGTTGATGTGATGGTGGGCCTACCATATTCCACATCTAGGAAATTGGAGAAGATGGGCCCCACATCATAAATGCGTGATGTTGATTTTCTGGTGATGTGGGATCGATGTAAATCGATCACTGGTGGGTGTTTCACAACGTGTCATGCATATAATAAGGTATCAGGTCCAACCGGCTGGACCATAACTTGCAGTCCAACCAGCAAATAACTTTTAACCTATCGTTTGAGTGCGAAATCCAACTCTTCCAATAGGTTGGCTCCACTGTAAATATCATCTTCTGCAAAAATCAGCAGTATCCACTCATCAGGTAGGCCACACCAAAGAAAGTAATGTCTAGCCATTGATAAATAACAAAATACAAGTATGGTTAGCTTGATGAATCCCAAAGATCATGCAGATATAAAACTCAAGTGGACCACACAACAATGATGATGTGCACTATTAAAACCTTTCTGAGGCCCACCTTGATGTTTATATGCCATCCAACCTGTTCATGTGGTGTCCCACCAGGATGAAGAGAACACAAATAACAGCCCGGTTGATTGTTTCTTGTGTATTTGGGATGGCATCCCATTTCTGTGGTGTGTCCACACGAATTTCGAATTGGCCTGATTTTTAAGCTCACTTTCTTACAAAGCTAGTGCAACTGATGGACGGTGTAGATGTCACACGGATATTAAGGTGAGTCAGCACGGGCGCCGTACAATTTTTTATTTTTTAAAGGAAATCCGTGTCTACACTTGCTACGGTGCACATTTACACGTGGGTATCATTTTAGGGTTCAAGACAAAAAATGAGGCAGTTATAAGGAGTGGACCTGTAGCGGGATTAAATAACTAGAGTTGAAAACTTTTTTGAAGCCATGGAGTTTTGGATCAAGCTGATATTTGTGTTTTGCTTTCATCCAAGTTCAGGTGACCTTATGGACCTATTAGATGGCAAATAAACATAACAGTGGGCCTCATGAAGGATTTAATGGTAGGAGACATTATCCTTAGTGTGGTTTACTTGAATCTTAGATCTGTTTCGTTTTGTACTTGTATTCTTAAATAATTTGAAAAAAAAAATAGATAGACGGTATAGATAAACCTATAAATCATGGTGTGCCCCTCTAAGCCTTAACATGTTTCGAACTCGAGACAGGAGAAAGTAATACCTAATCTGTGCCTGATTTGGGTAAGGTCATGAGATAATGAGATTTGACTGGGTATGTACTGCTGACAGAAATGATTATATCGAGTCACACAAAGCATGTTTTAAAGTACTTTGGTTACAGATGGGTTGGATTGGACTAATGATAGCCCGCCTTATCAAAGAATGCGTTTCCTCGGCTTTACGACTTTTGATTTTGTTACCATGTGCTTAGTAAAAAAGTGTTATGCGCAAGTTACACGCATGGGACAAAAAATGAAAAGGATAAAATTGACGTGTACAATAATACATATGGGACCCATGGTAGAAAGCTCTAAGTCATCATGTCTTCGTTCGGAGAATCTTTATTATTTTACTGCAGGTCCCACGCGTGTAAAATTCAATAGAACTGGATGTAATCAGTGCGTATTCCTAAGGGAGGAAAACCTATCCCATCAGCTACCTACTGAGATAGAAGTCAAGTTGATGAGTAGCATACCAACCATATTCAGTGCCATGAAATTTGGAGATGGCCCCACACATCCTAAATGTAGGATGCTGCTTTGATGGAAGCGGATTGGCTGGTGTACCACACACTACCAACCTAGCTGGTGTGGGTATGTGTCATGCGAAGACGAGTGGTGACGTTCCTCGAGCTCGAGTTATATGAACAGTTCAAATGAGATCAAAGTTACATGGGCCCATTATGATGTATTTATTATATCCAGACAATTCATCCATTTGGATAGATCATTTTAGATTTTTATCGATAGATCATTTTAGATTTTTATCCAAAAATAAGTCATATCAAAAGCTCAAGTGGACCACACCACAATAGTCGTGGGACAGTGATTCTCACCATTAAAACATTGATAGGTCCGTCTGTAACATTTATTTTCCATCCAATCTGTTCATGAGGTCACACAGCCCTGGATGAGGAGCAAAAATAAATATCATATTTGATGGTGATGTGAGAATTCTTGTAAATCCATCTCTTGTTGTAGTGTTTCAAAATATGCCACACTTCTCCCTTGATTTCAAATGATTTGGAAATAACTATGGTTGGATACATCACAGACAGATGATCAAAGGCATGTAAAATGGATGGTGTTACGTTTCGAAATTCGAGTACAGAGTGTGCACTCGCAGACCCGAGTTTCGAGTTGTAACTCATACACAAAGTGTAAAGTATACTAACTTCATTCCATTATACGATTTTTAAGATGCAAAAGTTATATTTATTTTTACATTTCGATTAGGTCCATTCACATAAATGATTTGAGCACTAACATTCATCCATTCTCATCATACATAAATATTTAATTAGTATAAATTAGACATCATTTATAAGTTAATACAACTTACCAATAAATACTTGTTATAGACCTATAATAATTCAATTAAATAAAACCAATCAAATACTTTAAAAAAATTCTACAATTAATACCATAATTTATTATATATGAATCAGATCATTATAACAAAGGAAATTCTAATTAATTAATTATGAACGGTCCAAATGCGATCAATTCCTCTCTTGACAAGTACGGCTATGTCTCAAGTGTATCATATACCGGTTTAATCACAACTTCTTATTCATGTGCTAACTCATCAGCTAATTGCTTATCTGTATGGTTTTTTCATTAATAAAAAGGTAACCTGACTAGGCTTAGTGAAATAATCCAGTATGATTCATGTTTATTGAAATTAAAATATAATAAAAACATAGTATGTACAATGATATGGATGTAATGATGTATGAATGCATCAGATGAGATGATCGTCCATCTGCTTAGGTTGGAGATCGTCAACCCGCATCCACTCGTTGGGTAGGCTTCCACCTTTCGATAAGTTTAAGCATACCCCGCATCTAGTAACATTCTACCAGGATCGACATTTCTTTAAGGGAGGACTTCTAGGATCAACAATGTATTATGCAAATATAATGAATTATAGATGATGTATTAATATATCATTTCATATATGTCATAGATACTTGTTTTGATAAGTGAATTCAATGTACAATTATTTTAATTCATGTAATTTGGTACATATTAGCATATAATTTATCATATCATACAATATTAAAATAAAACACTCAAATCAGTACATCAATCAATCAAATTATCACAAATAATTTATTTTAAATCCAATGAATCATGAAATACGTTGAGTTATTCATCTGAATCTAGTAGTGTACAATCCACAAGGTAATTAGATTGGTTTGAATTTAAAGATCCTATCAATGATATTATTATTTATCTAGTTATATTACACGGTAAGACCCACCTTTAATTAACATCTTAGGTGGCCAAACCCTAAATGATCAAATGATTAAAATTTCAATTATCAAAATTAAAATTTATTTTCTTTTCTTTTTAAGATTCTGAAATTAAATGGAAAATGTTTGATAGGGGTGGCCCACAAGATTATTGGATCATCCAGATTCTTAATGTTTTGGCATATTTTTTTCTCTACACGTTGGATAAATGGTGTGGATCGACCTTCTATGCTAAATGATACCAATACTTGGGCAGAAATCTAAGCTTTCTTTATTAAACACTTTCAGATTTGATCAATGTGACTCATCCAATGGTCATATTGATCTGAAAGTTAAGGCCCTTATATATTTTAGTATTAGAGATTGTATGATCTGTACAAATCTAATCTGATTCGGCCAGTTGTACATCAATCAATCTCTGCGACAAGAAACTTCGCATAGAATTTTAGACTTCCATCATTTTTACATCAAATATATTCATAGATTAATGTAATGAACGCATAGCCGATCCACACCGTTCATTACATAAATCGACTAAAAAATATATTAAATATGCAAAAAAGTAATGAGAGAATAGACAATAACTCGGTGCCTTTTTGTTAGTAGAATTCTTTTTTATGACACACTCTTTAAAAAGAAAGGTGCAGGGAAGGTTAAAGTATATATAAGGTCGACGGATTAACGATATAAATAAGATAGAAGATAGGATATGAGATAAGATAGAAATAAGATAAAGATAAAATAAGATAAGATTAAAAATATATATATTTATTATTATTATTATTAAATTTGAATATTTCATGGACATCAAGATGGGATTGAGTAAAAATGGTCTTAATTTCATTTTACAAGCCATGATTTTACGGCTATGATCACCTGATCAGGGTCATATTTGGGCCATGTGCAATTCATGGTAAAACCTTTCTATCAGATGGCCCACCATCATCATAGGTGGCCCACTTCATCTAAGTAGTTGTTTGGCATTTATTAAAGTTCAGGCCCACATCTTCATACAGTTGTTAAAAGATGATTTTGTTACATTTGAACAAGGAGAATTTGCCAAGTCTAATCTATTGGGCTAAAAGCTACTGTCCATCTAGCTGATAGCTTTCAACATTTTGTATGTGCATGACATCCAACCAGTCCAATTAGTTGGCCCCACCATGAGAATCACCCTGTGCAAAAATCTGCCACGTCCAATCAATGAGTGACCTCACTTGTAATTTGCTATCTACACAGGGATGCAAATTGCCTACTGATCACCCCATCTAGACAGTGCTCCGTGGGTCTCATGATAATGTATGTATTTTATCCACGCCATTCATATATTTTGGATCATTATTTTATGGTGTGAGCCCAAAAAAAAGGCAGATCTAAATCTCAAGTGGACCACACTACCTGAAAACAGTGGTGATTGAACACCTTCCTAAAACCGACTGTAATGTTTATTTTCCATCCAACCTGTTGATTAGGTAACATAAATCTTGAAGGGAAAAACACAAATATCAGTTTGATCCAAAACTTTTGTGGCCCAAAAAGTTTTTAATGATGAGCGTTCAGTCACCACTATTTCATGTGGTGTGGTCCACCTAAGATTTGGCTCTTCTCATTTTGGGGATTCTGTTCTAAAATGAATTGGCAAAATGGATGGACAGCGTGGATAAAACACAAACATCATTGTGTGGCCCATGGAGCACCATCCAGCAGCCAATGTGTCATAATGGTACTCCATTTCTATCATGGATATACATGGTTTTTATGGTGTGTCCCACCTGTTGAGTGGATTAGAATGATTTTTACGCTTGGTAATCCTCATGGTAGGGCCAACTTATTAGAAGGGTTGGATTTGACATTCACTTAGGGCCTGTTTGGCTAGGTAGATCGCACGGTATTAGGAGGGATGGGATCGACAATATCCTGGGATAGGCATGACGAGCCAAACAGATCCGGTGAACTTGTCCTGGGATATGAGCAATCCCATGGATCTTAAGACAATCCACTGACATCACCATCATTACCTTAAAATTGATCCTATGCCTTGGTTGGATGGATTGGAAGGTAAAATCCCGGGATATGCACGGCATGCCAAACAGACCCATGAACTTGTCCCGGGATATAAGCAATCCCATGGATTTTAAGAAAATCCACTAACACCATCATCGTTACCTTAAAATTGATCCCATCCCTCCTAATACCATGGGATCTGCCCGGCCAAACAGGCCCTGGCTGGACCGATCCCACAGTATTAGGAGGGATGGGATCGCGATATCCCAAGATATGCATAATGAGCCAAATAGACCCAGTGAACTTATCCCGGGATATAAACAATCCCATGGATCTTAAAACAATTCACTAACATCACAATCATTACCTTAAAATTGACCCCGTCCCTTTGTTGGGTGGATTGGTAGGTAAAATCCCGGGATATGCTGGGTGTGCCAAATAGACCCAGTGAACTTTGTGATATAGCAATCCCATGGATTTTAAACCAATACAATGACACCACCATCATTACCTTAAAATACATCCCATCCCTCCTAATCCTATGGGATTCGCCCACCCAAACAGGCCCTTAACAAGTTATCCGCTGGGTAGATCATACCTTGACATATTTTTGCACATGATAATTCTCATGATGGCCCAAACCTTTGAACGGGTTGGATAACACATGCGAAAGGTTGAAATTACCCACTAGTTGGACTGTAAGTTACAGTCCAACCGGTTGGACCTGAGACGCTGTTTAATAAGAATAGTACAAATGTCAACGCACGTGGTTATACGGAGAGAGTGGTTTACATTACATGGGAGAGAGAAATCCCATGTGACTTTAAGAGGGAAGAGTATTTGATACTCTGGCAAGATGTGGTAGTTGATACTTGGTCAAATCGCAAACGTGTCAAACCATCCAAAGTCCACTACGTACTTTATATATATATAATTTATTTAACAATCCTAACCTTTAAATGGTAAAGATTCGTTTATAGATTTGGGACCATCATGCATTGAATAACTTCATATTTTAACTGTCCATTTAATGTACACCAATCAGTTAGGAAATCAAATCAATGAAATTTGGACCAGCAATTTATTTAAATTGGCAGCGGATTAGGTGAGAGGGTCCAGCCCTGACCATGGCCCCACCTTGATGTATGGGTAGTATATCTACTCCATTCATCCGTTTTTTCAGCTCATTTTAGGACATGAGCCCAAAATTGGAGCATATACACATCTAAGGTGTACCATACTACAGGAAACAAAGGTGATTGAACGTCCTCCGTTAAAAACTTCCTAGGGTTCGTTGTAATGTTTATTTGCCATCTAACCTGTTAATAAGTTAACAATGATCTAGATGAAGGAGAAAAAATAAATATCAATATGAATTCAAAACTTTTGTGGTCCATAAGAAGCATTTCAATGGTCAATCACGGCTGTTTTATGTAGTGTGGTTTACCTGTGATTTTAATCTTCTTCATTTTTTATCTCATGTTCTGAAATGATCCTGAAAAACAGACTAATGGCATGAATATACTACATATGCATCAAGATGGGCCCCACAGTCAGGGCCTCACCTAATCCGCACCCATTTAAATTAGGTGTCCCTAGATTTAGTACATCCAGTGGTGCGTACGAATAAAATTACAGGTGGTATTAACACAAAGATGAAATCTAGCAATGGCTCTTAAATGGTTAAGATAGTATGATCAAAGAAATATTTGATTGACGATCAATCTACCCATGGGTCCACAGGATGAATGGTTTACATTCATCATACAGATATGCCACGTGTAGGCACATAACCCGGAGGCACCCAAAATGCTGTTCTACCCTACGGACGCTGATTCCCTGCAAAAGCCTTTCCTAGGAAGTTCCTGCACGGGAAACCTATGTGAGGCCCACCTTGACGTTTCTGAGAAATTCACCCCGTTTCCATTTTGTGAGCTAATTTTAAGAGTTGAGACCAAAATTAAGCAAAATCCAAGACTCAAGTGAGCTGTGGTAAAGGAAAAGGTGGGTAGGGAAATTCCTACCGTTGAAACCTGCCTAACGTCGTTCCTACTAAGATGAACTAAAAACGCTGGCCCCGCGAATATAACAACCGTGGAAGCTCTATTCTCACGTTTTCGGCCTACCTGTGATTCTGCTTATTTTTGGCTAAATATCCTAAAATCATATCACAAAATGAATGTACGGGGTGGATTTATTAAAAACATCACGGTGGGCCCTACCTAGGTTCCCTCCGAAGGATTTTTTTTGGAGAGGCTTTGGCGGGATTAGAGGTGTTCAGCCAATAGCTTAGGCCAGTATAAGCCGAGTTTAAGCCAAGATTGAGCTAAGTTGTCTGTGCAGTATTTTCATAAACACATGAGCTGAACTTTCAAATTCTTACTGTATGTAAAATACCAGCAGCAATTTTATAGGTATTTCATTATACACCTTGTAGGCAACATCAAAATCAAGGAAAAATGGTATTTGTTTGATGAAACATACTTTTCTTTCCATCAACCGTCACTTTGTTGTGTCAACAATATCAATATCAAAGTAACTGAGTCATCAAATTGGTTCGATCTAAGTTCGATTCAAGTTGGGTTCGATCCGAGTCGAGTCGAGTTGAGTTAAGCTCGGCAAGCTCAAACTCAGTTCAAAATTTTCTAGAGCTCAAAAAATCAGCTCGAACTCAATTTCAAACCGAGGGGAATCAGGCCTTTTCGAGTCAAGTCAAGCGAGCTAACGGAGCTAACTCGGCTCGTGTACAGGCAGGATATCTGCGTCCCTTCCCAATGCAGCTAATCAGCGCACTGTTTTGAGCTCTTCAGTAATTTTTGCAGGGACTCACAAGGCTCGAGTCTCCGCTCATGGCTTTAAGTACCCATATGGGCATATCCCGTATATAAACATCTCAGTGGACTCAAGGATGTTTCATCGGTGGATATCTTCTTTTACTCACTTTTTCCTTATCATGTGACCTATTTGAGTTTTAGATAAATTTATGTGTTTTAAGTGTATCTAAGTAGAACGGTCGCCCGAACAGTTTGGATGACATATAAACATGACAGTAGACCTAGGGAGGTTTCAACGTTGTGCATTTCTCTACCCACTTTTTCCTGTCGTGTGCCCCACTTGAGTTTTCAATCTGCCTAATTTTTTTTGTACCATAACTTAAAATGACCTGGAAAGATAGATGGACAAGGTGGATATCTTACAAACATCACGGTGGGCAGAGCCTAGCTTCCCAGCTTTCGCAGGCGATCATGCGTGCAGTGAGCGGTAATGTGGGTCACGTGGTGGTCCCAAAAGAAACTTTCCATGTGACATTCCTGATTTGGGCCACCTGTATAATATCACTGTGATCTAGACCGTTCATTTAGGGGGCCCTACCGTCAATATACCAAACCTAAACAATAAGGGCCCGTTATGGGTGTTAATTAGAATATGAGAAAAACTCGGAGTCCAGCTATTTTGATAAAGAATGGTGTCACTTCCCTCGTGGAGCCACATGGAGGGAGGGAACATTTGTAAGATCCAAACCGTCCATCAGGTGCAGTCTGATTTTAAGTTGGGAATCAAAAACTCATGTTGATCCAAAATTCAGTTTGGCCACGCTATATGGAACAGTTCGGATGGCAATGCCTACCATTAGATGTGTGTGGGGCCATTGTTCTTTTTATATACGCTACCCACCTTGGATGTGGGCCATCCATCATATCAGGCACTGGATGATCTAAGATTCATTCATCAAGATGCAGAAAATAGGGAAAGTTTGAGGAGCTATCCAAACACAAGTAATTGAAAATTTAGTTACATGAGCACGATTTTTAGAAATACCCAGGATGGGGACCGCTAATGTACGGTTCAGTCACATCAAGTTGGTGTATGCAATCACGTGTTTCATAAGTTTAAAATGGGTGTATATCATTTAATATCCTTTAATCATATGGATAGTTGTCATACATCTCCTCTCTAGGGCTATAACCTAATTTTATTTATTTATTTTCCTTTTAGGACCAGTAGATGACAACTCAATAATGGCTAGGTTCGCACAAATTTGGACGGGAGAGGCCCTGATTGGAAAAAAAATGGCCTGTAGTATTAAAGTAAGGTCTTTCCTCGGTTCATGGTTACAATCTTATGTGTGACATTCTAAGGAATCAAACAATGTTTAAGGTGAAGTTCAAGGACTGTTTAAGGAGAAGTTCAAGGCGGGCCATTTAACTAGAAACCAATAAGACTTAGGAGACTTTTGCTCATGGACTGAGTTTATGGAGTGCTTTAAAAGCTAAGGCAACAAACCACTCATGATTGTTGAAGGTTCTCGCAGTCAACTAGTTCATGGTCAAATACACATGCCATGTCGTATGTTTAACACGATAATGATGAGTTTAGCGATGAGGAGGTGAACGAGATCATCCTCCAGTAAGAAGGGCAATTAGCCACTGTTCTTAACTAGCTTACAAAGGTAGGAGAAGTTCTTTAGTTACATAGAGATCCTTAATGAAAAAGTGGGTTCTACAATTTAGGTAGTTTTAAGCTGTGTTGATGTATGTCCCATGTATAATTTTTTAGTTTTACAGGTTCACCACGGTGCGTGGATAACCCCTCCTTGATGTAAAGCAGGTCGTCAATGCATTCGTAGTATAATTGGACTAAAAGAAGCCTGAATAGAATCGGACTACAAGAAGCCTGAATAGAAGTGGAAATAGTCCGTCAAATCTAGGTCCACTCCCATGTAGGGCATGACGTAACTTGGCCTCAAGTTTGTTCGTCTAAGAAATTCACTCTAAGTAGGGAGAATTTGTCATTTAAAGTCTAGACCGTAAAACAAGTGTAATTTTGATCTGGGTCATGGAATGCATGACCTATCAATCTTTATTGTAGCAAGTCCTCCGAGATGAACCGACTCATAGTGGGTCACATCAGTCCATTTCACGAAAAAATGATTCCCTTTTATGTTCAAAATTGGGACTTTAGAAAAAGCTTTACTATTATTAGTGATATCTAATTTTGACTTATCTCCTTACTTTTAGAGCTTTAGTATATGCAGTCTTTTTAGGAATTGCTTGCAACTATGCTAGTAATCATCCAGCATGATTAATTTAGGACTTTTTATTTTTGATAAAATTTATTTTTTCGGATAATTCTAATTTAATCAAAGTAAGACTTCTAATTAGGGTTTTGCTAAGTAATGTAATTGAAAAGTTTGTGTATTATTGAATAATAAAATTTAGAATTTTCATTTTTATCCTCGGAATTCAAAGTTTTACCTACTTGAGGAAGATGATGATCTTCTCCTCGCACCATTCCCTATGTCAATCATCAAGGCATATATGCATGTCAATCTAAATGTTTTAAAATGTGGGCCCCATCTGATCTGATCCCAAACTGCTGACTATTTTCCTTTTTAATGATGTATCTGATGGACAACATTTGGGCGGTTAGGTTTCAAGCGAGTTGATTTTCAATATGCGATTTGTCGACGAAGGGGCCCATAATTTACATGGTGTATTGACATGTGTAAAAAGTAGAGGTGGGCATATCTAACCTGATTCAACCCGATCCGACACGTTCCGAACAGAACCGATGGCCTAGATCGGGCCTGATCAAGTTTGTCCATCCAGATCTGATCGTTTTATGGGTCGGGTTCGGATAGACCACTATCTGGACAGATCCGATCTGAAAACCCGAACTGAAATGATCCGGACCGATCCGACCCGACTCGAAGCGAGTAGTCGGGTAGTATAAATACTATTTTTACCCTAAACCCTAACCCACACAAATCATTTTTACCCCTCTCTCTTTTCTTACCCTACCCTTTCCCGCCCGAACGAATGAGCACTGCCCTGCCTGCCCGATCTTTTTCCTCTCCTTTTCTTGCTGTGACTCTTAGTTGCGTCGTGGTTTTGTCGATATCTCGCACCAATTCCTCCCAAAACTCCTTCAGCAAGTGTCGTCATCTAGGACATTAAATATCCTTCTCCATCCTCGCATCGACGAAGATTTGCTAAAAAGAGCTTTGGTAAGGACGTTTTATCTCTCTAATTAAATACGGCCGAAGCGGCACCGTCCCCCAAATCTAGCAGGAGAAATGATCAGATGTAGTACATGTACCATAAGATATGATAAAGCCATTTTTTTCCGCCGATATGTCTTATAGACCGACTATCCTATCCGTAGAAAAGGTGGGCCACATTATCATCATTGGTCCATCGTAAGGTAATCTGATAAAAACTTACGGTGGGACACATTATTACTGCAGACCATTGATATCATTGCATGTGTTGATGTGGCGTACCCAATACATATACAGTTCTGATTTTCACATGAGAAAATCATCGTATTATTTCTCATTTTTTGTACGGATTTGATATTTATATTAGTAATCCGCTGACGACGAAAAGATGGGATGTATCTTAGGTTACAATACAACGACTGTATCTTTATCATTTCTCAATTTAGATTCTAGCATGTCTTCAGAAATACCGCCCACAGGTTTCCTCTTCAAAAGCGGTTTTTAGCCTAGACCTACATGCTCCTCGGGAGCACCAAAACCTAAATACCTAATGTATGGACAGATAAATCCATTGATTGGGTGGTTGTGATTATCCCAACAAATCAATATTCATCTGATGCCCTGTATGCTGTGTGGGCCACACGCGGAACCCGAGAGATAACAAGGAGAGTTATTACATCTAGACCAATCCGTACCGTGCCAATCCGATCCGTACCGTTTTTCCCGACCAAGTCGGACTCGGATCGGATCAGGCTATGTACAGTTCGGAACGATTCGAGTCAGGTGGCCCAGACTTGGTCCTGGAACGGATCGAGTTCGGGTCAAGCGAATGAGATTTCGAATAGGATCGGGTTGGACCCAATCCGATCCGACTCGGTCCGATGCCCAACTCTAGTAAAAAGTGTTCAATAACACAATTGACATCTAGGTTCTTTCTGATGTGGATGTGTGGCCCACCCCACAAGCTTTTCTTTCCAATTTTGCTCCAGGTGAGCTTTATGATATAGCCCCTTAATTTTGTTCCAGGTTCAAATATTCTAATAAAGTGACACTAGTGAAAATAAAAATATTGTATACATAAATTAATATAGAATGTTGCAATTAAGCTTCTTCTTTTTTTTTTTTTAATGAAAACAGTAGTCACATATCTCTATTTTATATAACAAGTAGTTGAGGCAAACATAGCTAGCAATTAGTTCTTGAGATGAAGAAAACTTTGCTTTATTTGAGGATGTGGGAAGTACTTTCTGCCAAAGTAAAGAGAATTTATGTAATTTACTGTAGTCCCTCCCAACATGCATATCCCAACCTGCTATCAAGATGTCCGTGCTTAAAAGCTAAGAGAATCATCTAGTCCTCACTTAATATTATATGTTATCCAAGTTAGTATAAACCTTAGGGTGGGGGATGTGGATTGTGTCTAAAAGGGTGCTCGATGCACTCCATCCAGTACCAACAAAAAAGTCTCATACGCCAACATTATACGTGGAGCCGAATGTGGATAGCCTAATGTAGACATCTCATCTAAAATGAGGACAAGTGTAACATCCCGGATTTTTGCCAACCTGGAATTAGACGTCCTTAGGCAATGGGTCAATCCTAACACCTTATTAACTTGTCAGAACTCAATCCCACAGTCTAAAATCACTTTTTAACCATTTTCCTTCACAAATCTCACCTTTCACTACCTTATCCTTCAAAAGTAACTAAGTGTTAAACTAGATTAACTACGAAATCCGTTTGATCCACTTTAAATACGATCTGCAAGACCCAAAACTTGTAGAATCATTGACGCTAGGTTACCTTAAAATCTAGGATCAATCTCATTACCCGGCTACTCTCGGGAGCATCATGAAACTCCATATTAGATCTGGACCGCACAGCGAAAGTCCGAATAATACGAAGTTATAGAATTAAGACCGTCTTGCTGGGCTTGACAACCATTTCAGAAATCAAATTCAGATAGTGTCCCAGTGCTATTCGCTTAAGCCCGGAGCGAGGAGTTTGAGAAAACCTGGTTTTCTTTAGAAATTAAATTCAATTTAAGTAATCTGAGACTTGTCGCTTGCGGGAAAAGTATGAGGATTCAGACCGTTAGAATCGGACCCAATTACACCCTCAGATCAGGGAAAATTTTCAACACAGGTCAGTGTATTTGTGGCCCTGATTGAGTTTCCGAGACCGTTGAACTGAAACTGGTCCGCCACGGGCGATCTGTAAATCTGATCGGATTGAAAACTTAACTCGACCTAGTTCCATAGTCAGTAAGCTTAAGTCCGACCTTTGGCTTAAGGGAGGGCTCCAGAAGTGCTTCGTTGGATCGGAATGGACCCACTTTGTATATAACCTAAGTATACCTTGACCCAGGGTCTATTTTGGTTATGTTTTAGCCTATATAAGGACCTTAAACCCTCTCTCATTCAGCCCATACGAATTTGAGAAAACCCTAGGAGAGAGAAGAGAGAAAAGAGAGATAAGGTGTGAAAGAAGTGGGAGAATCTCCCTGATACTCTACCCTGCCACTATACGAGCTTAACTATCTCATTCTAATCGTTTTTCCGGCGATTCCGGCTTCGTTCTTAGGTAAGAAACCCTAACCCTAATCTGTTCTAGGGTTTTAATTGATTCAATTAACGAAATAGCTAAGACTACTTGTGGTTTAGGCCGTTATACTGACGTGGAAGAAGGCTTAGCATTCCTACCAAATTTATTACGCTTCTACGACGTAAGGTGCGAACTTTAAACGTATAGGTTATGGTTTTCAAAACTTACAATGTCGGATAATGATAGATTCATGATCTGCATGCAATTGCACATGTACAAAGTGCTGTCCGTTTCGTTTTTCAGATATACGTTAACTATGTTGAATATACTGTATTCCTCGTATTTGTAAAAAATACTATATACGTATGAAATACGGATTTGTTCTTGCCATGATTAATTGTTGTCTATGTATGCTAGATACATGTGTATCAACTTCTGGGTGAACGGATTAGCCTAACACCTGCTATATTAACATACGTCATGTATGTTCTAGTTGTAGCCTAAGTGTTTGCAGAAATGTTCAAATGAATATGGAACTATGATTTATGCTTGTCATGACTATTGGTCGTGTATGCATGATCGTGGTTCATGTGGCAATCCTTTGTGAAAGGATTCGCTACGACTTGTGTTTTAACCAGTATATTATAGGTATGTTGGAATGTGTAGTCTAAGTGTTTGTGAAAATGCTTGTATAGGTATGTACTTAAGCTAGTAGTGCCTTGTGTAGATGTTGAGATAGGATTCTCAGCTACCTTAGTGATGTGTATGATTTCCTTCATGTAAGTTGTTTAGTTTAATCACTTACTGGTTTATGAAATGTATGTGTTTAGATTTCCTGTTTGCATTGTGTTTTATAACATGCTTGTTAATATGTTTGAATTACTTGTTTATTTAACTCTGCTCTAACTACTTCATATGTTTAAGTTGTATTCCATAAAAGCCGTGAAGGGTGATGGGGGAGTGGTGTAACGATTCCGTGCAACAGCCCTGACAGCCCTAAGCGGACAATATTGGATATTTGATTGTATGATTTGAAATCTTAATCCATTACTGCTTTAACTGTTCCGTAATTGAATGTTATTGGGGCTATTGTATAGTCCAGGCAATCGGTAACGGGATTGAATTCATGGCTGAGATTCATTCACAACGTGAGATATGTTCGACGAACTCGAGTCGTACTTCGATTGGCGATAGTGGTTGGCTACGCGAAGTGCTTCATGTTGTTCAACTTGCCGTGCGCTCGAGCTAGCCGAGCTCGTCAAGTAACCCGATCTGTCTAATGTATGTTCACCATGTTTGGACGTTATTGCTTGAACCTAAGGTACCGAACTTACCAGTGCAACCTCATTAACCTTGGTACCTCGATCTACTAAGACTCATGAGCCGGACATGGTGGTATGGGACACCATGGTCGAGCTGTCGGCCTACGCTGGGGCGATGTGCCTCCCCGTAGTGGCCAGTGAGCAACCCAAACTCGTGAGCCGAATACGGTGGTATGGGACACTGTATTCGAGCTGTCGGCCTACACTGCTTTGATAGGTAATGGGGGAGTGGTGTAACGATTCCGTGTAACGTACTCGACAAATTTCGACCTTGGCCGTGCCGGTGTAGTGACCTCGAGCATACTCTGAATCTGCGGAGAGGCGACGAGCCTTCCTGTAGTAAACAGAGTATAAGCTAGGCCTGTATTGATAAGGTGATGGGGAAGCGGTGCAACGAGTGCGTGTAATGTACACGACAAATTTTTTACACGACCTGTAACCGCATTATCGTATGAAATTATCTAGGATTGACGACCCTAGAATGGATCATTGTTTAGGAATGATATAAGGGAGGTACCTTAGTTTCCCAATACCGCTGTATGAAAAGGACTAATAACAACTCAGTAATCATACTCATCATCGCACTGCATGTGCCTAGAAGATGTGAAGCACTGAGGGATGAATGCATGCCACGGACGTAAAATAGTGTCGCATGAGGGAGTATGTTGGTGAGGGCATGCATCATGATTGCATTTTCATACTTGCATTAATAAGAGTATTTAGGAGTGTTTGACTTTACTGCTTTATCATTACTGCTTGACTGAATTGATAACATATTAACCTATGCTTTATTGTTCCAATGAGTTGATCACTCACTCCCACGTTACGTGATGGTGTTCCGGACACCCACCAAACTTTGTCTGATTGCAGATGGCGACGCTACTCCTGAGGTGGAGCCGGACTTTTGTGACGATGAGGATGTTTTCTCGTATATGTTGTTTTCTGTAGGCTTCATGTGAGCCGTGTCTTGATCGACGGGGTTACAGGGATGTTGGCTAGAGGACCTTACACATTTGGTATATTTTGAAATTATACTTGTAATTCATTAACCTGGTAACATTATCACACTCTGGAGACTCACCACAATTTATATATTTTATATATCTATCACAGTCTTCCGCTTGCAATCTCACTTGTCTCTGGAGTATAATATGTTGTTTTGGCTTAATCTCACTGATGTTTAATGCATTAATACAGACAACATTCAATCATCATTCATTATGTTGCATAAGTGATGCGTTGAAACTTGGGAGTTGAGTTTATGCTCGACTCCCGATTTTCAGGGCGTTACAACAAGTCAATCTTTAAGCTTCAACTTCAACTCAATAAATTATCTCATGTTAACTTAGAAATTATTAAAAATCTAAATGGGTCGAACTGAAAGCATACTTTGCACATCTAGGAGACAAACCAAAGGACGTTATCGGCTAATGCCAAATCCAGTAATGAGTCGGTCACGGCCGTACATCCAAACTCCATAGCCCTGGAACTTTATGTATATAGCAACCGATGTATGAAAAATGGATAAATGAACTCTTTCTACCCAATGATCACTTTCTGTACTACTTAGTCTTCTTGGATAATGTTGTGTTGAGGTGTGAAAGGTCACATTTTCAAATTTGAAGAAAGTATGGTTGTCCTTATCTACAAAGTGACCATGGTATTATTGAGAGCAAGTTCTGACTGGTCAAGATGATTTATGATTCATTAGAAATGTATTCAAATGATCTTCCTAACGAATTTAAGTTTCCTCCAATTCAAATTATGATGAGGAAAATCAAGCTCGTTTATTAAAACCACGCATTGCCGGTTGACCAAAGTCAAAAAAATTATGACAATACTTTAGGCTAGTCAAACAAGATCCGATTGAAGTGATTTCAGTTGCATTGAAAATCTTATCAGACACCATTTTCAATGAGCCTAAGATCATTAAAAATAGAACATTGGTCAAATTACAAACAACCGATTTCATATATTGAACGGTCGTACTTTCGATAAGCCAAACAGATTCCAATCGAAGTGATTCTAGTTTTGTTAGGAAAATTATTTGATTATCTTTCCAACAAGATTAAGATTACCGAAAACGAACAAAAAATGAAAGAAAATACACATATTTAAACAATTTATAGAAAAAATAAAAACTAATCATTATGTTTCTTATATATATAATATTATATATTATACATTATATCTTAGGGTTTAAACTACGGGCGCTCATAACACAACCCAATGAGTTGAAGTCATTGGCAGCAGAACGTGGCTGTTGATGCTTATATAAGGAACTTGAGGGAGGAAGAAAGGAAGAGATAAAGATGAATAAGGGAAGTGAGCCAAAGAGGAAGAAAATGTAAGAGAAAGAAGCAAAGAGCGAGAGAAAAAAAATAGAGAACAGAAAGAGATAGAAAAATACAGATAGGTTTAATGGTTAGAGTTTACCCAAATGTGTTGCCTAAGATACCTTAAATATTTCCAACACGGTGACATGTTGCTCGATATATGAGAAAAAACGACCATTAAAGAAGTTATTGAAGCTAAGAATTTGTTCGTTTCTATTTAATTTGCATTCCACTCCACACATTCTAAGTGCATCAACTATATCCACATTTTTTTATATTTCATTCTGTATTATTCTCACTCTTTCATTTTCTCTTACTTTATTTGCCTGCTCAGTATCTTAAATCCTCGAAGCAAGACTAGTTGACGTTTTATTTTATTCATTGCATTTTACTTTATTTGCCTACATGGGGTCATTTGACTCTGCGATGTAAGGCTAGATAGTTTTTTCCTATTTTCGCTTGCTCGGCCCTTATGTATTATGCAAAGCATGACCAAATATAAAAATGCCGAAACTCCGTTAAATCTAAAAAATTGTAAAATCTTGTGAAGTGGAGATTGCATATTGTGCGGGTGAGAAATGATGCTTAATTCATTCTGTTTCTATCACCGAGGCCCTTACTTAGAATATACGATCGCAGACCAACCGCGGGAGTCACTTGAGTTAGGGATTTGTGAGATTTTCGACCTCTAAGTGATTATATGGTTTCTAGTCAGTCGTAAATTTTAATTAGCTTCATTTAGCTGGTGACGTTCAAATTAAATGCATTTTTATGCCCGAGTCAATAAGAAACTTTCGATTCAATAGCAAATCAATACTACACCAAGGAAGTGAGGGTACCGCCACTTGGCATGGAGGAGGCGTTTACACTTACGTAAGCCTTTTATAAGAACTTTATGCAATGGGAAGCTAGGTGGGGCCCATCACGATGCTTGTGAAAAATCCACCTTATCAACTTTTTTGCCGTATCATGTTAGGACATGGGCTAAAAAATAAGATAGATCCAACTCTCAAGTGGGTTGCGTGACGAGAAACAACGAGGATTGAACGCCCATTGTCGAAGCATTCAAGGGTCATATAAGCATTAGATTATGCTAATATATTTATTTTTTCAGTTCATACTAATAAGATTGACCCTGGGAATGGTATGATGGCATACGGTAAACCTTAATGAGGTTTCAACATTAAGCATTTCCCTACCCCACTTTTTCCTGGTCTTGAGTTTTGGATCCTTTGGACATGAATTCGTATGGCCCAACGTGGGCAACCGCTAGTAAGCTGGTCTTAGAAGACTTTTCCTCCTTTCCTCTTTCATGTTTTCCCTCGGTAGTTTAAAATTAAATTTCATATTCAACTTTAAACTTAGATGGAATAAGAGTGAGATTTTGCTGGTAGAAAAGTGCTGGGCAGGTCCCTGGGCTTCGACCATTCCTGGATTTTGCTGGCAGAAAAGTGTTGGGCAGGTCCCTGGTTCTCAGTCCTTTTCAATGGAGAGTCAGCGGGCTTCTTCAAATCGGAGAGAGGCCTCCGATAGAGAGACCCTCTCTCTCCAAGTCTCTTTATCCTCGTCATGGATGTTCTCAGCCGGGGCATAAAAAATCTGTTTGCTTCCAACTTATGTCAACCCTTTAAATCCAGGTGAGGAGTCATGGTCATCTCCCACCTTCTATTCGCAGATGACACAACAATCTTCATCAACGGTACCTCCTCCTCTGTCAGAAACCTGATGGCTTTTCTGGAACAGTTCAATAGCGTCTCAGGTCTCAAGATAAACAAGGCTAAAAGCAGCATCATTGCGCCCACCAAAATGTCCTTGAGCAGGGTCCGGGCTACTGAAAGGATTACCGGTTTTTCAAAAACGCTATCTTCCCTCTGCTTTCTCGAGGTCCCTCTCTCCAAAGGGAAGAGCAGGATTTCCCTGTTTCAGCCCATGGTGGAGAAAATTCTGGCGCGCATCGCAGGGTGGAAGGCCCGCTTCCTCTACCAGGCTGCAAGATCTATTCTCATAAGGCATGTCCTGGCATGCATCCCAATCCATACTCTGGCGGCGGTCGAAGTCCCCAAGAGGATCCTCGCAACGCTCGAATCCGCCTACGCCGACTTCTTCTAGGGGTGGTCCGAAGGCAGAAAGAACCTCCATTGGATCAATTGGAGGAAAATTTCCTCCCCTTCCAAAGAGGGAGGGTTGGAATTCCATCTTTAAAGGAAATTACTACGGCCTTGAGACTAAGGAGGGCCTGGTCTGTCTTCTTCAGCCACGGTTCTAGCCTATAGGGACCCTTCATGCGATCCAAATATGGCATAAATGAGAGCCGAGTAGCCTCCAATCAGCAGCATTTAGATTTCCCTTTGTGGAAGAAGTTGGCGATCTTGCACGACACATTGCTAGTGAACTCTCGCCTGCTTCTGGGAAATGGCAACAGTAGTTTTTGGGATGACAACTGGACCGGGTTGGGGCCCCTTATAAACCAGATTCAAGGTATCATCCCCCCTCTCAACGTAGCCTAAAGATAAATCACTTTTTGGGGCCAGCGGGTCTTTCTTCTCCCCTGCCTCAGGTGCTTCCAGATTCTATGTGGCTTCACATAATTTTGGAAGGCCTGACCCTTAACCAGGAGCAAGACAATTTGGGCCAGGGAGAAGTCAAGTATCTTTTCCATAAAGTCAGCTAGGTCCCTCACTCGTATCCAGGGCCAGATCCAGCCGTGGGCCAAGTGGTTGTGGCCTCCCCAACTTCCTCCAAAAATTAGTATTTTTGTCTAGAAAATCATCAACAATGCCATTCCCGTCGACTTAAATGTGAAACACAAAGGGGTCCACATGGCATCATCTTGTGAGTGTTGTAGGCCGCCAAATCAAAGGGAGGAATCCCTTGACCACCTTTTTGTTGATGGGGAGTGCGCGTCGTTCATATGGCACCGCTTCTCCGCTCTGCTCGCAGTTGCTATCATTCCAAACCAATCCATCAGGGGTAAACTGTCTCAATGGTGGGCGTTGGCAAACAGCTCCTCTCCAATAGGCGTCATCAGAGGTCATATCCCTGCCCTGATCCTATGGGAGATTTGGAAGGCTAGAAACGCCCAGCGTTATGAAGGTGTCTCCTCCAGCGTTCACCAAACCATGCTCCTTATTCGATCGTGGCTCTCCATTCTCTTCAAAGAGTTTCCCCTCCCTCCTTGTAAGAACTAGGCTGATAGAGAAGTCGTCCTAGATCTCCAGCTCCCTGGTAGCCCCTCTCATCCCCGCTCCATATCTTCTATGAAATTGTCTAAGCCAGCCCAGGGGAGGGTGAAGCTCAATGTTGACGGGTCCTCAAGAGATAATCCAGGCCCAGCAGGTGGTGGAGGGGTCTGTCGGGGGGCCAAGGGTGAATTCCTCTTTGCTTTCTCCAAGGCGAATGGGCGAGAATCTAACTTTCTTGCCGAAGTCAAAGCTATCATTCACAGACTCCAGATGTGTTCAAGTAAAGGGCTTAACTCAGTTGATGTGGAAAGCGATTCGCGCTCGGTAGTGGAGATCCTAGTGAACCCGGGTGATGGCCCCTGGATCGTTCACTACTGGAAGAACCAATTCAGATTGCTTACCTCTTCCAACGATGTTTCTATCTTCCACTGTCCAAGAGAGGTAAACAATGTTGCCGACAGCCTTGCCCGTTGGGCTAGCTCAAATCAGCAATCTAGAATTTTTGAAGCCGCTTCGGACCTCCCTCTACACACCTGTGGGGAGTTGGTTCTAGATAGGACGGGCCTCGGCTCGGTGAGGATTTTGTAACTGTTTTCTGAGTTTTTCTCTCCTTTCGGTCTCGTCAGCGTGCCCAGGTTCCCTTCTTCTGTCTGGGGTGGGGCCGTTCTGCGCGGTCACTTCTGTTTTTGTGTAGCTTACAATAGGTGGTCCCAGTCCTTTTTGTTTGGGACCTCCTGAATGGTTGTACATAGTTTTGTTAAATGGAAAAAATGTTTAGGATCAAAACAAAGAAAAAGAAAAAAAGGAGTGAGATTTGATAACCTCAAATCTTATCCAAATTCTGCAATACTTTCTTATAAAATGAAAAAAAAAATTATCCTACAGAAAATGCTATTAAATGCTAGGCCATCGGACTTAGCCTTTAAGATGCCAAAATGCTGCTCAGATGTATGTGATATCGAGGAGACACCAAGAGCACCTCTATGATGGGTACCTTGTCGATGGTGGATAAGTCAAACAATATTAAATGCTAGGCCACCTCTCCTACCGAAGAAAGGAATTTAATAATTAAAGGTTTTAAATATTTCACTCTGAAATTTTAAAGGCAATCCTCGTCGATTAGGCCGGGATACAATAGCTTACGTCATTAAAAATAACAGATTTACCAAACCCTTCGGCAAAAGACTTTTCACCTTTTCATTTCACGTGCCCGAAGACTGAGTGGGAGCTGATTGTAACACCGAATTCAATGCGGTTGTGACCGTCGTGTCATCTTGATGTGTGTGTTGAATATCCACACGGTCCATCAGTTTTTTCAGCTCATTATGGAACCTGATCTTAAAATGAATCACATCCAAATCTCATATAGACAACACCACAGAAAATAATGGTGATTAACAATTAAAATCTTCTCATGGGCCATCAAAGTTTTGGATCAACTTAATATTTATTTATTTTATTTATTGGGATCTTTGCCACCTTATCAACAGGTTGAATGGCAAATAAACATTCTCAATGGGCTTGAGGAAGATTTTAACCGTGTGTATGCAATCATTACTGTTTCATGCTATGTGGTCCATCTGAGATTTGGATCCACCTCATTTTTCAGTCCATTATCTGAGATGAGATGGACAAACAGATAGACAGTGTGGATATACAGTAAATATATCAAGGTGAGCCCCACGGTGACGGCGGATGTCATTGTTCCCCGACCTGACCTAGTCCGGCTGCACCACATTTTTCAAGAGTGGGCTCACATTTTGGTGTGGTTGGTAACCGCATGTCCCGTAAGATTGAATTATCGGACAGTGATAAGATCTGTCACCCCCTAAATTCCCTGCCCACCATTTATGGCGGGTAACGAAGCAGAAGTATCATATCATGCTTGAGCTTATGATAATATCTATAGCATGGCCCATTTTTGGTAATCCAAGCCGTTGTTATGATGGGATCTGCTATGGAGGAGACTACAAGAATATCTTAGAGTGGGAAACACAAACCCTTCAATTAGTGGCCATGAAAATATCTGGTTAAGAAAGAAAGTGTATTAATGGTCTATATTTATCCAATTAAACAGGAAAGGAGTTTAAATTTCATTCTATAATTTTAAGTTGGAAAAATACTCGCCTTGGAAGAAATCATATTAACGGTTTGGATCTATGAAACATAGACCCCACTTGGACAACTTAGAACCTGGCGCCACCTTTAGATATACACCCTCTGACTATTGTGTTGTTAGGAACAGTTATAAAGTCAAAACCCGGGACGTCGAGCGTCATGTCATGGGCAAACGCCGCAGAAACCTGGCAATTTCAGGATCATGCATGCACATCATTTTTCACGTGATAAATGAGCTTTTGCAAATTGATGACCAGCTGACATTTTGTTTGATGTTTTGACAGCAGCGATTCATGCATTTTTGGTCCATGGACCATCAACCATAGGGTTCGCTCTTTGAATAATTCTATCTTACCATGTGGCTTGTTAAGAACATCCGAGCCGTTGAAAAGTGGGACATCATGAAAATTAGACCGATGATCTCATCAGGTGTGGGTCGAGTCATTGAAATCAACGGACGGCTGAGATCCGACGTACCATCTGGTAAGTGGGCTGCATGTGATCTGCATGATGGGGGCCACCATTTTCACGCATTGGATGTCCTGCGTTTGCCATAACATGCGCGGGAAAGTTGGTGTAGATCCATTGAACCCAAAGACTAAAAAAGCAGATCCAAATGGGATCGGCTTCACCGAGGTGGGTGGATCCTTCGTTGTGGGCCCAGCCGATGTATTTTTCTTACATTCATTGCTGTCCAACTGTTTTGACTGTTCATTTTAGCGCATAATCCAAAAAAATGAAATGGATCCAAGTCTCAAGTGAACTGCACGGGGAGGAATAGTGGTAATTAATTGACCTTTAAAACCATTCTGTCAGCTATAAAAAGTTTTGAATCAAGCTGGCATTTGTGTGGTCCTCTTTTTGTATCTTGTCAGTACCTTGGATGGCAAATAAACAATAAGATAGCCCTCAAGAAATTTTTAGCGGTGGGTACTCAATCATCACTATTTCCTAAGTGTGGTACACCTAAGGCATAGGTTTAATTTTATTTTATTTTTCTCTTTGGAATCATAACTTAAAATGAGCTGTAAAAATGGATGAATGCTCTAAATGCAAACAAATAAAAATAATAATAAAATAATAATAATAATAATAATAATAATAATAAAATCACGTATCATGGAGAGCCCTGCACCAAGGGATCCACGGTAGCCACGATGGATCTAAATAAGCAAAGCTCAAGTAGACCACATCACATATAGCTATGACAATACCTGTTATGGGAAGATCCGAGATGACTACAATGGGAGGGGTCGACTGTCCGTCACTTCGAACGGAGAGTCCGCGCCTCGGCATATCACTAGGAAAGTAGGTTAAGATGGACGAAGCTCCCATTCTTGATCACCTTCTTTCCCTCAACAGCCTCGGAAGAGAAATATTCGAGTTGTACGACCGACTCCGAGTAAGCATTCATCACGACACTGAGAAGGGCCAGCTGTACTACTGACGAACGGATCAGGGTTCGGCTCGAGTTGACATAACTAGCCATTAGCTCGGAGCGATATCTTAGCCTTCGGACTGGCCGAGCCGAGGCATCTCCGAGAATGAAGGTCCCACACACTAAGTGGAGAAACTGCCATGTATAGTATGCGCTATTATCTCGCCCATGAGATACGCACATTGTAGGACATGATCTCCGGTTTTGGGCAATATCTCCATGATCCACGAATCCCACTGATTGTGCCGAGATTATCGGATGCGAGTCGAGCAATGAAAAGATATAAATACTACATCATCCCATGAGAACAGTGCGAACATCCGACACTCTCCCTTTTCTCCTTAATTTAGACCCGGTCTGTTGTCCCGACTTAGGCATCGGAGGGTCCCCGCTAGCCAGCTTAGGGTCTCCATTGCTTACTTCGCTTACGGTTTGTGTGCAGATTCTGGTCCGACGCCCGCTGCTGGTGTGTAAAGAGGGGGAGAGGGCTGACCGGATTTTGACATCAACATTTTTTGGCGCCGTCTATGGGAAACTGATACAAAAAGTCAGTTTCCTATTCTTGAAAACTATGGCTAGAGGGAAGAAGAAAGCTGTCGTGGTGGAACCAGAGCAGACCCGCTCTTCTCACTACTTCATGCGGAGTCTGCTCCGGGCCCTTCTCAGCGT
This sequence comes from Magnolia changhungtana, assembly GCA_030180095.1. Taxonomy (NCBI): domain Eukaryota; kingdom Viridiplantae; phylum Streptophyta; class Magnoliopsida; order Magnoliales; family Magnoliaceae; genus Magnolia; species Magnolia changhungtana. The sequence continues at coordinate 2,851,844 of JASAUF010000630.1, read as the reverse complement.
TCTCGCAACCGTTCCAACAAATACCGCGCTTTACAAGGCGAAGTGCAGGCCTTGCGCGATGAGCTACAACGGATGAGGCAGGAGCGCGAGCCCCAACAACAACCTGAGCGAAGAAGTCCAGCGCCAGAAGTTGTCGGACCAACCGTTCAAGCCCATTCAGCGACAAGAAGTCCGAGGCGCGGGACATCTCCGCAACAATCTACCCGAGCACCGGTGTCGGCTCAAAACCCTCCCCCAGCTCCAATGCGAGCTCCTACCAGGAATGTGACGACTCGGGCCCCGACGGATGTCCCAGCCGCCTCGGCTTTGGCTCCAACGGACCTTCGTCACACCCTGGAGAGGAGAAGGGAAAGAAGAATGCCTGAGCCGGAGAGCACTCGGGAAGAAGTGGCGGAAAATAGAGATCCCTGGGAGTCACGATTCGCGGACCTGAATAATCAAGTCTTGATGTTACAGAAGCAACAGCAGCCATCATCGATCCCGGCTGCTGTTCAAGCCATGATGGAAGAGACCAAACCTCCGTTCACCTCAGAAATCATGAACGAAGTGATGCCTCAGAGATTTCGGATTCCTCCCGTCATCCAGTACTCCGGGTCCGGCGACCCATCCGAACATGTGGAAGCTTATCGTTCGTGGATGCAGATACAGACTGCAACTGATGCAATGATGTGCAGAGGATTCTCGATCACTTTGACCGGATCCGCTCGGATTGTATCGACAACTCAAGCCCGGATCCATATGTTCATTCGAAGAATTGTCTCGGTCATTCCTTACCTAGTTCATAAGCGGTAAGAGAAGCCGAAAGCCTAATACCCACCGCTCACCATCAAACAAGGGTCGAAAGAGTCCTTAAAGGATTACATTGCTCGATTCAACGAGGAAGCATTGCAGGTGGAAGACTATGACTTGAAGATGGCTCTCGCAACGGTATGCAGCGGCTTAAGGGAAGGAAGGTTTGCCTTCTCTATAGGGAAGAACCCTAAGAAAGACGTTAGCCGAGCTCATCGCTAGAGCCCGTAAATACGTCCATGCTGAGGAGTTCTCTCTACCCGTAAGAGTATCCAGGTAACCGAACCGAATGGGAAAGGGAAGAGGCCAAGGAACGAAGAACCCCAAGCCCCAAGGAAAAACTCGGATGATCATTCTTCTTGTGATCGCCGACCGAGCAGAAAGCCAGAAGGAAGATTTCGTTCCTACACGCCTCTCAACACTACTGCCGAGCAGATATTGCTAGATATCCGGGGCGAGAAACTTCTCAACTGGCCAGTCTGCATGCGGGCAGACCCAGAACTCCGCGACAAACGCAAATATTGTCGCTTCCATCGAGATCATGGCCACAATACCGATGAGTGTGTAGATCTCAAGGACGAAATTGAATCCCTCATTCGGAAGGGGCACTTACGTCGGTACACCAAGCAAGAAAAAACTACCCGGAAAGAGGAGCGAGCACGAGAACGCCCCAAAAATCCGGCCGAAGAACCTGCGGAGATCCGCACCATCTTCGGAGGTACATCAGGTGGAGGAGACTCAAACAGAGCCCGAAAAGCTCATTCCCGAAGGAGCCCAGAGCATTACGTCAACCTTACCGAGCGGCCCAACAAAGAACCACGAGTCAGTCCATGCAGTCTCACCTTCACAGAAGATGACGCTCGGGGGATCCAACACCCACACGATGACGCCTTGGTGGTCACCATGACCATAGCCAATCATAAGGTGTACCGGGTTCTTGTTGATACTGGAAGTTCAGCCGACGTGATCTACTCTGAGGCCTTCGAAAGGATGGGGATTCCACAGTCTCGTCTTAGGCCTGTGAAGACCCCCTTACACGGCTTTGCCGGAGAGAGAGTAATCTCCGAAGGAGCTATTTCCCTCCCAGTGACTGCGGGAGAGGGACAACATCAAGTCACCTTGATGGTGGACTTCCTTGTTGTTAATGTGCCATCAGTGCATAATGTGATTATGGGCAGACCCTCCCTCAATGCAATGCGGGCGGTCGTGTCTACTTATCATCTGATGATGAAATTTCCCGCCGAAGGCGGAACAGGTTACGTCCGAGGCGATCAACGCGAAGCTCGGAGATGCTATGCCATTGCAGTTCAAAAAGGGTCTGTAAAGCAAACACTCACCGTCAACATCTTGGACCCGCGCGGACCTACCGAGAATAAGCCAATTGAAGATCTGGAGAAGGTACCACTCGACGGAGCCAATTCTAGCAAGACGGTTCAGCTCAGAGCATCACTCACGCCTGAGCAACGCTCTGAGTTGTTAACTTTCCTGCGACGACACAGGGACGTATTCGCCTGGTCGCACGCAGATATGCCAGGAATCTCTCCGGACGTCTTGGTCCATCGGTTGAACGTGGATCCAGACCACAAGCCTGTGAAACAGAAGAGGAGACCGTTTGATGCTGAGCGGTGTGAAGCCATTGCGGACGAAGTCTCGGTCCTGTTGGACGCCGGCTTCATAGAAGAAGTATACTACCCAGAATGGATCGCGAATGTGGTGCTGGTTAAGAAGACAAACGGCAAATGGAGGGTTTGCGTGGACTATTCGACCTGAACAAAGCATGTCCAAAAGACAGTTTTTCGTTACCTCGGATCGATCAACTAGTGGACAGTACTGCAGGACACGAACTACTTTCCTTCCTGGACGCCTACTCTAGTTACAATCAGATCGCGATGCACCCCCGGATAGGCGAGTAAGACTACCTTTGTCACGGACATGGGGGCTCTATCATTGCGGGTCATGCCATTTGGCCTAAAAACACCGGAGCCACATACCGGGAGGCTAGTCAACCGGATGTTCGCAAGACGATCGGGCGCACGATGGAAGTTTACGTCGATGACATGTTGGTGAAAAGCGTCAAGGCATCCGATCACTTGGCGAACCTCGGGGAAACCTTCGAAGTCCTCCGAGAATATCAAATGAAACTTAACCCAGCGAAGTGCGTTTTCGGAGTCGGCTCGGGAAGGTTCCTCGGATTCCAAGTCAGCCAGAGAGGCATCGAAGCTAACTCCGATAAGATTAAGGCACTCCTCGACATGAATTCGCCTCGGACTGTCAAAGAAATACAATGCCTCACTGGACGAGTAGCAGCGCTCGGACGCTTCATATCCCGAGCCACTGATAAATGCCTCCCCTTCTTCCATCAGTTGAAGGGTCATAAGAAGGCCGAGTGGACGCCCGAATGTGAGCAAGCTTTCCAGCAGCTGAAACAATATCTGGGCTCACCTCCTCTGCTATCGAAACCGGAGGATGGCGAATCTTTGTTCTTATATCTCGCAGTCTCAGCGTCAGCAGTCAGCTCGGCTCTGATCAGGGAAGTGGGGAATAAACAACATCCCGTATATTATGTGAGCAAAGCTATGGTACCAGCAGAAACAAGATACCCCGCTCTGGAGAAGCTTGCACTCGGCTTAGTCGTTTCGGCTCGGAAGCTGCGTCCATATTTCCAAGCTCATTCGATCATCGTGTTAACCGACTCCCCCCTCCGGTAGATCCTCCAAAAGCCAGAGGTCTCGGGTCGGTTGACCAAGTGGGCGATTGAACTTGGGGAATTCGACATCACTTTCCGGCCGAGGACAGCAAAGAAAGGCCAAGCAGTGGCTGATTTCATCGCAGAGTTCACCGTCCTAGAGGAAGGGCAGATCAACGACGGGGATGAAGTAACTCCGTCTGACCTCCCAAGCAACTCACAGGTTATTCCGGAAGCCGGATGGATCCTCTACATGGACGGATCATCTAACTCAAAACGAGCCGGGGCAGGGATCGTCTTAATCGTTCCTGACTCGACAATTATCCAATACGCCATCCGACTCGGCTTCAAAGTTTCCAACAATGAGGCGGAGTATGAGGCACTATTAGCTGGGCTCAGATTGGCCGCCAGCCTCGGGGTCCAATCCATACAAGTTCGATGCGACTCTCAGCTAGTCGTGAATCACATCTCCGCCGATTATGAAGCCAAAGAAAATAGAATGATTGCTTATCTAGACGAGGCCAGAAAACTGATCGAGAAGTTTTGGAACTGTACGATTCGCCAGATTCCGAGGACAGAAAATGCATGGGCTGATGCCCTGACAAAGTTGGCGTCAACCGCTGAGGGGAAGATTCCGTGGATCGTTCCGGTAGAGTTCATTGAACATCACAGCATCGATCGAATAGAGAAAAAGACGGTTAATCCAGTGGATAACAGTTTGAGCTGGATGGATCCAATCTTTGGCTACCTTGAGTCAGGGAAGGTTCCCTCGGATAGACAAGAAGCTAGACGTCTAAGAGTCCGAGCAGCAAGATACGTTATTTTGAATGGAATTCTGTATAAGAAAGGGTATTCGCAACCGTATCTCAGGTGTCTTCGACCCGAGGAAGCAGAATATGTCATCCGGGAAATTCACGAAGGGATTTGCGGAAACCATTCTGCGGCAAATGAGCCCGGCTTTAAAAGTGCTTCGGCGGGGATATGCTTCGCCGACCCTCAAAGAAGATGCCAAGAAGTATGTTAGAAAATGTGACAAATGTCAACGCGTTTTGCGCCGTGCCTAGGCAACCGGCGGAAGAAATGACTCCCATGAGCGGTCCGTGGCCTTTCGCTCAATGTGGGATCGACATCATCGGCCCTCTGCCGACTGGAAAAGGACAAGTCAAATTTGTCATCGTCGCTGTCGACTACTTCACAAAGTGGGCTGAGGCCGAGCCCGTTGCAAAGATTACCGAACAGAAAGTAATTGACTTCGTCTGGAAGAACATAGTCTGTAGATTCGGAGTTCCGAATACAATCGTCTCAGACAATGGCAGACAGTTCGACAATGACAAATTCAGGGGCATGTGTAGAGGGCTCGGTATCAAGAACGCTTACGCCTCGCCTCGGCATCCGCAGTCCAATGGACAAGTAGAGGCAGTAAACAAAGTCATCAAGCACCACCTCAAGAAGAAGCTGGAAAAAGCGAAGGGTAACTGGCCGGAAGAACTTCCGTTCGTCCTCTGGGCGTACAGAACCACAGCTCAATCTTCCACTGGAGAAACTCCGTTCTCTCTTTCTTATGGGTCAGAGGCAATAGTGCCCGTTGAAATCGGCCTCCCTACGGCTCGAGTGGATAATTACAATGAGAATCGGAATACCGAGCAGATCACCGCCAATTTGGATCTTCTGGAAGAGATCCGAGAAGTTTCGAAGCTCCGTGCCGCCGCTCGACATCAACAAGTAGCCAAATTCTACAATTCCAAGGTAAAGGTCAGACGATTCCGACCAGGGGACCTGGTTCTTCAACGAGTCTTTCGAACACACCGAGCCCAGCAGGAATAGCGCTGGCCCTAACTGGGAAGGACCATACCGAGTGGTCCGATCGACAAAGCCCGGATCCTACCACTTGGAGGATCTCGAAAGCCGTCAACTCCCCCACCCGTGGAATGCTGAGCATCTGAAAATTTACTATCCTTAATAAGGCGCTCTGAGCAGCTTACTGACCTTTAAGGTTATTCAATAAATGTACGCCTCCGAGCGACAAGCCTTTAAGGCCATGAATAAAAGCACATCCGATTGACTTATTCTTGCCATCAACAAAGATCAAACGGACTAAATTCTACAAAGGCACCTCCTCCTAACTGAGGAGAGGAAGCTACGAGGCGATCTGACTTCCCACTAAGGGAGTCGGACCAATTTCTACAAAGGCATCCCCCTTAACCGGGAGGGCAAAGCCAATGGGTAACTTCGACCCCCCAGTAAGGGAGTCGGTCCCACCTACACGGAAGGCCCTTCGCCGAAAGCGAAACGGGTTGATCCTTTTAAGGATCAGACCGAGGCCCAAATCGCATCCAAAGGCTCGACCACACAATCTAGTTAGCAAGAACGACTAATAAAGGGAAAAGGATGTGATCCAAAATTGGCTCTTTCATTAATTGTTATAAAAGCGAAGTACATAGTAAAAAAAAATACAAATAAAAGAAGCGGAGTCTTCAAGAGGCTGGAGGAGCTTGGGAACCGGGGACTTGATCTGGGTTGGTCGCCTCGCGGAGCATCAGCAGGTCCTCGAGCGGAGGGGATCGAGGTCAAGGTCCGGCATGACACGGACCTCGACAAGGCACTCATCGAAGCCGCGGTCATAAAACTTGCGGCCTCGATATCCCTCTCCTTCAAGGTCTTGTACGACTATCGCCGCAAAGAATCGCCGTGCAGGCCTCGGTCCCGGCCTTCGTGTCTCTAGAGCTCGGCTTTTCTCTTCTTTTCGGCCTTGATCTTCTCCTCACTCAATCGGCCAACCTCCTCGCCCGGGGTGTCGGCACGGGCCCCGGCACGATTTAACTCCGACTATCGCTCCGCTCGTGCCTCGAGGTCCTTGCGGCCCCCCGAATCCGAGCGCCTCGGACTACTAGCCTCGAGCGATGACACAGATCACTCCGCTCCACCAAGAATAGAAACAAGTGTTCCGTAGGACTCCGCTCAGTCCCCGACGCCGTCTCAAGCTCCGGAGGACACCCACCTCGCTCCCGAGGGTCTCGACCGCGTCGATTTTTCGACGCTCTCGACCCTCTCCCAGCATAAGAGGATCCTCGGAACGGACTTGGTCCAAGGCAAGAGAATGAGGAAAAAATAATAATACATAAATAACAACTTTTTCAAGTAAAAGAGGCAGGAAGTACTTGATAGAAGACTCCAGCCAAGTCTTCCAGAAAGCAGTCATCCGGTTTATCAAGAAGGCGCGAAATAGATTCCTCCGTGACATGTCTCGGCTGCCCCGGTCTGGCTCAAAACAAGACATGTGATAACTCCCTGGCTCGAACCTCGCCTCGGCTCGTGCTAACTTGAGCCGAGCTGCCGCCTCCTCGGCTCCCGTCCGACTACCACCCCGAGGGCTAAGCCTCACCCTCGGCACCACGAATGTTCCTCCCCCTCATTACCCTATTGGGTAATCATGGCATCGACCATCCGAATGCCTTCTTCCCGTTCGGAAGATGATGGAACAACTATCAATGGAGGATTGAATCGTGCTCCCTGAGGGGGAACGGTGATGGATGGAGGGAGAATTGCCCCCGTTACTGGAGCAGCGGCGAAGTTAGGGCCGCACAAAGGTACGACCATATCAACACCGACCGGGGGCTCCGTAGCTGCCCCCGGTAGTATTGAAATTGGGGACACAATTGTAGATGCAGATAGTCCCTCAACCAAGGATGCTGGGGCAGAAAATGGAGCTGTATCCCGAACCAAGATGTTCCGGATAGTGGGAGGAAGTGCCACCCTCTGAGCCACGACCCCTGAGGCAGAACCTGAAGGATGAACTCCTTGAACGACCTTCTTCCTCCGAGCTACCTTCGCCGGGGGCTCAGCTCTCAGCATCTCCTCTGACAGTAAGCGCGCTTTCCTCCTCCGAGAACCAGATGCCTCGGCCATGCCTGTGAAGTAGAATGATTAAGATAACGTTACCTCGGACCAATAAAAATAAACAGGAGTACTCACTGAGCGAGGTAGGGAGCGGCCTCGTCTTGCAAAGCCCCGACGGTAGAAGGTTAGCGGTGACCGGATCGTCCGACACCGGCGATGCTCCTCCGAATATGTCCTCGCTTTAGCTATCTGATTCTTCTGGTCCGAGGTGATGAAAGGCACGCCCCTCGCGAAACCTGCTAAACAAACAAAAAAAATCTTTCAAGCAAAGCTGAAGTAAAAAAGCAATGCGTGAAAGAAATCTCGACCCGACCTGGCATTATGAAGCGAGTAGGAACCCGAGTCGACAAAGCCCCAATCTCCGTTGCCGGCGCCTCCCACTCACCTGCAGCCCAAAACCACTTGTTCTTCCAGTCCTTATTCGAGGACGGAAGACCCAAGATGAGCCCTGACCCCTTGCTACCTCTGGTCGCGAAGTAGTACCATGGATCGTTGCCTTCATGCTTGACCAAGTACAGGTTCATCAGCTCGGCGGGCGTCAACGCCGAGTTCCCTACTTGCCGGATGATGTGGCGGAAATCAGACCCTCCAAGCATTCGGCGCGAATTGCCTAGGCGCGAGCCCTAAGTAAGCGGTCAGAGCTCGGATGAAAGGGTGCAACGGGAGACGGAGTCCGCATAATAAGCCACATAAAAATATGGCTATCTCCCCAGCCGCGGGATTGCCAGCAGCGTCAGTGGGCTCAGGAGCTCTGATCCGAACGGAGTGAGGTATGTCAAACTCTGAACGGATCCATGCCATTTGAGCCTCCGTTATTACGGAGCCCCCTGGAACCAGTTCTGACGCCCGTCCACCAGGGAGCATCTCGGCACATCGACGAGCCGGCTAGCCTGGGCTCGTGTTGCCTCTTCTTCTTCGACTTGGCGAGTGTGAGTTCTCGCCACCGTCCGCTTATGGGGCCGAGGATATAAAGGCACAGCCTCGAAGGGACCTTCGGAGGTCTCCCTTCCATTGTCAGAGCTCTCCGACTCGGAGTCGTCATTATAACCTTTAACCATTTTCCTATCGGAAGACATCTTGAAACAGTGATGCTGAGGATCAAACTCACCAGATAATCGTCGGAGATGGCTTCAGCAAGCGTGAGAACTAAATCAGAAACCACTTCTGCCGGAAATCGCCCTCGCCGAAAATCGCCTTCTCCGCTAAACAACTCAAATGCAAACGATAGCAGTCGAATGAAGACCCCGGATGGGCCTTTTATAGATTGAAGAAACCCTGCATTAAATGGCCCGTAATAATAGCTACGTCGGAATCATTGCTGGCCGACTCCGAGTCCAACGTGGTGTCATATCATTAGTTCAAAACGTGGTAAAGGTAACGCTATCCACCTCGGTCATTGTGTGAGTTAATCCACACAGTACCCGAGCGCAGAAAAGAGTGCTCGACACGACGCCCCGAGTGCACGTGGTGGTTATTCACAGGCTAGTGACGATTCGAAATCCCAACCGTCGCCACGTGGCTGTTCACGGTTAGCTCAAAGCCGCTAAATCCCGAGTTCGAGACGTTTCACACGAGGACCATAAATGCATCAAAGAACCAAGGCGACAGATCTTTTAATTAATTACTCTCCGAGCTCATGAATGACCTCAGAGAGTAGGGGGCTTCTGTTATGAGAAGATCCGAGATGACTACAATGGGAGGGGTCGACTGTCCGTCACTCCGAATGGAGAGTCCGTGCCTCGGCATATCACTAGGAAGGTAGGTTAAGATGGACGAAGCTCCCATTCTTGATCACCTTCTTTCCCTCAGCAGTCGGAAGAGAAAATATTTGAGTTGTACGACCGACTCCGAGTAAGCATCCATCACGACACTGAGAAGGGCCAGCTGTACTACTGACGAACGGATCAGGGTTCGGCTCGAGTTGACATAACTAGCCATCAGCTCGGAGCGATATCTTAGCCTTCGGACTGGCCGAGCCGAGGCATCTCCGAGAATGAAGGTCCCACACACTAAGTGGAGAAACTGCCATGTATAGGTATGCGCTATTATCTCGCCCGCAGATACGCACATTGTAGGACATGATCTCCGGGTTCTGGGCAATATCTCCATGATCCACGAATCTCACTGATTGTGCCGAGATTATCGGATGTGAGTCGAGCAATGAAAAGATATAAATACTACATCATCCCATGAGAACAGGTACGCAACATCTGACACTCTCCCTTTTCTCCTTAACTTAGACCCAGATTCTGTTGTCCTGACTTAGGCATCGGAGGGTCCCCCGGCTTAGCCAGGGTCTCCATTGCTTACGGTTTGTGTGCAGGATTCCTGGTCCGACGCCTGCTCGGAGTGTGTAAAGAGGGGGAGAGGGCTAACCAGATTTTGACATCAACAATACCCATAGTTAAAACTTTCCTAAGGCTTATTATGATATTTGTTGATGCAAAAAAAAGTTTCACCCCTTGCCATCCTACCACTTGCAAGAGGAAGAAACAAAGGAGACCCTGGCTAGAGCCGGGGACCCTCCGATGTTAAAGTCAGTAATAGGATTGTATAGGAAGGGTTTTGAGAGGAGTTTTCTGCGTACCTTTGAACTTGGAGATTTCCTATTTTTATAGGAATGAGAGGGCCCCGTCGTGCAGGGATTCTCTTCCTAATATCCTGGAGATTTGATTTCAATTCATTTTTTGTCTCCATCCGATCCTGAGATCTTCGAGATCGGGGATCCTTTTACGAGATTTTCGAGACAATGTTTTCATTTACGCCGTCTTTTCCTTGCGCAAGCCAGTCCTGACCGACTCTAATGATGAGTTAGTCTCGGCCAGCTTTAAGGATCAAGTTGCTTGCCATCTATCGGGCGAGATGGAGGCGATCCATAATCGACATCCTCTCATACTCTGATAGCCGACCTTATGACCGACCTAATTGGGTCGGTTTTACGGTCGGTCGGGTGGCTTCTAAACTTTAGGCCTTAATCGGCTTTTTACATGTTGTTGCCTCATCTTCCGAGTCAATTTCATGCATCTTATGTATTTTGCCTTTGGCTCATGACTTTATAAGTCTTGGTCGGGGTTTCTATTCCCTGTAATCCGAGCTAAGTCTCTCCTTGAGGCATTTAGTTCTTTTGCCTCGGTCAGGCTTATTGCCTCGGAATCCCAGGCCGTGTCAGTAGAGTTGGTCCATTCTATAACTGGGTCTCTGGACTTGTTATATTTTTCCCCAACAGTAAGCCCCCTTACTCCTTGCGTCAGCTGTGTTGATGCTAAGGAGTAAAGAGTTTTGGGTCGGCTTGGACCGGACGCCGATACTCTGATGGAGCATTCAATGTTCGCAGGAGTCGTGTGTCGTCTTGGACATGCGTCGATTCATTGATCGAGGTCGCACGTGCAAGAAGCCGTTAGAGCATTTCTTAGGCTAATGAGCTTTGGACGCGTGGCGAAGGCGACGTCTCCGTCAGTCGGCGTGCGCCACATGTCCGGCGGGGGAGTCAAAATGACCGTCGATTCGACTCCTCCTTAAATGCCCTTGCCACGTGGCAGGGCTACATAAGGAGGAGTGGGACGCGTCTCTCCCATTTTTGCATGCCCTCTTTTTTTCCCATTTCCTTTTTCACTGTCCTCCTGCCTTTCGCCATTTTTGTTCTTCCTCTTTGATTTTTGGTTCCACGCTCGCTCCTTTTCCGGTCTGTATCGATATCTCCGGTGAGTTTCAAACTCTCTCTCCCTTTCTTTTTGAATTTCAATGGTAATGCACGGTTCCCAGAGCCCCTGAGAGGGAGCTTCCGGTGACGAGGGCAAAGCGAGACATTTCTGGAACGTCTCGGAATCGCCCTTACTGCTGGCGGAGATGGCCATTGGTGCCAACGAGGCCTTTCAGTGCTCGGAAAGGGCAACTGGGTCCTCAGCAGAGTGCCCTACTTCGGTGGGTCCCTCTCGTGGAGAGGCGTCACTGACGACTGCCCCTGGCAGACCTAATACTCCTGAGGAGGAAATGGAGGAAGAGGTCGAAGGGGCCAGTGAGTCGATCTCCACACGGAGATCGACAAAAGCTGTTGAGTCGGCCGCCGAAGGAGGGGAAGCCGGAGACGAGCAGAAGGGTTCAGTTCCCTCGGTTTTAACCGAGGCGGACCTAAATAGGATCAGGGCCGGGTACTATGTCCCGGACTCGGTCATCCTTCGCCTTCCCCTGCCTAGTGAATTGTCCGACCATCCTCCTACTGGGATGGTCGCAATCTTTCAGGTCGCTTTACAATGTGGCTTGCGTCTGCCCCTTTAAGGCATCGCTCGGGATTTACTTTCCCGACTCCAAATAGCGCCTGGGCAGATAGTCCCGAATGAGTAGAGGATCTTATTTGGATGCTTGGTGTTGTGGGCTGAGATAAAGCAGCCTCCACTGACTATCGATGAGTTTCTCCATTTGTATTAAGTACGACCGAATCCGCAGGAGCTCGGCTAGTACTTTTTGTGTACTTGGCGAAACAAGGGCGTGCCTTTGATAACCGACCCTCCTACCTCCAACAAGCACTGGAGAGATAGGTGGTTCTGGGCGTGTGGCCGTTGAGAGACTCCAAGCCAGGACTTTTTGAACCTCGTGTTCTTCGGGCATTCTCTCAAGTAAGTGACTCGACATGCATTCCTCAAACCTTTTTTTTTTCTCCTCATACCGTTATGTCTTTAAGTCTGACTGAATGCGTTTCGCAGACATTCCCGAGCGAAGGCCGAAGCTCGGAGCAGGCGCCTTAGCACGGATCAAGGATTTGAAGGCACTGAATCTAAAGGAACGGTCTTGGAAGATTCTTCTCCAGCCGGAGCGTCTTCTTCTCTCGGGTTTAGACTCGGCCGTAACATGTAACTTCTGGGTGTCTGGTTGCATTTTTCCTTTGAATTTAGTTTAACTCGTTTCGCTTCTGATGCAGAGATGGCTGAGGCAAGGCCAATTCTCCGTCCGGCTTCCAAGATGAAGGCCCCTCCGTGGTCAGAGACTCGGTTCGAGACTCATCCTTCGAAGAGGCCAAAGACGGTCTCGAAGGCTAACGGGCAAGCCACACCGACTATCCCGACCTTGATCCCGACCGTGATAATCCTCGACCTATAGGAAGGGGCGGAAGTGGCAGACGCTGTGGCTCCCAAGTCTCAGGCGGCCCCTGAGCCAGGACCTGTTACTGAGCAGGTTCCGGAGCAGAGGGAGGAGCAGAGGGGGGAGCCCTCAGGAGGGGAGACGGCTCAACAGGAGACGTCGTTTTTCCAATGGGCTGTGTCGGACATGGACCCTTGGGCGATTTCTCACGGGAGTGAAAAAGAATTCGTTGCCCTCTTCGAAGCTCCCTAGAGGCGGACTCTCTCTCATGCTGTAAAGATTTTTCTCGAGGTAAGACTTGGACTTCTTGCTTATCTAGCTGATTCCTTCGATTTTAATCTGACTCTGCCTTTTTCTTTTGCAGCTCGCCCCTTGTTTGCTCAGGGCTACTGTGGGTCTGACCGAGGCTCAGAATCGGGCAGCGGAGGCTAAAGTGGCTCGGAAACGAGCAGCGGAGGCGGAAGCACAACTTGAAGCTGTCGTGGCTCAGATCGGCATAATGACCGGTGACTTAGGGCTTGCCAGGAAAGCCACAAAGGATGCTAAGGCCGAGTGTGCTCACGTGGCCTCGCTATTGAAAGAGACCTAGGAGGAGAGTCGGCGAATTCGTCAGGCTCATGCCTCCTCAAAAGACAAGTTGGCTCGGCTTAAAGCTGAGACCTGGGCTGCCATTGAGAAAGTCAAAGAAGAAGCCAGGGACCAGGCCGTAAAGTCCTTTCTTAAATCCCAAGAGTATCTGGAGGAGCGAGATCACTTATATCAGGACAGTTACACTAAGTGTGTCAGACTGATGAAGGAAGCCTTCCCCGACCTTGATCTCTCGGGATTTGATGAAGGTTTGTAACACCCCAGAAAATTGGGAGTCATGCATACGCTCGACTCCCGAGTTCCCGAGTGTCACTTATCATATATTTTATGGTTTTATGGTTAATCAAGCTTAAATACGTAATTTGGAATATCCTGGAGTATAAAACACAGTCACACAAGTCTACTGAAATAAAGAAGATGTATATGTATATATAAACAGGTTCAAAAGAATGTATACGGGTCGCCCAAGGCATTGCCCAACAAAATCGCAAAAGAATAGTGTATCCAAAAGATTAGAACCGAGCCCACGCTCAGCGATCCGATCCCGCCTCTCCAGCTGACTGAGAGTCGTCCATCAGCTGGAAGTATGACAGCTCCTCCTCGTCGAGAGTAGCATCGCCACGCTCCATCTGCTTTGCATCCCCTGCATCTATGAGAGAGTCTGGTTGGTGTTTTAAAACACCATCCCAGAGTGGGAGTGAGTGATCAACTCAGTATGAATTATTGGTCTCAAGTTTTAACAGGCATCAATTATAATATGAACTTAATGAAAAACAGACAATCATCAATACCTAACGACTCTTATTTAAATGCATGCATACGGGATGATATGATGCATGCCCTTGCCACAACGCTCCCTCAAACGACTCCATCTAACGATTGCATATGACAATACTCCCTCAGAGTGACCTCGACTGTCAAGTCGCCACCCTAACTAATGTGATGCAATGCGATCGTGTTAGCCGAGTTATTAGTTAAGTCTATTCATCCAGTAGGTTGGAGATTCTGATTCACCCTACATATCACTGCCCTAATCTGGTTGCGAGGCCAAGACTCCAACAATGTGTGAGGCCGAGGCCCCGCGGTCTGTGATCCCGTCAGGTTCCTCATCCCCGACACCAAGCACATGAGGAGTGCCGAAAGGAAGGGATCGCTCGCGGTCACTACGGGGAGGCGCGGTACCCGGCAGTGGCCGACAAATTCGGACACAGTGTCCCATTCCACGATGCCCGGCTCACGAGGCTGTGGACCAGTTTCAAGTGGATTATTAATGGGCTACAATAGTTGCAGGGTGGTTTAGGTTCCATACATATGTGAGCACCCAGGTTAACAAACAGGGTTGGTCAGGCCGTAGGCTAGACCACACAAATCAGGCGAGCGTGAGACGAGTGACCTCGGGCACAAGAGACCCATGTAGTCGAACTACAGCCACCCGAATACACCCGCCCAAATTCATGGGTCTAACCCTAGCATAGCCCTACCGATGGGACTACCGTCTCTTGTCATATTCCAGACCAACCCAAGGGTGTGAGGGTGATCCTAACGAGCTATCAATTAGTATATCAACATCGTATCTCATGCATTTGAGTCAAATGAATCAAATATTCCTAGCAAGCATTCATGAATTAAAGTGCATGTGTATTGTGTGTGTGTGTGAGGAGGTTAAGTATCTTCTCTATCCTAACAGACTATATGCACAAGAGAAATGAAATCATACACACCATGAATCAATAATATATGGGAGAAATGACGAGGCATAAGCATGTTATCATCCATACACGAAATCATGTGAGCAACAAATAACATCATGAAGAACCATCATGCATATCCATACAATTTCAAGAACCTACAATTCCTAGGGGTTCTCTAGACTTTCAAATATACCAACTAAGCATTCAAAATCATTAAGCTAGTACTACAATTGGTGCTAGGCCACCTAAGAACAATGGTCCGCACCTTAGGATTTGTTAGAGACTTGAAAATGACCTAAGAACGTCGATTTGGACACCGGTTGGTCGGAATCCCTAAAGCAAGCTCATACATGTGAGAAATCCATGCAAAAACCCCCTTCCTCACAAGGGTTCTAAGGCAAAGGGATGAGGAACCTTACTTAAACGATTGACGGACGATTTTGGTGGTCGTGGTGTAGGGTTTCCTCTTGGAGATGAGGTAGAGAGTTGGAACGGATGATCTCCTTGGGCCCCACCACAATCTAAGGTCCACCTTGTTCTTCTTCCCTCTCTCTTTCTTCTCCTTTCTCCTCTTTCTCTTCTCCCTTTTTCTCTCTTCTCTCTTTCCTTCTCTAGGGCATAATCGTATGGGGAGAAGGGGTGCCCAAATGAGGCCCTTTTATAATGCCATATTTGGTGGAAATGGCCCCAAGTGTTGGGTTTTTACTATAATAGACCTATGGGAGGGTCTTTCTAAGCTCTAGGGCCCACTATGGGGTGTACACATTAATTTACACCGTAGGATAGTTAGCCCTAATGATGATCTACGTATGGATATGATCGGCCCGCCATTTGCATGTGTCAATCAACAGATATGATTATAAGTCTGTTTAACGGTCACCGATAGTCGATCGGGGCTGAGGCTATACGGATATGAGTAGGAAAATATTCTTAATCCAAAGGTAAAGTTTGGTTGTAAACCGATGGTCCGAAATTCTTAACTTGGCATAAGAGTGGATGGCCCAATTCACTTAAGTTCCAGCTCCTTTCCTTGGGGTATTTGTACTTCTTATGCACTCGTCATTTGGTTCAAGTTGAGCAGTTCTGGGCACTACCCAAGTCCGACTCCCGCGATGGACGTCGAGCCCAATAAGACGGACATTACTCTATAATTTTGGGACTAGTGGCCCACCAACGAGCGGTCTAGAGCTTGTTTGAAAAATTGGGGCATTTCTGGAATGAATTTGGTAATGAGATTTCTCATGGGCAATGATTAGTGTTTGGATTAACTATGTTCATAAAGTGGCCTATTTATAACTGGTGAAGGTGGAGATTTGGTCGTGCTTACTCTGAACCGTTGGTTTTAGGCTAAAAGAGTAACAGGGTTGCTCTGATAAGTCTCTGGTCACAAAATTTATAGGACAGGGGCTTCACGGCCTGATGAAGGGTCATACAAAGTTTGGTAACAAATGGATGAACGATTATGGGGTTTGATCAAACAGTTCTGATTGTTAAATGGCCCTGTGGGGTCCATTTTGATTGATGGGGCATTTCTGGTAGCCCTCTGGCCATAAAATTTATAGGATAAGTGGTCTATGGCCCGGTGAAGGGCCATACAAAATTTGAAAATGATCGGATATGGGTTTGATCGTACGGGCCTGATATGCGATCAACGGTCACCGTGCCACGATCGGGACCCAGATTTTGTGGGCGGGCATAGAAAAATACATTAAACATTCACCATAAATTTGAAAGAAATCTGATGGCTGGAAGGCCTGGTATCTCGGTTTTATTTGCAAGTGCCAGATTCCAATTCTGGCATTGGTGGGGTGCATTCGGTTAGTGCCAGATCCCAGTTCTGGGTGTCCACTGGGTCTGCAGTCCGTAATGGACCACAAGCCCAGTGAGATCTATGATTTTCTAAATTTTTAGATTTTTCTGACCTTCCTCGGTCACTGGGCAGCCCACACAGGTTGTTGTTAAGTGTAATCGGGCTACCTGGCTTAACGGCTCGCACATGGTCTGATCGTGACCAGACAGGACCACTCGTTTATAAGCTAACGTTGGATGCTAAGTGATATTATAAGTTAATAAAAAAAATTTCAAGGATTTTTGAAAATCCAAAACAGTGAAAATCGAGGATGTTACAAGGTGCCTCCGGGTCTGAAGGTCCAGAGGCCGAGGTAGCTAGGTCTGCTGATACTGCAGCTGGTATTGAGGTCGATTCTGAGGCTGCTCCTGAGCGGTGCCAGAGATTGCTCCGAGTGGCGGCAGCAGCTGAGTCCGAGCCACCTCCTGAGTTGGCTCCTAATGAACCTTAGAGCTTCATTTTGGGTGTCAAGCACTTCAAGCACACCAAGCTTCAAACACTTTAAGCACACCAAGCTTCAAGGCGGGCTCGAGAGCATCTGCAACCGAGAGGGGACATAGCATATCGCGGTCGACTCATTTTGCCTTTATCTTTGTGGTTCCTTCAATGTAATTTCAAAATAGAAACTAATGCAATCCGATGTAATATGCATACTGATGAATGAATATACTCGGCTTTCTTATTCATTTGACTCAGCTTACACATTTTTTTAATTCTTTGCTTAACCGAGTCTTCCCAAATGCTCAACGGCTGACCTATGGATAATAGAGCTTTAGATGCTCGGCATTCCATGGATAAGATAATAATTGCCCGGTTAGGTCTTCCAACCGATACGTTCCGGGCCGGATGGTGCTCGAGGTTACATAGGAGCCTTCCCAATTGGGTCCCAATGTGCCTGCACCAGCTTCCTTAGTGTTTAGGAATATTTTTTGGAGGACCATTTCTCCTACTCGGAAGCGCCTAATCTTGACTCTGGCATTGTAGAACCGAGCTACTTAGCGTTGCCGAGCCATCAACCGTAGCAGAGCTTTTTCCCTTTGTTCTTCCACGAGGTTGAGTCCGAGAGCTAGCAATTCTTCGTTATCTTCTTCATTAAACGAGCTGACTCGGGCTGAAGGTAACCCGATCTCGACCGGGGTGACTTCTTCTGACTCATACGCAAGGGAGAAAGGAGTTTCTCCTGTGGTCGTTCGAGCAGTGGTTCGGTATGTCCATAGTATTTTTGGAAGCTCTTCGGCTCATGCTCCTTTAGCTCGGTCGAGTTTAGTTTGGAGGTGCTATTTAATGATCTTATTGACTACCTCGACTTGTCCATTCGTTTGAGGATGATGGGGGGATGAGTAGACGTTTCTGATTCAGAGATTATCGCACATCTTCCGGTACTACTTATTATCAAACTGCTTCCCGTTGTCGGTGATAATGGTCCGAGGTATCCCAAATCGGCAGATAGTGTTCTTCCAAACAAAGTCTATGATTTTCTGTTCGGTTATCCTAGCCAATGGCCTCGGCTTCGGCCTATTTTGTAAAGTAATCTACTACAACAATGACGAACTTGGTCTGGCCTTTCCCTAATGGGAGCGGTCCGATGATGTCGATTCCCCACTGTGCGAATGGCCAATGACCAGTTATAGGAGTCAGCTCCTCGGGGGGTTGTCTCGGAATGGTCGCGAATCGTTGACATTTGTCATAGCTCTGGACGAGTTTACGAGCGTCGTGCTGAATAGTCGTAAGACCTTATGCACGAGTGATCGTCCTCCCGAATGATTTTCGCAGATCCCTTTGTGGATCTCTCATAGTCGTAGCCCGTAATCGACTTCATCGGGATTCAAGCATTGTAGCAAAGGAGCGAAGAATCCTTTTTTGTACAACACCCCGTTAAGTATGGTGTAACGAGAGGATCAGATCTTTAATCATTGGGCCTCGGCACAATTCTCTAACAACTTTCCACTACTGAGATATTGGACGATCAGGTCGAGCCAAGTAGGTTCCGAATCTATTGAATGTACGGTCGAGCTAACCGGATCATCGATACTTGGCTTAGCAACATATTCGATTAGAACGGACCTGGGTATGTCGTCTTCGTCGGTAGAGGTAAGTTTTGCTAGTAGATCGGCCTTAGCATTTTCTGTTCGGGGGATCCGAGTCACAACTCACAGTTAAAAACCATCGATCATCTCTTTGGCTTTCTTCATGTATGCTTTCAGTTGCTCTTTGTGTGTTTGATATACGCTAGTGACTTGATTAACGACCAACTGCGAGTCGCTAAACACGGTGAGATGAGTAACTCCCAGACTGGTTGTGAGTCAGAGACCGAGTAATAAGGCTTCGTATTCTGCTGTATTGTTCGAGGTTTAAAATCAAAGTCTTAAGGCATATTGCATGTAGGTTTGATCAGGAGTTTCCAAGACGACTTCTACCCCACTTGCCTTAGAGTTGGATGAGCCATCGACATTAAGCTTCCAGGGGATTGGGTCGGGCAATGACTCGAGGGAAGCAGTGGTCGATTGTTCGGTTCTAAGCTCGGTAAATGGATCGGCTTATAGTGTAACTTCAGCTATGAAATCGGTCACAGCTTGTCCTTTTATCGCTATTCTCGGCTTATATTGAATGTCGAATTCAGTTAGCTTGATCACCCGCTTTGTTAGTCGACCGAAAGCTTCTGGTTTTTGAAGGATCTGACGCAGTGGGAGGTCGGTCATAACGACGATAGTGTGAGCTTGAAAGTATGGCCGAAGTCGTCGCGAGGAGACGACTAAGACTAGGGCCACCTTCTCCAGAGGCGGATATCTTGTTTCTGTAGGTGACAACGCTTTGCTGACGTAATACACCGACAATTATTTTCCTTTATGCTCGTGTATCAAAGCCGAGCTTACGGCTGCGCCGAAAATCGCCACATACAACAACAAAACTTCTCCAGGCTCGGGTTTCGATAAGACAAGTGGAGATCCGAGCTATGACTTCAACTACTGGAATGCTTCTTTACATTCTTCCGTCCACTCTACCATTTGCCGACCCTTTAGTTGTTTAAAGAACGGGAGACACTTATCGGTACTCGGGAAAGGAAGCGGTTGAGTGCTGCTACTCGTCCAGTCAGCTTTTGTATATCCTTGATCGTTTTTGGGGATTCCATGTCAAGTAATACTTTAATTTTCTCTGGGTTTACTTCGATTCCTCGCTGGCTAACCAAAAATTCAAGAAATTTAATCGGATTTAACTTCATCTGGTATTTGCGAAGAATGAAAAACATCTCCTCTAGGTCAGCAATATGATCGGTCGCGTGTATACTTTTGACTAGCATGTCATCAATGTATACTTCCATGGTTCGGCAGATCTGTTGAGCGAACATTTTATTTACCAACCATTGGTACGTTGCTCCTGCATTCTTTAGACCAAATGGCATCACACAGTAACAGTAAAGTCCTTTGTCGGTGACAAAGGTAGTCTTAGATTTATCTGATTGATGCATTACAATTTGATTGTATTCAGAATAAGCATCCATAAAACTAAGAAGTTCTTGCTCTGCCGTGCTATCCACCAGCTGATCAATCCTAAGGAGAGGGAAGCTATCCTTTAGGCAGGCTTTGTTTAAGTCGGTATAGTTAATACAGACTCACCACTTCCCATTGGCTTTCTACACGAGGACGACGTTGGCTACCCATTCTGGATAGTAGATCTCCTCGGTGAATTTAGCCTTGAGGAGCTTGCTGACCTCTTCTTCAATGATGGTGTACCTTTCAGGGCCGAGCGGACGTCATTTCCGTCGGATCGGTCAATAGGTCAGATCGATGTTGAGTCGGTGAGTCATCACTGAGGGATCGATTCTTTACGTATCTTTATGGCTCCATGCGAATACATCGGCGTATCGTCGGAGCATGATATCAGCTTATCTTTCAGAGGCGATTGCAAAGACGAACCAATATGTACTGTTTTGGATTCGTGAATAAGATCTTCTACCGGCTGGCCTCGCTCATATGTCTCGGCCCAAGGTTCCAACGATTCAATCGTGGTTATCTCGGCCTAAACTTTCACAGCTGTTGCATAGCAGCGCTGTGAATCCTGTTGATCACCTTTTATGACTCCTACTCCCGACTCAGTCGGAAATTTCATGGAGAGATGGTACGTTGATACCACAGCTTGGAGAAGGCACAGGGAGGGTAGGCCGAGTATAACATTGTAAACCGATGGTTGGTCGACTATTAGCAAGTCGACCATTACTGTCGCCTGGTGCGGAGAGTTACCAGCAGTGAGTGGTAATGAGATAACTCCTTCGGGGAGTTTGTCTGCCAGAGAATCCGATTAATGGGGTGTGAACTAGCCGTAACGCCGATCGTTTGATACTCATTTTGTTGAACGCTTAAGTGAACAGTATGTTGGCAGACGACCCCGTATCTATGAGAATGCGGAATACCTTGCGGTTTGCTATTGTGAGGGTGACGACTAACGCGTCATCATGTGGATGATAGATGCCCCAAGCGTCCTCATCAGTGAACAAAATGCAGCATTTCTCCATTTTTTTTCGAAGGCCGAGCTAAGATTAGGATTTCGGACTCAGGTCGACTAATGCTCCTAACATGGTTTTTTCTAGCATTGTTTGAGTTGCCCCTGCCTCGGGGACCACTGACTATGGTTCGAATTTCCTCCGTAGGTCGGTTATCATCCGAGCGATCTTCCGTTGTCCCAGTTCTCTTGACATGCTCTCTGAGATGGCCTTCTTGGATGAGTCACTCGATTTCTTCCTTCAAGTGGTAGCAGTCACTCGTATTATGCCCATGATCACGATGGTAATGACAGTACTTGTTTTTGCTCCATCGGTTCGGGTTGCTTCAGATCCTGTCTGGCCAGTTGACGAATCCTTCGCCCTTAATTTCCATCAAAACTTGCTCTTGCGGCTTGTTGAGCGAGGTATATGTTGAAAACTTGAGGTCTGGCCGTTTACTCGACTTACGATCATCACGCGTTCGATCATCTTTACTCTTCTTTCCACCGGCTGAGTCAACTTCTTTCTTTGCTGACTCTTTGGCCGCGTTTTGGGCGGCTTCGCGCATAATCCGGGTTTCCTCGGCATCTGCATATTTATCTGACCGAGTCATGAACTCTGCCAAAGTAGTCGGTGAGTTTTGGTCCAAGGAAGCCAAAAACGGTTTATCTTTGATGCCTTGCATGATCGAGTTGAGTGCTGTTTCTTCCGAATGTTTCCGAACTTGGAGCGACTCAAAGTTGAAACGCTTGATATAATCTTTCAGCATTTCTCTCTCCTTTTGAACTATGTTGTTCAAATGTGCAAGCAGCTTCAGCTTTTTCTTCCCACCAATGAAATTGGTAAGGATGGTATCGCTGAGCTCTGTGAACGAACCAATAGATTTAGGTTTTAACTGTTTAAACCAAAGCTGAGCTACGTCAGCTAACGTGAGGGAGAAAGCTCGGCACATTACGACATCCGAGGCATTGTGCAGCTCCATATATGTCCGAAAGGATTTGATATGCTCGGTTGGATCGGTCTTACCGGTGAAGGGCGTAATCTACAAAAGACGGAATCGTTCCAGTAACCGAGCCTGCATTATCTTTTCTATGAACGGAGATGCTTTTGCTTCGGGCCTTGTTGGATGTGTATCACGACCTTGCTTCATGTCAGCGATCTCTTCCCGCACTTCTTTCCTGAAGTCCTGGAGGTCGGCTTTCTAGGGTTCATCATTATCGGCTAGACCCTCAACCGGAGGCCTACTACGTCTCCTCCGATCTATCTCGTGTCGTAGATCGGAGGCTGGCAGTGGGGCGGTCACGGACTGAGCGGGCGTAGGCTCGGGTGGACCCTGGTGCTGACTCGGCTGAGGGGCAGATCGCAGAGCGACAGGTTGAGGGTCGGCGAATTGTGGCGGAACATTCGCTCGGCCACTGTCATATTGAGGCGGAACTTGCTGGCGATGGATCTGCTCTAACATCTGCTTCATATAGTTCAGATCGGTCCTGAGCTCTTGGACTTCCTTATTTAACCGATCGTTTCTTCGGTTCCACTGATTGTGTCGGGTCGAAATGGAGGTTGCTGGGCGGGGGGCAGAACCTTGTCGATTATCGGGTTGGTTCTCGGCCCCTTGAGCTCCGTTTGTACCTGGCGGACCTTCAAGGGCCGGCGGTCCAGTAACGACGACCTCAGTAGGCTTGTTTTGAACGGTCCTTTTAGTTCTCGCCATTGAAACTCGCTTGAAGCTTAACGATAGAACTTGGAAAATGACTTTTTGTATCATTTCCCACAGATGGCGCCAATATGTTGATGCAAAAAATAGGTTCACCCTTTGCCGCCCTACCACCTGCAAGAGGAAGAAACAAAGGAGACCCTGGCTAGAGCCGGGGATTCTCCGATGCTAAAGTCAGTGATAGGACCGTATATGAAGGGTTTTGAGAGGAGTTTTCTGCGTACCTTCGAACCTGGAGATTTCTTGTTTTATAGGAATGGGAGGGCCCCGTCGTGCAGGGATTATCTTCCTAATATCCTAGAGATTTGATTTCAATCTGTTTTTGGTTTCCATCCGATCCTGAGAGCTTCGGGATCGGGGATCCTTTTATGAGATTTTCGAGACAACATTTTCATCTACGTTGTCTTTTCCTTGTGTGGGCCAGTCCTGACCGATTCTAATGATGAGTTAGTCTCGGCGAGCTTTAAGGATCAAGTTGCTTGCCATCTATCGGGCGAGATGGAGCCAATCCGTAATCGACATCCTCTCTTACTAGTTACTCCGATAGCCGACCTTATGACCGACTTAATTGGGTCGGTTTTACGGTCGGTCAGGTAACTTCTAAACTTTAGGCCTTAATCGGCCTTTTAGATGTTGTTGCCTAGTCTTCCTAGTTAACTTCATGTATCTTATGTACTTTACCTTTGGCTCATGAATTTATAAGTCTCGGTCGGGGTTTCTATTCCCTGCAATCCGAGCTAAGTCTCGCCTTGAGGCATTTAGTTCTTTTGCCTCGGTCAAACTTATTACTTCAGAATCTCGGGCCGTGTCAGTAGAGTTGGTCCATTTCATAATCGGTCCATGAACTTGTCATATTTTTACCTAACAATATTTATTTTTCATAAAAACGGTTCATAAAGTCACTTAGGCCTAGATAAAGGGAAAAAAAAAATACATATAATAGCGTTATTCAAAATTTCAGTTGCCTGTGAACTTTTCAATAGTAGGCCTTCAGTTCCTACTCCTTTTTCGGTATTGTCAACGTAAGCTTTGGATTTGCTTAATTTTTGGGCCATGCCCTTAAATAATCCCACAAAATATATAGGTATTGTGTATATAACACATACATCTTGGTGTGGTCCACCTTATTTCAGTTGGGACCCACACATCCATCCAGTGGGAGGTCGGTAGAGTAATTAACTGGGTACTCATGTGGAGTACCTTTCAAGAAAAATAAACGCAGCAAACAAAGAGACTGACGCCGACAGCGCGGGCATTTCCTGACACAGTAACGATCAACCCCGGAAGAAGTCAAAAGGGGCCTTTCGCGCCTTGCAATGGGTAGATGCATTCATCGCACGACATCTGCCACGTGTCAGGAGATTCGGAGGATCCAGCACTCCATCAGGTGGGTCCTTTCTCACACGGTTGAAAATCAGAGAGACATTGGCCTTTGAAATGGACGGCTAAAGTGGTTGACTATTAATGACTAAACATTCAATAAAATACAGTGAAGGCTAGGATTAAAAATCCGTTATCTACTGTGACTGATAACTACATGCTAATAGGGCCCAGTAGATGGTCGGTCTGGATTCAGCTATAAGTCCCTTGCCTCTGGAGATTTTGGGCCACCCTCAGCCAAGGAAACTAATAAGCTTTTCGGGTTTTGATCTCCGACAAACGGACCCATGGTTCAATGATCCATACCATTAATCCTTTGGGTCCACCCAAAAGGATCAAGGATTGAAAGATCCCATCCACATGCAATAGTGGCCATTAGATGGTCAGCCTATGTGCAGTAGTAACGAACTGAAACGTCCCAACTTGCATACACTTTATCGTACCGAGTAAACAAACGTAGGTTGCTTATCCACAGTCCATCTATTTTCCAGCTCATTTTAAGGGTTGAGATCTAAATTGATCATGTCCAAAGCTTAAGTGGACCCACCACAGAAAACCATGAGGATAATGATATCCACCGTCAAAATCTTTTTAGGGCCAACAATCATGGTTATTTTTCATTCGCTTGATCCGAAAACCTTTGTGCACCTTTTAAGATTTTAACGGTAGGCGTATAATAGATGGTTTCCTGCTGTGGGGCCCACTTGAACTCTTTGGATATATTTTAAATTCGACATATGATTTAAAATAGAGCTGGTAAAACGGATGGACGAGTGAATAGGAAGTGGATTGGCTGGTAGGTGTCGTGCAAGGACGAGCGCCGACTCTCCTCGAGCTCCGAGGTGTACTAACGGTTCAAATGAGATCAAAGTCACATGGGCCTCACGATGATGTATTTATTATATCAATACCGTTCATCCATTTTTCGAGATCATTTTAGATCATTAGAAAAAAAATCGAATCATATCCAAATCTCAAATGGACCACACCAAAAATTAGCAGCGAGGATAATGATTTTCACTGTTAAAAAATTCATAGCGCCCACATAATGTTTATTTTCCATCCAATCTGTTAATAGGGTCAAAATTACATGGATTAAGAGGAAAAACAAATTTCGTATTGATCGGGAACTTCCATGACCCCGAAAGGGTTTCAATGGTAGACGTTTAATCCACTACTTTTTTTGCAGTGTGGTCTTGATCTTTATATCTGTCTTATTTTTTGGCTCAAGCCTTAAAACGAGCTAGAAAAATGGATGAACGGTTTGGATATAACACATACCTGAAGAAGGGTTTCAATGGTTGGCATTCCCATCCCAACTATTCAACTTTGGTCATGGCTAGATGGATCGGTTTCAGATCGGATAGGAAGAACCAGGTGTGGCCCAGTTGTGTTTTAGATCGGGGCATAGCTAAAATGAGCTGGCTCAATTGATGGACGGATCGGATGTCACACGCATTACAGTGGGCCATCGCACAGGTTCCCCCAGCAACTATTGCGCGAAAATTCGCGTGCCGAACGGAAAACTCGAGTATAGAGTGAATATCCCCTGTTCGAAGTTACGATACAAAAATGACCAAACTACCCCTTCCATGCGGATGCCCGTGAGGAATACTTTGATACTCTGGCTGAGTACGAAGGATGATACACATGCGTGACTCAGAAATTGTTTACGTGGCATAAAAATAACTCGAATTAAACCTTCCAAATACAGGCACCAATGTCTCATGAACTGGAAAAAATTAATGTTATCTGATCAAATAAATTCGAAGTGCCTGCGTATCAAGCATCATACGCAGCCGGAGTATCAAATAACACCCTCAGCCCAAAACCCTTCTAGAGAGAAACGCAGCAAGGAGGAGTCTTCGATCCTTATATAAGAAGAAGAAGAAGCTGTCCTCTCCTCCATGCAACAGAAAAGGCCCCCCTACTCAAAATTACCGAACTACCCCTGAAATGCTCTTCCCGATCTCTCTTACCCCGGCATAAATTCCGGTACCCCGACCTGTTCGCCCACGCATGATCGGCGCCAACTCGCTGCTCGGGACTCCGAATCTCGGCGCCGGGATTCCCGCCGGGCGCTGCCGGATCTTTGGCTTGATCCGGACGCCCTACGTCGATCTGAGCTTCCGATCACGGGCCGTCCGGATGGATTTCGTTGCGCGCTGCTTCAAGGCCCCGTTGAGGAAGGAACGCCGTGAGAAGATTGAGGTGGAGATGGTGCAGGGCGGCGTGGACGTCTGGGATGCTACCACGTTAGCGGAGAAGTTCCCGGAGCACCTCGTCGTCATGGTGAACGGTATCATCGGGAGGTATGCTTGCTTCGTTGAGTGAAATCTTGGCCATGTTTGGATGTGCAATTGATTTTGATTGCGATAATTACGTTGCAATGTAGTGGCAGTGAATGATTGCGTTTTTCTTTTTCCCAATTTGAAATGTTTGTTGTCTCTTGATTGCGATAATTACGTTGCAATGTAGTGGCAGTGAATGATTGCGTTTTTCTTTTTCCCAATTTGAAATGTTTGTTGTCTCTTGATATAATTTCAATTGTTTTCTTTTCGAGTTCGAATGGGATCGTGATTTGAGACCAGTTATTTTCTTTCTTCTAAGTGGGGAGTAGTCAAACCTTGAGGATTTTTCATGCCTTAATTATCGCAATTTAGATCAATTGAAGATCCAAACGTGACCATGGACTTAAGAGTTGTGGTGACTGTTTCGGTGGAGCCTGTGGAGTGTAGCAATCCTGCATGTGTTGACCAACTGAATTGGGCTAAAACTATGGACGCCAGTGATTACTAGATAGGGCATGAATGTGGCTTTCACAGTTTATGTCAGATGGATGAGTTTGTGTGTCTGACATCAAATTTTAAATGGTGGTGACTCCCACACATGGCATACATATAAGTTAATGCGGCCCATCCAATTCACAGGACGAATTGTGCATGGAGCATATCTTAACAATGACAATGATCAGATGGTCTTAACCAGCTAATATCTGCCATTGAATTTGGATGCCCGAGCATTCTTGTTTTAGCCAAACTTTGGAACTCGGATGGCTACCAGTTTGATAGTGATCATCACCAAAATGTGGGCCTAACTGCAGATGGAGCATGTCCAAAAAGTCACATTGATGGTATGCCTGGACAGTCTTAACAATCCAATTTCTGCCGTTGGATTTGGGTGTCTGAATCTGAATTGGATGGTTAAGACCATCCCATTAGTGTGATTTTTGGGACACCCTTCCACCATGGGTCCTACAATTTGGATGTCCGGAATGGATTTATGCACAGGTATGTCATGTATGCAATGAATGAGTCGCTACTGTTTAAGAAAAGGTATAGAAGCCAAGAACACACATAATAATCTAGCCCTTGTCCTGCCCCATGATTTAGCCTGCTGAAATGGCCTACCACTCATGCATGTGGGTTTTTAGTTTGGAAGTTTTGCCTCGCTATTTCACTGCATGCAACATTAATTTGGTGCCTGTTTCTCTGCATGTTGTTTTATTTGTTTTATGCGCATGGCACATGTAGATTAACACACGAGAAGATTGATGTGATGACAAAGAATGGGTGGTTGTATGCTATTAGGCTGGTGGTTGCATGCTATTATGCTGGTGGTTGCCTGGAGGAGCGGTATATGGCATGAATGTTGTATGAAAACTAATCATCCCCTTTTAGCTATCACTAACTTAGATTGCCACCGAGTAGGCAAATGGTCTTGATTTTTAATTAAAAAACTTTCTGATTTAACAATTGAGAAACCATGGTGAAACGACCCTCCAAATTCGATATATCTCTTTGGGTTGCTAGATTTTGGTTTTCCCATGGTATATTGGGAGGATGTTATGGGATTTTCTTAGTGCCTAACAAAATGGGATTTAATACCACATTTATACCTAATAAGGCCTTATGGCCACATGTGCCAACAAAGATTTGTTAGTTATGTAGTCGCACTAAGTTTTGGTTCATCATCATCTAAGCCTTAACCTAACTAATCGGGATTGGCTACAAGAATCCTATTTTGCCTTTCCACTCTATCAAGGACCATATCCTTGGTTAAATCATAGGCTGTCAAATCTTTTCTTACGATCTCCACCCCCTTTTGGTCCTTCCCCTTGCCATTTTAGATTCTTCAATTTAAGCAATTGCATTGGTGTACTTCTCAATCTTCAATGGAAATGGCCAAACCATTTAAGTCTACTCCCCCTCATCTTATTACCTACTAGGGCTACTCTCAAGTCCCAAGTTCTCTTGAATGTTTTTATTTCTAATTCTATCCTTCCTCGTCTTGCCATTCATTCATCTCAATATTCTTATTTGGTAATGGTGACCGTAATGGTCACCACCATTATCAATATGGGTATCGGCCATAATGGCCGATAAGGGGGTGTGATGACCTCCGTTACGGGGATTTTTTTTTTTTGCCTGAAAAATTCTAAAAAAATATCTAGAAAATCCAGAATAATGTAAATATTTCAAATATGTATTCGTTTTTGTTTTGAATATGTTTATCATAGCATGACGGTTTACTCTTTGGTAAGAGTGTTGTATCGGGTTGTTTGGTGAATTTATGAACATGGTTATGTCTCTAGTGTTTACACATCACAATCAAACATTAGAACTAGAAATCGGAAAAAATGCATAAATACCACTTTTTCTCAATTTTTTGAAAAAATGGCCCTTGGAGCTTCTATTCACTCAAATTGCTTCAATCTATGGTTTTAATCCTAAAAACTATACTAAAAGTGGTTGAAATATGCTGTAGAATGATCTAAGAGAGTTTTTGAAATGAGAAAAGTGAAAAATGAGGATAAAAATGGATTTAAATAGAAAAATGTTGTTTAAAATAAAAAAAAAAACTATTGCGGAGGTAACAGTCGTTATGCCCCGTAACGGCTGATACAGTCCCAAAAAACCAATTGGCCTGTTTCACCCCATTAACGCATAACGATCACGGTCATTATATATATGTATCGGAACACCTTGTCCTTGACTGTCCAATATTCTATCCCATAAAGCATGCCTAGTTTTCTAGCTATCTTATATATATCTCTGCAAGTATGAGTTTTGTGTTCTTATGGCCGGTCACAATCCTAGATAAAGGAGGGTTGTGTCAAATAGTCAGCCAACATAAAACTTTTGGCATATCCTTCTCATGAATCCTAATAATCATACTATATTATAGTTTTTTTTTTTTTTGGGCCTTTGGGAGACCTCTACTATTATTTTGTGTTTATAGGAGGCAAAATCATCCTAACCATGGTTCCAAGAGCGCAGTTGCAAACACTCAAAATATGGACAAAATGCAAATGAAATTGATAAAGATATCACTTCACGTACACCCTTGTGTACGTATCAGAGGAGGAGGCGGGCCGCACTGATTTCCCTATGACTAGGCGAGTATACATGATCGTGCTGAAGACCCCATGTGCATATGCGAGCATCTAGAAGACCCCACACAGGGAAGATTAACATGGACTACGTTATGGAGTGATCTAGACCGTTGGATCAGAGGGACGTGATTAGGGCTGTACACGAACCGAGTTAGCTCGGTTAGCTCACTCAACTCGACTCGAAAAAGCTTGATTCGACTTAGTTCGAAACTGAGTTTGAGCCAAGTCGAGTTGATTTTTTGAGCTCGAAAAAATTTCGAACTGAGTTCGAGCTTGCCCGAGCTCAACTCAACTTGGATCGAACCCCAACTCGAATCGAACTAGTTCAGTGACTTGGTTATTTTGATATTGATGTTGCTTATCAAGTGTTTGATGAAATGACTCAACGAAATGTCGACTGGTGGCAAGGAAGTTATGGATATGAAACAAATATCCTTGTGTCTTGATTTTGATGTTGCGTACTGAGTGTTTGATGAAATACCTGTAAAAACGCTGCTCCTGTTTTACATACAGTGAGAAATTGAAGGTGCACTACATGTGTTTGTGAAAATGCTGCATAGGTGAACTCGGCTCGAACTGGCCAAAGTTGCTGACCGAACCGAGCCGAGCTGGCTAATCAGGCTTGAGGATCAAGCCGAGTCGAGCCAACTTCGATCTGGGGTCAGCTAGTGGCTGAGTCGAGTCGAGTCGAGTTGTGCCAAGCTTGACTCGGTTTGACTCGTGTACACCTCTAGACGTGACGATCAGGCCGTTGGATCACATGATCGGGCCATTGATCGTCCACACAGTTTTCTTAGATTTTATCAACATTATAGGATTTAGTTTAGTTTATGTTATGTTTGGACATCATTATGAGTGTTTTAGTTGATTTTAGTTAGACTAGGGCTATTTTCGTCAAAATTCACAAAACAAGGTGTTAATTGTAATTTTAAAACTTTCTTAAAGCTATAAAAAGAGGGTGGGCGTGTAACCCTCTCCCTCATTAGGTTTTTGTGATAAAAAAAAGAGAAAAGCTCTTGCTTTTTTCTTCTATCTTCAAGGGATTTGAAGATACTTCTATGTCATTTGGAAGGGAGATTGGTGTGAGGCTAATCTTCATCAACGGAGGTGCGAGGTCCCCATTTATCCTACACCGTCATCTCTTTTCCCTTCCATCCAGGTATTTTCTTCAGGTTCTTCATTCTCCCATCCCAGATCTTCATCTTCTTCTAAACCCCACTTTCCCATACCCATCAATAATCCAAACCCTAACCCTACTTCCTATATATCTCAATCTCTTTAACCCTAATTCACCTTAGGTTGTATTAGGCCCTCTACCATTAAATAGACTATACCCTATGCTAATTGGATGTCCCTAAATCCATTATATCCTAGTTTCCTTTTATTTAATTATCTCGTGTGACGATGTTGGTAACTTAGGTTAGGATTATGCATGATGTTCTTTTTTTTTTGTTCATGATATCTATAGTGTTTAAGGCAATGCTTGTGTCTTTTTTGTTAATTGTCTTAATTCTGTTACTTGATCTCATAAGTTATTTGGTTCACGCATCGGTCCTGCATCAGAAACACTTGTTTATTAAACTGAAATAGTGGTAATGCAAGAAGCTCAAAGTTGAATAACATGGTTTTGAATATGAAATTCGATCCTATTCTACCCTTTGAATCTTGCAATTAGAAACGTGGAGATGGAGATGGGTAGACTAGAGGATTGTCTTGTGGATTATGCTCTAGCATGCTGCTACTAAGGTTCTCTCGTGATGCCGCACTAGCCAAGTTTCAGTTTAATTTGAGTTCTTGGTGTGATGTAAACCTTGATGATGTTTGATACTTGATTCTTGTCACTTTTCCTTTGATTTTCCATCCTTTTGTGGTCTTCATGACATGTGACGGTTGGGGAAGAGAGTGGCTGTGGAAATTGCAATGAATTTGACCATGTTCTCTAACATCTCCTTTTTTTTTTTTTGCTTATTAGTACACCCCACTGTCAGTTCACACTTCACTGTTAGCCACCCCCACTAGGGATCGAAACTAAGACCTCAGTGTTGAAACGGGGTATCTTTCACTCAGTCTACCACTTGAACTATGAATCAGGGTGTTCTCTAACATCTCAAAGAAGAAGATGACACGTTCTAGTTACATTGACTTAGTCAACTGGTGGTTGGAGCTGAGAACTGGAAATGTCTCTCCATGGTCAGGTTCCTGCAAAACAGAGGAGAAAAAGGGTTCTAACACATCTGGGTATTGGAATTATGATTGATATATGTTTAGTTGGTTCTTAGAACTAGATTTGGGCTTAAAAGATTGTGAAATTGGATTCTGGTGTGGTCAGTTTTGGGATTCGGATTCAGGCC
Source organism: Magnolia changhungtana (assembly GCA_030180095.1). Lineage (NCBI taxonomy): Eukaryota > Viridiplantae > Streptophyta > Magnoliopsida > Magnoliales > Magnoliaceae > Magnolia > Magnolia changhungtana. The sequence goes on along the minus strand of JASAUF010000630.1, from coordinate 2,819,951 downwards.
TAGCGTGTTTTTGGAATTGAAATCCTGGTTATGAAGGGGTTTAGGTTGGGTTCCCATTTGGCCATAATTGGTTAGTCTAAGTGTTCATCTAATCTCAAATTGTATACATACGTTGGATGTGACGCCTCCTTCACTTTGATGAGACACTTAGGGCAAATTGGTGGGTGGACGAGTTGTCATAGCTGATTGCTGTCGCCTCCTACATTCATGATGAGTGATCATAGTGAATTATTTTACCAAGCTCCAGTTGTTAGATGTCTTGATTACGTCAAGACCTTTGATTTGGTACACTTCGCAAAGCAGATTGACAAGCGGGTCACGTGATGATAGCATCTGTACCATTATTGTAATATTCAACGGTTGGATTATTTTTTAACTCCTGGCATGACAAATTTTATCTGCCAACAAATGCCCTTGGAGGAGCAAGGGTGGAGGGAAGGTGTCATGGAATCATTCCTTGAAACTCTTGCTTTGCCTTGAATTTTTGGTACACAAGGATTGAGATTGTACCCTTTTGACAAGTTGGTTCCTGATTTTGAATAGGCTTGTTCTTAGATCTAAATGGACTGAAGTTGGTTTCTGGTTTTGATAGGTTGAAGTTGGTTCTTGGATCTGGGATTGAGCTCTGTTGGTTTGTGGAATTGGAAATGAAAACTGGCTCTGGTCGGTTTCCAAAACAGAATATGATTGCAGTCAGTTCTTGGAACTAGAATTGGTGTGGTTGGTTCTTAGAGCCGAGATTATATAAATCTTTCATGAAATCTTTGAAAGCTGTGCCACATAAATCTCTTTGAGTTCAACTGCTCTAAACGAGATTTAAGTGCTGGATGCTTCTTTGGTAAGTCTAATAGTTTGGACTCCGAAAACGATTCAAATTCTCAAAATTTTCCATGTATAGAAGGACTAATTACATCTAGGATTTTGTCATTGTGACTTCCTTAAGACTAAGAATTACTTTCTTTGTACCCCTTTCTTCTTCCCTGTGTCAATTTGAGCTTATTTCATGGTTGGAAATCAAGGTGATGAGCACAGTTTTCATTTGCATTATTGGTTGTCTCAGGGCTTGAAACTGTAATTAATGGTGGTTTTAGTGTATGAGTAGGGGGGGTCATCATTATCATCATTGTTCATTGTCATAATTGTCCCCATCATCTTCATGGTTATGATTTGAAATCCTTCAACTGGTTATGATGATTTCTACTAGATTTTTAGCTTTCAGATGTTGTGGATTGTAGCTTCACTATAGGCCCTTCATCCTAGCCTTGCAAAGCATCGAGGCCTGCCTTCTATGTGATTGGCTCGGAACCTCTTTCGTCTTTTGTCTTGACTTTACGAATTGAACTAATGCAGGGGCATTTTCACACCGAGCTCGAGTGGGGTGGCGTATGGAATGCAAGAGCACACTCGGGGTGGGTGGCACGTGTGAATCGTGTCCCCACCCATGTGAGGCGGGTGGTTCGTGTGATGCGAAACCCATGTGATGTGGGGCCCACAGGGGGGGGGGGGGGTTCGGTCAATGACCTAACCCACTGGAACTGGGGCCTAGGCTATGAGATAAAGAGATTGATTCGCCACGCTCTATTAGTTTGAGCTTTTAGAGCAAGTGGTTAGTTGTCCTGCGTCAAAGTGGTATCAGAGCAGGAGGTCTCGTGTTCGAGACTCCTCTCGTGTAGGGACATTTTCACACCGGGCTCGAGTAGGGTGACCCGTGGGATGCAGGGGCACACTTGGGGTAGGCGGCCCGTGTGATGCGGTAACTCGTGTGGTGTGGAACCCATGTGATGTGGGGTCCTCGAGGAGGGTTCGGCCAAGGACCTAACCCATGGGATGTGGGGCTTGGGTTATGAGATAAAGGGATTGATTCACCACACTCTATCAGTTCGAGCTTTTAGAGCAAGTGGTTAGTTGTCCCATGTCATGAACCTTTATTGAATTTCAACTCATAGCTGGGGTCAATTCCAGGATATCATTTTGGCCGAGTTTATTTTTAGGAATTGATCTTGGTTGAGTTCGGTTCTGCACGTATCCTGACCAGGTTTGATTTTGGAATCTAGAAACGATCTTGCTGAGTTTAGTTCCAGGAACCTATCTTGAGGATTTTCCATTGCTAGTTCCAAACCTAGGAGGGTTTTGATCCATATTTTGAACCCATGTGATTGGATTTAGGCTTGGTTCCTTCTTAGTCTATTATGGATGTTATTCTCTACCTTGGGCTCGGTTCGGTCATTAGGAATGTTAGACGGCTTCATGGAGCTATTCTTGAGGGCCTATGCGAAGAAACAATGTGAGAGAAGAAAGAAGATAAGAGAAGGGAGAGAAACAATGAGAGAGAGAGAGAGAGAGAGAGAGAGAGAGAGAGAGAGAGAGAGAGAGAGAGAGAGAGAGAGAGAGAGAGAGAGAGAGAGAGAGAGAGAGAGAGAGAGAGAGAGAGAGAGAGAGAGAGAGAGAGAGAGAGAGAGAGAGAGAGAGAGAGAGAGAGAGAGAGAGAGAGAGAGAGAGAGAGAGAGAGAGAGAGAGAGAGAGAGAGAGAGAGAGAGAGATGACCTTATTGAAACCCTAGTCTATTGGCCTTGTTACAACCCTAGTCTATTGGCCTTGTTACATAGACTTGGGCCTAATAGGCCTTATTCAACTATCAACCTTTCAACACTCCCTCTTAAGTTAGAGTATCCTAATTATGCCCAGCTTGGAACAAGGGCTAACATAATCAAACTGAAGAAAGAAAGAAATTCTTTTCTAACAAGGAAACACCTCTTCTCGAACTGCACCTCTATACTAGTCTATTATGAAGTAAAGGTTAATGACCTAAGCATTCTGAAGTCGGACTTCACTTTTGCTTGCCAGTTGCATCATGATACAATTAAGCCAATAAAAGGTGATCTATGTATTCTTACAACGGATACTTACTACAGGGGAAAGGAGTACATGTGTGCCAAGGCTACAAACAGTTGGCTTTTTTTTTTTTTTTTTTAAAGGAACTCTTTGTAATGATTCTTCTGATTGTTTGGATACTTATTTGTTGGGGCCTAGTTGAATTTCGAAACCTGACAGCTGGATCAATGAAGAAACCCCCTACTTGGTTGTGAAGTTGAGTAAAGGAGAAGCCACTGAGCAAGGGATCTGTGTTTCAGAGGGTGACATTCGGTCTTTATAGAGTGGGCAACATGGACCTCGGACATTTTTGCTTCACATAGGCCCATAGAGAAAGCAAATCTTTTGGACCCGTTCTTGCATCTTCATTGGTGTTCGACCATCGAAAGGTTGTTACACAAGGAATGCTGGAAACCTTTCATCCTCTGTCAAACACCTACATACTCAGCAATGGAGAGCTGGGTCTTGCTCTTTAGGAGATGAAGTAACCGGACTCCTTATCTTATGGGATTTGTATGAAGACTGAAGAGTGTCCCTGGCAATGCTGAAGTTGAGAAGATGGATGCTGTCTTTCGAAATATCTTCAGGAACGTCATTATTGCATACAATAAGATGTATGCAACAAAAATAAGGAATGCAAACTTCCTTGGTTAGAATGTTTCACCAAGTTCTACTTAGAGAGTAATTCAGAAAGCCTTGTCTTTCTCAACAATGATGTTTTTCAACCAGTACACACCTGATTCTTCTTAAGCTCTGGCGATCTATCTGGTGTATTGTTTAAATGGGGTTTTCATGGTTCCAGTGACGCCATCCCCTCAAGACTTTTTCTCCCACCTGTTAGCCGGCATGTGACAGACACTTACCTTGCATTTTGTTGGGCTATGGTGGCAAAATTATGTGCTGGATGAGGGAAATATGTAACACAGGTGGAGAGTAAGAAACTAAGAATCCAACAATAAACACCATTCTGCAGTATCATTATTTCTATTCATGATTTGTTTACCACAATTAAGACTTTTACATCCTCCAAGGAGTTAAGTCGGGCTATTCTTTCATGTACCATTTGAGAGTTAGCAATGGGAATTTGATGTCTTTAAAACCTATGCATGGTCTTTTGTGGGACCACACTAATGTCTAGTTCAACATGTGTACTTTGCCAGTTTTAGAAGATTGGGTACTGTTTATGTTTATATAGAGGTTGAAATTCAAGGAAAGGCCGCGATAGATGCAGCTGGAGAAGAGTGATTATGATGTAGAGTAACTCAGTTTCGACTCTAATGTTCAATCTTGTTCCCTTTGATCATTGCAATTACAACAAAGATAAAAAGGAGTCATTGTGAAGAGGGAGAAGAGTAGGTAGGAGGAGCCTGTTCCTAGACGATATTCTCCACCGTGCTTCTTCAGTTCCAAGGTGTTTTAAATGGTTACGGCCACCGCCGTTACCGTTATGATCTGGGTAGTTGTTACGTCCATTACGGGGCTGTATCAGCCGTTACATAATGGTAACGTTGCCAATCTTTACTTGTTACGGGATGTAACGGCTGTTATGGAAAAAATGATCCGTAATGGCCCCCATAACAGTGGTAATGGCTCCCACAATGGTCCATTTATGGGGGCTGATACAGTTTTTCTTTTTCTTTCTTTCTTTTTTTTTTTTTCCAGTTTTTTTTTTTTTATTTATTTTTTATTTTTTTTATTTTTAAAATCTTTTTTCTTTTTCAAAAAAAAGAAAAAGGAAAAAGAGAGAGCGTAATGGCTGTATCATAACGGCAACAGTGGTAGCCATTATAATTACGGCACACCTTGGTTACAACATTTTTTTTTTCTTGTTTTCTTTTTGAAAAAAGAATGTTACAGGCCATTTTTTCTATAATGGCTGTTTTGGCTCGGTAACACATAATGGTTATTACCGTTACCGTTACGTAACCATTTTGGCATATCATGTTCATTTATCTTGGGACATGATACTTGCAAACTTAAAAGTTCCGGGTTTGATTTGAGTTCTTAGTCGATGTAATTGGTTCTTTTGCTTTGATTTTCTGCCCTTTCTAGAGTCTTCATGATGTCCTATAGTTGGGAAAGAGTATGATTGCGAAAATGGTGATGAATGTGATCATGTTTTCTAACCTCCTGACAAAGTAAATGACATGTTCTAATTCTGTTGGCGTAGCCAACTTGGGTTCAGAGCTGGAAAATGGGCCTCCGTGGTCGGATTCTTGCAAAATAAAGGAGAAAACAAGTTCTGACACATTAGGGGACCAGAATTGGGAGGTATTTGCTTGGTTGGTTCCTAGAACTAGATCTGAGCCTGGCTGGTTCTTGGAACCAGGTACAGGCCTAGCCAGTTTCTGGAATTGAAATTCTGGTTATGAAAGGGTCTAGGCTCAGTTCCCATATGGTGGGAGTCTGTGTGTTTATTTAATCTCAAATTTTATAAGTACCTTGGGTGTGTCGTGAACTTGAATCTGCTGTGACTCTCAGGGGAAATTGGTGAGTGGCCCCACCTAAATACATCATGATGAGACCGTACCACTAAGATCCAACTGTCAGATAACCTTCAAACTTTAGAAATGTCTTCATCATGTTGAGACATTCGATTTGATGCAATTTTCAGAGCATATTGATGAATGGATACCAACATGGTAGCATTTGTACTGTTATTTTGAGATTTGACTATTGGATTGTTTTCAAGCTTTGATGTAACAGATTTTATCTGCCAACAGTGTTTTCGTGCTTTGCCATGGTCGTTAATGACAAGTGGGTCACTTGCGATGGGTTCTTTGCTTTTGTTGTTTTTCTTTACTGATAAAAATGTCATCTCTGTCTCTCTCTCTCTCTCTCTCTATCTATGTATGTGTGTGTGTACGTGCAAATGTGCACATGCGTGTGCACACATGGGTGTGAAACACAAACACTATAAGGGTCTGAAGTTGAACCGGTTGGACCGTAATTTATGGGCCACCTAACTAATAACTTCACACACAGTTGTCAGGTTGGATGTCGCATGCATATGAAAGGTTGGAAGTTACCTGCTAGGTGGACAGTGATTTATGGTCCAACCAGTTGGACTTGAGACTTCTCATATATGTGTATCTATGCATGCATGCATTTATGTATGTATATAAAATGGTTTGCAATCTGAGAGAAATTTCCACCATAGTGAATGGTTGTGCTATTCTCGATTCATCTCTAAGAAAATCATTCACCCTTCTTTTCCAACCAATAGATTTGCAATTATTATTACTTGAAGAGATGGAATGGAATACCAAGTCTGTGAAACTGCTGCCTCATGGTGTAAGGCCAAGATCCTTGCCATTAAAGCAAAGACAAGGAATGGTCATTTAACATCACTTTTCTATACTAGATGAAGTTATGCCTCTGACAAAGTCATTCTTTTTACATGCATTCAGTGCTGATGACTGGAGATATGCTGCAGAGCAGTTTGTGAAGAAGCTACCAGATAAAGTTATCGTGCATCGTGAGTTTTTTTTTTTTTTGTTCCTTTCAATTTATATGAAATGTTGTTTCCCTTTGCCTTGTGATTATTACAGTGAATATGCATGTGCTACTCATAAGCGAACTGGATATCTGAATTTATTTTCTTATTATCTTCAATAACAAGGAAGCTTAAGCACATCATGGGATTTTGGAGTGCTAACAAATGGATGAGTGCCTCATCCTTGGGATTGAATCTTGATTGTGTTCTCCAAATTCAATTGGCTGACAGGGTTCCAATGCTCTAGTCATATGTTTATAATATCTTTTGAATTCCTCTTTTTCTCATGGACCAGTAGTCTATGAAATTTCACTCTTCTTTTCCTAGTCTTTGGTGAATAGAAGGGTGACTTGGGACTGATCAGACTGTTCCATGTGAATGTCATTTTTTGACCGTATAATCCATTTCTGCCTTTGTCATTTTCATGCAGGCAGTGAATGCAACTCCTCAAGATTGACTTTTGATGGTGTTGACTTGATGGGTGAGAGATTAGCTGAAGAGGTACCCAACATTATTTTGTCCTTTTTCTTTTGTATATTCTTTGATATGACTTCTTTAAGAAATAAGGCGTTGACCACTCCTTTCTGCATGATTTTTTAACATGTTGATCCTATGTCAGCTTGAACCAAGAAACTTTCATGATTCTTCAAGTTTTATAATCTTTCTTGCATTTTTTCATGGTATTTTATTGTCTTCTTATTTACAACATGAATTTGAAAGGGCTCGGATCCTAGTTTGGAATTTGCTTTGCTGGAAAAGATTTGTAGGAGATGATTCACCTTTAGCACTTTTCTCTGGTGTAGGTATTGTCAGTTGTTAGACGTAGGCCAGGGGTGCAAAAGATCTCATTCGTGGCTCACTCATTGGGTGGCCTAGTGGCCAGGTATGCTATTGGAAGGCTTTATGTACCTATTCCAGAGAGGGAGGCTTCGGTTATTAGCGGGAACTACTTGAGTGAAGAGGGTTCAAGTTACTCAACGCAGTGCCTTGAAAAGCATCAAGAAGGCAGAGTGGCTGGGTTAGATCCCATGAACTTCATAACATTTGCGACACCCCATCTGGGTTCAAGAGGGCATAAACAGGTACATACAAGAATGCTTTTATATGCAAGCTGCTGACTTAAATGGCTTTTATTTCTCATGTAGCATTTCCTTTATTCTTAAATATTTATGCATATGGTTAGATTCAAAATAACAAAGCAAGGTCAATGCATAATCCTCAAAGTTGGAGTCAATCTTTTTTCAGGATCATGAGATGAATGTATAATTAACCGCCATGGAAATGTTTATTTAAGGAACCTGTTAATCTGATTTAATGTAATCTTATTTGTATTTGCATCAGTCTTTCTTAAGAAACCCATTAATCAGATTTAGCGCAATCTTAGTTCTTATCTCTCTCTCCCCTCACCCTCCCTCCTCCCTATCAGAATTGAAGAGCTTGTTGGATCTGTAAAATCTTACTTTTAGATTTGATTCCTTGATTCTGTTATCTACGTTTTCATGTTTTTGCAGCTACCTTTTCTTTGTGGTCTTCCGTTTTTAGAGAGAAGGGCATCTCAAACTGCACATTGGATTGTTGGAAGGACTGGGAAACATCTCTTCCTCACTGATAATGATGATGGAAGGCCTCCACTTCTCCTTCGAATGGTTGATGACTGTGATGAGCTTAAATTCATGTGAGGGTTGATAATTTATCCATCTAAGAGTTGTTTATGAAATTGAAGAGTTTAAATCAATGTCTACATTCTTATGATTTGCAGGTCAGCTTTACGCTCTTTCAAGCGTCGTGTTGCCTATGCCAATGCAAACTTTGACCGTATCCTGTTTTGGTGTCGATTCCTCTGTCACAAATTTGTGATTCTTATCTTTTTATGTTCTAAAAAAAATGAAATTAATGTAACCCTTTAACTAACCATGTAGATATGGTAGGTTGGAGAACGTCATCAATTCGCCGTCAACATGAACTCCCAAAGGTATGTTTGATTTATGCCTAACATTTATTCTTTTCAAGAGCTTGTCATGTATATTCTCTGATGCATTTATTTTTGCTTATGCCCCTCCCTATTATAATCCTTCCTTCTTCCCATTATTCTCTTCTCTACAGCACCATCTTCTAGTAAAGGATGAGAAATATCCACATATTGTATATGTAGAGAGACAAAATTCTGACAAGATCCATAACGTAGCATCTTCCTATGTTGAAGGCAAAACAACAGATTTAGAAGGTTAGTAAACTTCTCATAGCTAGTTTGATATATTAAGATTCTCTTAGAACTGCATTTTCTTATTAATTTGATTTCAATGTAGATGTGTTTCAACTATTTTATAGTTTCTTTATATAGAAAATAGTCATCCTTACCCTTGTTGAAAAAGATCTGCATGATTAGTCCAGAATTGTTCTTTTTTAGGGTGTCACAATGATGTACTGCAGGCATAACTCGTAAATAGTGAGATATAAAGACTTGGTTTGAGGTGGTGTTCATCCGAGTACTGGACTGAGTTTCATCACTGATACCAATATGACTCGTCTGATACGGGACGAGTTACCTTAATTTACACAAAAATAATAATAAGATACTTAAAAGCAGAAAAGTTCATAAAAATTAGAAAAAAATCATCGCACATCTAGGGCCGCCATGATGGAATGGCTTTCATACACAAGATCGAAATAGCGTGGCTACCATGATGGAAAGCTCGGATCTCGCAGATGTGTGGTCTAAGCACGGAGAAGAAAAGAAGCTTGCTTTGGACTCTTTATTAGTTGGTTCCCTATTTTGTTTGCGTTCTTCTTTTTATTAAAAAGCAAGTTGAGATAGTTCAGGAAATTTTTTATTAATTGGCCAATAGGATTTAAGTAACAGCTTATTTGGTTTAAAGTACGATTCTAAGCATGACTATATAAAGTCATATTGGATAGAGTAGACATGGCTTTTGAGATATATCATATATACAATTGGAATAACTTTTTATGGGGTTCATTAGGAGTCAAGATGTTTCTATCTAGACGTGGGACTCTTCTAGAACCCTAAAGGCGAGATCCCATTGGGTTATTATCCTTGTGGGAGACTCCATAAAACCATCTTCTTGCCTGATCCTTGCTTCTATACTGCTGTATTAGTTGATTGGATGAAATCTGAATAGATCTAATTGAGGATAAGCCATTAGAATCTCGAAAACTCATGTCCTTGCACCCTTCTTGGATTTGAATCGAACCTGGATTATTTTTGGACTTTGATTCCCATCATCCATTTTTTGTCGTTATGGAGGAGACAGAATAAAACCACATCATGTTGCTTTCTCACAATGGTTGCCCAAAGCAAATAATTAAGTTATTGCAGCTATACCTGCTTTATGCTAGCCTATAAGGGTAGCAGACTCAAGGTGTTGTAACTGCAAACTCATTGTGTTGTTTTTTCACTGTGGTTGCCCTATTACTGATGAACCCGCTCTTAATGAACATATACTAATCTCGCATAAACAAGTAATCTTTTGTTGAATACTTGCCGACAATTTCATATTTGAATATAGCTGCATAATTTCCCATTTTGTTTTCTGCAGGAAAGTCCAGTAAATAAGTTTTAAGAGGATATTTGGAAGAAATAAGCCTCCCAATTGGTTATATGTGGTGTATGTCGCGGTTTCTTCCTTATGGATAGGTGCAAGAAACATGGATATTGAACCTACTGTTTTATACTAATCATGCAAGAACAAAGAGATCCAAGAAACTTGTTTCATGTTTTGGCTTTTGATCACCTCTTATATTCTGATGAACAAAATAACAAAACAAGCTTTATTGCTTTAAACATGTAATAGTTTTGAGGCTAACCAGTGTTTCTATATGACACCAATTAGTCACCTAAAGATTAGGTGCATGCAATTTTTTATTGGCTCTGTACTAGTGCCATTTGATTTTTTAACATCTATCCACTCATTTCATCTATATAAAAGCCTTACAAGTGAATTTCACAGTTTCTTTTTCTTCTTATGTTTCAAAGCATTTTGAGAATTCTCTTTTTACAAGATGCAGAAGAGATGATTAGAGGTCTGAATCAAGTGTCCTGGGAACGTGTGGATGTTAGCTTTCTCAAAAGTAGACAAAGATATACAGCACACAACACCATCCAGGCAAGGGTTTCTTCTGAATTGCCTGACAATATGCTATTTAGTGGCTTCCACTCTTGTTGCTGATTCATTCTTATTGTTCATTTGAAGCTTGATACACGCATAAAACAGCATTAATCTAAAGTCAGGGGCCTTTCTTTATTTTTTCATATGCATTGGCGCCTTTAGATGCAGATAAGGGAGGTATTTACTATCCATTTCATAGGGCTGTCAATGGATCTGGTCCTCGTATACCCAGATCCAGACCCACCCGAGACTATGAAGCTCATGTCCTGTTGGGTTCAGGTCCGGGTACCATATTTGAGGTGTTGGACGGGGATCCAATCAGGTCCGGGTGCATGTCTGGTTCTTAGATCCTTGGTTTTGTGTTGGGTACAGCTCCAGTATGGTTGGGCCCACTCAATGGATGGATTAGATTGCACACACATGTGCATAGTATGTAAATGGCCTTTATTATATACATGCAGCTTAGGAAACCTCATTTCTTTTGCTAGAATAATCAATATATATATATATATATATATATATATATATATATATATATATATATATATATATATAATGAGAATACTCCGATGCTCCTACTTGTATTCAGCGTTCAAAGTATCAGTATTGTTATATGTATTGATGATCAGGGATACAAAAACATGTATCAAAATCGGTGATATTATCGCCAATACTTGGAAAAATATCGCTAAGTGAAACGTTGGGAAAAAAAGGTTTAATATTTCAGTGAAACTTTAGGAGATGTTAAAAGGCACATGTTTACAAATGTAACAATCAAAATATGGCAAAAAACAACTATACACAATAAGTTTCCATTTTATAGGGGCCTAACCACATGTCGTAAAAAAATCATTGAAAATAAATATATAAAATTTGTACTTAATCAATAAATCGGCCAACATTCTTTAATATATAAATCTTCCACGTTAATTAACATGAAAAACACATTTTCCAATATAAAAATGGAGAAATTAGGATTTCATCAAATTTCCTTAATTTTCACTTAAATATTAATTTTTGCCACATATGCATGTTAGGGGCTGTTTGAATTTTCATTTATCAGGGAAATACTTGGTAAAAAGCTCATTATTACCTTTTAACTCTGTTTGAAATTTCAAGCGTATTTTCATCTCGAAAATTGGTCCAAAAAAGCTGACTTAAAATTGTGGACCCCACTGTGATGTGCATGACATATCCACCCCGTCCATCTGTTTTATCGGAAGATTTTAGGGCCTGAGTCTAAAATTGAGACAGATCCAATGCTCAAGTGGCCCATACCGCAGGAAACAATGGCCTTAAACGTCCACCATTGAAAGTTATTTCATTCATTGGGTCCACATTGATATTTATTTTTCATCTAACCTGTTCATGAAGTCATAAAATCATTGATAAGGGGTAAACACAAATATCAGCTTCATCCAAAACTTTTGAGGGCCACACAAATTTTTATACAGTAAGCATCCAATTTCCATTGTTTCCTGTGGTGTGGTCCACTGGAGCTTTGGATCTGCCTGATTTTTGGGCTCATGCCCTAAAATCAGCTGGCATAAGGGATGGACTGTGTGGATAAGCCACATACATCATAGTGAGCCCCACATTTATTTTGTACCTTTCCTCAGTTTTAGTGCTAAAAAGCTAGCCGTCAACATATGCATTGGTACTGGTGTGGGAATTGCATAGGGAAGTAATTATTACCTATTTACCAGTCATTTCCCAATGGAATAAAAAATCAAACAGCCCCTAAATGCATGAGAATTATGCATAGACATGGATTTCCATTACAATTCATGCCGCGCTCAATAGAAGATTTTCTTTTAACTTGGCATGCTGAGGATGGAGAAAAAATAGGGAAGAGAAAATGGCGAGTAGCTCTTCTTGCCATTCTCTGGGCCATTTGGGCTGAAAGAAACGACCTTTCGGTTTTTCGGCACTAGGTTTGTTTTCCCTTCTTCTTCTTCTTCTTCTTCTTCTTCTTCTTTTGACTTTTCTGTTTGCTTAATAATATTTCACCTTTAAAAAAAACATTTGAAAAAAAAAAAATGTTTCTATGGAATTTTTTATCACCTTTGAGTTTTGGCCAGTATTTGTTTCAAGTCGAGATTTCTCCCCAAATCCATACTTTGATTCACTAAAAACCAAAAATGATCAAAATCACCTAGGAGCAAAAAAAACCCCTTAAAAATGGTATTTTTTGGGTTTTCGGAATTTTTTCAATTTTTCTGTCAATTGAAAATTTTAAACTTCTAACAGTTTTGGTATCACTAACCTGGCAATACCAATAATATCGCCAATATGGAACAATTTTTGCATTTAGTTGCATTGGGACACTTGGACTATCCAATCCATTGATCTAGATTGTTCCCTAGGTTCAACATACATTTCATGGGCTTCCATGTATGCATCACATCAATCTGTCAAATATTAGCCATTTAATTATTGGTATTTAAAATGTTTGGTTAATATCATTGACACAAAATAGGTCTAATCAACAATTTAATCCATCTATTTGTTAGAGACCATCATGGTGTGCTTGTGATTCTGAAGAATCACCTTTTTTTTTTTTTTTGGGGGGGGGGGGGGGAGCAGGTTGGACATCAGATCAGTGAGATTTTGCATGGTAGCCTTATGTGTTCTGGACTTAATGGACCATTCAAATCAATCATTGGACTGTGTAACTGAACTAATGTAACTATGAGCACCATAACTTATAGTGCTCTGAGAGCACTGGAGCATTTCAACATATTACACACGCACACACTAATAAAAGTAGAGGGAGGTTGGACATCAGATTAGTGAGATTTTGCATGGTAGCCTTATGTGTTCTGGACTTAATGGACCATTTAAATCAATCATTGGACTGTGTAACTGAACTAATGTAACTATAAGCACCATAACTTATAGTGCTCTGAGAGCACTGAAGCATTTCTCCATATTACACACGCACACACTAATAAAACTAGCTGGATCCAACCCCAACCCGACTTTAACCGGGTCCAAAAGTTGAGACTGTGAGCCAACCTGCTTTCGTAACAGGTCCAAAAAAGGGACCCAGACCCATTATTCATCGGGTACCCCAAAGTCTGGACACCCACTGACAGCCCTAGATACAGGGAAGGGGCAACTAGACCACGAGATGTATTTGGGAATTCGGAGAGTGGATGGGTTGTCACGATCTTGTGAACTTGCCTATTGGAGGTGCACAATTCACCTGGTCCAACAATTGCGAGGATCCAGCTATGTCTAGGATTGATCAGATCCTCATCTCTAGTAATTAGGGGTTCCAATTTCTGGGAGTTCATCAACGAGCACTACCAGGATCAATGTCTGATCAGTGCCCTGTTGTTCTCAATTCAAAGATGTAATCGTTGGACCCTAAACCCTTCTGTTTGAACTAATGTGGCTGGGTCTGTGGATAAAGAATGGCATTCCATCAATGTTAAAGGAAACAAAAGTAAAAGCCGGGCCCTAAAAGTTAATAAAGAAGGAACTAAAAGATAAATGAGCGGCAAGAAGATTGGTTTGGGGTGGTTGAAGAAGGCAAGTCTCAAATCCTTTAAGAAATTCAAGATCTTGGCAGGATTAAGGAATTGCAGGAGCTATTGGAAGAAGAAAAGTGCTGGCATTAGGTTCTTAAAAACAACTTCAATAGGAAAGTCAATGAAGAATAGATTAATTGGAAACAACATACTATCTCTTGGCTGAAGGACGGAACGGAAAGAAGAATACCCATGGCTTGGCATCAACTAGAAGGAACAAAATAAGCTATCAGAAGAAGAAAAGTGCTGGCATTAGGTTCTTAAAAACAATTTCAATAGGAAAGTCAATGAAGAATAGATTAATTGGAAACAACATACTATCTCTTGGCTGAAGGACGGAACGGAAAGAAGAATACCCATGGCTTGGCATCAACTGGAAGGAACAAAATAGTCCAATCCATTTTGGTGGAACGGAGCTCGTTGGAAAACCAATCCGAATATCTGTATGATGTTGGCTGAGCTCTTCAAAAATCTGCACAAGACAGAAGATTGGAACTGTCCAAAGGTTGACAACCTTCCGTTCAATTAGATTTCCAAGGTAGAAGCTGACACCTAGAATTCCAGTTTTTGAAAGATAAGGTGTATTTGACCTTGGTAGATATCCTGTTTGAGGTTTAGATGGTTCTCCAATGGTCTTCGTTATGATTTGTTGGGAAGATATTAAGGTTGGCCTCTTTGTATTCATAACAGTGTTCCATGAAAGGGGTGATTGGATTGAGAAGTTGGTGTGTCCTTTATTGCTTTGATTATGAACAAAGAGAGAATAGTGGGGCTTAAAGACTTATGGCTTATGAGCCTTATTAGAGGCCCTTACAAAAAAAAATAAATTAAATAAATAAATTCTCTTAGTTATTGTGGCTGAGGCAGTAAATATAATGCTTAATAAAGATTTGTGGAAGGCATCATTAATGGTTTCAGACAGTTCCAAGTTTCAAGTCTCTCACCTTCTGTTTGTGGTTGATGCTTCACTGCTTTTTGACATTTTGAGAGAGCCGGTGCTTTGTTTGAAAATTATTGTGCACTGTTAAGAAGTGGTTTCTAGTCAAAAGGTGAACTAGTCCAGAAGGAAGTGCTAGGGGTCAGGATGGCTGATACTAGCTTCAAGCATGGTGTGTCGTAACGGCCATTACGTAATGGTAATGGTGCCAACCATTACTCATTTTGGGGTTGTAATGGCCGTTAAGGGGAAAAAAAGGACCCATATTAGCCTTGTAACAGCTATTATGGCCAGCATGGTGTGTCGATATGGTTTGGAGGGAGGGAGGCCATTATGGCCCTTCTTGTAACAGTAATGGTGGTGGTGGTTATGGCCACCATTACCACTTCAACCCAAGCATACAGTAATGCAAGGGCATTTTCACATCGGACTCGAGTGGGGTAGCCCATGGGATGTGGGGACACACTCGGGGTGGGTGACCCATGTGATTTGGGGCCCATAGGGGAGGTCTCGTGTTCGAGACTCCTCACCGGGGGTGATTAATGCACATTTCACACCGGGCTCGAGTGGGGTAGCCTGTCGGATGCGGGGACACACTCGGGGTGGGTGGCCCGTGTGAGGCAGGGTGGCTCGTGTGAGGCGGTACCCATATGATTTGGGGCCCACAAGGGGGGTTCGGACGAGGTCCTAACCCATGCGATGTGGGGCCTAGGCTATGAGATAAAGGGATTAATTCGCCATGCTCTAACAGTTCGAGCTTTTAAAGCAAGTGGTTAATTGTCCTGCATCATGCAGTTTGTTCAGTCTCATCAACTTGAGTAACTCTGTATGATTCTGTGGAAGGATTATTATAAAGGAAAAGATTGGCGGTCTTCGACATGCCTATTGGCTTCATGTCACTATTCCAGTGCCCGACTAGTGTGGTGTAAAGATTGGAGAGGCTTTAAAGGGATTTTCTGCGGCAATGCAAGGAGGATAAGGGGCAGTGTCATTCAGTTGAGTGGAAAGAGGTTCCTAAGCTGAAGAAGATTTGGGGCAAAGCTGTTTCAACGAATGAATTAGATATGATTCTGGGAATGGTTTAGAATTCAATTGTAGGAGGACATGTGGTGTGCTAACTGTCCTCTTCATTTCCTTTTCATGAAGCTCTACAGGTTGGCCCAGGTGATGGAATTGTAGTCGAATGTTTCTTTTCTTGAATGGAAGAGCAAGTTGCCTGGACCCCACCACACAGTGAAGGAATTGTGGTTGAATGTTGCCTTTCTTGAATGGAAGAGCAAGTTGCCTGGACTCCACCACACCCACACACACACACATACCCACACCAACTGATCAGGAGTTGTTGAGCATTCATGTTGGGAAGGCAGAAATGATGGCTTTCTGAGTCGGAATGAACTTGTACCAATGCATGCGCCACCCACAATTATTGAGGCCGAGTCCTGTAAATGGGTTTCGTTTGTGGATGGCTATCCTTGGAAATTGATAAGGTAGGAGCAAGAAATACGGGAAATGAAGGGAGCTCTCTGTTTCTTTCATCCATTACCACAGGGAAGGAAATGATGTAGCTGATGGATGGGTGATGCTTGGGACTCGTCTCCAATCATTGTTGATACGGGAATCTCTCCATCCGTTGTAATTCCTCTTTTTCTTAATAAAAGCTTAGATCTTACCCGTTGAGAAATGAGGACTTTCTTCCGAACATGGGGACTGAAGGACTCAGGTCTGATGATGAGGGTAGAAATGAAACTGTTGGTGTTCTCTCTTTGGTTATGGATGCTTAAGGGATTTCTTTGCCTGGTTTTCGGTTGACAGGCAGAAAATGCCAAGGAGTTGTTGCAAGCCTTTTGGTCTTTACCATTTACAGACTGAAAAGCTAACTGTAATGGATTTCTCTGTCCTCAAATGTTAGTCTGCATTATCTGCTAATCCAAAAAAGCTGCTACACCAAGCCTTTTTTTTTTTTTTGGGGGGGGGGGGGGGGGGTGGAATGTTAGTTTTTCGGTGTGTCATTTTCTGGGTATTTACTTGATACTCCCTAAGAAACATTATATGATTTCATTAAGATTTTAGTTCCATATTTTTGTTTTGTGTCAGATGCCTGCATTACAGTATTTTCAAATTAACCATTTTGAGCATCCTTACTCAATTTCCTTGCATAACTACATTTTACATGTTGCAAGGTGGTTATAGACTTATTGGTCATCTAAGAAAATTGAGGTTGACATTATTGATGGATCACAAACAGCAGATGACACCAACTGAATATGGAGTCATTCAATCAAAATCAATTAACGTTTGTCATATTTATGTGAGCTAGCTCACAATATTTCCATGAATTTTTTGTTGTTGTTGTTGTTGTTGTTGTGATTTTTTTCCTCTCTATTGCATGACTGGCAAGTTCATTGTATCATCCTTTCCATGATGATTAAGTTTTATGTGGTTATTCTACTGCAATAGTGTTAAATGTTGTGGTTGAGGAATTCTTGGTGGTTGATATTATTTCTTTTCCTTTTCAATTTACCTTTTGTTATTATATCCAGGTGAAGAGCTATTGGATGAACTCTGATGGAGCGGATGTGGTTTTCCATATGATAGATAACTTCCTTATCTAGTTTCTCTACAAATTTGGTGCGTCACGCAGTGGCAGGATGATAGGTTAGATTGCTAATTGCCTGTGTACACTGTAATGCACGTGTGATTTTCCTTTAGTGGATATCATGCTAGTATGTAAATAATTGTGCTCGCTGTTGTCAGCTATTCATTTTGTGTCATGTTGATTAGCTTGCTGTATCTGTTAATTGTTAAAAGCAATTATATCTTTAATCCCCTCAGTTGATTTGTTAGTGGAGATGTGTTGGTGGAAATTTTGTGCATAAAAGTCTATGGATACTAACTTTTAATCGGTAGTTGTGAATGGTAACCTGGTCTAAGGAAACCTGAACCTTGAACCATGCCTCTTGTTCTACTTCTGCCTCCCATCTTTTCTTCTGGCTGATGTATATGTTTGGATTTATGTGGGTGAGGTGAGTGGAGAGTGTTTTTCTGTCATTTACATTAGTATGGTAACACATTCACATGATGGATGTTTTACTGTTTTGCGATGTCTTTACATGGCCCATGGTTCTGCTAGCATTTAATTGGTAATGTGTTGTGACCCTAGACTCCTGTCTTTATAAGTGAGTACAGGGGCCCATTTGTGCCTCTACGATATTGCTACCATGAGCTGCAAGCCATGGGTCTGAAGAAGACGAAATATGGGGTTGATCTAGTGGCATGATTGTGCTGAAATACCAAGTCATCTCTACGAAGAATTCATCCCTGAAGTTGTCCTAAAATAGGCCATGATTAGATTGCAACAGTTGGTCCATCTGGTGGGCTCCATGTGTTGTTCTAATTGATATAGGAGCATTTTTTGTTACTTGTTTTGTGGGCCGCTTTCGGGTGTCAAACTATATCGGAGTGAAATGGAATTGTTCCCAATTGAAGCCCATTGGGTTAGCTTTGGGGCCCACGATCATCGATTCCAACATCAATTGTGTTATTGCCGATTTCCTAAATATGTATATTGTTGCGTCAGGATTTAGGGGTATTTTAGTCATTATCAATAATTTACTTAAATAGATGGTTAAGATTAGAATTAATGGCTAGGTCTGGATTAGGGATTTTGTGTTGGGAAAGTGTTTATGCATGTAGAAGACTTTTTTATGAGTGGTTGAATGGAGATTTATTTTTATTTTTTTCCTCATGGGAGAGGGATCCCTCAACTCTTGCGTGATGCTATGCTTATCTAAGTGATGCTTCATATCCATTATCATGATGCCAATTGAATTTAGACCTGGTACTCCAACTGTACTAAAGGTATCAACTGAAAATCAGCAATTTAGTCGTTAATTACTTTTTATTTGCTACACTTGTATCATTTTTTTGGGGGGGCTAATTGTAACCATCTAAGCATTATCACCTTGCATCTCATAGGCAGATTTATATTCTTCTGTTATTGATCAGAATCCAATGATCATCTCTTTCCAGTATTGCTTGGACTTGGGCCTGTTTGGACACCATGGATTCCATGCCGAACAATGGAAAAGGGTTTTCCTTTGATGTAACAGTTTACGTTGTTTGGATAGAAAAGAAAATGGTGGATTCCACCTAGGAATCATTACACTTTTCCATAATTTGGATTCTTGACACAAGAAGCTAGGTGAGTATTGTGAGAAGAAAGGATTTCCACTTGCTATACAAACAAGAACTCAGAATTGGAATCCATATTTTAATAGCTCCCATAGAAATCATCATTGGATAATCTTTTCCTTTCTTTTCCCTTGCATTCCATGTATCTAAACATGGCCTTACATAAGGCATGTTAGGGTTCCATTTGAAGTGCATATGGGATCACTCGCTGTCCACCTCAAACCAGGAGGTCATTTCAAGGACTTGAAACAACATTGCTACTTGCAGTGGGCAAGGCTGTAGTACTTCCATACTTCCAAAACCAAACATGAGGCCTGTTGAAATCTGGGTAATTTCAGCCAGTAACTACCTCAATAAACTCCAGTTAGCTTTATTACCTGGGAACATACCTGATTCTTGGCTCATTATTTCTATTTGAGTGTTCTCCATTCCAAGACATTCTCTTTCTACGAGCTAAAAGACGTAATCTACCCAACTATTTGTGTTTAAAAAGCAAGTTTGGGTGGAAAGAGATAAGTTGACCAATTATAATCCATTATTCATGGCTTGCAAATAGGGTAGGAACCACTAGTTAGACATGAATGGGATGGGTCTTTGTCATGTGATTCATTTGTAGATGTATGCAGACACATGCATCATCCATATATCTATTTGCATGTATGCATTGTTGTTTTTGGTTGTTCTTCTTGTTGGTGTTGTGAGTAGAATGAAGTACTAAATAGGTTTTGCTTTTCCAATCAGGTTATACCTGCCAGTTTACCCATCGGAACCTTTCCAAGTTGCATTTAAATATTAGCTTTGCTGGTCATATACTTACCTATAGTCTGTTTCATAGTTGAATTATTTATGAATATTGTATGGTTTATACCTATTACATCTGTTTCTCTATGGTGTGAAAAGCATCATATCTGTGCTTGAATGAGTCACTCACCCTACGAACAGCTACTTATAATGTATTGAGGTGGACACAACCTGCCTAATTCAAGGCTGATAATTTGTAGTTAGGCCAATAATGTAAGAATTTTCTATCATTTCCACGAGGATGGGATAAGGGAGAACTCAACCAGAAGGCCACACAAGCTGGTTGATCAAAGATCTGAACAATACAACTGCTCAGATTGTCTTGATTGATGATCTGGACAAATCCACAGTCGAATGATTAATCTTATGAGATCAACATCATCTTACATTGTGGGGTTGATGGAATCAATTGGATGGCTCTCGAATTCTCAGTATTTATAGCATTTAGGGTTAGATCTAGTCATGGAAAAGGATTCATGTAGCTGACCCCAATTAGTTGGGATGAGCTTAAATGATGAAATGATGACGAGGGTTTGGTTCTAGTCATGGCTTATTTAATAATTTCCCTTTGTATTTTTGTTACTCTTTTGGTGGACCACATTTTGTGCTAGAAACGATGTTAGAAACACATGAATTTGGTCCTGTTTAATATTTTATTGAGTTAGCTTTCAAATGAGCCAAGATCATGCAATTCCGATGCCGTTTGAGTGAGTTATGGCCAAGTTACAGAAGGCCCATCTAAGTGGGCTTATGTAGGCCCATATCACATTCATTAACACTCATCCTCAAATTAGAGCATAGATATCATCTATGCCAAGCTTGGAATATATATATGGAAATGGTACTATGAGGTCGAGTTGTGTGGGCCCCACTGTGATGTACGTCAAACATCTACCTCATCAGTTAGATGCACCATTCCATGGTGGGCCACGGGCTTAAAAATCAATTCAATCCATGACTTAGGTTGGCCACACCACATACAACAGTCGAGAGGAATTACTCTCCCATTAAAACATTCATAATCATTTATTGGGCCCACCCATATGTGGTTCACAAATCCACCCCATTCATTGTGTGTGTCCCACTTAGATAAGGGGTTAGACCAAGTTTTAGCCACATCCAAAACTCAGGTGGGCCCCACCAAGTGCTTTTATATGTTTTAGGCATGTCTTCATATAGTTTTAGATGGTATGGCCCACCTAAGTTTTGGATATGGCTGATTTTTGGGATAACCCATAATCTAAAGGAGACCCATCAAATGCACGGTGTTGATGTCCGACATACATCACGGTGGGGCCCACACTGCTCGACCTCATGGGAACTTCCCATGAGGTTGACCTCATAATACTATTTCCCATATATATATATGTGTGTGTGTGTGTGTGTGTGTGTGTGTGTGTGTGTGTGGAACGAAAACCCTTGGTGAACTCTGTGTGTGTGTGTGGAACGAAAACCCTTGGTGAACTCATCAGCGAGTTAGTTTTGAGATTGAACTTATGGAGTAGAGATTTCGCCACTAGAAACTTACTCACATACGAAGTGACAATTGACTCCTATGAGTATAATTCTTTCGTGATAGACTAGATTGTTTCCAATATATGAAGTAGCCTTATTGTCACAAAATAGCTGCATAGGTAGGTGCGCTATAAATCCTATTCCTTGCAACAATTTCGTGAGTCACATCAACTCACAAGAGGTATGAGTCATTGCTCTGTACTCTGCTTCGGCACTCGATTGGGCCACCACACTTTGCTTCTTGCTCTTCCATGTGACCAAATTTCCTTCGACAAATGTGTAATATCCAGTAGTGGATTGTTTATCTATTAAAGAACCTACCCTGTCTGCATTTGAATATATTGTGACCCGAAGATGACCATTCCATTTATACAAAAGTCTTTGACTTGGTGCTCCTTTGTGGTAATGAAAAATTCGAATAACTACTTCCATACGAAGTAGTCTTCGAGAACTCATGAATTGGCTTGCTACGCTCATTGCATAGGATATGTGTGGTCAAGTAATCATTTAGTAAATAAGTTTTCCAACCAATCTTTTGTACCTCTCTAGATCTTCCACTACATCTCCTTAATCACTTACACGCTTGTAACTAGGATCCATTGGAGTGTGACCTGGCTTGGTCCTAAGAAGACCCATCTCTATGAATAAATCTAGAACGTATTTATGTTGAAATAGATTAGTTCGTTTAGATCTGGCTATTTCTGTACTAAGGAAGTATCACAGATGACCTAGATCTTTTGTGAGAAAATGTTGTTAAAGATGCTTCTTTAGTTTTTCACTCCCCATGTTATTGCTTCCAGTAATTATAATTTGATCCACATATACTACAATCATAATGAGACCTGAGATACCCTTCCATGCAAAAATGGAATGATCAACATCACTTCAAACAAAGCCATAGTTTAATACAACCTTGTTGAACTTATCAAGTGATGTATGTGGAGGCTGTTTTAGCCCATAAATTGTCTTACGCAGTTTATACACTTTATTAGACTCCCCCTTGGCAACAAATCTAGGAGGTTGCTCCATATCAACTTCCTTTGTAAGATCACAATGAAGAAATGCATTTTTTTTAACGTCAAGTTGGAAGAGGGGCAAACCATGATTAACAACTACAGATGGTGTAATCCTAATGGAATTCAATTGGGCCACATGAGAGAAGGTTTCTCTGTAATTAATACTAATTGTTTGGGTGTACCTTAGTGACTAGGCGAAACTTTAACCATTCAACCATACCATCATGATGAAGTTTGATTGTGTAGACCTATTTGCAATTCACAACATGTTTAATAGTCGGAAGAGTGGTAAGTTCCCAAGTCTCATTCCGATGAAGTGCATCCATCTTTTCCTCCATAGCCTGCTTTCACCCTTTATGTAATTGAGCTTTCTTCCTCATATGACTTGGGAACAAAGTAAGAAGACAAGAATAGGACAAAGTTGTAGAAATTTGAAGATAAGAAATAAAAGGAAACATATTTAGAGATGGGATAATCGGTACATGTATGCTTACCTTTTCTTAGGGCAATATAAATATTAGATGTATCTTGAGAACTCATTGGACCACAAGTTTTTAAAGAAGAGATGTTAGATAGCACGTCATGACTGGTTGTACCACCTGTCTTCTTGAGTAGACCTTCAACAGAGGCATAGTGGGAATGGAAGACACAGTAGATGATGGAGGTTGGATGTCTTCATTGACCGCAACAAATATGAAAACAGTTTCTGTATCAAGATATTTGCTATCTTTTGAGAATAATGGGGTAGACTTATAAAAGGTAAAATCAGTACATACATATTGTCTTTGAAGTGATGGATTATAACAATGATAACCTCTCTGTGTTGAGGTAGAGAAAATAGTGAAGTATCTAGGAACAAAATTTGATGAGGTGACTGACCCTTTAAAACATGTAATGGGCATTCAATTTATCAGAAAATATGTTGTAAGTACTACATCACTCCAAAACTTCACGTGAATTAAGAGAGCATGAGTTACCTCGTTGTGGGGTGTGTGCATATAATGTCTGGTGTTGAATTCCTATTTTAGAAAAAGCTGACTTAAAGCTTGGGACATATATTCATTGGCATTATCAAATCGACACACAAACACTTTCAAATTAAATTGATTTTACACTTTCATGTGAAAAGTCTTAAAATAGAAAATCATTCAAATCTATGTATCATTAATAAAGCCATATCATTTTCAAACAACCATCAACACACCTAACAAAATACTTAAACCCAGACCTACTAATTAATTTAATTGGAACCCAAATGTCTGAATGGACTAAGGATAAATGAATTAAACGACGCTTCTCAGCATGTGGTTGAAAAATAATATGGTGGTGCTTACTCAACTCACACACATCACATGATAGACATGACATCGACGACAGTGAAGGAATGACACCCCTTAAGAATCTTTAATGATGGATGACTGAAATGGAAGTACCGCTGATAGTCTGAGATGTCTTTTTGTGTTGTTGCACCCACAACATCGTGATCAAGATAGTACAACTCGTCGTGCTTATGTCCTCCACAAATCTTCCTCTTCGTCTTTAGGTTCTAGAAAACACATTGTGAAGGGTAAAAAGTGATGCAACAATTAAGGAATTTGGTTTCTTTGCTGACACAAGGCTTAAAGGAAATTTTGGAACAAATAAAATAGAAGATAATGAAAGAGAGGGACTTGTATGAATGGTACCCATCCCGAATACTTTGGAATGGGTACCGTCTGCCAAAGTGATAGAAGAGCCTTTTAATGAGCCATTAATAGATGAAAGCACACTAAATTGACCTGTCATATGGTCGGAATGCCCTAAAGTCAATTAACTATGAAGTATAAGACTTGTTTACTAAATAAGTCATACCTGAGCTCATGAATGTAGCGATAGGGGTGGAAGTAGCTATAAAAGTAGTAGCAACAGACTGATTTTGTAAAATGTTCAGCAACTTGAAATTTCTTCTTGAGTCAAGAAGAACCATCACATTAGTCATACGTGTTTGTGGAGCAGCACATGTAGAATTAGCCAAAGGAGGCATGTTGCTCTCTCTAGTGTGGGAAGCTTATTTAGCCCATGAAGGTCCTAGCATTTTTCAATATAATAATTCAAGAGCCCACAATGCGTGTACTTCCTAGGTCCATGACCTTTGCCATGACCATCTCTCTTGCCAACATGTTCACCTCTTCCAACATGACCACCATGTGGCTCCGGCTAGAGAATGTAGAGTTGAGCTGTCATCGGTTCTATCGGTAGAGCCCAAAGATACACGTTGGAGGCGTGTATACACCTTGTTTAGAGATGACACATCTTTGCCACCCAAAATCTTTACACAAATCGGTTCTCATACTCATGTTTCAACCAATAGATAAGAATTGGCCATTCAGGTTCGAGTAGGGCTGTAGATGTGTTGAGCTAGCTCGAAGAGCTTGCTCAACTCGGCTCGAGTATGCTCGGATTGACTCGGCTTGAAGGGCCAACTCGGGGCAAGTCAAGCTACTTTTTAAAAGCTCGAGTTGAGTTCGAGCCGAGTTTGAGCATGGTGCATATCAACTTGACTTGACTCAACTCGAAGCTCGAGCTCAACTCGGCTCGAGTAATATATATTATATATATATATATATATATATATATATATATATATATATATATATATATATATATATATATATATATATATATATATATATATATATATGGCAAACAAGCTAAGCTTCAATGTTGAGCTTGATGGTGAGCTCGAACTCGAGTATAGCACTAACGAGTCGAGCCGAGCTTGGCCCACCTCAACTCAACTCAGCTCGATGTACAGCCCTAGGTTCGTGTCCTTGCCTCGATGGTATACTCTTAGGAGTTTGAACACCAAGTCTTGGTTTCGAGTTCCCATAGTTGGTGAAATCCCACTACGGCATGAGTGCGGGGGTGTGTGCTTGGGTTTGTGTGGGGTGCATGTGTGGAGTGAAAAGGAAAAAAGAAAAAGAAAAAGAAAAAAAGAACTAGCCACTCGAAACTTTTCCCATTACTGATGTACTTTCTCCAAATCAGTTGTCAAGGACTGATACGCATTCAACTATTTCTATATTTCTTTGAGTTTGGAATAGTATTCATTAGGGGTGTACATCGGGCCGAACTGAGTCGAATTGGGCTCAACCCGGCCCGGCCCGGTCACCAGCCAAACCCAGCTCGAACTCGGCCCGGCCCGGTCATCGGGTCAACATGTCCAGCCCGAACTGGGCCCGGTCAGCAATCGGGCGAGTTCAGGCCGAGTTCGGACCTTACAGCAAGTTCATGGGTCAGACAACGTTCTTACTTCTCTGCCTCAAATGGTCAAGATAAGGATTTAGGATATATATATATATATATATATATATATATATATATATATATATATATATATAAGGAAAAGGTACAATGCGCTCGAGCTGACGATAAGCTCCCGTGAGGTCGAGCGTGTGTCCATTACCCCCACCGTGATGTGTTTCGACCATCAACACCGTTCATTTGATGGGTACCCTTTAAATTATGGGATATCCCAAAAATCACCAGATATCGGAACTCGTGGGCCATACCATCTACAATTATGTGAAGACACCGTTAAAACATATAAAAGCACTTGGTGGGGCCCACCGAATTTTGCATGCGCCTAAAACTTGGTCTGAACCCTCATTCAAGTGGGACACACATAATGGATGGGCTGGATTTGCAAACTACATCTCAGTGGGCCCTCAAAAATGGTTATGAATGTTTTAATGGTGCATGGCCCCTCCCCACTTTTGTATGTGGTGTGGCCCACGCAAGTCACGGATTGACTTGAATTTTGAGTCCTAGGCTCACGATGGAATGGTGCATCTAACTGATGGGGTAGATGTTCGAAACGCATCACGGTGGGGCCCACACAGCTCGACCTCATGGGGTGTTAAAATCAGCTCGAGCGCATTGTGTGTGTGTGTGTGTGTGTGTGTGTGTGTGTGTGTGTGTATATATATATATATATATATATATATATATATATATATATATATATATAAACGGCCGGGTCGGGCCAGGTCGAGTCGGGTCGAACTAGGACCTGTTCGAACTCGGCCCGAACTCAGTTTCGAGCTGAAGAAAATGGCCTGTCCTGGACCGAACTCAGTTCTAGGTCGGGCCGAGTTGAGCTTTTTCGGGCTGAGTCGAGCAAGTTAACCGGGCTAGCCCGGTTTGTGCACAGCCCTAGTATTCACCCAACGATTTATACCCTTGTTCGAGCTTGAATATTTCTTTATATAACTAATAAGTAAGAGAGATGTTTTTTCTCAGATGAATACATCTCTCGTAAAACATCCCCCCCTTTATATTATGAAATTTTCATA
Source organism: Magnolia changhungtana (assembly GCA_030180095.1). NCBI lineage: Eukaryota > Viridiplantae > Streptophyta > Magnoliopsida > Magnoliales > Magnoliaceae > Magnolia > Magnolia changhungtana. The sequence goes on along the minus strand of JASAUF010000630.1, from coordinate 2,793,127 downwards.
ATTACAAAAATGCCATTAATAACAAAAGAAAAGAATCCTGCATGCGTCCTAAACCCAAATAACCCATCTAAGTGTGCCTATGTAGGCCCATATCACATTCATTGACACTTTCTTTTGTTTGAAGTCTATATAAGGTTGTGCTTGGGCGTGACGCACGATGATGTATAGGAAATAAAAGTTCTTTGAGTTTTGGATTTTCTTTGCTTTGGAAGAAGATTTGAGAAGGGAGTTTTCATGAACTCTAGTTCTTGACTAGAGCATTGTTGGGTTGTTTCGCACAATTTTGTTTTTCTTGTCTTTAATCCATTTGCATCCTCTCTAGGATTGTGTTAATTGGTATCAAAGTCATGTCCGTTCCATGGGAACTCGAGGAACCTCTGTGTGATTATTCCTCCCAAACTGCAATGCTTATTATCATATAACCAATCTAATGGTTCGAATTGTCTTGGTGGATTGTCTTGACCAGATCCATGGTCTCATGATCAATCTTATGAGATCATTGGTCAACTTATATTGTGGTGCTCATGGGATCAATCGGATGACTCTCAAATTCATAGTATTTATAGTTTTTAGGATTAAATCTAGTGATGGTGTATTTAATAATTTTCCTTTTTTGTTTTCATTGCTCTTTTGGTGGGCCATTTTGTGGGGCCAAACAATGTCAGAATGACATGAAACTGGTCCTACCTGTTGGGATATAGCTTTAAACAAGCCCAAGATCATGCAAGTCTGATGCGGTTTGATCGAGTTATCGCCAAGTTACAGAAGGCCTATAGGGTTGTGACAAATTTCACTGGTATTTTAGTCTTTTCACAAATTAGGTCTTTCTGTATTTTGTTTTAAACCTATACAAGGCTATGCTTGGACGTACGAAGCATGATGATGAATTGGGAATAAAAGTTCTTTCAGTTTTGGGTTTTCTTTGCCTTGAAGAAGATTTGAGAGGCTTTTCGTGCTCTCTAGATCTTGACTAGAGGACTGTTGTTTCTTTCCCATAATCTTGTTCTCTTCTTTGATCCATTCAGCCTCTGGGATTGCATTAGAAACCCAAGCTTAGTTTTATGGTTTCCTGCAAAGAGGGGGTTTGTCGTGCATGCTTAAATACTGTGCATATTAAATGGACATTTGTCTAAGGTTTCCAATCTATCTCACAAACTCAAGAGATTTTATTGGACGTGAGAAAGCATGAGAAGTCAAAGGATGCCTATTATGTTATTTATCATCTTACAAAATGATATAGAATGTCAAAACATTGCAGGAGGTGAAAAACTTCACAAAAGAATTACACTTTTGAAGCCCAAGCAGAACAAAAATACTCTTCTTCTTTCTTTTTGTTTTTGTTTTCCTTGTATCTTTTCTCCAACACTTCTATGAGTTACAAGTATAGGTATTTTTCACATGTGCTTAGTTCTGGGAAGCAGATCTAAACTGGTTCAGCAAGGATTTTGTGAAGATAGGAGAGATTCAGTTTTAGAAGGAAGAATAGCACCGAAGGAATTCTTTACTATCCTCGTCAGTGTCATCCTCTTTGGAACTGCATGATTGAAAAAACCATGAGCATGCAGTAACCATCTCTTTCTGTTTAGCAGAACTCGGTCCGTGATTACCATTTCGTTTCCTGAGGATCATTTCCATCGACTCCATCTGCCGTGGAAGACATGCACAACTGTGATGAACCATCTACAGATACCTCTTTAAGCACACTTGATAAGCTCTTGCAGAACTGGTTATTGTAGATGAGATGATTGTAGTCAGATAAAAGGTACATTCATTTGCAAGCATAGCCAGTTGCAGGGGGGTAAAAAGAGTTTTGTTTCACCATACCTCTTTGTACACCCTTAGTTCTCCTGCATATTTTGATATTTCTACCACGCAGTGAGTTGGGGCCACCTCAATCACCTGTGCGTATAAATCTTATGTGAGTCCATGCAAGAACAAGACTGGGTTAGTTCTCCAGGGAAGTCGAATCGACTTTGATGAGTCAACTTGGTTTTGGTGGATTTTAAAACTTAGGTATGATTTGATAGATTACCTCTGCCGATACTGTGAAATGTGATCTACATCTTTTAAGCATTCTCGTTCCATGAAGTTTCACCTGATATAATCAAAAGGCGGCATGGTTGCAGTGAGATTCCAAGTTCATTTCATCCAGCTTCTTAGGAGAAGGTAAGCCAGAGATCATGTTACCTTGGAATTGTTCATCCTCTCAACTGAGAGGCGTACATCCTTTGCAGCAACCTCAATCTTTTCTATTGTCTCGTGAATCGAATGCTCTGAACCCAATCTTGTTCTCTGTTTGTCATTGTCCTTGATGGAAGCAAATTATAAGTTGTGTTAGAGATTTCATATTCAAACGTGTTCTAGCGAAATCAAAATTCAGAAATCAAGATTTTGAAGCACCTCTTCTTCAAAAAGGCCTGACAAATCTAGGTCATTAGACATTGCTATCAGTTGGAAAGCATTGATGAAACTTGGGGACTTGGCTTTTTCCATCTCAGCAGTGGATTCCTGTATTCAGTTCCATTAGTGTAATTCAGATTGCAATTCTACATCAGTTATAACTGAAGCATTAAAGATTTTTGAAACACCTACTCCTATGCTGTCGAATGCAGCATTAACATCATCCAAGTCTACATTCTCATCAGTGTCGATGCCCGTAGAAGGCTTGTAATCTATATGAAACCAATCATTCTCAAGTATTTCCGCCACTGTTATTCGCTGTAATGAGAAAAGAGAAAGTCATTGCTTGCAAATTTAGAGGTGCAGTCTATGCATATAGAGAAAAGATTTAGCAGTTTCTCATAATCAACCAAGACATTCAAGAATATACCGTTCCAGGCCGTGGATCCAATATCCTGAAAATTAGCTTTCTTTGGACTTCTGTAAACCACTCAGGCCAAACATATTCTGCTCTTGATATCTTTGAACAAGTAAAAGTATCAGTAATAGGAGGAATTAACAGTTGTGATTCATCAGGACGCGAATAATAATCTGATGTACCCACCCCATACAGATGGGCCTGTGGTTTTGATGTAGAGCGGGTCGCGGATAATTTCATGGCCAAGATGGACCAGAAAAGGCCCGATTGGAGACAGAAATGATCCAGACTGTTAAAACTTAAAACAGACATCTTGCAAACCAGAATGTGTTATCGGACGTAAAATATATGATTTTGGGGTAGGACGAGCTACTTTAGCCACCCAACCCCACTACGCCAGGTTGCGCAAGCCGGATTTGCGAAATACCATCAGATCGACGGTCGTTTCCTTGTTTTAATTTCGTTTTTACTATAAATAGTAAGTTTTAGCTTGATTATAACTCTTCATCCGTTGGGCTTTAGGAGTTGCGCCCAACATGAAAAGTTCTTAGAATAATCAGGAGAACAGCGTGGTGAAGCCAAATAGGACACTTACTATTTTTGGCCGAAAACCAACCTTGTGCACTAGTAGACATCATGACCGTCTTTAAATAGTAAATTTACTATTTATAGTAAGTTGCGAATTCTAGGAGTTTTAGTTGTAGTTTGATTTTGAAATTTCTTCCATTGCTTAGTATCCCTATTTAAAGGGTTGTGAACTCGTTTATTTCATTCATCAATCAATATCGAAATTTATAGAATTTATTTTCTATTTTCTTGTTCTTTTCCTCGTGGATTCGAGAAGTCTCTATGAGGAGTCTAGAGAAGTTCCGTGGATTCAGAACAGTTATCCCCTTGAAGAAGACGGTGCTCGACCTCACGTCCTTCCCTGCGTCAGGTTTGGTGATCCAGACTGTTATGACAGGCGCCAACATGGATTTTGGATGCCCCAAAAATATCCCAAACTCAGAAGATCCTCACCCTTTCTTCGTTTGGATGGACACTATCCGCTAATCTGGAAGAGTACAGATGTCCAATGTATAGTGCAGGACTCTATCAGATGAACGATCTAGATGAACAAACCATGGGTTTACTTGTAATGAATGGGCACATCAGGAAGCTATTCACATCCTTGATGAACCAGGACATGATTAACTTCTTTTCATCTGGAACTTTTAAGAGGAAGACATTGTGTCCACAGAAACTCACCTTCCGATACAAATTCATCAGGTTACGATCTTCGAAAGGTAGATAACCCGCGAGTAATTCGAAAAGAATCACGCCGCAAGACCAAACATCTGCTGCTGATCCGTCGTAGTTCTTATTGGCAATCACCTGTTGATGAGAAGATATCCATAGAATTAGTGTTTTGGCTTTCAAACTTCCTCCAAACTTGGAACAACAATGAAATTTCAGTATCTTTCTTTTATATAGATGGTATCGTGATCATCGTCATTGTCATCATCATCGTCATCACCACCACCTTTTCCATCATGCATCATCGTCACCACTGTCATCATCATAGCCTTGTCCCAGCCATTTGGGGTTGGCTATATTCTCATTATTGCTCTTTTTTAAGAAATCTTTCTCCAGTTATATGTGTTTACCTCAGGAGCGACATAGCTCGGGGAACCGCATGCCGTAGATAGTAAGTCTCCAGGCTGCCAATTCATTTGGAAATTTGGTCACTCATGGCTGATACCAGAAATGTGAACTTTAGTTGGTTGGGACTTTTTTAGCTTGATCTTACCTTGCGCAATATGCTGAGTCCGAAATCAGAGACCTTCAAATTCCCTTGACTGTCCAGTAGCAGGTTTTCAGGCTGGTTACATCAACGAAATAGGGAGAACCCAAGAAAACCCAAATCAGATTGCATAAAATCTACTTTGACTGTAGAGCATTAGAGAATGGAAATATTCCTTCTGCTTCATTGGATTCTGACCTTTAGATCTCTGTGATACACACCTCTGCAATGGCAGTAGTCGACGGCATCAATCAACTGCTGGAAGCATTTTCTTGCCTCATCTTCGTGCAACCGTTTGAGGTAAGACTGGTGAGTAAGGAGAAAAAGCATTCAAAGGTTATTCAAGTCAGAAAGGAAAACTGCCAACATTCAAGACTTGTCTAGAGCCTACAGGTAGATATGGCCCACCATCTTGTCAGTGAGCTGCCCCCCTGAGATATATTCCATCACAAGGTATATCTTCTTCTTGGTCGCGATAACCTGGAGAATTCAACAGAATGATTACGAAACAAGAACCCAAAATTGCAGGATATGAATACCCAAAAACCCAACTGGTTTGAATTCAAGATCTTGCTGGACTGACCTCATATATACGGACGATGTTGGGGTGGTGTAGAAGCTTCATTGTACTGATCTCTCTCTTGACCTGAAATTCAAGCTCAACATACATCAAGGACTCATTTGAAGTAAGATTACAATGCGCTTTTGCCAACTACATCAGGATGTGTTTGGCTGTCATGGCAATGCAGTTGGGTGGAACTAATTTCTACCCAATACTACACATGAAACGAGCAGAATACTGATGTTGGACTGAGGATGGAAGACAGGCCGGAAACATGGTTTTTGTGACTTCCAAATGCCATGCCTCCAATATAGTTTTGAGAAAAAATACTTCCATGGGCTCCCTCAAATTTTCTTTTTTCTTTCTTTCCAACCCTTTATTCAGAATGTTGAAAGTAGTACCTGATCCATGAGATTGTTATCTATGACCATCTGCTTATCAATGATCTTGATCGCAACGTTGTGGCCCGTCTCAGTGTTCACCGCCACCTTGACCTTGGCGAAGGTGCCTTCGCCAATGGTTCGACCGAGCTGGTACTTCCCTATGTTGGCTGCATAACCCATATTAATTTCAGTTGTTTTTTTTTTTTTTTTTCTTCAGCAGATAATTCTCTCCTCTTTCTTTGGTATTTTTTGCTACTCAATCCTTCTAATTACGACATTTCGGAGAGAATGCAAGGTTTCTCTTGGAATCTATAACTCTGAGAAAAGTCAAATGTGTTGTCCCCAACTGCCATTTTGGATGGTGGTTGTTAGTATTTAGACTGGAATTGGGATTACTACAAGAGAGTTACATTTCTTTGGAGGGAAGACATGCAGGTGGGAAGGCGCACGTGATTTGAATGGCAGGTATTCTTCCATACTCTGGCAGAGCCTGTGATTGATACACAGGCACTTAGATATAACTTTAGAATTGCATATTTAGCATACAAGTAATTCAAGTTTAACTTTTCCTAATTTTGTTGCTGATGTAGATGTATTTTGAACCAAAAAAAAAAAAGTTTGCTTATTTGATTAGTGGACATTTATTGGACGGTAGAAATGGAAAAATAAAATTAAATTAAAAAAAATAAATTGAATCCAATCGTCCTCTTTCAACAAACAAGTGGACCTAAATCAGAGGTTGGGATGGCTCGACCAATCCAATTTTAGTATAGCGTCGATGTGTTTCACAACATCGTGATGTGTACAATTTCTGAGTGCCTGCGTATCGAGCGATGTGCGTTGCTAGAGTATCAAATAAATCCCCATCCTGGTCCCGATTCTTTGACTTGTCATCAATCAGAGGAATGCTATGGGTCTTTAGTGAGAGATCCGGGCCATTCATTAGGTAGGGCACACTGTAAGCATCTTTTGGTCCAAAAATCAAAATACTTCACTCATTAAGTAGGGCATACGTTTGTAGAAGAATGGCCTACCTGACGAGAGCACCAATAGATGAATGGCTTGGATCTCACACGTTTGTCTAGTGGGTGTGTGGATCATGAAGCCTAATGTCCATCTCACACGAGAGAGTAGTTAGATATGACCACTTGTCATATAGACCCCGTGATCACCCAGGAGGCTTTCCCTTTGGTGCACAGGATCAGTAAGGGAGCCTTGTTTCATGTTGCTGACACGTGGCAGGTGGGCAGCGGATCCAGACCAATCCATCTAGTTAATTCTATCCGTGATAACCCTTGGTTGAGAATCACACCAAGCGGACTATCCTCACCATTCAAACAGCAACCTTGAAATGGACAATACACATGAAAATGGTTGAACGTTCAACAGGAAGAAATGGATCGCTGGCCCATTGATGAATGGGACGTTGAAATTTTGATTTTAAAAAATTAAAATATTTAAAATTTTCATTTTTTCGTCAAAATAATGTTGAAAATTTTAAATTAAAAAATGCGGTTCTTCCATAGTTTCACATTAGAAAGGATGAACGGAATTTTATGGTTTATATGCTGTTGTATATGTAGTATTTTTATTTGGAGTATTGGAGGTCGAGATGCTCAGGTAGCGTGTTTACGTGTGCACCCAGGCACGGGCAATGTGGTTGTAGTGGTGCTAGATAGCGCACTTTGCACATTAATGATCCAATTATCAGATCGTTTGATCCAACAATCTGAAACACCCTAAATTTAATATCAACGGAAAAACGTTCTGAACCATTGATGACCACCTGACAACGCTCTACTTCTTTAGGTCCTATATAAACTGGATCATTCCGGTCCAAAATAAATCAATTCCAACAAATCTCATCTAAATCCATCAAATCTCACCAAAAACTTTCCCCTTTTAAGAATATTGCTAGAAGACCACTAATTTAGTCTGTTAGACGATCAGGTGTGTTGAAAAGAGTTTCTAAGTAGACCATTCATGATTGTTGTACGCAAGATCTAAATAGAGAGCTTGTCTTATTTTGAAAATAATTCACTTGTAACCAATCAACAATTGATAAGGGGGTGAATCAAGCTTTAAGGACAGGGTATTTATATATGATTTAGTCTAGTGTTAAAAAGAAATAAATTTTCAATTTTCAATTTTCCAACAAGGGATTTACTAGATGGAGGATCTGGTTTCACCGCCATTGGAGCCAGGTGTCAACTATTGGCTAAGAAATGCCTACCTGATCATCATATGATTTTAAAAAAAAAAAAAAGAAGAAGGAAAAAGAAAGAAAGAGTGTTTGGCCCAAATTTCGTTTTAATCTCCAAGACGCGGTTCATGATATTCTTATGTTGCTTAGTCGTATCATCTGTGATGACTACGTCATCGGGGGTGTTTGGACCATGGACTCATGCGGCTCCTCCGAGTCGACTTGGGTTTGGTCAGACCGATTCGGATTGACACCACCAGTCACCCCCGACTCAAGCGAGTCGGCCTGATTTTTCCTGGACTCGTGCGAGCCGCAGGGACGGTCCGGATGAGTTCCCTCGCCTTAAATCCATGATCTGTATGCATAAACCCCATTTATGAATCCAATTAAAAGTTTAGGTGCTGGGTTCATTTTATAGTTGGTGTGACCCTCTTTTGTGTGAGGTCCAATTCGGTGTATGTATTGTATATCTATGCCGTCCATCCGTTTTTTCAACTCATTTTAGGACATGGGCCAAAAGAATGAAGCAGAACCAGATCTCAGCTGGGCCACACCACAGGAAACAGTGGTAACTGACCACTAAAAACTTTTTGTGGGCCATGAAACTTTTGGATCAAGCTGATATTTATGTTTTCCCTTCATTAAGGTCTGTGTGGCATTATCAACAGGTTGGATTTTAAATAAACATTAAGCTGAACCCTGGGAAGCCTTTAATGATGCTGGTTCTAAGATCACTAATACCTGTGGTGTGGTCCACCTGAAATTTGGATCTGCTTCATGTTTGGGCCATGCCCTAAAATGAGCGGAAAAAACGGATGGACAGCATCAATGTATAACAGATACATTGAGGTGGGCCCCACAAAAAAGACCTTACCCCATATCCATAGCTCAACTGGCAGACTGAGTGGATATACCTCGTTTCAACACCTGAGGTCTTGGTATCGATCCCTAGTGAAGGCGGCTAACATGGAGTGTGTGTCCCCCCCTCCCCCCAAAAAAAAAAAAGAATCCGCACCCCGTCGCGAAAACGTTAAACTACTTAAAGAAAAAAAAAATGATATCAGCGCTTGGTTAAGGTTAAAATGAGATTTAAATATGGGTATTATTTTAAGGGGCTGGTCTCCTATGCTAGTTTACCACCATTTTGAAATCAGTAGGGACTCATCCACCTCACGTGTGACACTCATGTATGGCTGTGGAAAATCCAAATTGTGGGGCATGTTGTGGACTATATTTCCATGATCACACTCATCAAGCAATCTTAAGCATCGGATTAATGGCTGCCAAATTAACAGTTAAAAATAAAATAGTGAATGATCCCAATTCCAAAGGTAAACACCAAACGGTTACTATCTTCTTCGTATAATCAGGGTTTAAAAAATCCTAACTCTGATACCATGATAATGTAAAAAATTAAATATCTTAATTAAAGAAACTAAAGATGTAGGGCACTTCCCTTCTCCTTTTTTATTATAATAAAATAATAATGAAATAATTTGAAAAACCCTATATCTCTAATTTCTTTAATTAAGTTCCCTAATTTCCCACATTATCATTATTTACAACTCTTAATACATGGGATATGTAAGGTTTGTTATATAGCATAAAATACATCAACTAGCCTAGACCTTTAGCATATGCAGTATTCTCCACTATACCCTTTTATTCCTCATTTAATGAACAATGAATTTACTAATTCGAATCTTTATAAAGTTTTATCTAACTTTCCTGAGGCATAGAAGCTTAAAGCTTATGTCCTTAGATATTTTTTAATTATTTCTAACACATAATGTTGCACCTAAGTCTTTTTTGAAAATGGAGAATTCAATCAAAACTTATTTTTGTATATATTTTCTCAGTTTTTTCAACTAATAATGCATCATTTAATATATTGATAGAATAGTGCATTTGATCCCTCTACTCTTAAGCATGCATGCACTTGACTAATTGATTACCAACATATGTTATCTTTAAATTAACCTTTTGAAACTTCAAGTAACAGTGATATGAAGCTTAATTTACATTAAACAATAGTTTTATTTATTTATTTTTAAATTATCTTTAGCACAAAACCCTTTAGTTGCTTCTTTTATATATATGTAGAGTCATGCTCGCCTATGCACCTATGCACATGCGCACGTTTGCACACGTGTCATAGGCGTCTAATTCAAACAGTCCATGTGATGCCAAATCCCATGAAATTCCAAGGGACAAATTTTCTTCCTGATCTAAAATTCTGGTGGGCCATAGGAAAGAAAAATGTAAATCAAGGGAAGAAACTGTTTTCATTTTTCATGGCTCACCAAAGTTTTGGATCAAAGTAAAAATTAAGCCTAAGGAATTTAACGAGGTGTTGCTTCACGTGGACTATTCAGATTTTAAAGTCACATAAGGTATGATGAGTTCTCAAAATAATTCACACGAGTTCCGTGCGAACTGGTGCGCAGTTGAGTATTCGGCTATATATATAGCTGAGCATTTGGCTACACACACGCACGTGTGTGTGGGAAATGCTTCTTTGCGGTTGACCTCATGGAAACTTCCCATGAGGTCAAGTTGTGTGGGCCCCACTGTGATGCACGTTGAACATCTACCCCATCAATCAGATGCACCATTCCATGGTGGGCCTCAGGCTTAAAAATCAAGTCAATCCATGACTTGTGTGGGCCACACTATGTACAAAAGTTCTAACGGGTTACCCTCACATTAAAACATTCATAATCATGTTTTGGGCCCACCGAGATGTGATTCACAAATCCAGCCCATCTATTATGTGCGTCCCACTTGGATGAGGGGACAAACCAAGTTTCGGACGCATCCAAATTTTATATGGGCCCTACCAAGTGCTTTTATATGTTTTAGGCATGTCTTCACATGATTTTAGATGGTATGGCCCACCTGAGTTCCGTGTACGGCTAATTTTTAAAATATCCCATAATTTAAAGGGACCCATCAAATGCACGGTGTTGATTTTTGACACGCATCATGTTGGGGCCCACACAGCTCGACCTCATGGGAAGTGCCCATGAGGTGGACCGCATAGTATCATTTCCATTTCCACACACACATATATATATATATATATATATATATATATATATATATATATATATATATATATATATATATATATATATATGGAAATGGAAATGGTATTACCATTTCAACATACATCACGTTGGGGCCCACACAGCTCGACCTCATGGGAAATTCCCATGAGTCGACCTCATATTACCATTTCCTATATATGTATGGAGAGAGAGATGCTCACACACAACTACGTGGACTAATCAAATTGGTCCAACTAGCTGTCCATTAAGTATAAAAAAATACTTCTCTTTACTCATGTGTACATGACATCTAGCATTACATTAAGTATTATGAGAATACATGTCACAGATCGAGTTTGTTCAACAAATAGAGTTCAGTAATTAAATTTTTTGTTCAAAAAATTAATAAATGAATCCCATCATTAGAGCCACACATATTAGTTGAATTTGGACGGATGAAATGAATTTTTAACATTTCATTTTTCTTGTAAAAGAATATCCTACTATTGATTATGAAAAAATAACATTTTATATTATATATGTACTTCCAAGGTAACCTACCTGATTAACGGACCAGATTTCTTATGCATGTGGTTCATTGTATAAATACATCGCACGTGTATGACATGTCCAGTTATCTCATTTTCTTTGAAAACAAACCTCCTCCTCCTCCTCCTCCAGCTCTTCATTTAATAACTTCTCTCTCCTTATTTAATAATCTCTTTCCCTATTATATTGGAAACCTATTATATTGGAAACTGGAGAATTGCCTCCAAAAGCTAGGTGGGCCTTCTGTGATGTTTGTGACAAATCTTAGCCGTTTATCAATTTTTATAGGATAAGTTAAGACATGGGTCAAAAAATGAGTTAGCTTCAAAACTCAAGTGGGTCACACAAGTAAAGGTAAGGATTGAACGTTTACAGTGAAACATTCATGATGCCACAAGTTCTTGATTAGGTAAACATTTTTGTGATTTCAATTTATCGTAAGTAGGAAGGACCTCATGAACGGTATAGATGGTATGTAAACATCACGACCGACTAGCACCAACCGGTAGCGATACGGGAAAGCCAAATGAAAACTTCGTTAGAAGGTCTCAACTTACAGGAGATTGGACCAGAAGCTAAGGTCAAACTAATCACAACGCCAAACTTTTCATGTATATATAGAATCAAAACCGTTTGATAGATTTTACATCATAAGAATCACCTTTTAAAAACGTAATATTCATCATCGATGGGTCAGAACTTATTTTCTATTTATCACTGTTTGAATGCTATTTTAAAGGTTGTGGGTCATTTGATTGAAGATATTAATGATTATTTAAGAATACGTTCCAAATTATGGGTCCAAAATTTTGGAAGGGCTGGATTTGATATAAACATCATACTTTATAAGTTATCATATGATGGGCGTAACATTAGTCCAACCAGTTGAACTTAAAAGTTTCCTGGGAATGTAACCGCACATGTGGAACACCTTTAGGAACGGAAGTATCGGTGGTACTGATGATATATATGCCATCCACCGTGATTTATATATGCCATTGATGTAGAGCGGGTCGCGGACAATTACATGGCAAAGATGGATCGAAAAAAGGCATTTAAAGAAGTGATCTGACCATCGACCTTCCTATCTCACAATCCGGATGAAGCTGAAATATGATTTTGGGGTAGAACGAGCTGCTTTAGCCAACCAACCCTGCTACGCCGGTTACGCATGCGAGAAACCCCTGATTTGATGGTCGTTTCGTGTTTCAATTTCGTTTTTACTATAAATAGTGTTTTAGTTTTTTATAACTCTTCATCCGTCGGGAGTTGCGTCAACGTGAAAAGAGCTTAGAATAATTAGGGAACGGTTTGGTGAAGCCAAATAGGACACTTACTATTTTTGGCTTGACTAGTAGACATCACGTGTAAATAGTAAGTTTACTATTTATAGTAAGTCGAGGTTTGAGTCCTAGTTGTAGTTTGATTCATTTCTTTCCCATTGCTTAGTACCCTTATTTAAAGGGTTGTGAACTCGTTTTTATGGATTCATTAATCTATTTCAATTTATTTAGAATTTATTTCTATTTCTGCTCTCTTTTCTCGTGGATTCGAGAAAGTCTCGTGAGGAGTCCGAGAAAGTTCCGTGGATTCGAATAATTATCCTCTTGAGGAAGACGGTGCTCGACCTCACGTCCTCCCCTCGCGTCGGTTTGGTCAAAGCGAGGTTTCTCCTGGATGGCTTCTAACGGCCCAACAATCCCATAGCGGTGCTCCAGAAATTTTCCTTTAACGCAGCTTTCCAAGCAAGGAGAATCCAAGCCATGCAAGGGCCGCAGCTTCCATGGACCGCATAGCGAATCTCTTGCAGAGACCCTCCGGTGGTAATCCTCCACCGCCACAGACTAGGATCGCAGATAGTACCGGCGCGCCCCAAGGGTCATGCCCGAGGACGGGGCTCTAGTGAGGAGGAGATCGATGACATAATTTTTCAACACCCCAGACATGGCGCCGATCGAGTAGATCGAACGGATCGAGAATTTAAGATGCGGGTTGATATTCCTAGCTTCAATGGCCAACTACACATTGAGGATTTTCTCGATTGGCTTTCTCAAGTTGAGCGATTTTTCGACTATATGGACATCCCTGAAGCAAAGAAGGTCAAGCTTGTGGCCTGCAAGAAAGGAGGAGCTTCGGCAGGTGGGAACAATCGCAACTCGCGCGAATCCAACCAGTGACAGAAAGCACCAATCCGCACTGGCAATGGATGAAGCAGTTATGCCCGATTCCTCCCTAGCGATTACGATCGTATTATTCCAAAGAATACCAAAATTGCGCACAGTAGTCGGTAGAGAATATGCAGAAGATTTTACTGCTCGGCGGCGCGTAACGATTTATCGAGACCGAATCGCAGCCAAGTCGCCCGATTCAATGGTGGGTTGCGTATGGCTATCCAGATCGGGTCCGGATGCGGTCCGTTTGGACGATGAATGATGCGATCAAGTTGGCTACTCGGCGAATTATTACACGGACCTTCCTCATGGATCCCCGTGGCGGTCCACCCCAGTAATACGTACCAAGGGAAAGGAGCCCGTAGGAGCTCGTACTCAACCTCCTACGCCCGAGAACCGAGATCGTACTAGACCTCAAAGGGGCATATCGACCGTTCCAAGTAGAATCCCGAATCCCTATGCTCGGCCAAGGCCCGATAAAATTATCGTTGTGGCCAACCGGCCACCTATCAAATGCTTGTCCCGAGCGAAAAGTAGCAAACCTCGCCATCAATGATGGTGGTGCCGATAACGCTTATGAAGATCCGATATTGAAGAACAGAGCATACCATCGAGGATGAGACAGATGATTCAGTTGGGTTCAACAAGATCATGGCGAGTCGCTCATCGTGAGGCGACTATTATATGCGCCAAGAAAAGAAGTGCATCCACAACGGCATAACATCTTCCGCACTAGATGTACTGAATCGAAAGGTTTGTGACGTGATCATTGATGGGGGAGCTAGAATATCGTATCCAAGATCATGGTGGAAAAATTGCAATTGAAAACAGAGCGTCATCCCTCTCCATATACAATCGGTTGGATCAAGAAGGTCACGAGACAAAGGTAATCGAACGGTGCACCATATCTTTTTCAATTGGCAAACATTATAAGGATGAAGTAGTATGCGATGTGGTTGACATGGAAGCATGTCACATACTACTCGGTCGACCCTGGCAATCTGACCGTGACGCCACTCATAAAGGGCGAGATAACATATATATCTTCGTCGGACGGCCGAAGACCATATTGGCCCCTATGGATCCGGAAGAACCACCTAAAACTTCTAAAGTGGAGGGTCGTTTTCTCTTAACCATTCTGGACTTCTTGGAAGAATCCAAAGAAACAGACGACTTATGCATTAATTGTAAAGGGGGAAGAACTCGAGCCTACCATCATCCCCGATAGACTAAGGCCCTTGTTACATGAATTTCAAGAAATCGGCCCGAGGACCTTCCCGATGGGTTGCCCCGCGAGATATCCAACACCATATTGACCTTGTCCCCGGGTCCGCTTACCTAATCGTCCTCATTATCGAATGAGCCCGAATGAGTGCGAGATTCTGCAGGGACAAGTGGAGGAACCGATCCGTAAGGGTCTTATTCGAGAAAGCATGAGCCCATGTCTTTGTATCACTCGCTAACTCCAAAGAAAGATGGCGGGCGCATGTGTGTCGACAAATGGCCATCAACAAGATCACCATAAAATACAAGTTTCCTATACCACGGTTGGATGATATGTTGGATATGCTAGAGGGCGCAAAATTATTCTCTAAATTGGACTTAAGGAGCGGCTACCATCAGATTCGAATACGGCCAGTGATGAGTGGAAAACAAACCTTTCAAGACCAAGGAAGGATTGTACGAATGGATGGTCATGCCTTTCGGTCTTTCTAATGCGCCTAGCACATTCATGAGGTTGATGAACCAAGTTCTGAAACTTTTCATTGGGCGGTTCGTTGTGGTTTATTTTGATGATATTTTGATATACAGTCAAGACGAAACCACCCATATGGAGCACTTCAAGAAGGTCCTTCAAGTGCTCACTGAAAATAAATTGTACCTCAATTTAAAAAAGTGTAGCTTTATGACTGATAGCCTATTGTTTCTGGGTTTTGTGGTTACATCCACAGGCATTCGAGTTGATGAGGAAAAGGTGAAGACAATCAGAGAATGGCCGGTTCTAAAAATATTCACGAAGTGCTAAGTTTCCATGGACTAGCGACATTCTATCGTCGGTTCGTGAAAAATTTCAAGTAGCATTGTGTCACCGATAACATTGCATGAAGAAAGGGCGTTTCGGACCGACGGCCGACAAGAGCTTTGGTGAAATCAAGCGCAGATTATCCACGACCCCTGCTCTTGTACTCCCAACTTCGACAAACCGTTTGAAGTCGAATGTGATGCCTCATATGTCGGGATTGGGGAGTTTTATCTCAAGAAGGTAGGGTTGCCTTCTACAAAGAAAACTTAGTGATGCACGCAAGAAGTGGTCTACATATGAGATCGAGTTATACGCGTGGTCCAGTGCACTGCGACACTGGCGACATTATTTGATTCAAAGGGAATTCATACTTTACACGGACCATCAAGCCCTCAAGTTTATTAATAGTCAAGCTAACATTAACCGTGTGCATGCTAGATGGATCTCATTTTTGCAGGAATTCACATTCGTGCTAAAGCATAAGTCAGGGCAACAGAACAAAGTAGCCGATGCGCTGAGTCGCCGTGCAGCTTTGTTAGTCACTATGAGCAATGAAGTTGTCGGGTTCGACGCCTCAAAGACATATATGCTGACGACGATGACTTCAAGGACGCATGGGTTAGATGTCATGAAGGTCACCCTGGTGACTTACATATACAAGACGGGTTCCTTTTTAAGGAAATCGACTATGTATCCCAAAGAGTTCGCTAAGGGAACGATAATTCAAGAGCTACATGGAGGTGGCCTCAAGTGGACACCTTGGGCGAGACAAGACGCGAGCTCTTGTGGAAGAGCGGTATTACTGGCCGCAATGGTACGTGATGTGGGAAAGGCAGTCCAACGCTGTTATATTTGTCAGACTTCCAAGGGACAATCTCATAATACGGGCCTCTACACCCCGTTACCAGTGCCTGACGGCCCTTGGGAGGATTTATCTATGGACTTTGTGCTTGGTCTCCCACGAACACAACGCGGCATGGATTCGGTGTTCGTGGTAGTAGATCGTTTTTCCAAGATGGCGCACTTTATTCCATGCAAGAAAACTCTCGATGCAACACACGTGGCGAATTTATTCTTCAGAGAAATTGTGCGGCTACACGGGGTTCCCAAGACTATTACTTCCGACCGTGACACGAAGTTCATAAGCCACTTTTGGCGGACTTTGTGGACTCGATTCGATACACGCCTTCAGTTCAGCAGCGCGTACCACCCACAGACTGACGGTCAAACTGAGGTTGTGAATCGCACATTGGGAAACCTCCTTCGATGTATTTCAGGAGAAAAACCGAAGCAGTGGGATTTGGCCTTGTCTCAAGCGGAGTTTGCATTCAACAACATGGTGAACCGCTCGACAGGAAAATCTCCGTTCCAGGTTATCTACGGACGAGTACCTCGCCATACACTAGACTTGGTCCCTCTGCCCAAGCTCCCAGGCATGAGCATTGCAGTAGAACATATGGCGTACAAAATCATGGGCATTCATGCGGAGGTACATAACAAGCTACATGCCTCGAACGAAAAGTACAAGGAGCAAGCGGACAAGCATCGGCGACAAAAAGTGTTCGAGGTGGGCGACCAAGTAATGGTCCATCTACATGAAAGAAAGATTTCCGACCGGAACGCACAACAAGTCAAGAATAAAAAGATTGGACTGTACCAATCATCCGAAAGATCAATGACAACGCTTATGTTGTTGATCTTCCAGATGATATGGCGATCTCACGAACTTTCAATGTCGCGGACTCGACCGAGTATCATGAGCCGTGATAATGATAACTCGAGGACGAGTTCTTTTGAAGTGGAGGAG
This sequence comes from Magnolia changhungtana, assembly GCA_030180095.1. Lineage (NCBI taxonomy): Eukaryota > Viridiplantae > Streptophyta > Magnoliopsida > Magnoliales > Magnoliaceae > Magnolia > Magnolia changhungtana. The sequence continues at coordinate 2,775,778 of JASAUF010000630.1, read as the reverse complement.
ACCGATGTAGAGCGGGTCGCGGACAATTACATGGCAAAGATGGATCGAAAAAGGCCCTCGGCGAAAGAAGTGATCTGGACCATCGGACCTTAAATCAGGCGTATCTCACAATCCGGGATGAGTTAGCCGACGAAAAATATATGATTTTGGGGTAGAACGAGCTACTTTAGCCAACCAACCCAGCTATGCGGGGTTGCGACGCTTCGGAATTGCGAGAAACCCCTGATTTGATGGTCGTTTCCCTGTTTCAATTTCGTTTTTACTATAAATAGTAAGTTTTAGTTTGTTTATAACTCTTCATCCGTCGGGCTTTAGGAGTTGCGTCCAACGTGAAAAGAGCTTAGAATAATTAGGGGAACGGTTTGGTGAAGCCAAATAGGACACTTACTATTTTTGGCCGATAACCTTGCGCACTAGTAGACATCACGACCGTCTATAAATAGTAAGTTTACTATTTATAGTAAGTCGCGAATTCTAGGAGTCCTAGTTGTAGTTTGATTCTGATTTCTTTCCCATTGCTTAGTACCCTTATTTAAAGGGTTGTGAACTCGTTTTTATGGATTCATTAATCTATTTCGAATTTATTTAGAATTTATTTCTATTTCCTGCTCTCTTTTCTCGTGGATTCGAGAAAGTCTCTGTGAGGAGTCCAGAGAAGTTCCGTGGATTCGGAATAATTATCCTCTTGAGGAAGACGGTGCTCGACCTCACGTCCTCCCCTGCGTCAGCCATCCATATCATTTATGAGTCATTCCTACTAGGATGAACTGAAATTATAAAAACATTAGCATGATCAAACACTTACGTAGCCGTTTGAATGTTTCAACGGTGGAAGTTCAATCCTCACCTTTTCCTTTTGTGTGGCCCACTCGAGGTTTGGATCTATATCATTGTTTATCCAGATAGTAACATGATCTAGCAAAACTGATCAGCGGGATAGATTTATCACCAGCATCGTGGTGGCCCCAACTAGCTTTCAATTGCAGTCGAAGGCTCCGTTTCCGTTTCCGATAACATAGGGAGAGAGAGCGCCCGTAAACGAGATAGGGATTGAATGAAGAGAGAGAAGCTGATGAGGAAACTTATTTTAAAATAAAATGAAACATTTAGAGAAGGTGAACTCTTGTGATTTATCCCAGCAATGTACCACATGTGTAATAAATCAGGTTCATTAAACGGTTATGGTCCCTTATGAACATGTGAAGCATATAAAATTATTATTTGTATGTAATTAATAATATAATCTTATTCTACAAGAAAAGTGGATGGTTAGAAATTCATTCCAACCATTCCGATTCAATTTACACGTGTGGCTTAAGTGAATTAGGATAATTTAATAATTTTTTACAGATAAAATTAAATTAATATGACTTATTTGATAAATGGACTAGATATGTAACATGTATTTCCATCGTACCTATATAAAAGTTAATACCATGTACTCTCATGAGGAGGCATTATATGTTAATAAATAAGTGTTTATATATATATATATATATATATATATATATATATATATATATATATATATATATATATATATATACACACTTAATGCACAGCTAGTTGGACCCTTTAAATTGTCCCGCTAGTAGTGTGTGAGCATTTCTCACACACACACACACACACACACACACACACACACACACACACACACATATATATATATATATATATATAGGAAAAAGGTACTATGTGTTTTTAACATCCCATGAGGTCGAGCTGTGTGGGCCCCACCATGATGCGTTTCGAAAATTTACCCCATCAGTCAGATACACCATTCCATCATGGGCCTAGGTCTCAAAAATTAAGACAATCTGTGACTTATGTGGGCCACACCACATACAGAAGTGGAGAGGGGCCGTGCACCATTAAAACATTCATGGGACATTTTTTGGGCCCACCAAGATGTGGTTTGCAAATCCAGCCCATCCATTATGTGTGTCCCACTTGGATGAGGGTTCAGACCAAGTTTCAAGAAAGATTACTCAAGTGGGCCCCACCAAGTGCTTTTATATATTTTTGGCATGTCTTCACATGATTTTAGATGGTATGGCCTACCTGAGTTCCATATACGACTGATTTTTTGGATATCCCATAATTTAAAGGGGACCCATCAAATGCACGATGTTGATGGTCGACACGCATCACGGTGGGGCCCACACACTCGACCTCACGGGCCCTTATAGTGAGCTCGAGCGCATAGTACCTAAACCCATATATATATATATGTCCTTTAATTAGTTCTCTATTAATAATTATTATTTTAATATCTACCTTAAATACTTTTATATCTTAACAAGCCACCTAATCATAATTAGGGGTGTACACGAACCAAGCTAGCTTGGTTAGCTCGCTCGACTCAGTTCGAAGCTGAGTTCAAATCGAGTCGAGCTGATTTTTTTAGCTTGAAAATGAGTTCGAGTTGAGTTCAATCAGGCCCCAACTCTACTCGACTCGGATCGAATCCAGCTCGAATCGAACTCGGATCAAACCAGTTCGATGACTCAGTTACTTTGCCATTGATGTTTCTCACCAAGTGTTTGATAAAATGACTCAACGAAGTGTGGCTGATGGACACCCAGATCCATAGCTCAACTGGCAGACTGAGCGGATATACCTCGTTTCAACACTTGAAGTCTTGGTATCGATCCCTAGTGGGGGTGGCTAACATGGCGTGTGTGTACTGACATGGGTGTGTATTAAAAAATTAACCCAAAAAAAAAAAAAAAAAAAGGTGTGGCCGGTGGCAAGGAAGGTATGTACATGAAACAAATACCCTTTTTTTCTTGGTTTTTATGTTGCTTAGAAGGTGTTTGATAAAATACCTGTAAAATCATTGCTTCTGTTTCGCAGACACATGGATTTCGAAGGTGTAGTCCAGGTGTTTGTGGAAATGCCTCAATGACGAACTCGGCTCGATCTTGGCTCGAACTAGGCCCGAGCTGCTGATCGAAACGAGCCGAGCTGGCCAATCAGGCTCGAGGACTGAGCTGAGCTGAGTTCGAGAAGAGGTCAGCCAGTGGCCAAGCCAAGTTGAGCTGAGGCCAACTCGACTCGGTTCGACTCGATGTACACAGCCGAGTTGAGCTGAGGCCAACTCGACTCGGTTTGACTCGATGTACACCCCTAATCATAATAATTTTAATAGACACCCTAATCATAATAATTTTAATAGACATGCATGAATATAGTAATGGTATGTGTGTACATATATAAACATGAATGCATCTATACATGGAGCGTCTCAAGTCCATGTGGTTGGACTACAAGTTTTTGTTCATGCAGCAAATAGCTTCCAACCTTGATTTTTGTGCGACATCAAACCCGTCCAATGGGTTGGCCTTATCAATGAGATCACCTTGTGCAATTGTCAGTAATATCTATTCATCTAGGTGGACCACACTTCTTTTTTGCTATTTTTCCATGGCCAGAAAATTTTCCTATGGTGTGTCTCTCTGATGATTAAAAAAAGGGCTGGTTTTGTACTAGGCGATTCTCATGGTGGGCCAACCTATAGAAAGGGTTCGATGCCGCATGCACTTAATAGATTGGATGTTATTTGATGGTAGGATCGTACCTTGTAGTCCAACCATCTAAAATAGGGTCACACCATCTGAAATCATTCTTAAAACATCTAAAAGCACTTGGTAGAAACTTCTGATGGTCGGCTCAGATGAGATAAACGTCATGTCACGGTAAGGCCACCCCACCCAACTGCACAAATGCTCTCGTGGGCGACTAGCTCTCTCTCTCTCTCTCTCTCTCTCTCTCTCTCTCAACCAAGAGAACGCTATAAAGAATCAATTACATAATATGATATTTTGATATAAGCAACTTTTTAATGCATAATGTGCCATTTATTGATTGCTTTTGCATGCGTACCCTTGTCTGTGTGAACATTTGCATTCATCTAGACATTCATACATAATCTATCCATTTATTTACCCAAGTATGCATACTTGGGTTCAATAAACCATGCAAATATACTTTCGTATATTAGGTGCCTCTAGACGAACTCCATTAAATCAGACTCTATTCTCCTTAGAAACTAAAATTTCACAGTTAGTATGATAAAACACACCTAGAAGAACCTATCCTATAGTCTCGTTGACTGGACTATCTTAACCATTAAATCCTAAATCAACTATGATAGTCCATTTAGCAGACCATCTAAGAGAGTAAAATGATTAGAATAATTTCTTTTCATATCTAGTCTCTACCGTTGACATCATGATTGGACACTTACATCATCTTGTAAGACATCCCTTAATTATATTAAGGGTGTAAATATATATGCACTTTGATCCTCTCAAAAATATAATTTCTGAACCTCTATTTCTTTTTCAATAATTTTACCACAACCTATCTATATTAGACTAGCCACACAATATAAATTTTAATACAAGATTATATCATCTCAATGTTAAAATAGAATTTTTAGACTTTTAATCCGTGTAGTCCGCTTATATATGGATGCTAATATTTTTAGAACAAATAATATTAATATTCCTACTTATTCATAAAATCCAAATTTGAAACAAGCCATACATCGAGTGTGGGGACCATTGGCACGTCACCTTAAAAATGCACCCATCAAAACACCCTTGCTAAAACGTCCAACGTTAACACGTATGTTTCTTGATTTTGAGAAGATTCTCCTATGCTTTCATCACCGTCCATTTTCCTCCTTAGTGGGAAAATCGTATCTGTTTTTGAAATAATAAACCCTTAAGTAGTCTAAAACAATCATATATAGTCACATTTCCGTAGACACTCCCATCACCCTCCATCGTGTTTTTGTGTTTTTGTACGACCATAACTTTCAAATGGGTCATTCTTTTTCAAAATTGACAGCCAATTATCTAATTTTTGTTTTACCGAACATTTTGATCAGAAAAATTTTGAACCCAGATCATTAGCCACACATAAAGCTTGACTAAAGTTTTGTTCGTAACCTATGAATGTTAGTCATTTTGTGATTTTCGAAGAAATTTATAATGTGAGTATCCAACCACTTTAGCACTTCAATTGCACTGTCAATCATGAGATTCATGACAACTGAGGACTCTTTTTAAAATCAAAATATTTTTATTAATAAAGCGACACATTTGGAACCTTTTAAGTGTTCTAGTTCTTGCACATCACCCTTATTGGAGGCCCTCTTATAACATACATCACATATACGTTTCTCTAAAAAAACAGAAGATAAGATTTAGTAGTAGTTGTAACTTCTCCCCCTATTTGAACAGTCCACGTGATGCGACACCCAAAGAAACCGTCAGGGCCCAAATTTTAGCCTGATCCAAAACTATGGTGGGCCATAGCAAAGAGAGAAGCAAATTAAGGGAGGAAAATATTTCCTTTTACCATGACCCAATAGAGTTTTGGATCATGCTTAAAGTAGAGCCTCAGGGGGTGTTTGGCGCGTGGAATTTAGTAGTATTAAGTGGGATAAAATTAATATTTTGTAATGATGATACGGTGTCATGGTTTGTCGGCAAATCCCATAGTTTTGTAGATACTATATGTTGTGTTTGGATTGTAAAGATTGAAAAGTTAAATCTTAGAATTCATCTGAAATCATGTTCGGATTGATAGATGTGATCAACAAATCCCACCATCCACTTGCTGACATTGTTTGGAACTGTCGCAGGCTTTCCTATTGTATTAATTTCAACAAGTTATTTGAACCCCACTATGATATATGTGTTATATCCACACCGTCCATCCATTTTTCGTGATCGTTTTATGACATGGGTCAACAAATAAAGAAAATCAAAAGCTTACATGGACCACACTAAAAAGTAGCAGAGATAATGACGTTGACAGTTGAAACCTTTTTAAGGCCCACCGTGATGTATTTTTAACTATCAAACTTGTTTATAAGATCAGATAGACTTGGACGAAGGGAAAACACAAATATCAACTTGATCTGAAACTTCTATGACCCTCAAGAACTTTTCAACAATAGGTGTTCAATCCGCATTGCTTTATGTGGTGTGGTCCATGTGAGCGTTCGATCTGTCTAATTTTTTTGGCTCATGCCCTAAAATGATCTTTAAAAATGGATTTATGCTTTAGATATATTCCATATATCATGGTGGGGTCCACAGATCTTGCTGACATCAACATACTCCTTAGTTGGATGGTCACAGATCATGGGCAGGATGGCATGCTACATTTCAAATTTCAAATGTAATTTTCAAATGGATTTGAAAAGACTCCTGTAATTCCATGGAATATTTTGTAATCCTCTATAATACATGTCTCATTTTCCGATGCATATATGCCTGGTAAAACAAACATGGTGTGGGATTTAACTGGTGGTATTATCAATTCCATCCCACTTAATTCCACGTGCCAAACACCCCCTTAGGGGTTTCATGGGGTGTCGCATCACATGGACCAATTGGATTTTGTACCCATGACACGTGTACAAAAGTGCGCAGCTAAGAAGTTACATATGTAAGCATTTTTTATGTGCACACAGTTTAGATAAAAATGAGATTGTGATTCTGGGATCTTGGATAGAAATAGGTGATATTTTAGATGATTAGGGCCATCATCAACATGCCACCGACTGATAAATAAAGCTTCTGCTTGACTCAAAGCCACAAGCGAGATATTGCATGAGATATAAGCTCCAACAAGATAAAGGCCTCGGGTGTGGGAGGATTGGATTTTTGGGGGAATAAGAAGGTGGATACTTGGGGAGGTTACTAGGGAGACCATTGTATATATGGGCAGATGAACAAAAATTAAACCCCCACACTCAATTCTCGAGATTCATGGGGCGTCTTGTGAAGATCTTCAATCTGAACCTTCACTTCACATCTACTCTCTATTACTCGTAGATGGCAATGACATAATGATTTCCTATGAACTAACTCGATACGCTATAGCATAATGAAGGCGCGTGTGTTGGCATTTCATACAAAAATACTTGTATGCATTAAAAACCTAAGGTCTGAAAGGGTAAATACATTTAAAAGGGACCAAATTTAGCGGATGATATGAACTTTCAAATCCAGGTGTTCCCGAAACTCCTAAAATCAATGAAAAAAAGAGCAGAATTTCATCCCCCTCTAAAGGGCCTACGAGAATAATAAATTTTTGTGTGTGTGTGTGTGTGTGTGTGTGTGTGTTGTCATAAGCAAAGACATCTTTTGATAAACTAGGAGGATATGTAAAAGATATTCATTTTTTTTTTTTTCCATCACTTGGACATGTGTGAAAAAAATATCAAACAGATTGATGGGGAACTGAAACACGAGAGTGCTTACCTTTGAGCCAAGGGTGTCTGCCCTTTCTTTCAAGTCGGCCACTTTTTTCGGAACACAATCTGCAATAATTATGACCGTGTATATTTATCTTTATATTTTCAAAATTAATCCCATAAGTACATATAATTTAGAAGAATATGTAAGTGATTCATACACAAACATCTCTTTCTTTTATCACATTTTCACTCTATTTTTTAGTCCAAGGCATGTTAAACCAGAACTTTTCAATCTCTAAATTTTTTACGCTTTTACTTTTACCATATTTTTAATAATTTAAATAAAGAAATTTCCCACTAGATTTTTCTCTCGTGCCATTTTGCCAGCTATGTGCTAACCACACTCATATGAAAGAGGAAGGCTAATAGTAATTTTAACAATTTAAATAAAGAAAATTTTCACGCCAGATTTATCTCTCATTCTATTTTGGTAACTATGTGCTAACCCACTCATATGAAAGAGGAAAGCTAAGGGGTAATTTGGCACCATAGATTTGGGGGGTTTGAGGGGATTTCAAATCCCCTAATATGTTTGGCACATAAAGTAATTGGGGGTTTCAAATCCCCTCGAGAGGGAGTTTGAAATCCAATGTGAAAGCTTGGACTACATTTAAAGTCCTTGTGTGTCACTAGGCTATTAATCTATTGGACACGTATGCCACCAATGATATCCCAAAATAATCAAATTATCAATTGCATCACTATAATTACTTTAATACAATGATCTGCGCCATCCAAACATTGTCTGTGTAAATTAATGGTTAGTCACTCGGATGTGATTTTGTGCTTGTGGCCCATCTGAGACTTGGAATTTCATCATTTTTGGGTAAAGTATATATTTCAAGGGGCTTATTAAAAGCATTATGTCAAACATTACATACTTACACTAATTATAGATATTAAAATTGATTTAGTAATTAAATTCAAACCCCCTACAAATACACTATACATAGCTACTTTTGGATGATAGGTGATTCCGAATCCATGCCAAACACGATAGGAGGATTTCACATCCAGGGGGGTTAGAATCCAAGGGATTCCAAAGGGAAAAGGTTTAAAATGAATGTGGGCAACACCTATGGAGATTTACTCAATTAATTGGCTAGGGGGATTTGCTTATACAATTAAAAGCTCCATGGGATCCATTATGATGCATTTGCAACATCCATTCCACTCATCAATTAAAGTTGAGATAGCTAATTATAGTATGTGTTTTTAAACGCCTGTTTGGATATTACCAAATAACTTACTTTTTAACTTATGTTAAGTCATTAAGTAACTTTTTTCACTTAAGTTAGTTTATGAGCATTGTTTTAAAAGTAACTTACATATTGAAAGCTACTTATTTCAATGTGTTTTTCCTTTTTCCTTTTTTTTTTTTTAATTTTTTTTTTTTCTAAAACTTTTTTGACTTATTACTTTTCTACTTACCCCTCTCTCTCATAAGCCATGTCAAGGGAGGCTCTCTCTCATGGTCCATATCAAAAGAAGCCCCACATGATGGAGTGTCCACATATAAGGTGGGTTCACACAATGGGCGGTCCACATCATAGGAGGGCCCCACATGATGGATGACCACATGTTAATGTGGACCCACATAATGGATGGTCCACATTAAATGTCAGCTCATAATGATAAATAGCTTACATTCAAAGTGGGCTGCTATGATGGATGACCCACTTCAAAGGCGTGGCCTACATGATGGACGGTCCACATCAAAGGTGGGCTCCACATGATGGGAAGTGGACATCGAAGCTTTGTCTCATATGATGATTAGAGCTGGTCATGGGACCGAGTTGGATCGGATTGGGGCCAACTCGACTTGGTTCGAAATCTACATGGCCTAACCCGAACTCGATCCGATTCAGGACCGAGTCCGGGACATCTGACTCAAACCGATTTGATGCACGGCTGGCCTGATCCGATCCGAGTCCGACTCAGTCTGGAAAACTGAGTCGGATTGGGTTAGGCACAATTCGGATTGGTTCATAAGACCTTCTTCTCCAAGCTTTTCTGTCATTAGATGAATGAAATCCTTGAAAGCTACTGCATTTTTTGCCACCCCTCCTACACTCATCCTCACCTCCATCATCATCCTGTTCCTCTCCTTCATCATCATTGTTTTCAGGAGCAAAAATCATGGGTTTGCTTCTGCCGATGATATCTAGAACATCCTTCTCGTTTAAGTCAGTTGCTCTTGGCAAAACAACCATTTGCTTTGACAGTAAGCCCATCGCCAAGAGCAGCAAAACCAGAGATTTTTCAACAGCAGCCAAAACAACTTCTGCTACAACAGATTCCATTGCAGAGCAGAGCATCATCTCCAAAGCAACCAAATCCTCGTTGCCATCTTACTTGTGTCTGTGAATGTATCTATTCAGATCGGGTCGAATCGGATCCATTCGGATCAGGTTTCGGTTCGGATCGGTCCGGATTGCCTACGATCTGAACTCGATCAGAAAAACTGTCAGATCTGGATGGCCTTACTCTATTCGCACCGATCCAGGCCGTCGGTTCAGTTCAGATCGGGTCGGATCGGGTCAGATCGGGTCGGATCCACCGGATCAGGTTAGACATGCCCAGCTCTAATGATGATGACCCGTATCGAGGTGGCACCACATGATGGATGATTCATATCAAAGGTCGGCGCGACCCACATCCAAGGTGAGCCCCACATGATAGGCAACCCACATTGAAGGTGGGGCCCATACGATGGATAGTCCATATAAAAGGCGGAATCCACATGACGAGTAATTAGTAATGGTTGGCCCTACATAATGGATGATCCATATCATGGTGGGCCCCACATGATGGAAAGTCCACATGAATGGTTGGTTTAATGATGAGTGACCCATATCCAAGGTAGGCTTCGCATGATTGATGGTCCACATCAGAGGTGGCTCGCATGAAGGACGGTCCACATCAAAGGTCAACTATGCATGATGGTCAATGGATATTGAAGATGGGGCCCATATGATGGACAATAACATTAATGGTGGGCCTTACATGATGGATGATCAACATCAAAGGTGGGCCCCGCATGATGGATGACCCACATCTAAAGTGGGGCCCACACAATGAATGATCCTCATCAAAATTTGGTCCCTATATGATGGATAGTCGATGTGAGGGGGATCAAATAGAATTAAGGGATAATTACTTATGATGCTGGAAACAAACATGCTTATAGCCTTAAGGGATAATTACTTGTGATGTTGGAAACAAACATGCCTTTCTACTTTATAAGTAATAAGTATATGCTTTTCTAAGCATGTTATTTACCAAACATACTTATTCGATGATTAAGTAGCTTGCTAAAGTAACTTAAATGAGGATGATAAAAGATTCAAGCCTTCCGCATCACTGTGAATAGTGAGACCGAAGACATTCACTATCAAAACCTTTCTAGGCCCACTGATGTAAAGTGGGGCGCAGTTTGGGTGGATACAGAGGGCGGTGGATTCCTAATCGTGGGGCCCACTGTGATTAGAAGTGTACACGAGTTGAACCGAGTCGAGCTTGGCACAACTTGACTTAGCTCGGGCACTAGCTGACCCCAGCTTGAACTCGACTCAGCTCGGTTCGGTTCGGTTAGTAGCTTTGGCCAGTTCGAGTCGAGATCGAGCCAAGATCAAGCATGTGCGGCATTTTCACAAACACATGGAGTGCACTTTTAATTTCTTATTGTATGTGAAACAACAACAATTATTGACAGGTATTTCATCAAACACCTTGTAGGCAACATCAAAATCAAGAAAAAAAGGATATTTGTTTCATATACATACCTTCCTCGTCACCGGCCAACACTTCGTTAACTCATTTCATCAAACACTTGCTGAGCAACATCAATATCAACGTAACCGAGTCATCGAATTGGTTTGATCTGAGTTTGATTCAAGTTGGGGTTCGATCCGAGTCGAGTTGAGGTCGGGCAAGCTCAAACTCGGTTAAAAATTTTTCCGAGCTTAAAAAATCAACTCAACGCGGCTTGAACTTAATTTCAAACCGAGTCGAATCGAGCTTTTTCCAATTGAGTCGATGGAGCTAACCGAGCTAACTCAGTTCATGTACATCCCTAACTGTGATGTATATACCTTACATCCACACCGCCCATCCATTTGACATCTCATTTTTGGGCATCATCCCAAAAATGAAACAGTTGTGATTGAATCTCCACCACTAAAAATGTCATGGGGGCCACGGGAATGTTTGTGGCCTACGAGAAGTTTCTAATAGTCAATTACCACTATTTCTTGTGTCATGGTTCACCGGAGAATTAAATCTTCCTCATTTTTGGGATCATACCTTAAAACGAGTGAATGGACATCGTGGATATAAGGCAAGTAGATAACGGTGAACCCCACGGTGAGGTATACTATTTCGCCTTCGTAAAGTAAGTACAGCCATAATTAATGGAAATTCTAAATATCATCCTAATCCAAAACTTCAAAGGCCACATGACGGCTTCAATTGCGTGCATCTCCATCCTCACTGCTCCCCTGTTGTGTGTCTTAGATAAGCTGTCGATGGGCCTAATTTCTGTGCTCCCATCCTAAAATGATCTCTCGAAAATGATGGACGGAGTGGATTTCATATATACATCACGGAAGGCCCAACAGCTCTTTCGTTTTCTGCCTCCCAATGGGAGGACAGGCTTGGTAAGTAGACGGCGAAATGCTCGGGATAATCGCGCAAGCGACTCGCCGTCGCATTATTAAGGCTACTCGCACCTTGCTTCATCAATCTATCCCATCTCGTCCTAATCTAGCCGTTCATCTAATAATTTCTCATGGAAGATCGGTCACAGATCTAAAACATCTTCTGAATACAAACTATCAACGGTCCAAAACAAATGGAAAATTCTAGATCTTGCTTACCTAAGTATCGATGGTGAAGGGAAGCGGCGTACCCAATAGATAAAAGTTTCTTTAGAAAGAAGGGATAAGATCGGTGAATCACCATCGCGTAGAAAATGAGGCGTGTCTTTAAAAGCGAGTCTCTTCACGAAATCTTCCTTTCCTTTTCTGCCGGAGGTGGATTGCCTTGCCATGGTGGCAGATTAGGTGCGGCCTCGGCCTCATTGAAGATGGTGCGTTACTTACCGTGGGGCCCATCTTGATATATGTATTCTATATCCACACTGTCTATCCGTTTTGACGTATTATATTGGCATATGAGCCCAAAAATGAAAAAGATCCAGGTCTCAGTCAGACCGTATCATAGGAAACAGTGCTGATTGAATGGTCCACTATTAAAAACTTCCTAGAGCCCACCGCTAATGTTTATCTTCCATCCAACCTGTTAATAGCATCACGAAAAGATAAATGAAATAAAAAAAATACCAGATTGATCCAAAATTTTTATAGCCCACAATAAGTTTTTAATTGTCAATCACCACTGGTATGATCCGTCTGGGACTTGGATCTGCTTGATTTTAGAGGATAATCACTGAAATGATCCTTCAAAACAGATGGACGGAGTGGATATAGAATACAGTAGATCTAGATGGGTCGTTCTGTAAGTGTTGAGCCATAATGGGTGTGGCCAGGGCTGCACCCAATTTACTCCCGTGTGCCACACACCACCAACTTCGGTGGTGTGATGATGTCACCATATATAAGGAAAATGTACCATGCGCTCGAGCTGATTTTAACGTCCCATGAGGTTGAGCTGTGTGGGCCCTACCGTGATGCGTTTCAAACATCTACCCCATCAATTAGATGCACCATTCCATCGTGTGCCCAGGTCTCAAAAATCAAGTTAATCCGTGACTTGTATAGCCAAACCACATACAGAAGTGGAGAGGGGCCGTGCACCATTAAAACATTCATAACCATTTTTGAGGGCCCAGGAACATGTGGTTTGCAAATCCAGCCCATCCGTTGTGCGTCCCACTTGAATGAGGGTTCAGACCAAGTTTCAGTCGCATTAAAAACTCAGGTGGGCCCCACCAAGTGCTTTTATATATTTTAACGGTGTCTTCACGGAATTTTAAATGGTATGGCCCACCTGAGTTCGGTATATGGGTGATTTTTGGAATATCCCATAATTTAAAGGGGACCCATCAAATGCACGGTGTTGATGGTCAAAATACATCACGGTGGGGCCCACACAGCTCGACCTCACCGAGCCTATAGTGAGGTCGAGCGCACAGTACCTTTTCCCATGAGGTCGAGCTTTGTGGGCCCCATCGTGTTGTATGTCGAACATCAATACCGTGTATTTGATGGGTTCACTTTAGATGATGAGTTATACTAAAAATCAGCCATACACGAAACTCAAGTGAGCAATATTATCTAAAATTAGGTGAAGACATGCCTAAAATATATAAAAGCACTTGGTGGAGCCCACATGAATTTTCGATGCGGCTAAAACTTGGTGTGACCCATCATTTAAGTGGGACAAACATAATGAATGAGATGAATTTGTGAACCACAACCAGGTGGTCTCAATAAATAATTATGAATGTTTTAATGGAAGGTAATCCCTCTCGACCCCACATTAGACCCACCGGAGTCATGGATTGGATTAATTTTTAAGCTTGTGGTCCACAATGAAATGGTGCATCTGACTGATGGGGTAGATGTTCAACCAACATCACAGTGAGGCCCACACAGCTTGACCTTATAATTCCATTTCCCATATATATATGTAGAGAGATTGCCAATCCGTATCTCAAGATCATTTTAGGGCACGACTGTAAAATGAGGTATATCCAGACGTCATGTGGACCACACGTTAGAAAATAGGTGGGGTCATAAAAGTTTTGAATCAAACTCATATTTATGTCTTCCCTTCATCGACGTTTGGATGAGACTCATTTTTTTGGAACATGCCTAAAATGATTTCTAAATAGATGGACAGTGTGGATATAACACACACATCTTGGTGGGCCCCACAGAACTTAGTGACGTCAACACAATACCCTCGGTGGTGTGTGGCACACCACGCAATCCGTTACCTTTCAGTCCGAGATCGTTTTGGATTCAAATACTGAGAAGAGGTGTTCTGGTTTAAGAAGTCTTCTCTCTCTTCGTTTTTATATTTTCTCACATATCTTCTTTCGTTCGTAGTTTATATTTTATCAAAGAACAGGTATTTTCAACCAAAGAGCCACTTATACTGGTAAACACTGCAATCAATCTCTCTCTTCACATTTTCCTTTAAATCTTCTCTCTCTCTTTTTTTTTTTGTAAATTATTTATTATTTGGGTTTCTGTTTTTTCATCCTATTTGGGGAAGCCGGAATACCCTTAGTGAAGTTGTTTTATTTATTTATTGAATGGGCATGTGGGTCTCGTTGGATTGTTGATTTTAATTTTTGAGTTGTTTGTGTTAATCTTTGTTTTTTTTTTTTTTTTTTTTTACTTTTGCATTAGAAGTGAAGTTCAGTGGAGGTAGAGTCGAAACTATTGTATTCCTTTTTTTTTTTTTTTTTTTTTTTTTTTTCAATCTGTTATCTTTTTTGTTTTTTGGGTATGCTAAAAAATTCAACTTGGTTGGTTTTTTAATTGAATTTGTGCTGTTTATGGTTTTTCTATTGGAATTGAAGATTTGGACAAGTTAAAAGAGAAAGGGAATAGTTGAAATTAGGCAATCCATGCCCAGCTGGGTGTTGCATGCCATCTGGTGTATAAGTTGCCCACATGCACAGCAATCTGGACAGTCCAAATTGTAGATACCAATGTGGATGGAGCATTGCCTGAAAATGACACTAATTGGATGATAGAGAGGTTTAACTGGTCACAGTGAAATGGATGGTTG
The DNA here is from genome assembly GCA_030180095.1 of Magnolia changhungtana. Classification (NCBI taxonomy): domain Eukaryota; kingdom Viridiplantae; phylum Streptophyta; class Magnoliopsida; order Magnoliales; family Magnoliaceae; genus Magnolia; species Magnolia changhungtana. Next base: position 2,760,732 of record JASAUF010000630.1, on the reverse strand, counting down.
GAATGAAAATCATGGGCAGTCTAAGTTGATTCGATGTTTGGGGATTTGGTTATACTAAACTTTGAATTTGATTTTTATTTTTAATTGAATTTTTATTGTTTCTTGTTTGTCTATTGAAATAGAAGATATTGACAAGTAGAAAGAAAAAAAAAAAGAAGAATGAATATTTGAAATCAGGCAAGGCAAGCCATGCCTCATTGGGTTTTGCATGCCATCGGGTGTAAGTTGCATGCGTGGACCATCCAAATTGTAAGTACCAATGTGGATGGAGAATTGCCTGAAAATCAGACTGATTGGATGAACATAATGGTTAAACTGGTGACAGTGAAATGGATGGCTGGAATGAAAATCATCAGCAGACTTAAGTTGATTAAATGTTTTGGGGAATTTGATTTCCTCAAAAACTTGCATTTGATTGATTTTTTAAGGGGTCGTTTGGATGCCTGTAAATGGTTTAAGTGGTAAATGATTTACAGGTGTAAATCATTTACAGCCTGTCCTGTTTGGATGTAAGCTGTAAGCCTGTAACTTGTTTAAGTCCTTTAAATGGATAGCCTGTAAATGAAATCACAGCTTTTTGCCCGTAAATCAAATGGGGCTGAAAGCTGTAAATGATTTAAGGCCTGTAAACCATTTACAGGAAAATTTCAGCATCCAAACACAGACTGTAAACCATTAACCTGTAAATCATTTACAGTTAGCCTCATTTACATGCATCCAAATGACCCCTAATTGAATTTGTATTGTTTCTCTTCTTCTATTGGAATAGAAGATACAAACAAGTAAAAATGAAAAGAAGTATCTGTTGTCAGGCAATCCATGCCTTAGTTGGGTACCGAATTGTAGGTACCGATGTGGATGGAAATCACACTGATTGGACGATCATAATGTTAAACTGGTTAGCATGTAATGGACGGTTGGAATGAAAATCATCAGCGGTCTAAGTTGATTCGATGGATTGATGGGTGAAATCAAGCTATGCCCATGGTGCCTGTGAGTTGCTCTGCATTCGTGTGCATATATGACATTTGCGTGGTAGATGAGTTGCAGCATGCATGTACTATGTATTGATGATGGTTAGCATCCGTCCACAAAGGGAAAATAGAAGTTCTGAGTTTATAGGAGTTACTGCAGGGGCAGGTTATTTGATCCTCTGCCCAAGGACATGTATAGTTCAGTCTGGTGTCTGCTTGGTGGACCATGCCCCCCCAAAATCTCCCATAGGAGGTAATCATAACAGTTCGATGCTTGACCCGCAAGTAAATGGTTAAGAAAAGATTTAGCAAAGGTCAAGGGGCCATCTGATTGAGAGATTTATCAGGTGTGCCCCATCCACATTGGGGCTTATCAGATCAACCGCTTAACCAACAAATCATGGGCTCCAATATGAATGGATTGGTGAAGATCGGATATGTCCTTGTTTGTTAGTGGTCATGTAATATATGTTATTCAATTATTTCTATTATTTGTTATTTTGTGCTTCCAAATGGTACTGGGTATTCTAAAAAAATTGAAATCTTTGCTTCAGAACGGCTATTATCTTTCTTTTCTGCATTATTCTGTCATGGTAATGTGTTTCTGTTATTTTCGGATTGCAGAAGATTTGCATGAATTAGAAAATGAAGTCTATCTCGTTCTTATTCCTTTGTTTTAACTTGTCGATCTTGGCAGCGGTAAGTTGCTTCTCTTTTATTTCATCTCTCTTTGCTAATTTCTTTCCCGTCTTTATGTTTCGATGATTGTGTCTTCTATTACTCTCCTTGCTTGCAGATTGTTGGTGGTCTGCCAACGTGCCCAGCCAATCTTGGTGCAGAATGCAGCGATGCTGCTTTGGATGATTGGAAAGGCGAGTTCTTTCCAGACATTCAGAAAATCAAGTATGAGGTAAATGGTTTGAATCCCATGTTTTTGAAATATCCAGGTTTTATGATGTTTGATCGAGCAATTTGCTTGGCTGGACAAATCCATACGTGCAGGTCCCATCTTTTACTGATCGAAACTGTTCTTATGGTAGCCCTTGTGGTGTATGGAGATACAAAAACAATCTTTCCCCTTGAGTTTTACTTAACCATCTGATTGGGCCTCCACTAAAGGTGGACCATTGGCTATATTTGCCCTTCCACAAGCCACAAATCAGATGGGCCCTAACTGTACCATTGCTGGATTGAACAAATTAACATTACTTCTTTTGTATAAGATTCTCTTTAATCTTTGAAAATATTCATGAATTTTATTTAAAAATTTCAGGGTCCATCCAGCAAGAATCCGCTTTCATATAAATGGTATAATGCCAATGAAGAGATTCTTGGAAAGAAAATGAAGGTAAGTTGCTACTATTTCTTATTCACATTGAACTACAATATTTTCTTTCTCAAAACTTTATAATTCCTCATCACTAACTAGATCGTACAATCACCATAGGATTGGTTGAGATTTAGCATTGCATTTTGGCATACATTTCGTGGGACTGGAGCTGACCCTTTTGGGGCACCAACAAAGTATTGGCCTTGGGAGGATGGAACAAATTCCTTGGCTATGGCCAAAAGAAGAAGTAAGACAAAATTCCACATCTTGTTGTTGATGGTTGGTTCCCTAAAGCAATGGTTGCTTATACATATTTTTCTTATTTCATGGTGTTACAGTGAGAGCTAACTTTGAATTCATAAAAAAGCTAGGAGTTGACAGATGGTGCTTTCATGATAGGGATATAGCTCCAGACGGTAAAACGCTGGAGGTGAGTCTAACAATGTTAGATATTGTTCTTTTCTGTTATCATTTACATCTATAACGTTTGGGATTGATATGAACTCGACTGCATTATAAAGTGTAAAATTAGAGTATTTGTTTGATCCAAGAAGCTTCTCATTAGATGTTGACCTCAAAACTTCTCATCTAAAATTCAAAAAAATACTTTCAGTTGCTTTTCCACCCAACCCATGAATTGCTGACATGGCTCTCCGCTGCCTTGCTGCCTTTTCTTGTGTGGCATCTTGTTGCCTTTGCCTAGCAATTGACATCCAGTTACCTTTGATGGGGACATCACGCGCACGCATGCCCCCATACGCACGTACGCAAGGAGGAGGGCCCCACCATCGATTTGGATCGATGATGACGTCTAGGGAGGGCATCCTAGTTAGAGGACTGCGTTTTGGTTACTTGGAGTGGACCCGATCGGCATGTGAATCCCACCATGGGTTCTCATGATCGTGGCCCACTATTCTAAATAATCTAGTACTTTGGGTTTTGCTTATTATTGTTATTAGGAATATCATGGATGGTTCAGATTGCTTTGATTAGTTGTTATTTTTGATTATTTTGTCTCTAAGTAATAAGTTGCGCACATGGCGCGAGTTTTGTGGTATAGAGTTTTATTATAAATAGACACTCATTGTAGTATTTTTTCTCAATGAAGATTAATAAAATTGCTGCGTTTTTCTGCTTCTCTAAATTTCTGAGTTGTGGAGATTCAATTGGGTGCGAAACTCTCCCTTACTCGAAGGGCTGATTACCGTGATGCGAAGCCACACCTATCCCGATTCACCCCCACCTTCATCTATCTATATTTCTCCTCCTACAAGCATTCCATTTGCAAATCCATCAATAGTTGTAGGCTTTTTTCTCTCTACAGCAGATTTCCAGAATCTGGCTCTGCAGGAGGGCTGAAACTTCGGCAAAGCACCACGCATAAACTGTGCGTCGGATCGAGTTGATATTTGAGGGTTTTAGAATCCATCCTTGGCCGACCAGGGCCAAGGTGACCTTTTTCTGAATAGTGGGCCCCACACACATGCGGCCGAGATCACACGCACGTGCATCTGGGCCATTGCTGCTGTCTACACGTGCGGTACTTCTCTGGCTTGTCTCTCTCCTCTCTTTCACTCCTCTTTCACCCAAAATCCACCATAAATTACTCAAATTCCCAATTTTATGCCCTTTCTTCGACCTTAGGGTTTCTCGAATTGAAATTTCCGAATTCCTTGAATTGAGGGAATTATTTCTGTGCATGTGTGGATGAATTTACCTTCCTTTGATTCTTGTTTGGTCTATAATTTTGATTGATCCGACCCTAGCATGTGTAGGCCTGAATCCCCGTAAGATTCCCCTTGATTAAGTGTTTGAACTTTTTGTGTGGGATGTGGAATTTTGTGTAATTGTTTTTGAACTAGTGTGATCTAAAGCCTGAAAATCTTGCACATCATACTTGAATTTCATGTCCTGCATCAACCTTTGTCTTTAAGCTGAGCTGGAACTTCCTCCTATCGTATCTGGGCCTGGCAATGCTCCTTCCACATCATCATTTTCAACTTCCAGCTACTCAGGTTCCAATGCCTGAAATTGACCCTTTTCCGAGATAGCTTCCTGTTATCTCTCCTTTGTTTGAATTGTAAATATTTTTTGTCCTATCTCCCAATGGCACGGATACCTATGAAGCATTTGAGCTGTTTCTTTTAGCTTGACCAGGGCCCCCCATTGTAGGACCCGAGAAACCAATGCCTCGGAGCCTCTACAACATCAGAGGTTTTGCTTTTGAAACCCCTTGCAAGCTTTGAGAGCTCAACGTCAATATTGTTTGCCCCCCAATTCTGCATTGGTGAGGAACTCAATAGCTATGAAAGCTTCCTCCCTAAGGCCTAGATCCAAATCCCACAAAAGCAAAACTCCTAGATTGCTTAGTTTCTCATGAATTTAAGGATAAAAACATTGATTACCTCATTGTATTCCTGGAACTGATGCCAAATCTCTTAGATTGGTGACGAAAAGAGACCCGGAGCTATTGGCCTCAGTTCTCCGCCTGGGCTCGTTCTTCGACTCTGACATTTCCCCAATACAGTTGGTGTCTCATTAGTCATTTTGGTTTCCAAAATATCAGAGCTACTGCATTTGGGCACTTAGATTGCTAGGAATGAGTCCTGACACTAAGGTTATGTTTGGATGTTCCTGGTGCACAAAGCGGACATAACGCTCTATTTCCAATTCAAAAGTGAAACAGAACCCTCCTTGATGATTTGGGGTTGAAGTCGGAAAGCAGAAACCCACTTAATGCAGGTTCCGTTTTCCGTATTGCCCCAAAGGACAACCATGTTAAGTATGCCATGGAAGCCCCCCAAGCTTCTAGATGTTAACTGGTTTTCGTTGCACGGTTTTATGTATCTGGAGTCATGTTTAGTTGTTTCACATTTTTATTAGTCTGTTCTAAGTTCTTTCTGTTATTGCTCATCTGAATTAATTTCATCTGGAATACATGTCCATATTAATCTGGATATTATGTGTATTGGACTGCCTTATCATTCCTCATGTATGGACACAGATGGGGTGACTTTTGATGATGGTGCTACATGTGAGGGAACAATTTTATGGAGAAGGTTTAGACAATTGTGTTAGCTTTGCATCATAGGAAGTGGTGGTGACTCATCCTCTCAGACATGGCACTGACATATCGCCATCCAAATTATGGGTTCCATTGTGGACGGAGTACACATCTAAAATCACTTTGACCAATCAATCCTGACCATCCTTTTATGGCTACCAAATGGATGGTTAGTAGTAAAATAATGACTAGTCCAATTTTAAACGAATAACTTAGAAGGTTAATATTGTCTTTCTTAGTGCAATTTTCGGTTATGCTTTATTCGCAGTTGCATTATAGATTTGGATGGTTTGGATTTCCATCCAACTATGCCATGTGTATGTTCAAAGAGTCACCACCATATTTTATTGGTGCAAAACTAACATCGAAGTCTACACAAGTAGTGGTCCTCAGTTAAGGGAAGTTACCCCGCTTTTGTAGCTATGCAAGTTACTTAAGTGTTTCCGATGGGTATTGCCCTTTTTTTTGGGGGGTTCCTTGCTTTAATATATTCGAGCATTCATGTTGCAGGAAGCGAATGCGAACTTGGATGAAGTGGTAGCCCTTGCAAAAGAACTTCAGGTACTGTCCCTGATAACATCTTGCTCAATTGTTATTCTATGAAATAGAACAAATATTGCAGCAATCATCTCATGCATTTTTTTATTATTTTATTTTATTTTATTTTATTTTTTGAAATATGGTATGGTATCTTGCCTCTTCTTTCCGCCTGTTGAGTATTATTTGTGGCTGTTCAGGGAACTAAAATCCGGCCGCTGTGGGGCACTGCCCAACTGTTCATGCATCCCCGGTACATGCACGGAGCTGCTACAAGGTATCTGATTTGCTTATCTAAACCATTGTGGATATTTTTCATTTGGTCTTATACATATATACTCACCGTTGCAAAATGGATGCATCTCGGCTGGCAGCTCTGAAATGGGTGTATATGCTTATGCTGCAGCACAAGTCAAGAAAGCAATGGAGGTGAGTGTGAATATTGTAATGAATGCCTTACATCTTGGATTTTGTGTTTATACCAAGTGTTTGTTACTTTTCTACAGGTGACACATTATCTAGGAGGCGAAAATTATGTCTTTTGGGGCGGTAGAGAGGGTTATCAGTCTCTCTTGAACACAGATATGAAAAGAGAGCTCGATCACTTGGTAAGGCAATGAATCTTCTTGTCTTTTGGTTTGTTGGAATATGATCATTTTTAAGATTCGTGTCTCGGGCCGACTTGTTCAGTCTTGACTTGAGTTGAGTCATGACTTGCTAGAGTCAGAGGTGACTCAATGGTGTCAACCAGATCGGATCCTGCGGAGTCCAAGTCAACTTGGACAAGTTACATGATATTTCTCTGGATCTTAAAACCCAATCTTGTTATGGAATTTTCATTTTTAAAATGTGAGAGGATATTGGATTTGTTTTCTTGGTTTATCAAACTTCCTGCATTCTTCTTTTGCAGGCAAGATTTTTCCAAGCAGCAGTTGATTGGAAGAAGAAGATTGGGTTCAATGGTAATCTTTTGAATAAATCATACACATACATATGCATCATGGGAACATCTGTAAGCTGAATCCGTCCCTGGTTAAGGGTCTGGTTGGATGTATTCCCAAATTGAGTTTTTTTTTTTTTTTTTTGGCAGATGCATTCTGCTTTCTGCCCCCATATCGCAAGTGCATTAAGAAAAGATAGATTTGTGTGGAGTGCAATGCCAAAAAAGGGAACTTCCAAGTGAACCTTAGGGCATGTTTGGTGATATCTCCTGCAAAAGGAGTTTCTGGGAATCCCTATGTTCTCCGTTGACATATTCGTCGACTACCTGAAAACCAATCTGATTGGTTTTTGGCAAGTGGGCTTTCTAGCGCCCATTTGGACAAGTGGGGACCAAGGCATAAGGGAAAATGGAGTTATCCTCAAAACAGCGTTTAGCTATCTAAACACCCTTTTGAGAATGCATCCAAATGGGCCCTTACTGACTTTGAGAACCCATGCGTGCGTGGGGTGTAATAGGAGTGTGTGTGTTTCTCACCTTTCAAAAAATTAGATAAAAGACTTATTCAATTTGTAGTGATTCCATTTTTTTAGTGGCAATTTGTATTGATTCCTTTGATGCCTGCATTGTTTGGCGAATATTTGCGAATCATCTTTACAATTTTCAAATCTGACAAAGTATAAATTATTATTATTTTTTTTTCCTTCAGGAACTCTTCTGATAGAACCCAAACCGCAAGAACCTACTAAGCACCAGTATGTTTCATGGCTGATTTTTGTTTAAGTATGCTACCTTTCTTTTTTCCATCAATGTTCGAAAATGTTAAATTTGGCCATCTTGTGTCAGGTATGATTGGGATGCTGCTACCTCAACAAGCTTTCTACAAAAATATGGCCTTACTGGTATCCTCTTCCATCAGTTTCACTTTCACTTTCACTTCATTATATAAACCCTGTGATCATATGTTCTTTTACACTTATACTGCTTTATTGATTATTGATTTGTGCATTAAAATCTATTTTCATGGCTGATAATTGTTTTGGAGCAAGCAATTGAATTCAGTAAACCAAAAAAGGAATATTCAGAAAAAAAAAATGTTAAGGAATGTTTAATCAAGATGCAAAGCCAAGATAGATATGCAGCAAGCTTTAAGCTCCCCCTATCAGACTCCCCTGCTAGCCCATTTCCACCAACAATTGATCTCAAAATTCAATGATATCTGCCACCAACTTCCCCTTGAAAACCATGTAATTTTCATGACTGATATAAAAAAAAAAACTATTTCCTGACAACTAATCTTCGAAAGGTTGGGACCTGTTGGTTTTGTTAGATTGGGAACAAAAAGTAAATATCAATTGCACCAAAAAAAAAAAAACCCAGAATGTCAAAGGCATGGAGGGTAATATAGGGATTTAGCTGGCTCTATCTGCACATATAGATGAGTTTTTACATGGTAAAAGAGTGAAGAAAGTTCTAGAATAGGCTAGACCTTTGTAACGTTTTCTAGAGATTTCTAGAAGGTTCTGGAGTTCTTTGGCTGAGTCTTGTAGCTATATGAGTGTGGAAGAGTCTAATACGATCACAGAGCATTCTTGACCTTGGATGTACGCCACATGGCATAATATAAGCAATTGATGTACACATCTAGTCCCTTCCTAGGCTTGTATATAGGTGAGCTCCTCATTCAGGACTCATTCCTCTTGATTGTAATCTTCTCTTCATGTTTTGCAGGATCCTTCTAACTAGGTGTTGCTCCCACTTCGGGTCATACTTTGGACTCTTATTTCCGGTCCCTTGACCTACCTATTTATACTTGTTAACATTTTGGATGCTTCATGCAACTATCCTTCATGGTGCAATGCAAGGCTTTCCCATCCCATTCCTATGCTTCTCGTGTTTTCTTCTATCCAAGCTAGTCCCTAGCATTTGGTGGTGCAAGTGGTTGGCAGGCTGACTTTGAGCAGTGATAGTTGGCTGACTAAAATGCCTTAATTTCCAAACTTTCATCTCCCATGAATAGGATATTATCTACTTAAACCCAAAGTTCAAAATAAACCCAAAGTTCAAACTTTCTCAAAAAAAGTGCAACCTATTGACTGATACCCAATTCTATCTGCTAATGAGATATTTTGGAAAAAGAAGAAGAAGAAGAAGGCCACTGCCTATGCATTTTTGTATTTATTGGCAATCCAGCACTAAAATGGTAAAAAATCACTGGTACAAACATTGCATAGTGCATATCTACCGGTATGTACTGACACTTCCTTTTTTTTTTTTTTTTTTTTTTTTTTTGATTTTTGGCTGGCTGATATGTTCTCTAATACCCGGTATGTTGAACCTTGCATACTCCAAGATGTAGATACTCAATGTGGGCCATGAAAAAAACATTAGAATGATTGAATGAACCTACCCAGACCAGCGTCAATGGTAGTAGCATCATGTACTTTCTCGAACCAAGCTCTGGTGCTTGTTTGAGAACTTATAAACCTTTCTTCAATTGACAAACCAATGAAGGGCTTGATACAAACTATGGCCCAAAAGGACATGGGAGGAGGTAGTAAGCAAAGACTTGATGATCTATGGTCCTACTGAAGTCATGTCCCTTGGTAGAGTGGAATGGTGGAGTAAAATTCAGGTAGCTCACCCCAATCAGTTGGGATAAGGCTTAGATAATGATGATGAGAATGGTGTTATCTCGGTGGTGGCTTCATATAAGCTTCATCATGGAGAAGAGCATTTTTCTTATTGTTGCTATAAATTGAGTTCCGCTGCTTTGACTCAGCAACTTTTGGCACATGTCGGTGGCATTGTGAAATGAGAGGACTAACGATTGTATCTGCATCCGCCATATAAATATACTCCAAGGACTTTGTGAGAAGGATGCGCATACATAGCAACCGCTACAAAACTTGGTCCATCACATCATAATTCAAAATCCCGAAAACTCTACTCATCTCCAACCATGTTGAGTCGACTCAAAGAGTCAATTAAGTATTTAATTGACTTGACCAAGTTGCAGTTACTCGTGAGTTTCCTGGTTACTTGGATTAAAATCTTGTTGTTTTGGGCTGACTTGGCTGAGTTTCGAATTGAGTCACCAAAAGTCTTGGAACCGTGCATTGACAACACAAAATACTAGCCATCTCTCATAATTAAGTAATCCAAGTTCCTACCTGGAATACATAGAAATACCTTACAAAGGATTCATGATGGTCAAAATGATTTTTTAATTTTATTTTCCTTCAAGAAAGTTTGACAATTTCATAACTATGTTATTGACCAGTTCTGTCTTTCTATGCAGGAGAATTCAAGCTCAACATTGAGTGTAACCATGCTACCCTGTCTGGTCATAGGTTTGTCTTTCTTTCTCCATCAATTGCTTAAACTGCATTTGGATGCACCACTGAATTGAATTATAATAACTAGTTCAAGTAAGCGGAAATGACCAAATTGCAATTACCTTCCACAGTATTCATGGTAAGGTTTTGGCCCCTCAAGAAAAGGAGATTGTAGTTACTTTTTTCTCCAAACTAGAAAAGTGTTATTTTTGCTATCTGTAGCATATTGGTTATTTCTACTTAATAGAACCAACTATTGCAATTCAATTGAATAATGCATCCAAACACAACCTTAATTTAAAAAAATACCCATTAGAACAGCATGCCAGTTTAGCAACATTCCTAGCCAAAACCAAAATGCGTGTGTGTGTGTGTGTGTGTGTGTGTGTTTTTTTTTTTTTAAATTAAAAAAAAAAAAATTTTAAAATTTACTTTGCAGTTGCTTCCACGAGCTTGAAACTGCAAGAATCAATGGGCTGCTTGGAAATATTGATGCCAACACTGGCGATCCTCAAGTTGGTACGAATTTGTTCTTTGCTTAAGACTCCTGGAAAATTACAAATTTTGAGATTAATGTTTAATTAGGACTGTTATGGCTTCAGGCTGGGATACAGACCAGTTCATGACGGACATAGGAGAGGCGACTTTGGTTATGCTAAGCGTTGTTAGAAATGTACGTAAAAGAGGACAACTCTCCAATGTGACATAAAATAATGAAAAAAGAATATATTGGGGGAATGACTTCATAAATTCGTTTAAATTTGGTTTGCATGTCTGCAGGGTGGGCTTGCTCCTGGAGGATTCAACTTCGATGCGAAATTGTTAGTGTTTTATCTTTATGAGAAATGTTATGAACTCGTGTAGTGCGCTTTTGGCAAACTTGTATGGTAACTGAGACCATTGGTCTGGTGGGTCACCACAAGGGTGGTCCAATAGTCATACTGATTGGATGACTATTCATCCAATCGAAATTGGTTTTGCTTCTTGAATGTGGACTGTTACTTAATTTTGGAGTTAACTATTCCCCTTATTCAGGCCACTGGTTGGATGGTACAACATTCTGGTCCCATCCACAAGAAGGCCCACCAAATCGATGGTCCTGATGGCTGGCTCTAATCAAGTGCCATGTGTACCATAGATGATGGTTTGGATCTGATCCATCAGTTTAATTTGATTAAAACTTGGGTGTAGGCGGAGAGAGAGTACAGATGTTGAGGACCTTTTCATTTCTCACATCTCTGGAATGGATACTATGGCTCGCGGACTCCGCAACGCTGCTAAACTAATTGAGGTGAGTTCACTGACAAAACCATCAACTTATGTGGGTTATCAGATTCCTGATTGTGGATTTTCATGGATTATAAGGATGGTTCTTTGGATGAGCTTGTTCGAAAGCGGTACCAGAGTTTTGACTCAGAAATCGGGGCTCTGATTGAGGTTTGTGACTTCTCTGGTTGTCCCTTTTGTCCATCTCTGTTTTATGACTGATGGGTGGGTTGGTGTTTAAACAGGCTGGGAAGGCTGATTTCGAGACACTTGAGAAGAAGGCCATGGAATGGGGTGAACCAACCGTTGCTTCTGGGAAGCAGGTAACATGTCAACTATATTGAGTATGAGCAGGCCTAGTTCATGTGAGATGTAGGGATGTCTTTGTGGCACACTCTGGAAACTGGGCCCCACAATTAATTTCCAAAAAACAGGCTGGTCCACTCATCACGTGGGTGAAATGTGTATGAGAAGAATGGGCAGTTGGGAAAGGAAAAGGCCACACATCCAACGTACTCATTTTGCTCATTTGGTGAGCGGACTGACCCATTGTTTGGATCCGATGCATGTCCCAAAAAACCAGGCGGGTTTGCTCATCAGGTGTGTGGTATACGTATGCAAGAATGGATGGTTCGTAATTCAATGCGCACATGTGCCCCACATGATGAGTGGTCTGTCATGATTTTCGCGCTAGGGCATGCTCTTGGTCTGCCTTACCTAAGGAATATTACAGGTTTTGTACACATCTGCCACATAAGAAAGTCTTGATCCTATCTTCCTTTTTTTAAGCCCCTCATTTCAATCTAAATCCAAATGAAAAAATTGTTTCCTTTGTCACAGGAACTTGCGGAGATGATATTTCAATCTTCTATCTAGAAGTAGGAGACTCGTGGGCCATCGTTTTAGTAGGTTTTTGAAGTTTTAATTTTATTTTTTTTAATGTTAATAATGGTAGAGACAGAAAACCACAGCAGTAACAATATCAGCTGAAAGGCACTCTCTCCAAAATCAGTGAATGGGCTGAAATAAGTTCCCTGGTTCATGGGTCGTGTTGATAAATCTCAAATGTGAAATTGCTATCTAACCCATGTTTGTTTTTGTGTCCGTTTGGATGCAACTTCCTCAAGGTTTTTCCCATTCTGCGAGTAGGCTTTTAATGCCTATTCCATTTGATAGTCTGATAATCAAATAAGCAGTTTTTGGTTCATCACACGGTATGCAAATTTGAATAAATCTCTGCAGCAAATGCTCTGACGGGGCATGGCACTTGATACACTGGCGACTCTTAACTTGTATTGAATTGACTCAACTGAGGAACCACCAAGTCGCTACAAAATCAGATCGGTTTCAGGAATTACCTGGTACTGGGAACTTTTACCTTAAAAGAGAATCATTGTCTATTTTCGTTCTTGGATCCCTGTGGGTTCCACCTTGATGTATGTGACTTACATTCATGACGTCCGTCCATTCTGACAGCTCATTTCAAGACATGATCCCAAAAATGCAGATCCAAATCTGGGGTGGGCCACACCACAGGAAACAGTGGTGATTGACCATTAAAAACTTATTGTGGGCCGCAAAACCTTTGTTGGATCAGCTGATATCTGTGTTTTCCCTTCATCCAGGTTTGTGTTGATATTATCAACAGGTTGGATGGCAAATAAACACCCTTGTGGCCCCCAAGAAGTTTTCAGTGGTGGGTATTCAATCACTACTGTTTCCTGTGGTGTCATCCACCTAAGATTTGTCTCTGCATCGTTTTTGGCATCATGACCTAAAATGAGCCATCAAAACGGACGGATGGTGTTGATATAAGGCGCATACCTCACGATGGGCCCCACAGGGATCCACCCAAAGAACGAGAAATGCAGTGGAACTGCTGAAGTGCTCGTCTCTCACGTGGAAACAGGGTATAAAAGCAACTTATCAGGTCATCCCTCTTTGTAGTATCCATCTAAAAAAAACATACTAATCTGATCATCAGGTGGACCACATGTATATGCTGGATTTTGGATCATTGGTCAATTTATTGGAACCATCCATTAGTTTTGTTCATTGGCAGTCCATATGATGATCTTATCCGCCTCATCTTCCATACACTGCATTCACCTGCGACCTCACAAGGTCGATCCACACAAGCTGATGAGTTATTTGATACTCTGACAGAGCATGACTCTTGATACACAGGCACCCGAAACAAGTAGACATGGCATATGTAAACACAAATTGAACCAGCTAAATTGTGGAACACACTGTCTTTAAATCACATATCCAAAATCAGATTGTTTGGACAATAATAGCCTCTGATTCTTTTACACTTATTTATTGAAATAGGACCATTAGATATTCTTATTTTCAAAAATCTCTTTGAGAATCATAATCTCTTAATCAGTAGGCTTTTAGTTCCATTGATCTGGACCGTTACTTCTTTTTATTTTTTAATTTTTAGTAACATCTTACGGGGATTTTCAGAAAGATTTTTGGGATATCCCCATTGACTGAGATCCCACTAAGATGAACGGTCCGGATCACGTTAACATGAGAAAGTATTTGGAGCTCAGCACGAACTGTGGGTCCTAACAAGCTCAAGCATCTTCTCCCGTTGAAGATCATATTCATAAATGCCTCCTCACCGGGCCGTCCAACCAGGGGACCCGCCATAGATACGTGTATAATCCTAAGATCATATCGATCCGATGATCTCAACCGCTGATTAACATGCATTTGTTAGTTTTCATTCTAACCATCCAATAGATGTCCATCAACGGTCATTTATGGCCATATCAATCCAGTGTGATAGTCGTTTTACAACTGGTTACCACAAAGTGAGCGATTGTATTTGATCTCAATGTGTGTCAGGTCAACAATTTCCGAGTGCATGAGTATGAATCATCACACTCTGTCAGAGCATTCAAGTATTTCTCAAACAGGAATAACGGCAACCAAACGAACGAACCCATCAAGATACGCAGAAAACAAATAACAAAGAGAATTCCCATTTTGACATTTCCAATTTCCCAATATACCCTGGTTTCGAATTTTCGTATCATACACCAGCAAGCCACCAGCAAAAGCGCAAATTAGTAAAAAAGAAAAAAGAAAAAAAAAAAGAAAAATTCAGCGTAAAAGGTAAAAAAAAAAAAATCAGCGTAAAAGAAGAAATAATCAGCCATGAGAAGGGTAAAAAGGGAAATCAGATAGAAAATTTCATCGATGTGCAATGTTAGAAGTAGAAGAAGATGCTGCTGGTGGTGGATTCTGATCGATCAAAGCCTGCACGCTGCCATCGGCCTGCTGCATAATGAATAGATGCTCCCGCAGTCGCTCTGCGAGCCACCGATCAGATGTTCTTTCTTCAAACAACACTTGATAAAGCTTTGAAACTCCTTCATGGCCCACCGGTGGCATGATCGGGAATCTTGATGCAGGGATGAGCGTGATGAGGCCAAGCATCGTCTTCCTCAGGGAGATAACTATTTTGAATCCACGAAACCTCTCGAGATGCCTCCAATCCACGAGAAAAATAAAAAAAAAAATAAAAGGAGCTTACAACGTCTTAAATAATAAAATAAATCCTAGGAAAAAGTTTCAGACTCATATTATAACTAAAACTCCTAGAAATCGAGACTTATTATAAAGAGAGTAGGTTTTTGGCCAAAAATGGTGTCCTGGTCCTAATTATTCTAAGCACATTTCATGTTGGGTGCAACTCCTAAAGCCCAATAGATGAAGAGTTATACTCAATCAAAAAATTACTACAAATAGTAAAAACGAAATTAAAATATGAATTCGACCGTCGATCTAGCTTGTCTTACCCCAAAATCATATATGGTACGTTCGATAGCTCATTTCAGTTTGTAATATAGTCCGTTTTAAGTTCTGACGGTCCGGATCATCTCCGTCTCCGATCAAGCCTTTTCCGGTCCATCTTGGCTATGAAATTATTCGTGACCCTCTCTACATCAAATCTTGCCAAATAGAAGTCAAGAACAAACAACCTGAATCTCCAAATATTGCCTTTGTGACCTTATGAACATGTTAGATGGAAAATACAAATCATGGTGGGCCCTAAGAAGGTTTTAATATCGTCATAAGTGTCCCCACGGCTTTATGTGGTATGATCCACTTGAATTTTGAATCTACCTTATTTTTTAGCCCTTGCCCTGAAATGATCTCCTAAAATGGATGGATAGTACGGATATAACACATACATCATGGTGAGGCCCACAGAACCCGGTGACATCAATACACCACATAGGTTTGTTGCTCGCAATCTTGTTAGATACATGCTCTATCTATATGAATCCTGTCAGAATGAAGTATATGGATTGAACAACTATCATTGAAACCTTCCAACCCATTGAGAATTATCTCCATCCATAAGACCAAATCATCTGACCGTTGAATTTAAGACAAGACCATCTATCAGGTAATTTGACGTATGCATGTTTCTTTAAATGATTTGGCGAATAACTTTTTGTCCATAATGATTTAGATATAAGTTCGCATGTAAGAGTTGTGTAGGACGATGCATACGACCCCGTAGAGCCATTAGATTTTCCAAAACTCACAGATCAACAATAATTATGAAAATGCCCTTAACCTTGATCACTGAATTCTAGATCACAAGATTCCCACTATCTGTTTAATGTGAAAATTTATACCATTCCTTTATATCATGAATTAGCCGTACACGTCAAATTTCAACCCTTAGATTAAACCATTGATTTTGGCATCCATAAAAGGTCACGAGTAGTCATAGTAAGATATTTCCCTTCATCTAAGTCTGTAAGATCTTATAAGCAGGTTGGATGAGAAACAAACATCACTATAGGGCCTAGAAATGATTTAACGGTAGAAATCATAAATACCCCGTTTCATGTAGTATGATCCACCTGATCTTGGGATATACTTCAATTTTGGGCTCAACTCCTTCAATTAGATGGAAAAATGAATGGATGGTGTAGATTTCTCAAATACATCACTGTGGACCCCACAGCCCATCGAGAGTGTATGCAGGTGTGTACACCGGCAGTGCACTGAATGAGAGATCGGGTCAAACATGGTTTGACCCGATGAATCTCAAAAAAAGAAAGGAATTTCCTTTCTTCCTTCCGCACTCGAAGCACGACTGTCCGCTGGGACGAGTTGTGGCCCACCATGATCATCCATCACGATGATCTAAACCGTCCACCATGTTCAGAAGCCCAGTCCGAGTAAACGCATGTCATCCCTACGAATCCATGAACACGTGCATGTGCACAAACACGAGTCAACAATGGTGTGTGCGATGGACTCCTTCAAAAACCTGTCTTCTCCCACAATTCCCGCATCCGAGATTCAAAACCCATCCCAACGAAGACGTGCAGCGGGACCCACCACCACTTAGCGAGGAATAGATCCAAACCATTCATCCTCATCCATCGACGATCATCACCATCTTCCCGGACCGGCAGAGCGACTGCTTTGCATGGAGGAAAGAAAGAGAGTGATCGGATCTTTGGATGACGATGAAAGGGAAGCAGCGTCTGGATCCATGCTAGATTTCTCGAATGCATTCACCGGCTTTCACGCGGAGGTGCGGAAATATCTCTTGTCGTAACCGAAGCACTGAGATTCCCGGACGTCCACGTAAGCTGCGGAGGAAATTTGCGGAAGAGTTGCTTTTCGAAAACCCACCGACAAAGCACGTCCCAACTTCTGATTTCTGTGGCCCACAAGCTCCCTAGGACCTATCCGAATAGGCTTCAATCAATGAATCAATAAAGGAAGCTCCGGTTGACGATCCACCGTTGAATCAGATCGCCTCTTCGGTCCAAGAATCGGCCTCTACTGCTTTACATTGTTGACTTAACCAAAAGATGTAAGACTGCCATACGATAACACGTCCAGACCCGACCTAATCTATGGAGGAAAGATGAAGAGATATGGAGGGAGGTCTGATGGCTGCGGACAACAATTGCGTTGGTCCGTTTTCCTTGGTTGCGCAACATAAGTTGCGTAGGAAATTCGCACGCAGAGTTTAGAGACTCCTACTCGCTATAAATCCTCTCTCTTCCGACGTTAGACATGGAGAGAGAGAGAGAGAGAGAGAGAGAGAGAGAGAGAGAGAGAGAGAGAGAGAGAGAGACGTCCAGCCTCTGCTGGATGTAGCAGCAAGAAAAGAAAAAGAAAGAAGGAAAGGAAAAAGGAAATGAAAGGAAAGAAAAGAGAAAGGGAAAGAGAAGGAGAAAAAGAAAAGAAAGGAAAGGAAGGAAAGAAAGAAAGAGAGAAAGGTTGTGTGTTGAGTTGACTCGTTGAGTCAACCTTTGAGTTGCTAGTTGATGTTAGTTCAAGACAGGAAAGCGGGTTCCTAGGATTACTCGAGGCCTTTAACCTTATTAGCAGATATCAAATAACTGAAGGTGAGGGTTTTATCCTTTAAACTTACATTAATTTAAGTTGTTATATTTATTTTGACTTTTACATGCTTTCATGTTATTATGAATCCTTCCTGCAATTATCTGTTTTACCATCAATTATTTGTCCTTTGGGTTGCTAGTTGATGTTAGTTCAAGACAGGAAAGCGAGTTCCTAGGATTACTCGAGGCCTCTAACCTTATTAGCAGATATCAAATAACTGAAGGTGAGGGTTTTATCCTTTAAACTTACATTAATTTAAGTTGTTATATTTATTTTGACTTTTACATGCTTTCATGTTATTATGAATCCTTCCTGCAATTATCTGTTTTACCATCAATTATTTGTCCTTTGGGATTATGGTGTAATGTTGATTATGAATGATCTTTATGAATTTATGTGGGGCGATAGATACAAGCCCTGCCCTTGCCTTTATTAATTTATCGAGTTGACCCTTGCCACTCTCCTTATTATTGAGTTGGTCACTACTACTGTGTAACATCCTGGATTTTCACTGTTTTGGATTTCCAAAAAATCCTTGAAATTTCTTTTTAATTAACTTATAAAATCACTTAATGACCATTAACACTCAATGTTAGTTTAGGCTGGGGTGGACCAGTCTAGTTATGATGGGACAAGTGTGGGCCGTCAAGTTGGATAGTCCGTTTACACCTAGCAACAGCCCGTGTGGGCCACCCAGCGACCGAGGAAGGTCAGAAAAATCTAAAATTTTAGAAAATCATAGATCTCACTGGGCTTGTGGTCCATCGCGGACTACGGACCCAGTGGACACCCAGAAGTACCATCTGGCGCTTGCCCAATGTGCCCCACCAATGCCAGATTAAAATCTGGCACTAACAAAAGAAACTGAGACTCGGCCTTCCAGGTAGTCGGATTTCTTTCAAATTTACGGTGAAGGTTTAATATATTTTTTAACGCCACCCACCAAATCTGGGCCCCGATCGTGGCACGATGACCGTTGATCGTAAATCGGACCCGTACGACCAAACCCCGCATTCGTTTGTTCCCAAATTTTGTAAGGCCCTTCATCGGGCCATGAAGTATTAACCCTATAAATTTCATGGCCAGAGGGCCACCAGAAATGCCTCATCAATCAAAATGGCTCCCAAGAAGGGCCACTTAAAGGTCGAAAATGCTTGCTCAGATCATATATCCGCTCATCCGTTTGCCTAAATTTTTACATGGACCCTAGACAGGCCATAAGGCAACTATACGCCCGAATTTGGTGGCCAGAGGAGTGTCAGGGCCACCTCAACACCAATATGGAGTCTCATAAGTCTATTTTAGGAAATTATGGAAGCTTGGGGCCATTTGCACCAAATCTGGAATTATAAAAAGGGGTTTCTTTTGGGCACCCCTCTCCCATACGAATTTGCCCTAGGGAAGGAAAGAGAGAAGAGAGAAAAGGGAGAAGAGAAAGAGGAGAAAGGAGAAGAAAGAGAGAGGGAAGAAGGCATGGTGGACTCTCAATTAAAGTGGGGCCCAAGAGGATCAAACCCACAACCTCCTACACCTTCTCCAAGGAGAAACTCTCCTCCACAACTCCAACAATCATCCGTTGAGCGTCTAGGTAACGTCCTTCATCCATCCTCTTGAAACCCTTGAATTAAGAAAGGAATGACATGGATTCCTTACATACAAGATCTTGTTTTAGGGATTCCGGCCGGCCAACCCTCAAAACTCCCATTTCTAGGTCGTCTTCCAAGCCTCCAACGATCCGAAGGTGCGGACTATTGATCCTAGGTGGCCTAACACCATTTATAGTATGGGTCTAGTGATTTTGGTTGCTTGGTTGTGGTATTGAAAAATCTAGAGGAATCTAGGAATGGGTGTTTGTTGAAACTACATAGATTTACATGCTTAACTCTTGTTGATGTTGATCTTATCCCTCATATGTTATTTTGGCTTATGATGACTTTATGTTCTTTTTTTGTGATTGTTTTCCACAATGAGTTACTTCATAGTGCATAGTAATTTTGACTCTTGTGTGTGGTTGATCCCTTGAAATGTTGGAAGTACCTAGCTTCCTCTCTAACCCACGGCACACACATACACTTGTTTCTACTAATTTATCATGCTTGTTAGGTAAATAGACTTGTATGGTGGAATGTATGCAACATGACACTGGAATGTTGGTTGATAAGCTTGATGTTGGTATGCTATATCTCATCGTCAAACCCTTGGATTGTCGGAACTCGAGGTTAGACGGTAGTCCCATTGGTTGGACTACCCTAAGACTAACCATGCAAGTCGGACGAGTGCGTATGGGCGGCAGCAGTTCGACTGCATGGGTCTAGCACCCGATGTCGTTCATCTCGTGCTCGCCTGACTCGTGCGGTTTAGTCTACTTACTGACAAATCTGTTTGTTAACCCTGTGTGCTCACATATGTATGGAACCTGAACCACCCTGCAACCATTGTAGCCCATTGATAATCCACTTGTAACTGGTCCACAGCCTTGTGAGCCGGGCATGGTGGAATGGGACACTGTGTCCGAGCTGTCGGCCCTACGCCGACTCTGGGAGTGCGCGCCTCCCGTAGTGACCGCGAGCGATCCCTTCCTTTTGGCACTCCTCATGTGCCTAGAGTCGGGGATGAGGAACCCGACGGGATCACGGATCGCGGTGCCCTGGCCTCGCGCATTGAGGGGTCTTGGCACCTCAACTAGTTGAGGGCATTGATACGTGGGGTGAATCAGTTTCCCAAACCTGCTGGATGAACGGAATTAACTAAGAACTTGGCTAACATATCATTGCATCGCATTAGTTAGGGTGGCGACTCGGCAGTCGAGGTCGCTCTGAGGGAGTGTTGTCATATGCGATCGTAAGATGGAGTCGCTTGAGGGAGAGTTGTGGCGAGGGCATGCATCATTTCATCCATCATGCATGTACATTAATAAGATTAGTTTAGTGACTGTGAATGATTGTTTTTCATTAAATCTGTAATATAACTGATGTTTGTGACAACTTGAGATTAATAGTTCACACTGAGTTGATCACTCACTCCCACTCTGGGACGGTGTTTTAAAACACCAACCAGACCTATTCATAGATGCAGGTGATCCAGGGCATGAGGAACTCTGGGGCGAGCTTTGACGGGAGAACGAGCTCTCCTACTTTCAGCTGATGGGCGGCTCACTATCGACTAGATCAGGCTGGATTTGGATTTGCTGAGCCGCGGGCTCAGCCTTATTCTTTTGGACCTAGCCCTCTTTTGTTGTTCTGTTGGGCAACGCCTTAGGCGACCCTTTATTATTTTTGGACCTGTATATATATGTGATATCCTTCATTTCAGTAGATTGGTGTGATTGTGCTTCGTGCCTCAGGTAATTTCAAATTGTGCAGTTGAAATTGATTAATCATAAAAACCATAAATGCATGATAAGTGACACTTGGGAACTCGGGAGTCGAGCGTATGCATGACCCCCGATTTTCCGGGGCGTTACAGATGGTATCAGAGCAATAGTTTGGAATCCCTTGGGCCATGGGTCATGAACTCACTAACGCGTCCGCTGACTTGAGAGGATACGTATTAGAAAACGCAATAGGAGCTTAGAACTCTAGGAATCATCTCAAACCCTAGACCGGCAATTATAGATGGGGGATAGGACTTCCAAGGAATTAGGAATTGGTAGCGAGAAAGGGAATCCGAGGGTCTTGACTTGACGACAAGATTCTATTTGATTGAATAAGAGGTTTAGCTAGTTAGTCCGCTCAAATCTTAGGGCCTATGGGGCCAACTGAATTAGGTGAGATTTGGGTGAAATGGATTTTTGAGTAACGATGAACGTAGGTGTGAGGGAATGTCCCTGGGATGAGCGCATCCCATGTTCCATGATGCCCCGTCGAAACGTATTCAATTAGAAGTAAATTGGATTTCCTTCCAAATATGCTTGGAAGGTTCATCGTCAGGGATTTGGAAATCCCGCGACAAACCTCTCAACCCAAGGCTCATCCAACAAAGCCTAGGGAGTCAATTTTGAATCTTATCCCACACTCATTCCGGACTTGCCATTCCCAATCGTGAGTTGGGATTAGCATTGTAATCCCATTTCGTGCAGCTTAATGCTACTAGTCAAGCAGGCTTAAGTCTAAATCCCTCTGCCCTTTAGCTTTTCCGGGACATTGATATGAACAAGCCAGGAATGGAGTGATTTGATGGTTAAAACCATCGCCCTAGACCAAACGAGTGAACACTAGGCCAAACTTGATAGTTCCGATATGTTCGGGGATAAAGATCCATGTTGAATGAAAATTTAACACAAACAGTGGAAATATAAGTAAATTGATATTTTGGCCCCTAACTGGGAGGAATCTCATGAAACTAGTAGTCTCATTGCGTAGATCGGCTTCTCCTACCCCAAATTCATATATGGCACATCGAATAACTCTTTCCGGTTTGCGAGATATGCCCGTCGCAAGGTGACCCCGCCCGAAAAACTGATGGCCGGCGGGACCCCGCCCGCACACTGCCCGACCCCGCCCGTGGACCCCGCCCGGGCTCCAGAAACTCGGCGGGACCCCGCCCGTGGACCCCGCCCGGGCTCCAGAAACTCGGCGGGACCCCGCCCAGCCGGCGGGGCCCCCGCCCGGACATCCAGAGGGTCGGCGGGACCCCGCCCAACCGGCGTGACCCCGCCGGAAATTTCTGCAATTTTGGGTTAAATTCAAAAAATCATATCTCCTTCGTTACAACTCTGATTTAGGTGATTCAAAAGCCAGATTGAACCTTAATGAGTCTAGTTTTATATAAAAATAAGAAAAAAATAAAATAAAAATTTTAATATGGTTAAAATTAAGATGTTCTGCCAACTGTCCAAAAATTTTAAATTTCAGGCAGCTATTTTTCCTAGAATTTTTATAATTTATTTACAACTCCAAATGGTATGAAACTTGGTGAGATGACTTAAAACTTTATTTTAAATCATTATAAAATTTTTAAAAATAATCTAATCAGTAAAAGTATAAGAAACGTTACCAGATAGGTTCCTCCCTCCCTTCCATGCACACACGAGTGGGGCCCACCTCCACTCCATTTTAAGCACTAAATACACCACTTCTCACCCTACCCTACTCTCTCTTCTTCCAAATCCCTAAGGAAAAAAAAAAAAAAAAAAAAAACCCTCTCTCTGTCCAAATCTCAAATCCCATTTCAAGGAACCCATTCCAAAGGCATCCAACTACACCCATTTCTCTCCTTCTTCACCAAACCACACCTTCTTAAACCTCATCCCTTCTTCTTCAATCTTTTCAGAATTAATAAGAATGCACAGAAGAGGTAGGATAAGTTTTTGATGAAGCTTATTTGATCAAATAAAAGAAAGAAATCCTTAACAATCCATACAACAATTCATTTACTGAAGACGAGCACAGTATCTGGCTTTTGAGATTACCAAATACACCATTCTACCATGAAATATATAATCCAGGTTTACAAGGCTAGTAGGTTGGGAAACTCAAACATTGAACTACTAATTATGACAACTAAAACAACATGAAGCCCCACATTTAGAGGTGCCTACCCGAGTATAGAAGAATCAAACAATGGTTGACTTGATCGCATAAGAGCAGATCTTAAAGATTGGCAAAGGCATGTTCTAGAAAGAGATGCTGCTATGGAACATGCTTAAACAAGTTCTATGAAGTGTCGTCCCCATCTTACACATGGAAAATATTGTAATCATGGTTGCTGCTCTCGTGGCATCACATGGATGGGCTAATGGCAAAAAAAAAGTAGTGCACGACAACTATGATCAGCGACAGTCAATAGTTTCAGCCTTTTTTTTTTCTTTTTCATTTTAACTCATTTTAAACCTCAGAGGAACTTTAGTATTCCATTTTCAATTAATTCTAGGTCCATTTGGAGACCAAAACACAATATTTGAGTTGGATTTAACAAATCAAAGAGTGGAGTGGATGTATAAAAAAAAATTAAAAAAAAAAAAAAAAGCAATCATCACTTCTTGTTTTTTATTTATTTATTTATTTTATTTTTCTTCTTTTTGTTGTATTTTGATGTAGTCCAATTATGCTTGATTTGTGTTTGATTATGGCCTATTTGGTTGAGTTTCCCAATTCTTTACATTTTTAACCATTTTGTTGATTCTTGACCAATTAGAATTCCACCCATTACTGCAAGGTTTGCTAGCCATTAATTGGAAAGGATGTTTGTAATGCCATTATTAGCTTCTTCCAGGCTTCCAAAATCTTCAAGCAATTAAACAATATTCTAATTGCCTTGATCCCTAAAGCTGAGAATTGTGACTCTCCTAACAACCTACGACCTATATCCCTTACAAATGAGAGAAATAAAATTATAGCTAGAATCATGGTTAACGGAATGAAGGCGATTATGTCCAAAATAATTAACCAACCCCAATCCGCTTTCATTCCTGGCCGTAATATATCTAACAACATTCTCCTTAGCCATGATCTCATTCCATGTCTTCACCTTGATGCGGGCCACCTAGAATGTGAGATAAGGTGGACCTTAGAAAGCCTTTGACTATATTTGTTGGGATTTTCTCTTAGATGCCCTTTGAGCTCTTAATTTCCCTGATAACTGGATTACTTGGATTCATGTTTGCATATCGACTCCAACATTATCGGTTATTGTAAATAGTAAAGTATGTGGCGATTTTAAAGGAAATTTATCATGGAAATGTTCTCAATGCTCCTCATTAAATGTTGATTGGGACTTGTTTCTCTTTGGGGCCAGTCACCAATTCCCACCTCCTTTTTGCTAATGATTTGATGATTTTTACCAGTGTTGATCCTCTCTCGACTGCCAACTTCCCAAACCCATTTTTTCTAACCCATCTTCTTCTCCTTTACAACACCCATCTCAAAGCCCAATCTCTACTCAAACCCCATATCCTCAACTCACCTTCTATTCCATCTTAAACAACCTCATCTCAAACCCATATCCAAAATCCATTTTCCAAACCCATTCTCAAGTCCATCCACATAACCCCTTCCACAAACCTAACATCAAAACCACCATCTCCAACTAACTCCCATTTTTCTCATATCCGACTCAAACCCATTTTCTTAAACCCATCCAAATCCCTTTCTCAAACCCACTACCCATTCCAACTAGTCCATCTCAAACCCACTCCTACATTTCATTTTTCAAACCATCATTTCCAAAATCCACTCTTATACCCATTCTCAAGACCCATTCACAAAACTCACCTCCTTCTAATTCACCAAATCCCATTCCAATCCCTCTTTCACTCCCAATATCTACCAAACTCATCCTCCACACCTTCCCAAATCCCATTCTCAAATACAATCTACCCAATTCTCACCACCCACTAAAATATTATAAATGTAAAACTTCAACTTTTTAATAAATTTTAATATCTTCCAAATGTTAAGAATAATTGGACTACGGAATTACGGAAGTATATACCTGCGAAGTATTCGCGGCCTAACCCAATTCTCAATCCTGGGCGACTACCAATGGACTCACTGCTTTGACCGAGCAGAAGACCGGAATCCACCAGGATGAAGAAGGGATACAATGAGCTTTTTACCCTGGTCAGGTAGACGATCGACGTATCGGGTTCAAGCCTACCACAACCGTCTTTCCGTATTAGCCCAATCAGAAATACTAGAATATGCCACCTTTAGGTAAACTTTATCAACAACCACTTAGTACGATAATAATGATTTTGACATTTGTTTTCAAACCTCAAAGGTGGAAGTTTTTAAGGGGGGTAGACTAAAATGAGCCAGCCTAGCATAGATAGTATATACCCTACTACGCATATAAACTTGAAGTTAATAAGACTTAAGCAAATAAAATAATAAAATTTTTACTTATTACCCTTAGGCAATTTCGGGGACGAAATTGTTTTTAAGGGGGGTAGATTGTAACATCCTGGATTTTCACTGTTTTGGATTTCCAAAAAATCCTTGAAATTTCTTTTTAATTAACTTATAAAATCACTTAATGACCATTAGCACTCAATGTTAGTTTAGGCTGGGGTGGACCAGTCTAGTTATGATGGGACAAGTGTGGGCCGTCAAGTTGGATAGTCCGTTTACACCTAGCAACAGCCCGTGTGGGCCACCCAGCGACCGAGGAAGGTCAGAAAAATCTAAAATTTTAGAAAATCATAGATCTCACTGGGCTTGTGGTCCATCGCGGACTACGGACCCAGTGGACACCCAGAAGTACCATCTGGCGCTTGCCCAATGCGCCCCACCAATGCCAGATTAAAATCTGGCACTAACAAAAGAAACTGAGACTCCGGGCCTTCCAGCCGTCGGATTTCTTCCAAATTTACGGTGAAGGTTTAATATATTTTTTAACGCCTGCCCACCAAATCTGGGCCCCGATCGTGGCACGATGACCGTTGATCGTAAATCGGACCCGTACGACCAAACCCCGCATCCGTTTGTTCCCAAATTTTGCAAGGCCCTTCATCGGGCCATGAAGCATTAACCCTATAAATTTCATGGCCAGAGGGCCACCAGAAATGCCTCATCAATCAAAATGGCTCCCGAAGGGCCACTTAAAGGTCGAAAATGCTTGCTCAGATCATATATCCGCTCATCCGTTTGCCCTAAATTTTTACATGGACCCTAGACAGGCCATAAGGCAACTATACGCCGAATTTGGTGGCCAGAGGAGTGTCAGGGCCACCTCAACACCAATATGGAGTCTCATAAGTCTATTTTAGGAAATTATGGAAGCTTGGGGCCATTTGCACCAAATCTGGAATTATAAAAAGGGGTTTCTTTTGGGCACCCCTCTCCCATACGAATTTGCCCTAGGGAAGGAAAGAGAGAAGAGAGAAAAGGGAGAAGAGAAAGAGGAGAAAGGAGAAGAAAGAGAGAGGGAAGAAGGCATGGTGGACTCTCAATTAAAGTGGGGCCCAAGAGGATCAAACCCACAACCTCCTACACCTTCTCCAAGGAGAAACTCTCCTCCACAACTCCAACAATCATCCGTTGAGCGTCTAGGTAACGTCCTTCATCCATCCTCTTGAAACCCTTGTATTAAGAAAGGAATGACATGGATTCCTTACATGCAAGATCTTGTTTTAGGGATTCCGGCCGGCCAACCCTCAAAACTCCCATTTCTAGGTCGTCTTCCAAGCCTCCAACGATCCGAAGGTGCGGACTATTGATCCTAGGTGGCCTAACACCATTTATAGTATGGGTCTAGTGATTTTGGTTGCTTGGTTGTGGTATTGAAAAATCTAGAGGAATCTAGGAATGGGTGTTTGTTGAAACTACATAGATTTACATGCTTAACTCTTGTTGATGTTGATCTTATCCCTCATATGTTATTTTGGCTTATGATGACTTTATGTTCTTTTTTTGTGATTGTTTTCCACAATGAGTTACTTCATAGTGCATAGTAATTTTGACTCTTGTGTGTGGTTGATCCCTTGAAATGTTGGAAGTACCTAGCTTCCTCTCTAACCCACTCAGCACACACATACACTTGTTTCTACTAATTTATCATGCTTGTTAGGTAAATAGACTTGTATGGTGGAATGTATGCAACATGACACTGGAATGTTGGTTGATAAGCTTGATGTTGGTATGCTATATCTCATCGTCAAACCCTTGGATTGTCGGAACTCGAGGTTAGACGGTAGTCCCATTGGTTGGACTACCCTAAGACTAACCATGCAAGTCGGACGAGTGCGTATGGGCGGCAGCAGTTCGACTGCATGGGTCTAGCACCCGATGTCGTTCATCTCGTGCTCGCCTGACTCGTGCGGTTTAGTCTACTTACTGACAAATCCTGTTTGTTAACCCTGTGTGCTCACATATGTATGGAACCTGAACCACCCTGCAACCATTGTAGCCCATTGATAATCCACTTGTAACTGGTCCACAGCCTTGTGAGCCGGGCATGGTGGAATGGGACACTGTGTCCGAGCCGGCCTACGCTGCCGGGTACCGCGCCTCCCCGTAGTGACCGCGAGCGATCCCTTCCTTTTGGCACTCCTCATGTGCCTGGAGTCGGGGATGAGGAACCCGACGGGATCACGGATCGCGGTGCCCTGGCCTCGCGCATTGAGGGGTCTTGGCACCGCAACTAGTTGAGGGCATTGATACGTGGGGTGAATCAGTTTTCCAAACCTGCTGGATGAACGGAATTAACTAAGAACTTGGCTAACATATCATTGCATCGCATTAGTTAGGGTGGCGACTCGGCAGTCGAGGTCGCTCTGAGGGAGTGTTGTCATATGCGATCGTAAGATGGAGTCGCTTGAGGGAGAGTTATGGCGAGGGCATGCATTATTTCATCCATCATGCATGTACATTAATAAGATTAGTTTAGTGACTGTGAATGATTGTTTTTCATTAAATCTGTAATATAACTGATGTTTGTGACAACTTGAGATTAATAGTTCACACTGAGTTGATCACTCACTCCCACTCTGGGACGGTGTTTTAAAACACCAACCAGACCTATTCATAGATGCAGGTGATCCAGGGCATGAGGAACCTGGCGAGGCGAGCTTTGACGGGGAGAACGAGCTCTCCTACTTTCAGCTGATGGGCGGCTCACTATCGACTAGATCGGTGGATTTGGATTTGCTGAGCCGCGGGCTCAGCCTTTATTCTTTTGGACCTAGCCCTCTTTTGTTGTTCTGTTGGGCAACGCCTTAGGCGACCCTTTATTATTTTTGGACCTGTATATATATGTGATATCCTTCATTTCAGTAGATTGGTGTGATTGTGCTTCGTGCCTCAGGTAATTTCAAATTGTGCAGTTGAAATTGATTAATCATAAAAACCATAAATGCATGATAAGTGACACTTGGGAACTCGGGAGTCGAGCGTATGCATGACCCCCGATTTTCCGGGGCGTTACATACTGTCCTTGTTATTGAGTTGGCCAGTGTCACTTGTCTATTTGTTGACTTAACCATTACTACTTTTATTTTATTGAGCTGACCATTTTCACTCTCCTCTTTATACGATTGGCCATTGCCACTTTTATATTTGTTAAGTTGCCCATTGCCTCTCTTCTCCTTATTATATTGGCCTTGTATTATTTATCTTTAAGGCTTGAGGATGTGTCTTGATATTCCTGAACTCCCATGATTCAATGAATTTTCCTTTTTCGGTGCAAGTACTATGTTGGGTATTCCTCTTCTAGCAATCAAATAAATATCATGGACATAATATGTTTTCGCTAGTGGCCCTAGGGCGACATGTAATTCTATGTTTCATGGGTGATGGTGCACAAATTGGTGTATGTAAATCGTTACATGTGTTACATCAATTCTTTTATTTTTGGGGGTTGTATGTCGCATTTAGTCGCTCCAATACGGTCTTTTCTCTTTGGGGGTTAAATGTCACAATTAGTCGCTCCAATCCGGGTTGCGTGATTCACCCAGTTATATGTTGTGTTCATCTTGGGATAACCGCATAAATCCATGTTAAACGTGGGACACGCCGGCGAATCTCCGTGGTATGAGATGTGGGGCGAGTCGGATAACTCTAATCATATTCTACATTGTGGCGATCGCTAAGTATGATAAACCGCATATACTTTGCTAGGCATGCATCTCATGTAAATTACTTGTGCATATTGATACCTCTTGTAGTTGTTGAGTACGGGACGTATTAGAACCTTTACATTACTTTTATGAATATCTTTAATTACTGTTAATCTTAAGGATAACCATTACTATGAGTAGGTCATTGACCCTCTCCCAACCGTACAGATGATCATGCAGGTGATGTACAGATCGAAAACCTAGAGGACCGTCTCCCTATAAAAGAGCATATTGAAAGAATACGAAGATAATTTTATTATTTAGTTTTATACTTACACTGCGAACTCGATTAGTGTAATAAGCTTCAATTGAGAAGATATTTGATTATTTATTGAATTTCTTTACTCTGATGAAATAATCAATACAGTTGATTTTATTCTCATGAATGAGTAGCTTCATGAATGTATCCAGATGCGATTTCTAAAGCATCCAAGTTTACATTATTAACACCCGATTTTCTCGGGCACGAGTATAAACTCTGGCCGTGAAAATTTGGGGTGTTACAGCATCGCTTAGGGCTCAAAGTGAAAATAGCGTATTCGCAAGACGGTCGATGGTTACCTACAACTTTTGCATGGTCAACTGACTCTCTTGTTGGAAAGCTTCCATTCTTCCTGTAAGATAACGAATCCCTGGATCATTGTAAAAAAGATTTTGATTCATACCTTCGTTGTTTGTCATCGGCCCAAGGGGAATCCTTGCTCAAATACCAATTGATACAAGGATGAACATGATAAGGTCGAGCACCGTCTTCCTCAAGAGGATAATTGTCTTGAATCCACAAAACTTCTCTGGACTCCTCACAGAGACTTCTCAAATCCACGAGGAAAGAAAGCAAGAAAATAGAAATAAATTCTAATAAATTCGTAATTTTATTGATGAATGATATAAACGAGTACACAACCATTTAAATAGGGATACCAAGCAATGAGAGATATTTCAGAATCATACTATAACTAAAACTCCTGGAATTCGCAACTTATTATAAATAGTAAACTTACTATTTATAGACGGTAGTAATGTCTACTAGTGTGCAAGGTTTTTGGCCAAAAATAGTAAGTGTCCTATTTGGCTTTAGTAAGTTGTTCTCCTAATTATTCGAAGCTCTTTTCATGTGGGCACAACTCCTAAAGCCTAACGGATGAAGAGTTATAATCAAACTTAAACTTAACATTTATAGTAAAAACAGAATTAAAATAAAGAAATGACCATCGATCTGGTGGTATTTTGCAAATCCAGCTTGCGCAACCCAACATAGCGGGATAGGTGGCTAAAGTAGCCCGTCCAATAACTCATTCCGGATTACAAGATACGTTTGATTTAAGGTCCAACGGTCCGGATCACTTCTATTGTCCACCATGCCTTTTCTGATCCATCTTGGCCATGAAACTGTCATTGACCCACTCTACATCAGAAGGACACTACTTCGGTTGGACTCACTGTGGGTTCGAGTCCTTGCATTGGTGGTAGACTCTCCGGATCTGCTTTAGTTTTTGAATCACGAACTAAAATGAGCTTTGAAAACGGATGGACGGGGTGGATATAAGTCACATCACGGTGGGCCTACAGTCAGTGATCCACCGAGCACGGTTCTCTACCGCAAGCATTGTGGGAAATTGGTTTCCTTACCCTATTTAAAAAGAGCGCCCCTCGTATCCTTGCCACATTCTAAAGAACGTCTCTCTCTCTCTCTCTCTCTCTCTCTCTCTCTCTCTCTCTCTGAAACTCGTCAAGAAATCTACCAAGAAATGGAGTTCCGACCTCCCCTTATCGCCCCCACCAGACCCTTCATACGATTCATACCGTCCGACCTTCAAAACATCAAGATCCTTGGCATCGGCGGCAGCAGCATCGTCCGTCTCGTCTCCCACCGCCCCACCAACCAATTATACGCCCTCAAGATCATCCGTGGCCCCAGTGTGGAAATCCTCCGTGAGACCCAAATCCTCTGTGTAACTAACAGTCCCTTCATCGTCTACTGCCACGGCCACTTTCTACAAGGAAATGACATCCATCTCATCCTCGATTACATGGACCGCGGCCACATCGGCTTGATTGCCAGAGTCCTTGAGCCGACCC
Organism: Magnolia changhungtana; assembly: GCA_030180095.1. Taxonomy (NCBI): domain Eukaryota; kingdom Viridiplantae; phylum Streptophyta; class Magnoliopsida; order Magnoliales; family Magnoliaceae; genus Magnolia; species Magnolia changhungtana. The sequence continues at coordinate 2,729,248 of JASAUF010000630.1, read as the reverse complement.
TCGCTAACATGGCCTACCAGATCCTTCAAGGCCTTGCCTACCTTCACGGAAGAAATATCATCCACCGCGACCTCAAGCCAACGAATATCCTGATAAACAGTCAGAATCAAATCAAGATTTGTGATTTCGGGTCGAGCTGCTTCGTGATTGGTGGGATACCTGTCTGCACTTCATATGTGGGGACATTCCAGTACACGTGCCCACAGCGGCTCAAAAGGGAACCCTACGACGGATACGCCAGCGATATTTGGAGCTTCGGAATTTCTATTCTTGAATGCTATTTGGGGAGATTTCCGTTCTCCCGGCGTGATGCCTTTTGGTATTGTATTATGCATGGGAAATTATCTGATGCGTCACCGCCAAAGGCACCAGCTGACTCATCTGAGAAGTTCCAGAGCTTTATCAACTGTTGCCTGCAGATAGAACAATTTGAACGGTGGACCGCACAGCAATTGCTGAATCATCCATTCATTACCGAGCGGGACGAAGGAATGCCTAGTCTTTGATTGGTCGGAATCCACCGGAAGCATCTTCTTCTTCTTCTTCTTCTTCTTCTAACAGTGCACATGAATGAATTTTTCTATCTGATTTCCATTTTTACCATTTTCTTTTTCTACCCTTCTATTCGCTGCATTTTCTTTTGTTTTACTTCTCTACCCTTAGCATGACTGAATTTTTCTTTCTTCCTTTTTGTGGTTTTCTCTTCTTCTTATTTTCCCTTTTGCTGCTGGATTGCTGGTGTATGATACGATGATGTGAAACCTGCGTATATTGGGAAATTGGAAATGTCAAGATCGTAATTCTCTCTCTTGTTCTTGTTTTCTTGTATCTTGATGGGTTCGTTTTCGTTGTTTCCGTTATGTCTGTCTGAGAAATACTTCAATCCTCCTGTGGAGTTTGATTGTTCATACTGATGCACTCAGAAATTGTTGATCTGGCATGCTCTGAGATCAAATTTTAACCGTTGAGTTTGTGGTCCCCAGTCGAAAAAAACGACTATCACAGTGAATTAATGTGGCCAATATGCTATTGGCTGACATCTAATGGATCGTTAAAATGAAAACCATTCAGCGGTTCTGATTTAACTAACAAATGAGTATTACTCAACGGTTGAGATCATCCGTTGAGTGCTTGGGTTTCAAGTCTGTGAAAGTGGAGCCCACGATTCAGTAATCCAATCCATTGGTCTGTTGGGACCCACCGTGAATATACCACGCCCTAAATATCTACTTGATGGACAATTCTAACCTTTCAACTTCCGTGCTCAACTAAAGAAACGGCCATTGGATGGGAGCCTGGGATCTTCCAGTGTGGAATGGTACAGGAGCACACGGTCCATGCATTGTGGGCCGATTCAGCCCGAGTTGGGAAATTGGAAATGTCAAAATGGGAATTCTCTCTCTTGTTATTGTTTTCTCTGTATCTTAGATGGGTTCGTTTGTTTCGTTACCGTTACGGTCTGTTTGAAAAATACTTCAATACTCTGAAAGAATGTGATGGTTCATACTCATGCACTCAGAAATTGTTTACCTGGCATGCGCTAAGATCAAATTTAACCGTTCCCCAGTTGGAAACAACTATTCAATATAATGGATGGTTAAACCATTTAGCAGTTCCAATTCAACTAACAAATGAGTATTAATCAGCGGTTGAGATCATCCTATCGACATGATCTAATTGTCCTATTCCTACCAATCTGATTTTGGATTTGTGTGTATATCTGAGTGCCTGTGCATCAAAATTCCTGCTCTGTCAGAGTATAAATAACCCATCAGCTTCTCATCTGCCCATCTCCATTGTGTTGATGCAGTGTAGGGTCGATGCGATCATCACGTATTGGATTTTGAATGCAACACATGCAACAGTGGTCGAATATGAGAATGTTATTGGATTCTGAATGCAACACAACCTTTCATTTGGATTTCAAAACAGGCCATTTGCTGTACATGAATTTCAGTTATTTTCGAATACGCCAAATGACCTCTAAGGAATTTGTTGTATATATATATTTAGATATTTTTTATTTTTTGTTTGTTTTTTCTAATAATATCACAAAAAACCCCTCAAATTTTAAAAATCACTCGTGAAAATGTTGTCTGGAACAGTTACGCGCGTGACATCCTTCACAGACTCTTGTTATCGTTCACCACCATATCTTGAAAATGTTTGTTTCTCATCCACCTTACACATTCTACATAAGTAAAGATATGCAAACCATCTAAGCTCTGGGGCCCTTTGTTGGATTATATATCCAAAATCACATTCACTGACTACTGTTACCCGTCAACATGGTCGATTGTTTGCATGGTCTGGATCTCCCTCAAATTATGCCACGTCTATATGTGAAGAGTCACCACCATTTCTAACATGGTGGTCAACAAACTTTCTTTTTGTTTTTTGGAATTCAACTCATTCTCCCACCAAAAATCGTTGCCAATTTCCTGTGACACTTGTTCTTGAGACCGTACAAATAGCTCTGTGGGGCCACTATGCATAACACGTCCACTCCGTCCATCAATTGCAGCACATCACTTTTGCAAGTTATTCCAAAACGCAAGTGGGCCACACCGCAGGAAACTGTGTGAATGGGGAAGCCTCCCACTGAAACCTTCTTAGGGCCCAACATGATGTTTCCATCTGATCCAATCCATTCATAAGATGAATCCCACCATGATGAACTGCAAAAAAACAAATATCAGATGAATCCAAAGCTTATGACGGCCCCATAAAGTTTTAGATGGTGGGCATTCCATCCCTACTGTTGCCTGTGCTGTCGCCCACATGAGTTTTGGATCAGCTTGATTTTTTGGGTACTATCCTAAACTATTATGGATCAACTGATGTACGGAGAGGATGTGATACAGACGTCATGGTGGGCCTCACTTATACTTTCGTTGCACGGGTTCTTTACCGCAAGGGTGGTAGGAAATTCATATCCTAGCTATAATTTGAAAAATCTCTCTCTCTCTCTCTCTCTCTCTCTCTCTCTCTCCGTCCCGGTTTTCAACTCACCGTGAAGCCGGTCCAAGTCTGTAGGCTAGCTTTTGGCTTTGCCTAGACAGGAAGACAGGATTTCTCAAATGCTGTTGTACCATGCACAGCAGGATGTTGCTGGCTTCAACCAGTCACATTGAAAGAAAGAAGCTGCTGCTGGAATTTTTACTCTTGCTATTTTTCATTGCTATAATCAGACACAGGGAAGCCAATTTATAGGCATTTGGAGTCCTTGTGAAATTACAAAAATATCCTATCTAAATGCATCTAGCATTCATTAGGTATATGTAACAGAACTTTGGAAATTCAAGAGCTTGAAACGGTAGAGCCTAGAAGATTCAGCTAAAACGTTCGTCAGTTTGGGTTTGCTATTTCCAACACTCTCCTTCAAACTAAAACAAACTTCATTCCAAGCATCGATCTAAATTTCTTGAATGTATCAGTTGGCAATGCTTTGATGAAGATATCTGCTACTTGTTCAATAGTATGACAGTACTCTAGCATTACTGATTTCTGCTTTACTTGATCTCTCAGGAAATGATACCTTGTATCAATGTGCTTGCTCCTTCCATATATGCTGTACCGGATTTTTGGCAAGTTCGATTGCCGACTTGTTATCCTCGTATATAATGGTGGATTCCTTCTGTAGATGTTTCAGTTCCTTTAGCATGTTCTTCAACTATATTGCTTCACAGACTGTGGACGATATGCTGCCACATACTCTGCTTCACAGGTGGACAAAGCAATCACATTTTGCTTCTTTGAGTTCCATGTGAAGACAGTTGACTCAAGATATAATACATATCCAGTGGTGCTTTTACTTTCATCTTGATCACCTCCCCAATCACTATCGGAGTATCCATACAGAATTGCCTCATCATCGTATGGATAAAAGAGACCGAATTCCATAGTTCCTTTGACATACCTGAGGATTCTTTTTGCGGCTAGCCAGTGTGATTCTTTTAGCGCTTCCATGTGCCTGCTTAGAAGTCCAATATTGTAGATGATATCCGGCCTTGTGATTGTGAGGTACCTTAGGCTTCCAATCAGACTCTTGAACATAGTCGAGTCAACGCTTCTTCCTTCTCCTTCTTTTGTTAGGTTTAAGCCTGTTGCTACAGGCATGTTTACGGCATTGTAATCGACCATCTTGAACTTTTCAAGCAATTCCTTGGCATACTTCTTCTGAGATATATAGATGTCACCATGTTGTTGCTTCACTTTAATGCCCAGAAAAAAGGACATCAGACCTTCGTCGGTCATCTCGAACTCCTTAAACATAGCCTTCTTGAATTCATCAAACATCAGTCAGTTGTTTCCTGTAAATAACAAATCATCAACATACAGGCATGCTATAAGTATATCACCACGAGCATTCTTCTTGATGTAAACTGCATGCTCATATGGACATTGGACGAAGCTGTTCTCTTGAAGATAGTTGTCGATACGTGTATTCCAAGCACGTGGAGCTTGCTTCAATCCATAGAGGGCTTTCTTCAGTCGATACACCTTGTGTTCCTCCCTTTGAATAACAAAACCTTCAGGCTGGTCAACATAGACCTCTTCTTCCAGAATTTCATTCACGAATGCAGATTTCACATCCAGTTGATAGATCATCCAACTGTGATGGGCTGCAAGGGAGATAATCATCCTCATAGTGTCAAGGCGAGCAACAGGAGTGAAAACTTCTTCATAGTCCACCCCATACTTTTATTTGTAGCCCTTTGCTACGAGCCTTACCTTGTAGCGATCGATCTCCATCAGCATTTTGCTTGATCTTGTACACCCATTTGACACTAATAGCTCTTTGGCCTTGAGGAAGTAAAGTTAGATCACATGTATGGTTCTTCTCAATGGCCTGGATCTCTTCTTCCATAGCCGTCCTCCAGCATTCTTCTTCTACAGTCTCCTCAAATGTAAGAGGCTTGTGGTCTGCATACGAGCAGAATAAATTTATTTCCTCAGTTTCGACGTAGATATTGTTTAGGCTCCTCATTTTGATAGGAACCAAGGGTGAGGGAGAATTGGATGAAGACGTGCTACCAGAATTTTGATTTAATGGAATACTTCCAAATGAGATGTAATGTATCACTGGACTTTTATGTTCAGATGGTTTAGCGGAAGAGGGTGTTGCAGGTGTCTGTTCCTGGTTCTCATGCTTATCTTCTTCATGTTCTTCAACCTCGACTTGATTTTCTTTGGCCGAATCTTCCTCATTCCATTTTCAGGCTTCTTCCTCACAGAATACTACATCTCTACTCACCATCACCTTATTAGTTAGTGGGTTGTAGAGCTTGTATGCCTTTGATGCTTCACTGTAGTGATAAAGATGCACTTCTCGCCACGATCATCAAGCTTTTTTCTTCTTGCTTCTGGAACTTGAGCGTATGCGATACACCCAAAGATCCTTAGGTGCGCCACGCTTGGTTTGTATCCACTCCATGCTTCTTACGGTGTCTTGAATCTGATACTCTTGGTCGGACACCTATTGAGCAGATAGGTAGTACATGCAACTGCCTCTGCCCAAAAATTCTTCGGTAGACTTTTCTCCTTCAGCATGGTCCTTGTCATGTCGAGAAAGTACAGTTTTTTCGTTCTGCAATTCCATTCTGCTGTGGCGTGTAGGCTATAGTGTGCTGTTGCTTGATTCCTTGATCCTTGTAATACTCTCGAAAGACATTTGAGGTGTACTCTCCACCTCTGTCAGATCTAAGGGTTTTAATTTAAAGACCACTTTCTTTTTAAATAAGGGCCTTAAAATTTTAAAAAAAAGTAAAAGCAACAGACTTTTCTTTGATTACATACACCCACAATTTTCTACTGAAATCGTCAATGAAGGTAATAAAGTATTTATTACCTCCAAGAGAGATTGACTCTAATGGTCCACAGATGTCATTATGAACCAACTGCAACGGTTCTCTTACTCTTCGGGATACTCCACTCGGAAAGGAGTTCCTTTGCTATTTCCCAAGTGTGCACGCCTCACACACTTGTTCTAGAGCTTTAATGGTAGGCAAGCCATGCACCATGCTTGATGACGACAGAAGTTTCAGGCCACTGAAATTTAGATGGCCAAAGCGAGGATGCCATGTCCAAGAGTCATTCTTTACTTTTTCATAAAAACACTTCTCGAGCATTGTGTTTATATGGAGCGAAAACATACGATTCTTCGCCATCTGGACTTTCGTAATCAAATGTTCATGTATATCTCTTATGGAAAGAGAAGAATTCTCCATGTGTATAACATATCCTTTTTCGAGGAGTTATCCGAGACTCAGTATATTACTTTTCATGTTGGGTATGTAATACACATTGGAGATGTAGTTTAGAACACCATTCTTCTGAAAGATTTTGATTTTGCCTTTACCTTTCACCAGTGTCTTTGACGAGTCGCCGAATGTCACATCACCATGAACTCCTTCTGTGAGTTCTTCAAATAGGCTTTTGTTTCCGCACATGTGATTACTTGCACTTGTGTTGAGATACCATACATCTGGTCGATCCCAACCTTTCTCTTGTGCAAGGAACACTGTAGAGTCTTCCTGGTCATGATTCGATGCTTCAACATAGTTGGATCGTTCATCGTGATCCACTGGCTTGCTCCAACAATCCGAGGCATAATAGCCGAATTTGTTGCAATTCCGACACTGAATATTTTTCATATTTCCACGACCGCATATGGATTGGCCTCTACCATTCCCTCTTCCACGAAAATTGGCAAATTTCTGTTGATTTTATGAATGGTTCAGATGATATCCAGGTACCCTTCCTCTTGCATTAGTGTTGGTGCCGCGACCTCCACGATTTGTATGACCAATACTTTGGTCATTTAGAGTCAGCTTAGACTCTAAGGCATGTTCTAATATCGATGCGTTATTTTTCTGCATTCACTGCTCATGCACTTGCAACGATCCCATCAACTTTTTGACGGATAAGTTTTCCAAGTCCTTCGATTCTTCAAAGGCCACAACCACATGCTCGAATTTGGTTGTGAGAGATTGAAGTATTTTTTCTACTACCTGAATATCTTCAAACTTTTTGCCATTTCTTTTTAAATTGTTAACTATAACAAGTAATTTTGAAAAATAGTCTGAAATGGACTCACCTTCCTTCATATGTGCAGCTTTGAACTTGGCTCTAAGGGTTTGGAGTCGAACCCTCCTGACATGATTAACACCCTTGAATATGGTGCTGAGACTCTCCCATGCTTGCTTGCATGTTGTAGCTTCGACGATTTGTTCAAAGGTGGAGTCATCTAACCTTGATATATAAAAAAGAAAGCCTTCTTGTCCTTTTTCCTTTGATCTTTGAGAGCCATCTTTTGTTCGGCAGAATAGGAAGCTTCTTGCTCCGTTGTGGGTTCTACATACCCATCATTGACAGTATCCCATAGATCTTGAGATCAGAACAAAGCCTTCATCTGGATGCACCAGTTTTCATAGTTATCCTTAGATAACTTTGGAATCTGCGGCTGGATCGAGGACGTCATCACTTCTTCACACCACGGATCAATAACGCTTTTTTCTTGACGTAGCAGTGGCAACACCTTGATCACACGATCTGAAACTTCAAACTATAACTGGTCCCACAGGATCATCTCGCTCTGATACCAATTTGTAGGCTGGCTTATTAGATTTACCTAGACAGGAAGACAAGATTTCTCAAATGCTGTTGTACCATGCACAACAGGAAGGATGTTGCTAGCTTCAGCCAGTCACACTGAAAGAAAGAAGCTGCTACTGGAATTTTTACTCTTGTTATTTTTCATTGCTATAATCGGATACAGGGAAGCCAATTTTTAGGCATTTGGAGTCCTTGTGAAATTACAAAAATATCCTATCTAAATGCATCTAGCATTCATTAGGTACATGTAACAGAACTTGGGAATTCAAGAGCTTGAAACGGTGGAGCCTAGAAGATTCAGCTGAAACGTTCGTCAGTTTGGGTTTGCTGTTTCCAACAAAGTCATCAAGAAACTCACCAAGAAACTGGAAACCAACCACGCTGCCTCTCCCCCACCACCCAATCCTTCCCTCACTCTCCTCATCCCCAGCAACCTTCATGCCGCGTCGTCATCCTCCACCTCCACCATCAAACTGTCAGACCTTGACAGGGTCAGAATCATCGGCACTGGTGGTAGCGCCACTATCCATCACATCCGCCACCGCCTCATTGGCCAATCCTACACCCTAAAGATCATCAGTGGCATCCATTGGGAAATCATCCGCATCCAAATCTCCCGTGAGATTCATATCCTCCGTGAAGCTGACAGTCCCTTTATCATCCACTACCATGCCATTTTCGAAGAAGACGATCGATGACATCAAAATCCTCGTGGATTACATGGACAAAGGCCACATTGGCTCCCTCAGCCACATCCCCGGGCCAACCCTCTCCAAATTCGCTCGCTAGATCCTCCTCGGCCTCACCTACCTTCACCGCAAAAAGATCGTCCACTGCGATATCAAGCCCAAGAGTATCCTGATCAACAGTCAGGATCAAATCAAGATTTGTGATTTTGGGTTGAGCATTATCCTAAGTGAGGCGACCAGCATCTGCAGGACAGGAATGCAGGGGACGATCGCATACATGAGCCCAGAGTGGGCTAGAGAGAAGTATTCAGATGGACATGCCAATGACATTTGGGATTTCAGAATGTCGGTTCTGGAATGCCATTTGGGGAGACATCCACTCAAGAAGCCAAACGACATCGACGAGTTGAAGCAGTGGACATGCATTATGTATTTGTTTGAATATGAGGAGCCTTCGGAGATGCCAGCTGACTCATCCGAGTAATTCCAGAGCTTTATCAAGTGTTGCATGCGTGAAGAACCTTCTAATCGGTTGAGTGCAGAGCAACTGCTGGAGCGTCCATTCATTACTATGCACCAGGACGACTGAAATGCCCAGGATTTGATCAATGAGAATTCATAGGCGGCATCATCTTCTTCTTCTTCTTCTTCTAACACTTCTCAGAATTCATAGGCAGCATCATCTTCTTCTTCTAACACTGCTCAGAATCCACTGGCAGCAGCATCTTCTTCTTGCACATCAATGAATTTTTCTAAGTTGATTTCCATTTTTACCCTTCTCATGGCTGATTATTTCTTTTTTCTATCGTGTCATCGTCATTGCATTTTCTTTTTCTACCCTTCTCATGGTTAAATTTTTCTTTCTTTCTTTTTAAATTTTTTTAAAATACTTTTTTGTTTTCAAAACACTCTGATAGATATATTCATTGCAAAATTGGGATTGTACAAGTATAACAGGCCACCCCAATAGCGCAAAAAGGGGAGAAAAGGGCTACCCGACGAGAGAGAAAAAGAAACACTATACATGATCCGTCACCCTAACGACACCCAACCCAACTCTATCTAACACCACCCTTCCTCTGATATCACAAGGAAGATCCCTTGAAGAGTGGAACAACCTGTTTTCTTGAGAAGTACTCCCTAGCCGAGCAAGGCCATCCGCCGGACTGTTGCCCTCTCTAAGGGTGTGAGTGAAGCGAAAAGAGCCCTTACAGTTAAGGCTAGTGATCTGGGCCAACCAGTGGACCCCACGCCATCCCACCTGAGAAACATGGTTAAGCGCATCTACGACTATCTTGGAGTCTGATTCCACCACAACTTTCCACAAGCCCATTTGAACGCAAATGCAAAGACCGTCATAAACAGCCGTAAATTCAGCATTGTTATTTGTGCCAACCCCATATCCATGCGAAAAGGCAAAAATGAAACTTCCGTTGGCTCGTCTGCATATGCCACCACCTTCAGACCTCCCCGAGTTGTTTAATGCTGAGTCGTCCACATTTAACTTAATCCAACCGCTCTCTGGTCTGACCCACCTTACAATCTCTACCTTTTTGGCTGGTTGGGGACCCATTGGGATATGTAGATTTTCCAGTTGAAGGTTAGTCACCCAGGAGGACGGATGGCTTCCATTGAAAGTCCTCCCCAACCACGAGTTGGTGCGTTTGATCACTCCACCTATACTTAGCTGCTTGTCCTCATATCTAGCTGCATTATGCTCCTTCCATATCTTCCAACAAAGGAATATAGGGGCTAAGGCCTGAATTTGAAGCAAGGATGCACCAATGGTCGTTCCCCACCATTGGGTCAGCCTTTCCAAAGGGGAGATATGATCGGCCAGACTGATCCCAAAAATGGTGCTAAAATGACCCCAAGCGACCTTAGCTAGCTGGCCTGAGATGAAGAGATGAGCAAGGGATTCTGACTCTGGCCGCATGGAATTCCTGGGCAACACTCACAGCGAGAAACTAAAGAAACACCCTTTTTCCGGATTCTGTCATCGACTGGAATCGCCCCTACTAATAATCTCCACATAAAAACGGACATCTTAGGAGGAATTTGAGGGTGCCACACCCACCTCGACCAGCACCGTCTCAGCCCACACACGCGGATTATGTCCCAAGCCGACTTAACAGAGAAAATCTCGGAGGAGGTCAGCGGCCAAAACCACACATCCTCAACATCTGTTGTGCAGAAACTGCTCTGGAAGATGTGGAGAAGAACATCCTGAGGCAAGAAGGAGAGCATGGAGGAGGGAGGAAGTGGGCCTTGTCTGCCTAGAAAATCACCCACCTTCATGTTACGGACTTGGGGTGGGATCTGGGCAGGGGCTCTATCGAGCAGGGGACCCATCCCTGTCCAATCGACATCCCAAATGTTACAATCCCCTTTACCGATAAGGCACTGAGCATTCTCCGCTAGGAGAGAAAGCAGGGACTGAATACTCCTCCAAATCAGGGAGGACGTGGAAACGACAGGTGTGTTTCGAGGACGAAAGCCCGAAGCTAGCGGATCTCCAAATTTTGCCCTCATGAATGTCACCCAGAGACTCTTGCTTTTACCAAAGGAGAGAGCCTAAGCCATCTTTAGGCGCAGTGCCGCCATCATATCCCGAAGCCGTCTTATCCCTAACCCTCCCTCATTAGTTGGGATGGAAATTCTCGTCTAGCGGATCCAATGGAGCTTCTTTTTGCCATTGGCCCAGCCCCAGAAAAAATCAACGAAGCACTTCTCCATCTCTGACAAATACTTAAAAGGAATGGTCGTGGCTGCCATCGTGTGGACCAGGATGCTCCCTAAAACGTGCTTGATGAGCATCATGCGACCAGCCTGCAATAGGATTCTATCATTCTAGCTATTAACCCTTGCAACAATTCTCTCAATGAGCGGTTTGAACACACCCTTGGCTGGTCTGCCAATCAACATAGGGACACCTAGGTAGAGGGCTCCGGACGTAGCTTGTGACATATTTAGTCTGCTTGCAATCTGACGGACTCTGCTAGGAGGAAACTGAGTGGAGCAGAAGAACTGGCTCTTCGCAAGGTTGATTTTCTGGCCAGAAATTTGTTGGTACGTGTGGATGAAATGATTGATCACAGTAAGGGAAGTTGCACTGCCGTTGCTGAATAGTAAAGTGTCATCCGCATAAAGCAGATGGGTGATGAGAGGACAACCATAATTGAGTTTGAAAGGCTGGCAAAGGCCCTGACTGTATAAAGATTTAATACCCCAGCTAAAAAGTTCTGCTGCTAAGATAAATAGGCTCGGGGACACGGGTCTCCTTGCCTAAGGCCGCGTGAAGATTTGAAATACCCTTTTGCCTCCTCGTTGATAAGAACTGAGAACTAACAGTTATTCCAACATTTCTCCAACAGGTCGACCCATCTCCTACTAAAACTAAAATGAAAAAGAACCTGTTTGAGGACGGACCAATTGACCTTGTCATAAGCTTTCTCCATGTCAAGTTTGATGGCAATATTGCCACCACACACCTTCCTGTTTAAATCCCTGAATACCTCCTAGGCCAATGCAACATTTTCCGCGATGTTCCTGCCTCGGATGAACGCACCCTGCTCTGCGGAGATAAGCTTAGGAAGGACAGTAGCTAACCTGGCTGTGATGACCTTAGAGAAAATTTTATAGATACAATTGCAAAGACTTATTGGCCTGAAGTGATCGAAGGACGCAGGGGCAACTGACTTGGGAATGAGACAAATTAGAGTGGATGTAAAAGCTCTCGGGATGCTCCCCCTTCAAACAGATAAACGGTGGCTTTATGAATGTCAGAAGCAACAATCGGCCAGCAGCCCCTGAAGAAAGAACCCCCAAAACCATCTGGGCTGGGGGCAACATCAGGAGGCAGAGAGAAAACCGCCTGCCTGACCTCCTCTACGGACAGACTGTGCAGCAACGCGTCGTTATCTTCGGCTGAAAGTAAAGACGGAATGGTGGATCTGATGAAAGGCCCTGCGTCAGAAATTTGATTGCCTGATAGGAGGTTAGCATAGAAATGGACCGCCTCATCTTTGATCAAAGCAGGGTCGGATATCATGGAGTCTGCAGACAACCTGATTTCGTTGATGTCGGCTTTTTGAGCACGTTCCATGGCTGAAAGGTGAAAAAACTCAGTATTGCGGTCCCCTTCTGTCAGCCAACTATTACGCGCCTTTTGTTTCCAGGAAATCTCTTCTGCCAACTCCCATTGGGCAGCATTTTTCTTAGCAGCCAACAGATCTTCTGTCGTGAAAGAGTTGGGGGATGCTTGCAAGTTGTTTTCAATCTCATCCAGATAGTGCTCTGCCTATTTACGATTGGAGAAAATATTACCAAAGACTTGTCTGTTCCAAGCTTTAATTGACTGTTTCACTTTTCTGAGTTTCAGTAAAATAGCGATCATAGGAGAGGTGGCCGATTCACTACACCACGCCTCCTTAACAATTCGCATGAAGCCTTCATGAAGGAGCCACATCCGTTGGAAACGGAAGGGCCTAGCAGTAGTCGGGGCCGCGGGTGGATAGATCATGAGGGTAGGGGTGTGGTCCGAGCTAGCTCGAGGAAGGCGACGCACCTGGAAATGCGGAAAGAACCTGATCCAGTCACCATTACAGATGACCCTGTCCAGTCTCGCCCATACCCTGGCATTGCCATCTTGGTTATTACTCCACATGAATTTATTACCAGAGAAACCAGCGTCAATAAGCCCTGCATTATCAATGGCCGTAGCAAAATTAGCATCTCCTGCATTAAACTGCGATCTGCTACCTAGTCTTTCTGAACGAAGAGCCACAGCGTTGAAATCCTCGCACACTGCCCAAGGGCCACTAACAGACCTGCTGAGAACAACAATCTATTCCCAAAGATTTTTCCTTTGACTCCTGGAACATTTAGCATAGACAAGAGAGAGCAAAATAGGATCCTGCATGTTATGTAAAGAAATTCGCATAAAGATCATTTGGTCAGAGCAAAATTCCACAATAACATTAATAGAGGAGTGAAAGAAAACCCAGACTTTTCCTCCGGCCTTTTCGTTGGATGTGGACGCATGAAACCCAAGCTTGAGACCAATAACAGTTTGTCTTTCTTCTTTGAGCATTGGCTCAAGAATGGCAAAAATCTAGGGCTTGTGATCTGAGATAATTTTTTTTGCAGTTCTGATGGTGGGGGCATTCCCAATACCATGGGCATTCCATACTAGGCAGCTATCCCTCAGTAATACATCTTGAATATACAGCCCATCTCTTCAATCGCCGCAGTCTGTCTTTCCACTCCACTTGCCAGGGGACTCTGGTAGGTAGTGAAATATCGGTGAAGACCGCTTGATTTGAAGTCAGAATATGCCAATATCTCCTAGAGGGGGGGGGGGGGGGTTGAATAGGACTTTTTAAAAGATTTATGAGTTATATTAAAAATCCTATCACTCTAATCCTATCATGTATGCAATTTTCAGGATTACTCAAATGTAACTCTACTAGCTTCCAAGCCAGGTAGAGGATCCAATCACAAACTAATCAAGATATAGCAATATGCAACTTAGTCTATGTTGGATGTGACTGTGTATGTGTGTGAGATGTGATCAGATATATGAATATGAATGCATTGTCATGAATCACACATATAGAAAAGTAATCACAAACACAGTCATTTTATAGTGGTTCGACGATAAGTCTACTCCATTCTCGGCTGCTGCACTCAACCCTTGAGTGTATCGGATTTCACTAAGGAGGTTTCCCAGGGTTCACCTCAAACCTAAGGTTTTAAATCAGGTTCACCTTCAACCTTTACACGGAGGTTTCTACTCGGTTCACCTCTAACCCTGGAGTTTCACTGGTTCATTACTAACCAGATGTTTATGCTCTCCACAGAGCAAGGGTCCACACAATGCACCCACAGCGAACACTCTCGCCGGAGGCCTCCTTGAGGACTTCAAAGGGTGAGAACCACTTAAGACCCAATCCTAGAAAGGAATGATCACAAGTGTCCTCTTAGACTCTAGATACTTACAGATAAGTTGATGAGTCCTGTTAAGCACAACGCTGAAGATCTCCTCGTTGACGAAGAGTCTTATGCTCCCTTGATCCGCAACACAAAAGATATACCAAGACTAGGCTTAGGGTTGAGTCAAGGTGAAGATGGAGTCCTACTCTCTAAAGATTTTCCTATTAGGAAGATAGAGTAGCTCCAATCTTATGCATTCAAGGCATCCTAGCTCAATGATTTGTCATTAAGGTAGTAGCTGGAGGATCCTTGAATGTGGGAGTTCATTCTCCAATCCACTCTATTGAATATCAATGATGTGGGTGGATTAGAAGATGAACTCCCTTGAGAGAATGGGCTTTAGATATAAGATATGAGTTGAAACACACAAAAGCTCTCTCTTCTTTCTCTCTTACAGCAACAAAAGACAAGTCCTCTATATATAGGCAAAAAGCTCCAACGGATATAAAACGGTCACATTTATGATAGAGTTCAATATCATCGAGCAGGTTCGATATTATCGAGCTTATACTCTCGATAGCATCGATGGTCTGCTCGATGACTCGGACTCGATGTCATACGCTTTTGAAACTTCTTGCCAATTGGTCGATGAATCGAGACCATGGTCGATGTCATCAGATTTCGAACTCCGATTCCATCGAGGACAGAATCGATCCATCGACGTTTAAAAAATGAGAGAGACTTGACTTTGAAATATTTTAGGATTTCAAGATTGATCGGGGAACCATCGAGATCATCGGAATTTGAATGCTGATGATATCAAGATCAAGGTCGAGGCATCGATAAATCCAGCGGATTTGACTTTAAGCTTGCTGGACAATTTATGTCCTTGTTCGATGCAATCGACCTGGTGCCAATATCATCGATATTTGAATATCGATTCTATCGAAGGGCCCCCGATCATAGTTAAGAACAATCTGAAATATCTGCTGTAAGATATGCGCGCCCACAATCGATATCATTAATGGACTCTTGATGTTATCAATATTTGAATTCAGATCATATCGGAAGAGCATCGACGCTATCGAAAACTTTTAAGATTTTCTTTAAAAAACAGGGGCGCTGGAAATCAGCCTGTCAATCTTATCGAGCCACTCTCAATGGACTCGAGATTTGAATATCGATGATATCGATAGGTGTATCGATACATCAATTTGAATATCGATGATATCGATTGGTGTATCGATACATCGATAATTCATCCAGATATGTTATGAAGTTGCTGGACATATTTATATGTGTATCGATACATCGATAAATCCGTCCAGATGAATATTTAGTTGCTGGACACTTTTGGTCTTCTCATCGATAATATCGTTAAGGTATCGAGGACATCGACAGAACAGGTCGATCATATCGAGGGTGTTTCGATAAGATCGACAAGGCGAGAAAAAATATAGAGATTTTCTTATTTTGAAAAAGTTTTCTCACCACAAAAATCCTAAGATGTTTATCTTGTTTTAAGGGTTTTAATCACCTGGTGTTTTGGGACATGGGATGTGAGGCTATGATTTACCTATTGCGAGCTTCCACATATCTGGTTGAGGCAGACGCTTGAAATAATCTTCCTATCAAGTTCTGTAGCCAGTCTGACTTACCATTCACGTAACTTGACAAACCAGGGCACAAGTAGGTGCACTTTCAATCTCCCCCGTTGTCAATTACGTGACAAAATACCCAAAACACCCTAGACACATCCTAAATTTTGTGTACATGCATTTACACAATTTTACAATTTTATCTTATATGCATCCCTGCTTCATCTTGATTCCTGCTTACATGCATAGAGAATTTAGGAAGCGTGCTGGGATGCTAGGTCTAAGCCGTGGCTACCGGTGGGTGCCGTGGGTCCCATCATGATTTATGTGTTTTATCCACACCGTCCATCCATTTTTTGAGATCGTTTCAAGGCATGAGCTCAGAAATGAGGCATGTATAAATCTCAGTTGGACCACACCTAGGAAACAATGGTGATTGAATGACCACCATTAAAAACTAACTTGGGCCCACTGTAATGTTTATTTTCTATCCAGCCTTAAACCTGTTGATTAGGTCACAAAGATATGAATAAAGGAAAAACACAAATTTCAGGTTGATCCAAAACTTATATGGCTCTCAAGAACTTTTTAATGGTAGGCGTTGAATCACCACTGATTCTTATGGTGTGGGCCAACTGACATTTAAATCTTTGTCATTTTAACTCATAAGATGATCTGGTAAAATGAATGGACTATGCTGATAAAATATATATCATGGTGCGCTCACAAGCACTGCATTCAAGCCGCATCCAAGTTTGCTAAAAGTTAGAGATTTAAGGCCTCCAAAGCCTTCTGTAGGAAGTATGCTGGGATGCTAGGTGTAAGCCATAGTGATGTTTGCGATTATTTCTGCGGTAGAATACAGTGAGAATTTAATGAATACTGTCGAAACATTGGTACGACTTTTGTATTTTCACTTCAAGAAAATAATGGCTAGGATGACATATAAACATCAAGGTGAAGCCTAGAAAGGTTTCAACCATAGATCTCCTCATATTTAGTCGCATGTTCTAAAATGAGAGCTCAACAGATATGGATGTTCTGAGTGTATTTCTAACAAACCGTTCACGGTAGGTCCGCGGAAGTCGCCTTCCCCATGAAATCGGTTTCATACAGGCGCAGAAGCATATTGCCTATGCACTTGCTGCATGGAAATCGGTGCAGGGCTATGTGGGGTCCATACTAATATATGAGTTTATCCATGCCATTCATTTAAAATTTTCAAATCATTTTAAAGTATGATCCCGAAATTAAGGCAGATCCAAATTACAAATAGACTACGCCATGGGAAGAAGTTGTGATAATGATGCCAACCGTTGAAACCTTTATAAAGGCAACATGATGTTTATTTGCCATCGAACTACTTGGATGAAGGGTAAGAACAAATTTTAACTAATCCAAAACTTTTGCAATCCGAAAAGTTTTCAACGGCAATCGTCCAATCCCACCATTTCCTCTAATATAGTACAGTTTAGATATGCGCCTGCCTTATTTTTAGGCTCATACTCTAAAATGAGCTGACAAGAATGGATGAATGGCGTGGATAAAACAAATACACCGTGGTAGGGCCCACAGCTTTGACACTAGGTAGCTTGGCTAGTGGTGCATATAAAGCTGGGCATTTCTAATGACCCGATTCGAAGGCCTGGATTGCTGTGGTTTGAGTTGGATCAGTCAGATCCAACGGTTCATTCAGATGATAGCCAATCCGGACTGATCCAAATCGTAATCCGAACCAAATGAATCCCATGGTAGGGTCCACTTGAGCTTTGGATATGCATCAATTTTGGTTTCAACCACTAAAATGATACGAAAAAACGAATGGACAACGTGGATAAACCACATGCATTCAAGGTGGGCCCAACAGAGTTTACTCAGTACAGTCAGAGCTTGGTGGGAAGCGGATTCGGTACTGAATAACTCACTACCCTAGTAAACTCTGTGGGTCCACCGTGATTTATATATTTTATCCACTCCTTCTATTTATTTTATAAGATAATTTTAGGGCTTACATAGCATCCCTGCTTACATGCATAGAGAAGATGGGAGATCTGATTGCATCTCTGCTTCAACTTGAAAGGCTTACATAGCCCATTAAAAACCAAGTTTGAGAAACCCCTGTTGAGAACTTCGACTGCACGGATGAATAAATTAGGAGTGAGGGGATCGCCTTGCCTCAACCTTGTAGTGGATTGGAAGAAGCCACAACTGACGCCATTAATGAGAGCAGAGAATCAATTATTGCTCCAATAGGATTCCACCATCCTAACCCAGTTTTTTTTTTTTTTATTATTTATTATTATTATTATTATTTATTTAAGAAGGAGAAACAATATAAATCAAGAAAGGGGGCGTCCACATACAAGTTACAAAACATGCATGGGCTAATTACAATCATGCATACGCATCTTGTTTTTGAAACACATTCTGCTACTGATTTTGGTTGTGTTTAATTTTTAGGGCTACTTGGATTCACTTTTGGTTGTGTTTGAATTTTTAGGGCTACTTGTATTCTTCTTCTTCTTGGGCTGCTTGCTTCTTGTTCAACTTGTAGGAACCGTAGAAGTAAGAGGTGAAGCCCCAAAGGCAGAGAACTAGAGCCATTCCCTTCTCTCCTGTGAACTTCTCTTTGAAGAAGATGACCCCTGCTATTTCCATCATAGGGAGGAGAGTGGCGCTGAGGATGCCAGCAAAAAGAGATGAAACACAGAAAACGAGGCCGAGAGTTCCCACAAATACCATCTGAAACATAGCAGCAACCCCAAGCAGCACCAGGTAGTACTTGGCCTCTCCAAGTTACTCTGCTGCCTCCCTTGAAATTGCCTGAAAATCCTTGTTAACAATCATCCCAATAACGCAGAAAATGGTGGCAGACATGGTTGCAGAGACCTGAAACTGCATCACAACCAGATAAGTGATGGGTTTGCTGGCCTTGGCGTAAGAGAGCTCGATGCATGACAACGAGAAGAACTTGTTTCAGGAAACTCCATTCTATCCTATCATAGGCGCCCCCCCACCCCACCCCCCATCCCCCCTCCCCCCAAACCTTCTTGTATATATCTTTAAAGATTTCTTGACAAAGAGTGATATTTTCAGTGGTGGACTGACCTTTAACAAAGACCCCTTGTTCGGCTGAGATCAACTTCAGGAGAAGGGAGCTGAGCCTAACGACGATAATCTTGGTGAAGATTTTATAGACAACGTTGTATAGGCTAATCGGCCTAAAATCATCGAAGAATTTAGGGCCCGACGATTTTGGAACCAAACATATTAATGTGGAAGAGAAAGCTCTGGGCAGACAACCCCCTTGGAAGAAATCCACTACTGCTTTGTGGATGTCAGCCCCCACTATGCTCCAGCACCATATAAAGAAGGCCCCAGACATCCCATCTGGCCTAGGGGGCCCATCTTTGGAAAGAGCAAACACCGATTCTTTTACTTTGTCAAAGGTGGGGCCCCCATGAGGTGAGCGTTGTCTTGAACGGAAACCAAGGAAGGGATGCAGTCTAACAGTCCGCTTGTAGCCGAGGAGTTGAAAGGGAAATCTAAGGAGAGAAGGGCTTTCATAAAAGCCACAGCTTCTGACTTAATGACTGCTTGATCGGAAGTAGCCTCTCCATATTCCAGCTGAATTTCATGAATCGTGTCCCTTTTAACTCACTCAGTGGCCAATAGGTGAAAAATTTTTGTATTCCTATTAGCCTCTGAAAGCGAATTGTTGCAGGCCTTATGTTTCTAGAAGATTTCTTCTGCGAGCTCTAAATTTGTTAGCTTTAACTTGGCTTTAGAAAGTTCTGCTGGGTTGATGACAGAAGAGGAAGATATGGGCGCGAGACTCTAAGAGGGCTAGCACCTGCTCTACTATTTTGAGATT
Organism: Magnolia changhungtana; assembly: GCA_030180095.1. NCBI lineage: Eukaryota > Viridiplantae > Streptophyta > Magnoliopsida > Magnoliales > Magnoliaceae > Magnolia > Magnolia changhungtana. Next base: position 2,709,536 of record JASAUF010000630.1, on the reverse strand, counting down.
TTGAAATACATTGCCAAAAACTTCTCTATTCTAGTTCCTCAGTCGAAATTTGACCTTCTTGATTTTTAGAAGCAGATTTAAAATGGGCTGATCTGACAGTCAAAGGCCTCGAGTGTCTTCAACTAGCTGAGAGAAAGAACCATCCAACAACTACATCCGCTAAAATCGGAAAGGCCATGGGATGGAAATGGCTGGGGAAGGAAAGGACAGAAGAAGCAGGGAGTGGTTTGAATTCATCCTAGGGAGATGATTGACTTGGAAACCGTTGAATTTATAGACCCAATCCGTGTTGCAAAGGACCCCATCTAGCCTGGCCCATATTCTCGAGCCACCAGCGCGATTGTTACACCAAGTGAACCTGTTGCCATTAAAACTTGTGTCCAACATCCCGACATTGTCTACAGCTCCCTTGAATTCGTAGGAGCTAGCCTGATCTTGGCTTGGGCTACCCAACCTCTCAGAAGAATCGAGCATGACATTGAAGTCACCGTAGACAACCCATGGCCCATTTGGGCTTGTGGCAAGGGATTCCATGGAGTCCTAAAGATATCTTCTACTAAACCTGGAACATTTAGCATAGATAAAGGATAGATGACAAGAAACCAGCGGATTAATCAGAGAAACATGCATAGAAGCAATTTGGTTCGTCATACCAATAATCGATACAGAAAGGTCATCCTTGTGAAAGATCCAGATTTTACCCCCTTCGTCAGTATTGGAGATTGAAGAGTGGAACCCAAGTTTTAAACCAATGCCCACCCTCTTCCTATCCGAGGCCAAGGGCTCAAGGATGGCTACAATTGAGGGTTTATGACCTTGAATAAGCCTAATTACAGTTCGAACCATGGCCGCATTGGCCATACCCCGGGCAATCCAGATTAGGATGCTATTCATCAGAAATATTTCCTGAGAAAATAACCCTCTTCTTCAGCCTCTTAAGTCTAACCTTCCAAACATCTGCTCTGAGCAAGGATTAACCATAACCTCTTGCAACCTAACTTCCTGGCCTACTTCATCACCAGGGGAGATCCTGTCTGACCTACCGGAGTGAAGATGGAGGAACGCGGGCATAAATGATTCTTCTTGAGGGAACTCCCTATCCCCATCAGAGAGAGAATTTCCCCTGCCACAGGGAGGCTAGCACCCTGAGTAGATCTATTCCTTTGATTTGCATACTTATCATTGCTGCCTCCCCGACCTTTGAAATTTCTGAGCCCCCATCACTATGGGGAAGCTGATAAGGGGACAAATCAACTGAAAGATCTAACTTCTTGTAGATGGAAATACACCCATCAACGTGTCCATTCAGAGGCTGGAAAGGTTCTCCAATCCCTTGTCAGAGGCAGGGGGTATGATATGGGGATATTCCAGCATCATAGTCCTCCTCAACAACCCTGATCCTTAAGGGGCTAACATGGGAGAGATCAACCGATCTGGAGGTGATTTGAATTTTACGCTCTCCCTCAGTGAGGTTGGCCTGACAAGGAGAGCTACACAATTCAGCATCTCTGAGTATGTAGTTGGGATCGGGATCACCTGAGGTGTATAATACGTATGCCTGTCCATGGGTGGGAGTGTGCACTTGTGTTGGCAATAGGGGCCCTTCGAAGGTGCCCTGTCCAGGAGTTTGGTTCACCATCTGCTTCGGAGCAGCTGGGAGATCCCCCAAAGGGTGACTGTTAGGCACTTGTGACTCGATCATGTGGGAAGGGCCTCTCAATGGAAGAGATCAGGAGTCAGCGGTAGTTTCCTCTGCTGGAGCTTCAATCAGACGCTAAGGGGGAGGGAACTAATGAATTTCCAAGGAAACAGCGGGATGAGCTAGAATCTGGTCCTTCTAAACGTTACCACATAAATCTGGCTTCTCGCTAAGATTTACATTAACGCAAACACTTGTTGACCAATGCTCAGTGCTAGTACCCAAAGAAATAGCTAGACGAGCTAAAGCCTGGTTTTCTTCAACATTACCGCAAACAGGTTGAATGTCTGACTTGCCGTTGAGATTGGCATTAATGCAAACACCCGCTAAGCAGGGCTCAGTGTCATTGTTCTCCCTACTTGCTTCTTGCAGTTGATATTGCCCTGGCCGGTTTGGAAATCCCCTGCATATTCCTCTATTTGAGCCCAGATCCTAAAAGATTCCCTTACAACTATTAGCGTTTGAGGCGAGTTGAAGGATGACCCCACCAATAGGTTAATCTTAACCCTGGCAAATTTCTGGAAGATCTTGTACCTCGAGCAGGCGTCGATCTGAACTACATTCTCGAAGGTCGGGCTTAAGTCCTTTATCACAGATTCGAACCAGGCATGTGTCGGGATCCCATACAATTGGATCCAAGCTTCTTCACGACCATGATATATCTCCAGACACCATGAAACACCTATACCAGACCTAGATCCTCCTAGAAGCGGGTGTCGGCCACAAAATTTGTAAGCTCCGATTTAGATGTGAAAATAATCAGGAAGCGAAAGTTTGATATTCTAGCAGCATTAATGGTGGAGGCTGTAAATCTAGAGTCCCTAAAATCGTCAATCTACTGCAGGATTGAGATCATCTTGTACCAGTATCTCCCACCAGCCCCAATTCTAGATCACGAAGTTTTCGGGCAACTGTGTCCGAATTTGCCTTTATACATTCATTGCCATGTTTGGATCTCCATCGCTAGGTTTGTGGCTTCTCCCATCCTCTCCGGGAAAATAGGGGATCTCTGGTGGGAGCATTTCCAAGCTTTACCTCTGTGGAGGGAAGTTGGGTACTTTGGCTAGGGTCATAGGCAGACGACAGCCGAGTGTGGGATTTAGGCTTGGCCTCCTTTATCGTAACCTTCTTGTCATCGATCTTATGGCCATCTAACACGCCCATAGCTGCCCTAACATCATCTTCATACATAAAACGGAAAAACGCATATCCCTTGGATTTGCTTGTCCCAGGGAAATGGGGGAAAAAAAAAACCTATGTAACCCTACCGTACCTCTGAAAAATTTTAAATAGATCTTCTATGGAGCAGTTGAAGGCCGGATATTGCCAATGAAGAGGTTCTTCCGGTTGTCGATTCCTACCCTATCCCTCTTGCTCGAGGGGGGTAGCCCCTCAACCGCCCTCTCATGAAACCCTAGACCTCTTGTTTTCTCTTCTTAGAAAAACCCACCTTTCATGCACACACACACCAATAAAAAACCTACTTTTGAGGGTGCATAGTCTGTACTCAAATTTCAGGGCGTGACATGGATGACCAACATCAAAGATGACCCTACCTTATGAATAGTGAACATTAAGGGCGGGCCGTAATGATGAATGATCCACATCAAAGGTGGTCCCCGCATGATGGATGGCCCACATCTAAGATAGGGCCCACATAACGAATGATCCACATCAAAGGTTGGCCTCACATGATGGGGATGTCAAACAAACTCGAAGGATAATTACTTTTCTACTTTATGTATGATAAGTATGTAACATACTTATTTGATAATTAAGTAGTATCTAGAATAACTTCAATTAGGATGATAAAAGATTCAAGCCTCCAACAGCATAGTGAATATAGTTAGACCGAGGACATTCAGTATTGAAACCTTTCTAAGTCCACTGTCATGTTTATATGCCATTGTAAATTGGGGGAGCAGTTTGGGTGGATCCCTAACTGTGGGGTCCACTGTGATGTATATACCTTACATCCACACCGTACATCCATTTTGACATCTCATTTTTGGCATCATCCAAAAAAATGAAACATGTGATTGAATCTCCACCATTAAAAATGTCATGGGCCACCATCATTTTTGTGGCCCACGAGAAGTTTCTAATGGTCAATTATCACTGTTTCCTGTGTTATGGTCCACCAAAGAATTAGATCGATCTGCTTCAGTTTTGTGATCATGCCGTAGAATGAGTGAATGGACGGCGTGAATGTAAGGCACATACGTCACGGTGAACCTCATAGCCGGAGATCCCACTGCGCCTCCATAAATAGAGTACAATCATAAATTCTAAATATCATCCTCATCCAAAACTTCAAAGGCCACATGAAGCTTTCAATTGCGTGCATCTCCATCCTGATCGCTTCTCTGTTGTTCTGTTGTGTGTCCTAGTTGAGCAGTCGATGGGCCTAATTTTTATGCTTATATATGAAATGATCTCTCGCAAATGATGGATGGAGTGGATTTCACACATACATCACGGCAGGCCCCACAACTTTTTCGTTTTCTGCCTGCCAATTGGAGGACAAGCTTGGTAAGCAGACCGCGAAACGCTCGGGATAATCGCGCAAGCGACTCGCCGTAGCATTGATACTGCTAAGGCTACACGCACTTTATAGGCTTTGCTTCATCTATGTATCCCATCTCGTCCTAATCTAGCCGTTCATCTAATAATTTCTCATGGAAGATCGGTCACAGAACTAAAACATCTTGTGAATACAGACTATCAACGGTCCAAAACAAATGAAAAATTCTAGATCTGGTAAGGTAATATACCTAAGTATCGATGGTGTAGGGAAGCGGCGTACTTTATTTAGAATTATCTTCTAAGAAGGGATAGGACACGTGATGTAGAAAAAGAGGCGAGTCTTTAAAAGCGAGTCTCTTTAAAAAATCTCCGTTGGAAGTGGACTGTGTTGCCATGGTAACAGATTAGATGCTTCCTCGGCCTCACCTGAGATGGTGCGTCACTCACCGTGGGGCCTATTTTGATGTTTGTTTTCTATATCGACGCCGTCTATCCGTATTTACGTATTATTTTGGCATACGAGTCCAGAAATAGAGTTGATCCAGATCTCAGAAGGACCATATCATTGGAAATAGTGCTAATTGAATTCTCCACTATTAAAAACTTCCTAGAGCCCATCGTAATATTGTTTATCTTCCATCCAATGTCAAAAAAGCCTAGACGACTCACAAAAATAAATATCATATTGATCCAAAACTTTTGTGGCCCACAATAAGTTTTTAATGGTCAATCACCACTGTTTCCTATGGTCTGATCCACTTGGGATTTGCATCTGCTTTACTTCAGGGAATGATTAATATATAAAATGATCCTTCAAGGAGGGAGTAGATATAGAATACACTAGATTTAGATGGGCCCTACTGTAAGGGTTGCCCCGTCATGGGTGAGGCTGCGGCCGCACTCAATTCATAATCATTTGTTGGGCCTACCAAGACGGGGTTCACAAATCTAGCCCATCCATTATGTGTGTCTTACTTGGATGAAGAGTTAGGCCGAGTTTCAGATGTATTCAAATTTCACGTTGGCTCCACCGAATGCTTTTATATGTCTTCGGCATGTCTTCACATAATTTTAGATATTATGACCCGCATGAGTTCTAGTTAGATCATATAGCGCTGATTTTTGAAATATCTTATAATTTAAATGGGAACCATCAAATGCAAGTAGTTGATGTTCAGAATGCATCACAGTGGGCCCACACAGCTCGACCTCATGGGAAGTTCCCATGGGCTTGACAGCATAGAACCTTCCCCACACACACATATATGGAAAAGGTACAATGCGCTTGAGCTAGCGATAAGGATATTCCAAAAATCAGCAGTATATGGAACTCAGGTGGGCCATACCATCTAAAATTATTTAAAGACACTGTTAAAATATATAAAAGCACTTGGTGGGGCCCACCTGAGTTTTGCATGCGCCTGAAACTTGGTCTGAACCCTCATTCAAGTGGGACACACATAATGGATGGGCTGGATTTGCAAACCACATCTCGGTGGGCCCTCAAAAATGGTTATGAATGTTTTAATGGTGCACGACCCCTCCCCACTTCTGTATGTGGTGTGGCCCACACAAGTCACATATTGACTAGATTTTTGAGACCTAGGTCCACGATGGAATGGTGCATCTGACTGATGGGGTAGATGTTCAAAATGCATCACGGTGGAGCCCGCACAGCTCGACTCATGGTGCATTAAAATCAGCTCGAGCGCATTGTACCTTTTCTATATATATAAAAGCTGTCCGTGGTAGATCCAAAGGTCAAGTGGACCACACAATAAAGAGTAGTTAGGTCATGGAAGTTTTGGATAAAGTTGATATTTGTCTTCCCTCCATCTATATTGTATAACCTTATGAACATATTGGCTGGAAAATAAACGTCATGGTGGGCCCTAGGAGGATTTAAATGGTGGACTTCATTTTACCATTATTATGTATGTTGTGGTTTACTCGAGATTTGAATGAGCCTCATTTTTCGAACATGCTCTACATGGACAGTGTGGATATAACACATACAGACTTCATTTTACCATTATTCTGTATGTTGTGGTTTACTCGAGATTTGTATGAGCCTCATTTTTCGAACATGCTCTACATGGACAGTGTGGATATAACACATACATCTTGGTGGGCCCCATAGAACTTAGCGACGTAAACACACGTCCTTCGATGGCGTGTGGCACACCACGCAATCCGCGGCCTTTCAGTCGGGGACGCGGATTAACTACTGACAGGTGAGTAGCTAGACTCGCAGCTGCTGTAGTGAGGTCACCAAATTCTGTAGGACCCGTCACGATGCATGTGTTATATCCACACCTTCCATCTATTTGGAGATACCGATTTAGTGAATGAGACAAAGAATGACTTATATCCAAAGCTCGAGTGAACCTCACCACAGAAAACAGTTGAGAGAGTGATGTCCACCATTAAAATTTTCTAAGGGTCACAAATGTTTTCGATCAAGCTGTAATTTGTGTTTTCCCTTCTTTCATGTCTGTCGTAACTTATGGACACGTTGGATCTCAGATAAACATCATAGTGGACCTTAGGAAGGTTTCAATGGTGGGCTTCACTCTTCCCAGTTTTTTCTGTAGTGGGGTCCACTCCAAATTTGGATCTCACTCATTCTTTGTCTCGTGCCCTAAAATGATCTCTCCAAATGGATGGATGGTGTGGATACAACACATACATCAAGGTGGGTCCTGCCTAACTTGGTGACGTCACTTCAGTAGCGAGTCTCGCTACTCAACCTCTGAGTATCTAATCCGCGTCCTTCAGTCGGAGATCGTGTTGGATTCAAATAATGAGAAGAGGTGTTCTGGTTCAAGAAGTTTTCTCTCTCCTTGTATTTATATTTTGTCACGTATCTTCCTTAGTAATTTATATTTTATCAAAGAAAAGGTCTTTCCATCAAAAGAGCCACTTATACTGGTAAACACTGCAATCAATCTCTCTCTTCACCTTTTCCTTTAATTCTTCTGTTTTATTTATTTATTATTTATTATTTGGGTTTCTGTTTTTTCACCCTATAAAGCTCTCTTTGCGTGTTTTGGATTGAATGGGCATGTGAGTCTCCTTGGATTGTTGATTTTGATTTTTCATTTGTATGTTTTAATCTATGTTTTTACTTTTTCATTATATGTGATGTTCATTGGAGGTAGAGAGTAGAAACTATTGTATTTTTTATTTTTTTTTTGGACGTAAGCTGTAAGCCAGTAAATTATTTACAAGTTGGATAGCTTGTAAATTGTTCACCTCCTTTAAATGGAGAGCATGTAAATGAAATCAGAGCTTTTCACCCATAAACCAAATGGGGCTGAAAGCTGTAAATGATTTATAGCCTATAAATCATTTACAAGAAATTTTCAGCATCCAAACACAGATGGTAAGCCATTAACCTGTAAATTATTTACAGTTAGCCTCATTTACAGGCATCCAAACAACCCCTAAAGTAACTTGAGTATCTTTTCTATCTAATTTCTATTTTTATTCTTGTAATGGTTTTTATCGCTTCTTCTATCCTTTTTGTCGCTGATTTCTTATATATATATATATATATATATATATATATATATATATATATATATATATATATATATATATATACTAATTTTTTAAGACATTTCCAATATCTTGATGTCGAATATTGATCTTCAACACCTGATGCCTTTAAGAGAACCTTTAAATGGGACTAGGATTTTCTCGTGTTGGTGAGACAACCAAGATATTTATTTATAGGAAAGAGGACTAGAGAAGCTTACCCATCATACTTCTCGGTCAACATATTGTAGATTTCCATATCCATTTTAATAACTGTGTATAGGGATCATGGTTTAAGCATCCCACCCCAAACCTATTTATAATAATCACAATTGTAGTGGGGCCCACTGAATCACTCAATCTGAATAATCCAATGGTTAAATCTAAATCGATGATTATGTATAACCACTTGATAAGAGTCTTACAAATCATCTACTGAATGAAAGGTCTTCTCAACTTTATTTTTTCCCATATATTTCGAGAGGGCAACTCGGCGGCAGATGGTCTAGCAAAGCTATGTAATAGAGCTGATCTTCCCAAACCTGTTAGGGGCTCATTAGCCTTAGATAATGCAGGTGTGGAAATCATTAGGATAAGGAAAGACAAGAAGGGTGATGGATGAACTGTTTGCAGGAGGATTCAGTTTGGGATGTTTTACTTTCACTTTTTCATTACGGACATATTTATATATTGGCTCATATGATAGGCTGGATCCCAGGTTTTTTTTTTGGCCATGCCCGAATACCTCATGTTAATGATTGTTAATAAAATCCCCTTCTTAATATAAAAATTAAGACATATATTTTTTTTTAATAAAACAACAACTTTGAGCTAGGATAGTTAGCAAAAGAGACTTTAAAAAGATAATTTACCTATAATTTCAAAATAAAGCATCATTTTATCCTTAATATCTATTTTATGGTACGTAGGCGTGGCTCGCCATGATATTTTTATGACATCCATAATGTCCATTTGTTTGAGCTATACATTTTACTACATGACCCAAAATTGACGGAGTTACAAAACTCAAATGGTGGCCCATACAAGAAGATATAATGGAGATTAGATGCCAACCGTTCTTAGGCCCAGAGAAGTTTTGGATCAGGATAATCTTTGTCCCCATTTCTTCCTTGTGTGAATAAGGAAATGACTGGGTTGGATAGCATAGTAAATGGGCTAGGCATCTGGGTTAGATAACTTATTATCCACGTACTTTTTGGTTGTTTACAAAACACAGTATGAATTTCTGAGCATCCAATTCTCTCTCTCTCTCTCTCTCTCTCTCTCTCTCTCTCTCTCTCTCTCTCATTTCATTTCAATTTCATTTGTAATTAGGGTTTTGGGAGATGTCTATGAAGAAGGTTGTAGTCGAGCAGTGCAAGGGCATCAATGGCCTCGACAAGATCGTCTTGAGAGTGGCCTGTGGTTTCTCTGCCCAGGTGTATTTGTATGGGGGTCAAGTGACTTCTTGGAAGAATGACCATGGGGAAGAGCTGCTTTTCATGAGCAGCAATGCTATTTTCGAGCCTTCAAAAACCATACGTGGAGGGATTTCAATATGCTTTCCTCAATTCTCTAGTCATGTATCTCTTGAACAACATGGGTTTGCTAGGAACAAGATTTGGAGCATTGACACCGATCCACCACCTTTCCCAACAAATAACTCCAATAAGGCTTTTGTTGATTTAATTCTAAAGCAATCTGAAGAAGATATGAAAACCTGGCCTCACTTTTATAAGTTTCGACTAAGGGTAAATCTCATTCCCTGTGGAGATCTGATATTGACATCCCGCATCCGAAATACCAACGATAATGGAAAGCCGTTTTCTTTCAACTTCGCGTATCACACTCATTTCTCTGTTTCTGATATCAGTGATGTGCGGGTAGAAGGACTGGAGACTCTTTATTATCTAAACAATTTTAAGGACAAGGAGCTATTCACCGACCAAGGAGATGCAATAACGTTTGAATCGGACGTTGACAGGATATATGTCAGCACACCAACCAAAATTGCAATTGTGGATCATGAGAAGAAGCAAACATTTGTTTTGAGGAAAGAAGGACTTCCGGATGCTGTGTATGGAATCCTTGGGACAGGAAAGGGAAGTCCATACCGGATTTGGGTAATGATGATTACAATTGTTGAATTAATGCACTTTTGTGAAAAGGTTCATGTCTCTTTGTGAAGAGTCATGTCCCTTAGTTTTTGTGCTTATAAATATATGTACGGATTTCATTTTCATATATGAAGAAGTACTACAACAAAAATTATTTTTTCTCCTATTCCCTTCTAAGTTATTTTTTTTAAGTAAAAAGGCTACAATAGCCTACAAAGTGGTATCAGAGCCACGTTTCGGGTCTTGATTGAGTGTTAGAAACTTCTAAAGAAATAGAATCGATGGCAACGAATGGTGCAACGATTCATCCCGCAATTTCCATTTTTGGAGGGGAGAACTTTGATCATTGGAGCATCAAAATGAAGACCTTGTTCCAATCTCAAGGGCTATGGGAGATTGTTGAAACTGGTTATCCAACTAGAACCGATCTCACATCTCTCTTAGCCATACAACAAGAACAACTGAAGGAGAATAAGAAGAAAGATGCGAAGGCCCTCTTCTTCATCCAACAAAGTGTCTCTGATTCTATCTTCTCTAGAATCATTCCATCTCAAACTTCAAAGCAAGCTTGGGACACTTTACAACAGGAGTTCAAAGGTACGTCTAAAGTAATTGCCATCAAGTTACAAACTCTACGGAGGGAGTATGAAAATCTGAAAATGAAAGAGTCGAAAAAGATGAAAGATTATCTTTCACGAGTGATTGAAGTGATGAATCAGATTAGGATCTATGGAGATTCTATTTCTGATGAAAAGGTGGTTCAGAAGCTTTTAATAAGCCTCTTTGCAAAATATGATGCTGCCGTTGCCGCAATAGAGGAATCTAAGGACCTTTCAACCTTATCATTGGTTGAGTTGATAGGCTCTTTAGAATCACATGAACAAAGATTGTTGAGGTGTGAAGAAAAATCAGTTGAAAGTGCATTTCAAACTAAACTTTCAATTGGTTCACAAAGTTCTTCAGAGAAGACACAAGCTGGTCCCAGAAAGAATCAAGGCAATTACAAGAAAGGTGGAAAATCGATGCAAGGGAAATGGTAAAATCGAAACAAAGGTAAAAATTCAAATTTTACCTGCGATTTTTGCAAAAAGTCTAGCCATATTGAAAGTGAGTGCTGGAATCGAGGCAAACCTCAGTGTTTTAACTGTAAAAAGTTTGGATACGTGAAGAAGGATTGTCATTTCAAAAACTTGCTAAGTGTTGGGCAACTTGTTCCTGACTGGAATCGAGGCAAACCTCAGTGTTTTACTTGTTCCTGACTTGGATCAAAACTTGCTAAGTGTTGGGCAACTTGTTCAAAATGGGCACTCTATATGCTTCGAAAATGATTCTTGCATTATCTATGACAAGAATGTCACAAATCAAGTGATCGCTAAGGTGAATATGGAGAAAAATCGTAATTTTCCTATTAAGTTGCGATATTCGATCAATTGTGCACGGAAAGCCGAGACACTTGATGAATCTTGGCTTTGGCATAAAAGACTGGCCATTTGAACTTTCATGGATTAAAGTTGATGGATCAGAAGAATCTGGTAGATGGTTTACCGTCTATCAAAATTAAAAATGACATTTGCTCGGGTTGTGCATTGGAAAAACATCATCGTGCACCTTTCTCAAGAAGCACGTGGAGAGCAAAGGCGCCCTTGGAGTTGATCCACACTGATATTTGTGGAAAAATGCAAACTCCATCACTTAGTGGAAGCTTGTATTTTATCATCTTTGTTGATGATTATACAAGAATGATGTGGGTGTACTTCATAAAGCAAAAGTCAGAAGCTCTTTCGATCTTCAAGGGATTCAAATCACAAGTTGAGAGACAAAGTGGTCTCAAACTCAAGATGCTGAGAAGTGATCGTGGCGGCGAGTATGTCTCTAAGGAATTTGAGACATATTGTGAAGAAGAAGGAATCGAGAGGCAACTGACTGTTGCTTACACACCTCAGCAAAACGGCGTTGCAGAACGGAAGAATAGAACAATTGTCGAAATGGCTCGTTCTATGTTGAAGGAGAAAGGCATCCCGAATACTTTTTGGGTGAAGTCAGTCTCTGTTGTTTACTTGCTTAATCGGAGTCCTACAAAAGCTGTGGATGGCAAAACACAGATTGAAGCATGGTCAGGTCACAAGCCTTCTGTAAAACATCTCGAAATTTTCGGTTGCATTTGTTATGTTCATATTCCATCTCAAAAGTGTCAAAAACTTGATGAAAAATCTGAAATTTGTATTTTCATTGGTTATAGTACTTCGTCAAAAGGTTATCGAGTATATAACCTTGAGACGGGGAAGCTAATAATTAGTCGAGATGTTTTGTTCAGTGAAAGTACAGGATGGGATTGGAAAAAGAAAAATATACAAGAACAAGTTGTTCTTATACAAGAAGATGAACCGAAAAGCACTCAAGATGTGGAAGAAGAAACAGAAGCAGAAAATGATGAAGAAGATTATGGACCCACAACTCCATTCTCTTCACCAAAAGCTACTCCATCCGCATCATCAAGTTCTCCATCAACGACTTCAAGTATTTCATCCGAATCGCCCCCAAGAAAAATGAAGAGTCTGAGAGACATCTACGAGCGTTGCAATTTTTCGGTTGTAGAACTGGAAAGCTTTGAAGTTGCAGCTCGAGAAGACAATTGGGTGAAAGCAATGAAAGAGGAAATTTGCATGATCGAGAAGAACTCTACTTGGGAGTTAGTTGATCGTCCAAGCGGCAAAGATGTTGTTGGAGTAAAATGGGTTTACAAGTATAAACTCAATTCAGATGGCTCAATCCAAAAATATAAGGCAAGGCTCGTTGCAAAAGGTTTTACACAACAACCAGGCATCGATTATAATGAAACCTTTGCACCGGTTGCTCGATTGGAGACTATACGAACCCTCATTGCACTTGCAGCTCAACGGGAGTGGTCCATTTTTCAGCTTGATGTCAAATCAGCCTTCTTGAATGGTGTCCTCAATGAAGAAATTTTTCAGCCTTCTTGATTTGTGGTGGAGGGCAAAGAAGATAAAGTCTATCGGTTAAAGAAAGCATTGTATAGACTAAAGCAAGCGCTGCGTGCTTGGTATAGCCAAATCGATGGTTATTTTGCCAAGAATCAGTTTTATCGGAGCAAGTGTGAGCCTACCTTATATGTCAAGACTGAAGGTACATCTATTCTCATCGTATCATTGTATGTTGATGATTTGATACTCATGGGAAATGATCATAGTATGCTCCATCAGTTTAAACTTGATATAATGAAGACATATGAGATGAATGATCTTGGCATGATGCATTACTTTTTGGGAATAGAAGTTTCTCAAGACGAAAATGGAATCTTCATTTCTCAAAAACGGTATGCTGAATCTATTCTTATAAAATTCAACATGGAAGGATGCAACCTAGTTACTACTCCTCTTGTAGTAAATGAGAAGTTGATAAAAGATGATGGTTCAAAAAAGGTGGATGAATCATTGTACAGAAGTATCGTTGGAAGTCTCTTATATCTCACTACTACAAGGCCTGATATTATGTTTGCTGCGAGTTTACTCTCGAGATTCATGAATTGTCCAAAGTAAACTCACTTAGGAGTTGCAAAAAGGGTGTTACGATGCATCCAAGGATCGTTGGATTATGGAATCATGTATACTCCTATTCCAAACTCAAAATTGGAAGGATATACAGATAGTGATTGGCAGGATCCATAGATGATATGAAAAGCATATTAGCATATACTTTCTCTCTTGGATCCGGGATAATTTCTTGGGCGTCAAAGAAACAAAGTACCGTTGCTCAATCTACAGCAGAAGCAGAATATGTGGCGGCATCTCTTGCAGTTTCTCAAGCAATATGGTTACGAAGAATTCTTGAAGATATTGGCGAAAAGCAAAATGAAGGAACTACTATATATTGTGACAACATGTCAACCATTTCAATTGCAAAAAATCCAGTATATCATAACAAGACGAAGCATATTGCGATCAAGCATCACTTCATCCGCGAAGTTATTGAGAGTGGCAAGATCGAGTTGAAGTATTGCATGACGAAAGAACAAATGGCTGATATGTTCACCAAGGCACTCCCTAAAGAAAGTTTTTGTCATCTTCGAGAAATGTTGGGAGTAATTCAGAAAGTGCATTAATGGGGAGTGTTGAATTAATGCACTTTTGTGAAAAGGCACTTTTGTGAAAAGGTTCATGTCTCTTTGTGAAGAGTCACATGTCCCTTAGTTGAAAAGGTTCATGTCTCTTTGTGAAGAGTCATGTCCCTTAGTTTTTGTGCTATAAATATATGTATGAATTTCATTTTCATATATGAAGAAGTACCACAACAAAAATTAGTTTTTCTCCTATTCCCTTATAAGTTATTTTTTTTAAGTAAAAAGGCTACAATAGCCTACAACAATCATATGTTGTGTGTGGACGCTGTAGCTGTTGAGAAGCTTATTACTTTGAAACCTGGCCAGGAATGGAAAGGAACACAAGAACTGCATCTTGTTCCTTCCAGTTACTGTAGTGATTAATTGGCATATGCTCTCGACAACGAAATCAAGCCGTTCGATTTAGGTAACGATGATTACAATCATATGTTGTGTGTGGACGTTGCAGCTGTCGAGAAGCCTATATCACTATGAAACCTGGCTAGGAATGGAAAGGAACAGTACTGTCACTACAAAATCGCCAAACTGGTACGGTAGGCATTTTGGTTCAGAAACGGGTTTAAGCCGTTCATGATTTGAAACGGTACCCAACCGTACTGGAATAGCTGTTGTTGTACGTAGTTGCTTTCACTGTTTTGTTGGTGTGTCCTGGTTGAGTGTTGGATCCTCTTATTTCTTACTATTATAGTTTACTGTATTATTTTGAAACAGATGGATGGAACGGATTCTATTAGAACCCTTTAAGTGGACCCCACATGGCCCGAGAGACATTTATGTAAATCTGCTGCAGACTACTGGATTATTTTCATCACCAAAATGTCCTAGCCCCTCCAAAACGCCCAAAATGCTGAAACGCTCTCCCGATCTCCCTCTCCCAATCTCCCTTTCTCCCGATCTCCCTCTCCCATCTCAACCTTCTCTCTCAATCTCCCTCTCAATCTCCCTCCCTCTTGATCTCCCTCTCTTTCGATCTCCCTCTCCCGATCTCAACCCTCTCTCTCGATCTCCCTCTCCTGATCTCAATCCTCTCTCTCGATCTCCCTCTCCCTGCAACATCCACCATCCCACGACAGTCCCCACACATGGGGTATCTGATATTGTAGAAGCAGCAGCAGCAGCTCCATATGGGGTGTGTGATCTGTCGTCAGACTAAAGGGAGGGAGTGAGTGCAGCGGCAGCAGCAGCAACGTGCAGACAGGTACATCAACAATGCACACTTTCTCTCTGTCTCTTTCTGATTTGTTTCTGCCTTAAAACGTTTTGGACGTATTGAAGCTCCAGGGGCCACATTTGGGGAAAAAAAGAAAAAAAGAAAAAAGACACAAGTAGAAATCCAATTTCTTTTATTCTTTCTTGCTGGAAATACTTAAGCTCAAGATTACAACACCAAATCGACCATATCTTGTGAGATTTCTAGTCAATTGATGTTGTTTGTATAATTGTTCTTTATTATTATTATTATTATGTAATCTTCCTATTTTTTTTTACATAAAATTTAGCAAAATTCTCTTCTTCTTCTTCTTCTTCTTCTTTTTTGTGGACTCTAGATTTACATATGTTAGATGAGATTTTTTTTTTTCATTTCATTTTCTATTTTCTCATTATTGTTTAATTTTGGGTATTTCCTGGATAAATAGTGCCAGTTTTAAATTTTCAACAAAATTCAATTTTTTTTTTCTTTTTTGTTTTGAGCATCGATGGTTATAATACATGTAGACTCGTTGCGTTAAATCAGAATTTTTTTTTTTTTCATCTCATTTTTCTATTTTTCATCACTTTTTATTTTCAGCTATTTTCTGGAATGAATAATGTTAGTCTAAATTTCCAGCAAAATTCAATCTTTTTCTTTAGTATTGATGGAATACATGTACAGACTCTTTAGATCTTCTACACATGCATGCATTAAATCAGATTTTTTTCATCTCATTTTCTATTTTTAAAATTTTTCTTATTTTCTGCTATTTTTTAGAATGCTAGTTCTAAATTTTCAACAAAATTCATTTTATTTTATTTTTCTTTCGTTTTGAGTGTGGATGATTGAAATACATGTAGACTTTTTACATTTACATCACCTTTTTTTTTTTAAAATCTCATTTTTATTTTTTATAAGTTTTCTTTATTTTTGGCTGTTTTCTGAAATAGATGGTGTCAGTTTTAAATTTTGATTTTTTTTTCTTGTAATTTGTTGGGGTGAATGATGTTAAATACTTAGGAATATGCATTAGTGGAATGGTAGCCATTGATTGCATAAATTTGGGGGTGATTTAGGGGCATTCGATTGGTCTGCAAATCATCAAGCACGCCGAAAGAGCATTCCTACCAAAAAGTGGACCGTTACACCATCATAAACATGTTCAAAATCAGAAAATAACACATTTAGAACCGTCTAAATATTTGGGATTTCCAAGGATGTTCCATGGCGAATCTCTCGTAAGACTAAAATCACTCTTAAAAAGAAAAGTTAGAATGGCTCTCTGGCTGTGGTATCTTTGGGTTTCCCTCTGACTATGTTTCTGTTGTAGTGTTTCACTTTTGTTGTTTCTATTTTCTATGATAGCCTCTTCGAGGAGTAGCAAGACTTTTT
Organism: Magnolia changhungtana; assembly: GCA_030180095.1. Lineage (NCBI taxonomy): Eukaryota > Viridiplantae > Streptophyta > Magnoliopsida > Magnoliales > Magnoliaceae > Magnolia > Magnolia changhungtana. The sequence goes on along the minus strand of JASAUF010000630.1, from coordinate 2,692,932 downwards.
CTGTTTCCGCCATCACTACCTTTGTTCCTTTCAGTTTTTCTTTAACGAAATTTATCATCTTTCAAATAAAATAAAATAAAATTGTCCTCATGTTTTCCCCACTACAGCCACCAGTTTTCTTACAATTTGGAAATGATACTAGAGGTGTCGTAATTGTGTTTACTGGTATGCAGGAGGAGCTTGTGTCTTTTACGAAATCAGCTTGCTCCATATTTTGGTCCAGCCCTAACATAAATGATGTGATTCTACCAAGTTCCATAAAAGGAAAGCTAGGAGGCCCAAGTCAATGTCGGTTGGCTTCTTCAACAGCTACTGTTGTGTTGCAAGCTGTATGTTTCTTTTCCTTTTGTTAATCTCTATCTGAATTAATTGCATGTCATAATTTGAGCATGACAAATTCATTGTATTTGTACTTGTCTTCATGAGATACTATAAAGAAATTGGACCATCTCTTATGCTATATTATCTGATAAGTCGAGGCCTTGATACTAGTACATCCATCTCTATCGAGGGTATTTTGGAGGGGGTGACCTTTGCTAATGTGTTGAATTCATTCTAGAGCATCATGATCATAATCTGAAGACATGGCCATCGGTGTAACTGTTCTTGTTTGGTTTAAGATTATTGTTGCACCATATATTAATCTTTATTCCAGCTTTTCTTCTTTATTTCCACTCAATTTTAGCAGATGGAATTACGTATGACATTTTTTACTCTAAATTCTCGTAATAAATCAACATCTTTTGTAGGAAAATGATTTCCATAATGGATCATAAAATCCTTTGACCTGGCTGGTAATATCACTGCAGACAAATCAAAGCTTCTCTAGAAAATTAATCTTGGTGTCAAATCCTTCATGTGGTTGAACAGATTTTGTCAGTAAAGATGCTTGCCTCCATCTCATCATGGTGTGCACATTTAAAAATTGACGTTTCCCTCAATGTTGCCTTTACTTTCTTATGGAATTTCTCATGGCAAGTTATTTTGTCTCCATCATATGATTCAGTGTTAGTGCCTGTTTTGAAAGCATTGTATACTGCTTTCTGTCCATTGGCTTTTGATATGATAATGACCCACAATAAATCAGCAATTACAAATGGAGGAGTCTGCTGGTCTTTGAATATTTACTATTGTCACTGCTCTCCATTGTTTACATGTGATTAGATTTTGGTAACTAGGTCTCTATTTGCGGATATTGTTTTACGAATATGTATGGGAGAAGGGGAGCTCGACTTTTGAGAGAATTATCCTGTGGTGAAACTGGACAGCTTACAACTTTTAATGTAAGTTCCCTTGATCTGAGATGGTAGGTTTTAATACTACCAATTTTCCTGTATTGCAACATTTTGTAGAAGAATGAGGTTTTCTTGGTCTATTACATGGAACACTTTGTTGTTTCCTTTTGCTCTCTAGCAATAATGTCCATTGAAATTGAGAAAGTGTTTTGGGTCTATCATGCCTTTTCAAATTCCTTCCTTCCATGAACTGCTACTTAATCATGAGTTGGGTGGTTGTTGCATTTTTTAACATTCTTTGAAGTATCATTGCTTGAAACCAAAGTCCAGCACTTTGGATTTGGACTTCACTCGTTGATTTTGTTTCTGTTGACTTGATGGTGTATTAAGAGACTGCAGCTGACTAGAATTGTAGAGTCTATAGGTAAGGCATATAGATACGTTTATATGCTTATGATACTATACCAGTGTTGGCACTATATGATATTGATATTGGTGTTGTATACTTCACGGGTTCTTATGTGATACAATTTAACTGTATCCTATTATATTAAGTTCATTATTTCTGAAATCCTAGTATATATTTTCTCATGGTACTAACAGGATGCATGCAAATGTCCTCTTTTGTATCTGGGGCCTAAATTTTGGAAACAAAGAAACATGTCTCCTCTCCTTGTATCCATTTTCTGAACTCTACCTATGTTTGAGTTGGTAGTTCAATTACATTAGATGGTTAGAACTTGTATAGCTTGGCTTAATCATATTTGGATTCCACTGTTCTTGCAGTTTTGCAGTTTGCCTTAGGTGAGTTAAAGACCCCTCTTTCAATTCCTCTCTATTTTGGCCTTTTTAATTATAATTTTTATACCCCAATTCATGAAATTGATGGACGTTCAAGCTGGAAGAATCTTTCACTTTTTTTTATTAAGCATCGGGAGGCTGACTTATGATCCTGATATTCTATTGGAAATTTGGGAGAATTCTGGAAGCTAATCATCTCCTTTAGCTTGATGTCTGGTGGGGTTTTTGGCTGTTTTCATTTTTTCTTTGTTTTTATCTGCTTTGTTGATTTGCTGAAGGACCCTTCTGTTTGGATCAGATTTTGTCACATTATTCAAATTGAGTGCATTTGCTTTGACCTGTTTATCTAGTTTCAGTTTATAGGCCACCTATCAAATGGTTAAGATTGTTTTCATCAATGATATCCATTTTAACCTTCTGTGCATCTTTCTTTGAAAAGCTTTCGGTCCATTTCTTCCCCCATCTATCCATAAGACACCAGTCACCTGGCACTTGATCTTGCATATCCGCAAGATACTGGCATGACAACAACTCTCCTAAGATCTAGAATCTCACAATGCACTTCAATTGCTAAAGAAACAAATATTCAAAGCCTTTTTCACACTTTAAAACATGGGTTTCCTTTAAATTTTCTCCAAGCTGACTACCGAAGGGAATTCTGTAAGCTAACGATGGTGAGCTCAAGATGAATATTAGGCTTTCCATTTTCCTTTGTTTTGTATTTGACCTTCCTTTTTTCTGGTAATGAATATATTGCCATCTTGTCTTTAGAATTTTATCAGTATGCTTATACTTATGCAGGGCAGTTTTACAGGACCTAAGATCTTTTGGTCTGGTTCTAGTCTCTCGACTGAAGCTACGGCTATGGACTGGTACTCTTGAATTCTGATGCCTGCTAATGTTTTTCATATGTAAAAGATTCAATGCCATTGTTGACGTGTTGTGTTTCTGTTTAAGCCTCAACATCAATAGTTTCTAGACCAACGCTTTCTTCTAGTTTAAAAACACATGGTGACTATATTGGGAATAGTATGAGACCTGTATGAGACCTGCCTGCAGGTATTTTTATAAAATAGTTCAGGAGCCATATATCCTAGAGTTCCTCCTACAGCTGTGACTGATAAATGGCTTTCATCTGTTGGGTAGAACTTTGCGAGCGCAAAGTCGGCAACTTTTGGCTTGAAGTTTTCATCAAGGATATTCGATCCCGGCTATCCCCTATGCAATCTGGTACATCTTCTCCCAACTCAAAGGGCTGCTCTTACCTTCATGGGAATATATATATATATATATATATATATATATATATATATATATATATATATTTCTAGAGAGCCATTAGGCATGTACTCATAGATAAGAGCCCTTTTCGATCCCTCTGCACAAAATCCAATGAGTCGGACCACATTGACATGATGATTTTGTGGTGGGCCCATGGTGGATGGAAGATCTATAGCTACAGATTTTGCTCCTTTTTTTGGTAGTGTAAATATACTCACCATTCTCCATAAACCGTGTAGTCCTTCTAATTTGCTTATAGCCTATGGATTTTGTAGGTATATTGGATCAGTTTTACAAACATTGCCGCTCCTCATCAAACGACTTCCGCCAAAGGTTGCTACTCTCATTTTTTAGCAGTTACAGAGGAATAAACTGTATAGATTTTTTATGTGGGTTAGGGATGGATTGGTTTGTTGCATGGAAGTGAAAAAAAGTTTGGATTTGAGATGGGTTTTCTGAAAAAAAAAAAAAAGTTCTACACATTGTTACTTGCTTCATGATTATCATTTCATTGTGGTTATACTATAGTTGTTTCATGAACTGTTATTCAATTTAATAATATTTCTATGCATCCAGGTTAGATATGCTATGCTGAAAAAACACTTGGCTCATATACTACCTTTATTTCTTCTGTGAAGATTCCACAACAAGCAATCGGGGCAACCATCAAGCATCACATTTGCCAAAAAAATGGGTCTAACGTAAGTTCTAATAGTCCAAATACCCACCCTTGTGACTTTAGTGCTGCTTAATATAAGAATATTATATGACATGGTTTTGGCTCATGTGAAATCATGCTTCTATCATGGTGACCATTGTTGGTTTTTTTTTTTTTCCTCATGAAATAGAAAGTACTTTTGGACAGGGATCCCACAGAATCAGGATTAAGCTCTAATCTCAATTTTGACAACCCATGCCCTCCATGTCAGATTTGAAGGTGCTAGCAGCTCTTTTCTCCTTTCAAACACAATTTTCAATCATTTAGTTTCTCTTTCCAACTTAAAATAATTGTGATTATGCAGGGAAATTGTCTTTGTGTGACAGAATCTGATGTGGAGGTTATGGGGCCTGCCTAATTTTGCATGATCTCATTCCCAAATGGGTACTATATAAGAAGCTATCATTTTGAAGACTATGGAGATGTTCAATTTTTTTTTTTTTTAGTAGGCTATGGACTCATCAATCAGTCATACCTACCAATTTGAATCCCCATTCAGGAGGGATTCTCTATCATATGTTTTCAGTGAATCGATGTTTGCTTGCACTACTTTGTCATGGTTATTTCAATACAGTGTGAGGACATTTCAACAGGCAATACTCTTGTTGTTTGGGGTAGAGTGGAAAACATAACTGGCCTTTATACAGGCTGCTATTTCTCACTTTTGATGCTACAAATCACAAATGGACATTTCAACAGGCAATACTCATGTTTTTTTTTTATTATTTAATCCTTTTGATAAATGTGTGATCTCTCTTTAACCAGTTTCGATGTTTTTGTTCTTAAAATTATTTGCTGGCCTGTTAGTAGCAGGCCTATATGCCTTGCAAGCATGAGGACGATAGTTATCTTGCAGTAGGACTTAGCGACAACTCTGTCGGTCTATGGCACATTTCTAGATCCAATATGGTTGCTGAAGTAAAATGTCCAGGTTAGTTTTCTCAGAAGCAAAATGTTCAGAAATAAGTTGTTCCTTCTTTCTGATTGGATTTTGGAGGGATCAGGTTTTGGTAGTTAAAAGGCAAGAATGCAATTTCTATGAAATTTACATTTAAAAATGATGCTAGATTAGCTAGTCAGACCAATCTCGTGCTTTTGAGTTAATTGCCATTTTAAAAATCACTGTTTTTGCTATTCAAAATTGTTTTTTTTTGGGCGCAGTAATGATGACAATGTCCCTTTTGTCATTCAGAATTACTGATTGACCACCATGCATGTGATAGTGTTGGCTATGGTTCTTTTATTTTGCACAAAAAGCTTCTGTCTATTATTGCAGTGTCCTCCATTTCAGGTTTGCATATATCAGCTAACTTAGTCACCCTGATCATCTTTACACAGCTATACTACAAGTGAGCTAGACATACATTCAGATAAAACTCCTGAAGAGCGCACTCTTCTTGTAGAATCTAGAAGGGAGTTCTGCTTTCCATATTTTATTTTACATCTTAGGGAGAGCCTTCTTAAGGTTTTTTTTTTTTCTTTAGTAAAAACCTCCGAAGGATGTATTCTAGTTAATTTGCTTAATTTTCTTTTGTGGAATTCTTTTGCTATGTTTTTCTTTGGATTAATCTTTATTTTGATGGAATGCAATAAACTTCTATTAATTTATTTCCCCTTACCCTAAATTTCGTGTTTATCAGGGTTTGAAATTGTTCTTAAAATTTCGTCCTAAAATCTGACCGTTGGCAACATTAATAAGCATTCAAAACCGTTTCTAAAATTGTGCCCAAAATGTGACTGTTGGCACCAGAACGGTTTAAAACCATTCCTAAAGTTCCGTTTCTAAAAATTGAAACCGTACCCAAAACGGTTCTGAACCATTCCTGATTTTCTGTGATGCCTCATTTAAGAATGGTATTAAACCGTTCCTGAAGCATTTAGGAACGGTTTAAAACCATTCCTAAATGACGATTTTGGTGTAATGTGTCTTGTTCCTCCCAGTTACTATAGTGATTAATTGGCATATGCTCTCGACAATGAAATCTAGACGTTCGATTTGGGTAATGATGATTACAATCATATGCTGTGTGGACGCTGCAGCTGTTGAGAAGCTATCACTTTGAAACCTGGCAAGGAATGGAAAGGAACACAAGTCCTGTGTCTTGTTCCTTCCAGTTACTGTAGTGATTAATTGGCCTATGCTCTCGTCAATGAAATTTAGCCGTTCGTTCTCTCTCATGGTCAAACAAATTCCAAATCAGAATTCTATTGTTACCCTTTTTTATTATTTGTCTAAGGAGAGATAATGATTTCCACCGTTGAAACCTTCCTAGGCCCCACAGTGATGTTTATTTGTCATCCAACCTGTTCATAAGATCATACAGACATGTTGAATGTTCAATTCAACTATTTCCTATGGTGTGGTCCATTTGAGCATTTTATATGCTTCATTTTTTGTTTTAAGCTTAAAATTATCTCTTAAAATGGATGAACGGTATGGATAAAATACATAAATTATGGTAGACCTCACGGAATTTACTCTACTCACTGACAATTTGAGTAAGGAGACTCACTACTGAAAGTGACGTCACCAAGTTCCGTGGGGCCGGAAACAGATTGGCTACTCCCCCTGCCACCGGCCAATGGTTGGCGTTCGGTGGTCTGTGGGCCCCACCATGATGTATGTGTTTCATCCATGCCGTTCATCTATTGTTATAAATCATTTTATGATATTACACAAAAAATGAGGCATATCCCAATCTCAAGTGGACCACATTACAGGAAACAGTGTTGAATGAATGTCAACCATTAAAAACTTTTTGGGGGCCATAAAAGTATTGGATCAAGCTGATCTTTGTTTTTTTTTTTTTTTCCCCTTCATCTGGGTCTTTATGACCTAATCAACGGATTGGATGTCAGATAAACAGTATAGTGGGCCTCAAGAGGATTTAAATGATGGATATCCACTCACTATTGTTTTCCTGTGGTGTGGTCCACCTAAAATTTATATCCCTCTTATTTATAGGATGACGAAGCTCTGAAATGATCTTTAAAAATAGATGAACGGAATGGATGAAACACATACATTATGGTGGGGCCCACGGGGCCGGTGTTAGGGGGAGTAGCCAATCCGTTCCTGTGGGGCCACTATGAACAAACCCCACGCACTGAGATACGAATCACATCAGTCGGATTGGGATCATATCGGGTAACCGGTCACTAGGCCAACATGTCCAGCTCGAACTCGGCCCGGTCAGCAATCGGCCGAGTTCGGGCCAGTTTCGGACCTTACAGAAGTTCATGGGTCGGGCGACGTTCTCACTTCTCTGTCTCAAATGGTTTGGGTAAGGATTTAGGAATATATATATATATATATAATATATATATATATATATATATATATATATATATATATATATATATATATATATATATATATATATATATAGGGAAAAGGTACTATACGCTCGACCGTACCTTACCTTCCGTAAGGTCGAGTGGTGGCATCATGCTATTCGTCGGATGGTGAGGAGATTTTACAAGAAAACTAAATAAACAATGCCGCGAGAAATTTGGTAGGAAACCGATGCGGATTAGCTACTGTCACGGGACTTGCTACTGAAGTTATGTAACTAAGTTTTGTGGGCATCATCATGATGTATATTATGTATCCACGTCGTCCATCCATTTGGAGAGATCATATTATGGTATGATCTAGAGAATGAGTCAGATCAAAAGCTTAAGTGGACCACCACAGATAATAGTGGAGAGAGTGACGCCCACCGTTAAAAACTTTTAAGTGTTACAAAAGTTTTAGATCATGCTAATATTTGAACTCTCTATATTTCATTTTTGTGTTAACACATGAACAAATTGGATCTCAAATAAACATCATGATGGACCTTAGGAGGGTTTCAACGGTGGTCGTCACTATCCCCACGGTTTTCTGTGGTGGGTCCACTCGAGCTTTGGATCTTCCTCATTCTTTGGATCATGCCCTAAAATGATCTCTCCAAATGGATGGACAGTGTGAATACAACACATATATTGTGGTGGGCCTACAAAATTCGGTGACGTGACTACTGTGGCGAGTTTGGCTACTCAACCCGTCAGCGGCTAATTCGTGTCCGCAGAAAACCCGCTGTAACACGCTCGAGACGCAATCTGCGGTGAGTTTTTATAGGAAGTTAGCGTGTTGGAAACTAAGGTGGACCCCACCATAATGTTTATGAAAAACCTACCCCATTCATCCTTTTTTTGAGCTCATTCTAGGACTTGAGACCAAAAGTATACTTGATACAATAATTGGTCCACCATGGGAGGTTGAGTAGCTGAAGTCACATCACAAGTTTTGTGGGTCCCAGCATGATGTATGTATTATATCCACACCGTTCATCCACTTTGAGAGATCATATTATGGCATTATCTAAAAAATGAGGCAGATCAAAAGCTCTGGTGGACCCCACCACAGAAAAAAGTGTGGAGAGTGATGCTCATGCTTAAAATAATCCTAAGGCCCACTGTACTATTTATTTGACATCCAAACTATTTTTAAGTCATGCGGACCCATGTGAAGGAAAAAAACAAAGATCAACGTGATCCAAAACTTCTATGGTCACCCAAAAATATTTCATGGTCGACACCCATTCAACATTGTTTCCTGTAATGTGGTCCACTTGAGATTGGGATATACCCCATTTTTGGTCTCATTACCATAAAATAATCTAGAAAAACATATAAACAGAGTAGACGAAACACATACAACATAGTGGGGCCCATATAGGACTGACCACCCGCCATTGGTATTGGCAGGGGAGTATCCAGGACGCCACCCAGGGAAGCGGATTTCCTAATAAAGTCTTTCCCTAAAGATTCGCGAAAGTATTTTTTTCTGGGGCCATTGTGATCTTTGTGTGAAATTTAACCCGTCCATTCATTTTTAGATATCATTTTAGGACATTATTCCGAAAATGAGGAGGATCCAAAATTCAAGTACGCCATACGAGATGAACACAACAGAAAGGAATGCTTACTGTTGAAACCTTCCTGGGCTCCACCTTAGTGTTTATATTCCATCTAAACCGTTTATAAGGTCATTTTCACTGATATGAAATGAAAACACCGCGAACATAAACCAATACAAAATTTTTGTAGCCATATGAATGTTTCAACGGTGGTCACTAAATCCTCATTGTTTCCTCTCATGTGTCCCATTTAATTTCTGGATCCTCCTCATTTTTGGTCGCGTATCCTAAGATGATTTTGAAAAATGGATGGACGGGTTTGATTTATCACAAACATCATATAGTGGGCCCCACACAGAATTTTAGCACATAATCTTCCAACAACGAAAGGCTTCGCACGTAAAATTTATTGTGGTTTTGTTTCTTCAGCCCCTGTAAAATTTCTTCACCATCCGAAGAATAGCATGATGCCACCACTCGACCTTATGGAAGGTAAGGTACGGTCGAGCGTATAATACCTTTTCCCTATATATATATATATATATATATATATATATATATATATATATATATATATATATATATATATATATATATATATATATATATATATATATATAGTCCCAGTCTCCTGCGCACCGTGCCGCACGGAGCTTAAATACAAGCTCCTATAGGAGCCGTTGGATCTCCGTATACGGCTAGGATGTAGCATTCTTGCACAGGAGACTTTGTAGAGAAGACTCGTGCCAGATTTTTCGGACGCACCATGCTGTCCTTTTGAAGTGACGTCTCCAAGTTCTATAGGCCACATCATGATGTGTGTTTTGTATCTACACCATCCATCCATTTAGAGAGACCATATTAGGGCATAATCGAAAAAAATGAATCAGATCCAAAGCTCGAGAGGACCCCTCCACAAAAAACAAAGGGGAGAGTGACGTCCACCGTTAAAAACCTCATAATGCCCGTTGTAATGTTTACTTGACATCAAACCTTTTGATTAGGTCATACAGACCGGTATGAAGGTAAAAAACAAATATCAACTTGATCGAAAACTTTTGTCCCTTAAAAAGTATTTAATGGTGGGTGTTCAATCAACAATGTTTCCTTGATGTGGTCCACTTAATATTTGTATGTTACCTCATTTTTTTTTTACCTCATGCCATAAAATGATCTAATAATATGTATGGACGGTGTGGATGAAACAAATACATCATTCTGGGACCCACGGTGCATCGACCAGTAGCCAGCGTTACTAACAAAACTGCGTCCGAATTTGTACCAGGGCACGTGAGCGTGCCCAGATTCCAGTGCCTTCGATCGAAAGCTGTGTGGGGTCCACAGAGGTTTCGGTGACAAATCCACTCCGTCCATCAGTTTCAAAAGACTACAATAGGACAGTCCTCTAAACATCAGCCAGATCCAAAACTCATGTGGGCCATACCACGTGAAACAGCAGGGATTGAACGGTCACCATTGGAAACTTTATAAGGCCAGAGAAGTTTTGTATCTGGTTGATATTTCTACCTATAGTTTATCTGAGTGGTAACATCCATATGAACAGTTTGGATGACATATAAACATCATGGTTGGATCTAGCAAGGTTTCAACGTCAGATGTTTCAACTTGTCGCAGTTGTAGTGTGTTAGCCCTATAGGTAGTACTTACCCACAGGGATTCCAAAGGAAATTCATGGTAAGTTAGGTGGGGTCCACCGTGATGTTTAGGGAAGTCCACCACGTTCATCGGTTTTGAAAGATCATTTTAGATAATGGGCCAAAAAATGATATAAATCTAGAGCTTAAGTATGCCGTAAGTTAGTAAAAAGTGTGTAGGTAAATTCTTACCATTGAAACTTTCTTAGGTCCACCATAATGTTTATATCCCATCCATACCGTTCATAATGTCATTCCTACTAAGATAAACTTAAATGTTAAATATTTGCCTGAACGAAGACATGTATAGCCCTCATAACTTTTTAACAGTGGATGTCACTCTCCCCACTGTTTTTTGTGGTGGGGTCCTCTCTAGCTTTGGATCTGATTCATTTTTTGGATCATGCCCTAATATGTCTCTCCAAATGGATGGACGGTGTAGATACAAAACACACATCACGGTGTGACCCATAGAACTTGGAGACGTGACTTCAGAAGGACGGCATGGTGCGTCCGAAAAATCTACCGCGTGAGTCTTCTATACAGAGAGTCTCCTGTGCAAGAATGCTACATCCCAGCCGTATACAGAGATCTAATGGCTCCTACAGGAGCTCGTATTTAAGCTTCGTGAGGCACGATTCACAGGAGACTATATATATATGTGTGTGTGTGTGTGCGCAAAAAGGTACTATGCGCTCGAGCGCACGAGTCCGTCCCATGAGGTCGAGTTATGTGGGCCCTACCATGATACGTTTCGAACATCTACCCCATCAGTCAGATGCACCATTCCATCATGGGCCTAGGTCTCAAAAATCAAGTCAATCCGTGACTTGTGTGGGCCACACCACATACAGAAGTGGAGAGGGGTCGTGCACCATTAAAACATTCATAACCATTTTTGAGGGCCCACCGAGATGTGGTTTGCAAATCCAGCCCATCCACTATGTGTGTCCCACTTGAATGAGGGTTTAGACTAAGTTTCAGGTGCATGCAAAACTTAGGTGGGCCCCACCAAGTGCTTTTATATGTTTTAAAGGTGTCTTCACATCATTTTAGATGGTATGGCCCACCTGAGCTTCATATACGGTTGATTTTTGGGATATCCCATAATTTAAAGGGGACCCATCAAATGCACGGTGTTGATGGTCGACACGCATCACAGTGGGGCCCACACAGCTCGACCTCATGGGAGCTTATCATGAACTCGAGCACATAGTACCTAAACCCTATATGTGTGTGTGTGTGTGTGTGTGAATGACCAAGTTGGGCCAGGTCGAGTCGAGCTTCGGACAGAGTCAGGCCGAACTGGGACCTGTTTGAACTCGGCCCGAACTTAGTTTCGAGATGAAGAAAATGGCCCGTCTCGAACCGAACTCAATTCCGGGTTAGGCTAAGTCGAGCTATTTCGGGCCGAGTCGAGCGAGTTAATCGGGCTAGCCCGATTCGTGTATAGCCCTAGTTGGTGGCAATAAAATAAAATAAAAAAACCATACCTTAGGGCCTGTTTGGGAGCATGGATTTGTAACCCCCTTAGATTCTATTGGATGGTGTTGATTCACATGGACAATGTTTGGACGGTACTGATCATCATTAGTGGGCCATGTGCCCAATAGAATGATAGTGTATAGTGACACACATGTTACACCTGCAACTATTGAAATGATTTTAGGTGTAATCCAAGCTCTCGCCTTGGATTGCAAACCCCCTCAAAGAGGTGATTGGAAATTACCCTATGCATTTTGAAACCCCTAGTTACTCTATGCTGCCAAACAACCAGGGGATTGGAAACCCCTCCAATCCCCTCCAATCCACGCACGGTGCCAAACGACCCCTAACACTGATCATTCAACTCTTTTCCTTTGAACGTAGACCGCCATCTCAACGTTTCTAATGGACCATTGATCGAACCTTTAGGATCTTCCAGTGTTGACCTCTTTAGAGGGACTCCCCAGCAGCAGCTTCTTTCCATACTCCATTGGCTACAAAAACTTCTTTTAGCACCACGTTGTATGGATGTACTCCTTTTCATTACCTTCTTAAATCTATTACCGGACTATGTCCCTACCATTGTGATTTTAGATGAACGGTTTAGATTTTCCCATTAGTGTGATATGGATGCTCCATCCACAAATTGTCATCCATGGTGGAGCCCACGATTCATACGGCCTGGAGTGGAGATTACGTCATCGTTGGGTAAGCCGCAGGAAAACTCACGTACTTATAGTCAACCCCATGCAACACCAACGTTGGGTAAGCCTTATCTCCCATCATTTTTTCCCATCCACCCCCCATGGTCATCTGCTAGCAACCCCCATGACCGTTGGGTTGGGCTTGGGTAAGATCTATCGAGTCCGATCTCAGGCTTAGGCTATACAAACACCAACCCGATAAATCTTGGGTCAGGCTCGGGTTAAGGTCTTGGGTTGCCCGACCCAACCCGAACCCGATCAATATATAAATTACTTATAAATTATAATTGAGTGTAGATCGTATGTGTTGAAGAGATAGGAAATTCTAGTGCTGTCGGGTCTCATTGGTCCACATCATTTCCGATGCTAACAAGAAATGTTGGATTTCTCTCTCCCAAATAGATTGTGTGCTACACAGCACGACTTTTAAATGATCAGTAGTTGTCCTATATTTTAGCTTGTTTGTTTAGAACAAATGAAGTTCTTTACAATAAATAACAACATATATAATTAATAAAATTATAAATATAAAAAATAAGATGTGTATTAAAATATAATAAACTAATGCAATCATTAAAATATTAGCATGTATCCACCCGACCAACCCAACCGAACCCACTTGGGTTGAGAATTCCCAACCTGAGGTTGGGTTGGGTTGGGTTAGGGTTGAGGTACAAGAACCTTGGGTTCGGCTAGGGTTGAGCACCAGCCCGACCCAACCCAACCCAACCCAACCCACCCGACTTTCAGCCCTAGCATCTGCTTCATAATGAAATCTCACGTATGCATAACCACGGGGTTTTTTGGAGCCTGGAAAATAGGGGATGAACACATCGTTTACCTTGCCATACCGTTGGAAGATTTTGAGAAGATCTTCCTGAGAGTAGTCAAGGGGAATGTTTCCCACAAATAGGCTGAATCCTGTGGTAACTGCTCCTACGAATCTGGAGCTGGCTGCAGGACGCGGCGATCTTCTCATCGATCTACCCCTCCTTACCGAGGGATCCTGTTCGCCCCCAACTCATGGAAACCCTAGCAGACAAACCATTACTCCTAATTGTATGAGTAATTGAATGCTCAGATTATGAATGAATGTTCCAATAGACAATAAGCCCCCTGTCCCCAAAACACACACACAGAGAGAGAGAGAGAGAGAGAGAGAGAGAGAGAGAGAGAGAGAGAGAGAGAGAGAGAGATTTTCTCATGGGCACCGATAATGCCCATAAAATAGCCCAACCAAAAAGTTAGCCTGATCCAACAACATTCAGGTAGGCAATGGCAAAAGAAACAATTCTTGACTTTCACCAGGTCCCACCTAACTTGCCAAACAGTGATTTTAATTCGGACCCTATAAAAGAAGGTGCTTGTGTAGCATATGAAGTGAGAATTTTGTAATATAACCCTTATTCACATTAAGATTCTTTTGCTTGGAAGCCCATGGTTTCGTGATTCAAATCTACTAGTTTCCAAATGTCAGAATTTTAAATTTATACATACATATGAAGAAGCCTTTTGCATTAATTCTAAGGCAGCTTTGAGATCGTCACAAAGGTCATCCCCTGCAATAGTTATTCTCTTGAGCACTCGAGCATTTGCCGTGATAAATTTTGCAACGTCCATCTCGTAATCAAAACCCATGAAATCGCTAAACCATACTTCCTCCAAGCATGCGTCGAGACAGCAAAAGGGCTCATCAACATCCAAATATTCAGGGTAGGGTTCTTCCATATAATGTGTATCCATGCCATTGAGCTAAGGAGAAGCAAGAAGAACATTAGGAGTAACAGGTTATAAAACCTACATATTATTAACTTATTTAATAAAATCAATAAAAACATATCATGATCATTGTTGATTGTGGTGAACATATGTGCTAGACTATTAGATAACTCTTGATGGTAATCAGCTTATGTAATAGTCTAATATTACATTGCACCTATGAGAGTCTTGTGCTCTCATTGTCGGTCCCAAAACTTAGGCAAAGGAGGATTGCATTAGGTTTGCCATCAGTATCCAACTTATGTCATAACTTTTATCATGAATCTGAATAAAATGAAATTGTTATGTACCACTATTTAACTTAAAAGAAATTTTATATATATATATATATATATATATATATATATATATATATATATATAAGATTTGATGTCCTTAATAAAGGAGAAAGACAAAAAAGGTTCATGTAGCCAACCCAATTAGTCGAGATAAGGCTTAGCTGATGATGATGATGATAACTATACGACCATGTGTGCTTTACATAGATTGAATGTTGGAATGAGGATGTTGAGATCGATTAGTGGCAAGAGGAGAAAGGTTAGAATTAGAAATAAATGCATTTGTGGGAGCTGTATACTAGCTTAATTAAATAACATCAGTCCTTGGGTGAATATACTCTAGCTTAAATAACATCCGCCGAATCTAGCAAATCTTGTGTGAAATGGGATTTTGGCTATTTAACCTTTCTTTAAGGGCCAATTTGGTTAGAGTAGATTATGAAAAGCTTAGATTAATATCTTGTAGATTTGCATACAGCTATGGATACATATCCTCCTGCCTCTTATACCATGTAGTTGTGTGTATGTCTATAAGAACTAATCTAAGCATATCCAAACGTACTGTAATAGAGTTGAGGAAGAACAACGTTTAGCTAAAAGTTCGATTTTATTTTATCAAGAAAGTTACTTCATTATCAGCTACATTATAATATTTTTGTTAAGTGGGTAACCTCATGTCTATTGGCTCAACTTCAAAGATAGAATTGACAGCTTGCAATAATTAGCTTTCTTCAAAATCAACTACACATGAAATGGACTTACCTTGACAATCAATTCCTGCAAGTAAGGACATCTTTTGATTAGGACGCTGAAAACGTATGCTTGCCTTTGAGATTTCAAATCTACTTGGATGACTAATTTTCTTAGCATATTGAATGGAGTTGGAAGGCACTGTGACAAATTATTTGCTGCCAAAACCTATGGGTGAAAAAAAAAAACAAACCCAGGTAAAAGAGATTAAATTCACATCATTGGATTCTAAATATTAATAAATGAACAAGAGGAATAAAGTAACATAATAGAAGTTATAAACCAACAAAAAACAGAGGTTAGTAAAATGTTGTATTTTGTTTCAAATTTTATATTAAAAAATAAAGAATTTTAAATATTTCAGTTTCTCTTTAAATTTGAAATTTTAATTGCTTTTGAGTTTTGAGTTTAGTCCTACATTGAATTTGACTAAGAAAATTTTCTTGTATATAAGATAGGCCTTTTACCTTGGGGCATGGGCATGTGAATTTAGTCTTATATGGAGCTATTTCTATAGCTCTAATATATGCCAATTTTCTATATAGGTACTTTGTAGTCATGAAAAAAAATATATTTTCTGTTACTTTTATGTTTTACAAAGTTTTAGGACCGGGTTATAAATGTTGTATCCTGGAGGTCGATTGCTCTAGAGCCCTGTTGTACTTGGGATGATATCAAAGGGAGCCAATTCGATTTCAAGCCTGAGTGTTTCAAGTCACGCTTAGACTCAACTCTCCAAGTCTTCTATCTTCTATCTTTTATTTTCTTTTTGGTTGTCAATTTTAAATAGTTTATTTGGATTTTAAACATTAACAAATTAACAAGGGGAATGCAGTAACATGATAGAAGTTGTAGACGAACAAACATATGAGATTAGCACAAATACACTAGAAATTGGAATTTATAGAGTTTTACAGGACATGTGATTAGGATTACAAAGATGCAGAGATTGTGTGTGTGTGTGTCTATATATATATATATATATATATATATATATATATATATATATATATATATATATATATATATATATATATATATAAGGTCGAGTGCTGGCAGTATGATAGCGGTCAGATAGTGAAAATTTCAAAAGAACGGTAAGATTTTATAGGAAGAATAGTGTGATTTTATAGGGAGAGTGAAGAAACAAAACCGGTGAAACCGATTATTAAAATACCGACTTCATCGAAATGGGATTACCTACTGAGGTACTCAGTATGCTTTTATCGTACTGAGTAAACTCTGTTGGGCAAACCGTGAATGCATGTGTTTTATCCATGCTATTCATTTGTTTTTCTAGATCACTTTAGGAGTTCATCCCAAAATTGAAGCACATACAAAGCTCAAGTGGACCATACCACAGGAAAAAGTGAAAGTATTGATTTCCACCATTGAAAACTTTCTAAGGCCCCA
Source organism: Magnolia changhungtana (assembly GCA_030180095.1). Classification (NCBI taxonomy): domain Eukaryota; kingdom Viridiplantae; phylum Streptophyta; class Magnoliopsida; order Magnoliales; family Magnoliaceae; genus Magnolia; species Magnolia changhungtana. The sequence goes on along the minus strand of JASAUF010000630.1, from coordinate 2,675,929 downwards.
GTGATGTTTATTTGTCATCCAACCTGTTCATAAGATCAGACAGACATGGATGAAGGGAAAATACAAATATAATCTTGATCTAAAACTACAAAGCTCAAGTGGACCATACCACAAGAATTTTTTTTAATGGTAGATGTTCAAGTCACACAATTTCCGGTGGTGTGGTCCACTTGAGATTTGGATATGCTCCATTTTTTTTGGTTAAAGCCCTAGAATTATGTGATAAAAGAGATGGATGGATTGGATACAATGCATGAATGACAGTGGGGCCCACAGAGCTTAGTCAGTACGCTTAGCGTTAGGAGTGACTTAGTACGCAATCTTTTTGACTCCACCTCTCTCTCTCTCTCTCTCTCATGTATATTTCCTACGAAAGCCTTATGCATGAAGGTCCTGCCCTATAAACATAGGTGGGGCCTACCATGGGGTTTTTTGAGAAATCCACCCCATCCATCCATTTTTCCATATTATTTAAGGGGTTGAGCCTAAAATTGAACCAATTCCAAATCTCAAGTTGATCATATTACAAAAATAATGGGAAAAATGATTTCAACCATTGAAACCTTGCTAGGCCCCACAATGATGTTTATTTTTCATCCACCATTCCCAAAACTTTTGTTGCATACAAGAAGTTTTTAATGGTGGGCGTTGATTAATCCCTATTGTTTCCTATCGTGTGGTCCACTTGGAATTTGGATCTGATTCATTTTTAAACTCATCATCTAAAATGAGCAGTAATAATGGATGGACAACGTGGATATATAATAAATCTATCAAGATGGCCCCCACTCTTAGAAAGGCTTTAACTGTGGAGGCATTATTTGTGATGTGGTCCACTTGAGCTATCTTTGATATGCTTCAATTTTGAACTTTTTCCTAAAATGAGCCGCTAAAATAGATAGACAGCATGGACTTTAAAGATCTAACCACCTGAATTAAAACCAGATGGCAGTTGAGGATTGCTCATCAAAGCATGGTAATGGAGGCGGGTAGTGAAGAGTGACGCCCACCGTTGAAACGTTCCTAAGGTCCACTATGATGTTTATCTGAGATCTGATGTGTTTATAAGTTAAGACATACATGAAAGAAGGGAAAATAGAAATTTCAGCTTGATTGAAAGCTTTCGTGGCCTTATAAAATTTTAATGGTGGGCATCACTCTATCCACTGTTTTCTGTGGTGGGGGCCATTCGAGCTTTGGATCTGATTCATTCTTTGGCTCATGCTTTAAATTGATATCTCCAAGTGGATGGATGGTATGGATATATGGAAAAATAGATGGGCGGGGTGGATTTCTTAAGAACTTCCACGGTAAGCCCCACCTAGGTTTCCAGTGCATTACCTTTATGCTAAAGACATTTACAGGAAATATACGGAGTTAGAGCTGGGTAGAATCCGACCCGATCCGGTGGATTTGACCCGATCCAAACCGAACCGAAGGCATGGATTGGTGCGGATCGAGTAGGACCACTCGGATCCGATCGTACATCGGATATAACTCGGATCGTGGTCAATTCGGACCGATTCGATCATAAATCTGAACGAACCCTAACCCATCTTTCTCTACCCAAAGGAGGCGACGCACCCACCCATCTCTCCTCCTTTCTCTCCCTCTCTCTCCTGATTTCCCTCCTCTCCTACCTTCTTTCTCTGCTTCTTTCTCTCTCGGTTTCCCACATCTCCTTCTTTCTCTCCTCCTTTCTCTCCCTTACTCTCCCTAGACTCAACTCGATCTAACTCTATTCGGTTTCCCAAACCGAGTCGGACTCGGTTCGGGTTAGGCTAGCAAGGATTCGGATCGGATAAAGTTCGAGTTAGGTTCTTGAAAAATCGGATCGAGTCGAGTTGGACCCAATCCGGTCCGACTCGACTTGATGCCCACCTCTACACGAAGTCTATTTTAATAACTGGGTTCACCGATTTGGTTTCTCCACTCATCCTATAAAATCTCACTGTTAGTTTGAAATTTTTAACATCTAACCACTAGCGTGTTGTCAGCACTCAACCTCATGGAAAGGTACTGTACAATCAAGCGTATGGTAACTTTCCCATATATATATATATGTGTGTGTGTGTGTGTGTGTGTGTGTGTGTGTGTGTGTGTGTACATACATATATGTATGTACACACACATACATATATGTGTGTGTGTGTGTATACATACATATACATATATATGTATGTACACACACACACACATACACACACACACACACACACATATATATACACACACGGAAACGCTCACCTACGAACCAGTTCGTATGTACTACGTATGAACTTTTTTGAGAACCTATCATACGTGATGTGGATCCAAAATCTGAACCGTTCATGTGAAGCAGCACCTTGTGAAACCCATCGGGCCCAAGTTTTACTTTGATCCAAAACTTTGATGGGCCATGAAAAATGAAAACAGTTTCCTCCCTTGATTTGCATTTCTCTTTGCTATGGCCCACCAGAATTTTAGATCGGGGTGAAAATTTGTCACATAAGGTTTCATGGGATTCTGCATCACATGGACCGTTCAGATTAGACACCCATGGCACGTGTGCAAAGGTGCACACGTGCGTAGGTGCGCAGGGGAGCATGACTCTCTCTCTCTCTCTCTATATATATATACATATATATATATATATATATATATATATATATATATATATATATATATATATATACATATATATATATATATAGCGAGATTTGAAATGATGTCACCAAGTTATGTCGGCCCACCTTGATGTAGTTGTTGTATCCACATCGTCCATCCATTTTTAGAGATCGTTTTAGGACACGAGAAAAAGAATGAGAAGATCGAAAGCTGGAGTGGACCCCACCACATAAACAATAGGGAGAGGTTGAAACAGTGTTGATTGAATGTCGACCATTAAAAACTTTTTGGGGGCCATAAAAGTTTTGGATCAAGTTGATCTTTGTTTTTTTTTTTTTTCCTTCATCTAGGTCCGTATGACCTTATCAACAGATTGGATGTCAAATAAATGGTACAGTGGGCCTTATTAGGATTTTAATGGTGGATATCTAATCGTTATTGTTTTCCTGTGGTGTGGTTCACCTGAGATTTATATTCGTCTCATTTTCCGTATTAAGCCCTAAAATGATATGTATAAATGGATGAACTAAAAGACATACTTCATAGTGGGGTCCACATGGCTAGTGGCAGGGGGAGTAGCCAATCTGTTTCCCTCGTGTGTGGTACAACGTCTAGTCCAAACGAAATCGGATTGTGTACTGAGTAAACTCAGTTGGGCCCACAGTGAATATATTTGGTTTATCCACACCGTCGATCCATTTTTCCAGATCATTACAGTGGTTGAGCCCAAAATTGAAGCATATCCAAAGCTAAAGTGGACCATACCACAGGACACAGTGGGAATAATGATTTCCACCATTGAAATCAGATCACAAATACATGGATGAAGGGAAAACTAAAATATTCACTTGATTCAAAACTTTTGTAGCCTCCTAGAATTTTTCAATGGTAGAGGTTCAATTCATACTGTTTCCTATGATGTGGTCTACTTGAGATTTTTATAGGCTTCATTTTTGAGCTCATGTAATAAAATTATATACTAAAATGGATGGACGGAGTTGATAAAATAAATAAATCATGGTGGCCCCACAGGTACTGAGTTACTCGCAATCCGCTTCCAATCTAGACTTCTGGACGTGGTTTGGCTATTTATGCTGCCACTAGCCAAGTGGCTAGTGGTCGGTGTTTTGTGGACCCCACTATGATGCATGTTTTTTTTATCCATGCCGCCTATCCATTTTGAAAGATAATTTTCTGTCTGGATATCAAAAATAAGGTTAGATCTATATCTCAGGTGGACCACACCATGGGAAAAAAATTGATTGAATGTCCACCATTAAAAACCTCTTAGGGCCTCTATAATGGTTATTTGACATCTAACCTATTGATTAGGTCATACAAACTTAGAAGAAGTGAAAAAATGTATATCAGCTTGATCCAAAATTTTAATGGCAAGCGTTCAATCAACACTTTGCGGTCCACTTGAGATTTGGATCAACCTCATTTTTTAGCTCATACCATAAAATACCATAAAATGATATAAAAGAATGGGTGGACTGAATGGCTGAAACACATATCATAGTGGGGCTCATGGAGCACCACCGACCACTAGCCATTGGCTAAAGGGTTACCGGCCAATCCGTTTCCTAGATTTCCTGCCAAAGCCTTTGGCACGGAGTTCCTGCGTTGGATCCTAAGTGGGGTCCACCGTGATGTTTACGAGAAATCCACTCCATTCATTCATTTTTTAGATCATGTTAGGATAATGAGTAAAAAATGAGTTGGACCCAATACTCAAGTGTGCCCGAAAACGTGAGGATTGAATGTTCACGGTTTAAAAATTCGTGGGGCTAGGAAAGTTTTAAATCAAGATAATATTTTTGTTTTTAGTTCATCTCAGTAGAAATGATGTCCGTCTGGCACGGGTAGGACCTAATCCACATCCAAACTCGCTACTGAGCGGTTCGGACTTGCTAGCGAAGTGATGTCACCTAATTATGTGGGCCTCACTATGATATACGTGTTGTATCCACACCGTCCATCCATTTGTAGAGATCATTTTATGGCATGAGCCAAAGAATGAATCAGATCTAAAGCTTGAGTAGACCCCACCACAGAAAACGGTAGAGAGAGTGATGCTCACCATTAAAAGCTTTTAAGGGTCACAAAAGTTTTTGATCAAGCTGATATTAGTGTTTTCCCTTCTTTAATATCTATGTTAACTTATGAATAGGTTGGATCTTAAATAAACATCACAGTGGACCTAAGGAAGGTTTCAACCATGGGCATTTCTCTCCCTATTGTTTTTTGTGGTGGGGTCCAATCCAGCTTTCGATCTGCTCATTATTTTTCTCATGTCCTGAAATAATCTCTAAAAATGGATGGACAGTATGGATACAACAAATACATCAAGGTGCATGGGCCCACATAACTTGGTGACGTCACTTCAAGTCTCCCTACTCAACTTGGCAATAGCTAATCCACCTCCCTCGGCTTATACGAAGGCTCACATATAATCTCCCTGTGGTATGATACGCAGGAGACCAGTACTATATAAATATATGTGTGTGCGCGCACGAAAATACACTTGAATGATGAATGTATTAATCTATTATATGTACCTCCATCGATCCGGGTAGCAATGCATGAATATTTACGTTTGATGGGAAGCACAATTCAAATATATTCATCTTTTCTTGAACGGAGTATGCCTTTGACCGAATCCGATCAGATATCATTTGCTTTTCGTCAGTCCAAGTGCTGGAGATGTTGACATAAGACGACTGTAGATTAGGAGCTCGGACACAAAAGCACTTCACCCCCTCCTCGGCCTGCAGAACCATGGCAGTGAGATTTGGACCATCGATGTCTATGATCATCTTAGTGCCCAGCCATATAAATAAATACTTGAGATTTTGTACATGAACGGTGAGATCTTCCATACCATTGCAATATACTAAATGCAACTTCTCCAAGTGCACACATCTCGAGATGGCATGGTGGATTGGATGGCCTAAAAGATTTATGGACACAAGCGTCAAAACCTTTAGATATCTACAACCATCAAATGAGAATTTGGGCTGTAACAGGCAGTAGTCCAGTTGCAAGAATCTCATGGAATCGCAGTTGAGAATGCTAGAAGGCACCTTGTCTCGTCCATCGCTACCCCAAAACACAAACCTTTCTATCCCACCACGTGTCAGAATCTCAGCCCACCGTTCATAGCTGAATGCCAACCTTTCCATTACTTCACAGGGCGATCGCTCATAATTGGGGCCTTTATACCTCGGTCTACAACATTCAATCTGGCAGTCTCTGATCGATCCTTGACAGCTTCTGAGGATTTTGTCGATAATGTGAATCCATTTGTTCATATTTTCAATCCAGCGAGAGTCATTTGTCGAAAAAGGGTCACATCGTCGGCAGTTCATCGTATCCAGATCGATGCTGAGGAAAGTGATGGAAGCCCACCATGTATGTGACCATCTTCGGGATAAGATGCTTGTTCTCACTGCTTCTTTGGGAGGTAGATAGGAGATTATGGAGGAGAGAACGTCGTCTGGCAAAGAGCTGAGAATATCTCTTTCTTTCTTCATCTCTCTCAGTATGGTATCCATCTCTGGTTCCAATTCTATAGAATATAAATAGTTGGTTGTTCTGTTTCTTTGTTAACATTCAACTTTGTTGCGTAAAACACACAAGGTCTGTGGCGGACGCGGATTTCCTGCGAAAGGCTTTTGCAGAAAGTTCCTGGGCCTGAAAATCCTCCCCGTCCATCCGTTTTGTGAGTTCATTTTAGGACACGCTGTAAAAAATGAACTATATCCAAAGCTTGAGGGATCCGTGCTAAAGGAAAATGTGCTTAGGGAAATTCCTACCATTGAAACGTTCCTGGGTTCAACAGTGATATTCAGATGCCATCCATACATTTAATAACGTCATTTCTATTGGGATGAACTGAAAACAAAAATATTAGCGTGAATAAAAACTTTTGTGACCCCACAAATATTTCAACTGTGGACATTTAATTATCACGTTTTTGGCTCACTTGAGCTTTGGATACGGTTCATTTTTGGTAACTTGTCCTAAAATGAACTCAAAAAAGGATGGACGGATAGGATTTCTCACAAACATCACAGTGGGCCCTCCTAATTTCCCAGCGCAGTAACTTACTGCAAAAGGCTTTGGCAGGAAATCCGCGTCCGTCTGTGGCGGGAACGGATTGGCTACTCGCTCTGACACCAGCTCCGTGGCTAGTAGTCGGGGCTCTGTGGGCCCCACAATGATGTACGTGTTTCATCCATTCCGTTCATACATTTTTACAGATCATTTTATGGTTTGGTACAAAAAATGATTGGGATATAAATCTTACATAGGCCACACCACAGGATAAAAATAATGAATGGATATTCACAATTAAAATCCTCCTAAGGCCCACTGTACTGTTTATTTGACATCCAATTTGTTGATTTGGTCATAAAGACCCAGATGAAGGGAAAAAATAAATATCAGCTTGATCCAAAACTTTTATGGCCCCAAAAGGTTTTAATGGTCAAAATGCATTCAACACTGTTTCCTGTAATGTGGTCCACTTGAGTTTGAGATATAATTTATTTTTTTTATAATATCATAAAATGATATATAAAAATAGATGGACGGCATAGATGATACACATACATCATGGTGGGCCCTAAAGAGCACTGACTACAGGCAATGGCTGGTGTCAGGGGAGTAGCAATCCGTTCCCGTCTGTGGCCGCACCATTTTGTACGGGATGCAGCTTTTGTGTAGGAAGCGGATCACGTGCTGCGTAGCTCATTACCCTTACCGGACTGAGTAAATTCTATGGGCCCACTGTTATTTATGCATTTTATCCACTCCGTCCATCCATTTTACCGGATAATTTTAGAGTTCTCTACCTAAAATTAATCATATCCAAAGCTCAAGTGGACCACATCACTGAAAACAGTGTGAATTGAATGTCCACGGTTGAAACGTTTTTGGGGGCCACAGAAGTTTTAGATCAAGATGATATTTTTGTTTCCACTTCATCCAGGTCTTTTGATCTTATTAACAGTTTGAATGACAAATAAACATCACTGGAGGCCTTGGAAAAGTTTCAAGGATAGAAATCAATACTTTCATTTTTTTCCTATAGTATGGTTTACTTGAGTTTTGGATGTACTTCAATTTTGGGCTCAACTCCTAAAATTATCTTGAAAAACGGATGGATGACGTGGATAACGCGTATTCACGGTGGGCCCAACAGAGTTTACTCGGTACGATAGGGCTGCCATGTGTATATCTTTCGTGGATTTTTCATATTAAACGTAATTAACCACATAGCTAACACTGCGTAAGACGGGAGTCGTAGAAGACTCCGGTCAGTTTTGGGATCCGGATACACAACACTATTAGTGGGTGCTGGAAAGTGGGCCCACTATAATGTATGTGTCTTATCCACGCCATTCATCCATTTTTCCAAATCATTTTAGGGATTGGGCTAAAAAAGAGGCAGATTCAGATCAGAGGTGGACCACACCATGGGAAATAGTGGTGATTGAATGTCCACCATCAAAAACCTTATATGGTATATTACTGTTTATTTGTTATCCAGGTCAAACAAACCTGACTGCGGGGAAGACACATATATGAGCTTCATCCAAAACTTTTGTAGCCCGTATGAATTTTTAATGGTAGGCATTCTATAACCAGTTTTTCCTACGGTAGGGTCCACTTGAGATTTGATCAACATATTTCCTTGGATCAAGCCATAAAATGAGCCGGTAAAATGGATGGATGGCATAGATAAAGTGCGTACATTTAAGTGTGTATGTCCCACCGAACTTTCCAAACGCCTACCGGTACCGAGGTTGATGCTGTATATCACGCTACGCCATTCGAATTCAAGTTTTGGTCGGACGCGGATGTCTTGGGAAGGCCCCTTCCGCATAAAGTTCCTGCGCAAGGATTATGGGTAGGGTCCACTGTAATGTTTGTGAAAAATCCAACCCGTCCATTCATTTTTCGAACTCATTATAAGACATGTGACAAAAAATGAGGAGGATCCAAAACTCAAGTGGGCCATGGGAGATGAAACAGTGGGAAATGAATTTCTACCATTGAAACCTTCCTTGTCTCCACTTGATGTTTATATACCGTCCAAATTGTTTATAAGATCATTTTAACTGAGAAAACACTAAAAACTTAGGCGAGTACAAAACTTTTGTGACCATATAAATGTTACAACGGTGGTCACTAAATCCATATTGTTTTCTCTTGTGGCCCATTTGATTGTTGGATCCACTGTATTTTTTGCATACACCAAAATGATCTCGTGAAATGGAGGGAAGGATTGGATTTCCCACAAACATGGCAGTGGGCCCTGTGTAGAATCCTTCCTTTTTTTTCACACGCACACACTTTCAGGCCGCGGATAGTCGAACCCTCCTTGCCTTGACCGGGTGTTGAAACTCCTGATAGTTTAGGGAATTCGAGTCCGTTGTGGGTGTTTGACATCACCGAGTTGGAAGCGTATTGCTTACCGATTAACCGAGTAAGTCGGTACGCTAAGCGCATACTGAGTAAACTCTATGGGCTCACTGTCATTCATGCATTGTATCCACTCCGTTCATCTCTTTTACCACATAATTTTAGGACTTTTTCCTAAAAATGAAGCATATTCAAACCTCAATTGAACCACACCATCGAAACCGTGTGAATTGAACATCTACCGTTAAAAAATTCTTGGGGGCAACCGATGTTTTAGATCAAGCTAATATTTGTGTTTTCCCTTCATCCATGATCTGTCTGATCTTATGAAAGTTTTCAACGGTGGAAATTAATACTTCCACTTTTTCTTGTGGTATGGTCCACTTGAGCTTTGCATATGCATCGATTTTGGGTTGAGCCCTAAAATGATCTGGAAAAACGAATGGACGGCGTGGATAAACCACACGCATTCATGGTGGGCCCAAGAGAGTTTACTCCTTATCATACTAACTTAGGTAATCCGATTTCTGTGTTCCATCATGAATATTTATGTGATATATCCCAACCATCCGCTCATTTGGTGTGATAATAGGGTGGGTTTGACACAGAGGAAAGTGTGTCTGCCTCCCATGCGACTGGTTGTAGGTGATTTGTTGGCTTGCAATATCAGGAACTGATGCAATGCACTAAAAATCTCTTTGATTTAGTTGATTGAGAATTGTTGTATTTTCTTAATTTGTCTTATTATGGATTCATGTGTTTTTGATGTCTTGCAATATCATACAGAATCCACAAAAGCTCATCATTGGCAAGACCCTATATTCAGCAGGGTGACCTCTTACAAGGTTCGTATCTGGTCTTGTTATGGATTCATGTGTTTTTGATGTATTCGATGCTGACCAGGGATACCGTATGGGGTGAATTGATTTCCTAGGAGTGTAATTACAAGTAGTTCTAAAACTGGCCGACTCAAATCAAAACTCGGCAGGTTATCAACCCTCTGCTTTTCCACCATGAAAAGCACTCTGTTCATTTCACGTACTGCTTGAAAAAAATGAAATATTAATTCAGCATATAAGCTTCGCATGTTTTTAGCCTGTTGAGATTTCAGAATCGATTGACATCTTTGTTAACATACATTTCATTGTTTTGGTGGTGTGGATCACATGGTTTTGTGGAGAAGGTGATTCCTACAAAATCTATCTCAAATGATCTAACTGTCTCATTTATCCCAAGTTTTAAGACTTGATAGGGTCATGTCAACTCTTCCGAGGTTGGACCTGATTCATTCCGGCACCCTGAGTCAAGAGTATGTAATCTGAATATTAATTGAAAACCGAGTATGCTTTGAGATTGGTGGTTAATTTTTCTACAGTTATTCGTTTTCATCTGCTTCAGTTGTATGCGTCTTACCAGATGGGCCTTTTCCGCATCTGACACATTGTCTTATGAGAATCTTGTATTATACTCTGATCATTTGAGATCATGTACTTCTCCCGGAACTGTTGCATGGTGACCCGCCTCTCTGGGGTCACCTCAGCATAGTCGGCGTCCGAAAGGTCGGCATTAGGCCCGGAGCATTTGGGGGTGGGGAACTGCTGGATGGGATCGATGGCGCATCCATGGAGGACGAGATCTGTGAATTCGAAAAGGAAGGGTGTGTACTTGTGGTTGACCTTGTACCGGCCACCCGACGTGGCCCATGTTGATCCATCCCATATGGTGGCGTAGAGGGACATCGGCTTTGATGGGTAATCGCCGCCCTTCTCGTCACTGCAGATTACTTCCCGGATAGGGACCTCATCAATGTAGAATCTGATGAAGATCATGGACAGAAGTTGCATATTAGTACAAATTGATGCTATCACGCACTATCATCAATCAATCCAGATCGTAAATGTCCAAAGAAACTGCAATGATCAGGCAATCGTAACCATCCAATAACAGAAAGTCGTATCTGGTGGCTTACGCTTTTTTTTTTTTTCAAAAAATGAGGAACGTTGCATGTGAACTTTCACATCCACCACTTTACCGAATCCACTAAGGTGACCTACGATGGTGATGTTGTTATTGAGGAGGTTGCATATTCTTCTGTCAATAACATGTGAAGGCTAAGGTCCTTTTGAATAAACGAAATCCTTTGCTAACAAATAGAGCTTCTTCTCCTCTTTCACTTAAGATTTTGGTACTGTTTTTTATTTGTTTGTTTTTGAGCACATATTCTTCATATGTGTAGACTTCTGAGTGACTGTTTGATTTCATCAATGCAGAGACGATATCAAAGTTCGGCTCAGGACTGTTTCTTCTTGTATAAGTTATTCTGCTGTTGGATTTTGTACATGGATGGAATGAAAATTGGGTTAGCAAAGATGAAGAGTTCTGGTTGGTTGAGCTATCTTTTTAGTCTCTCTCTTTTTTTTTATACTACATGGCCTTCGAACTTTTTTTTTTCACATCCTTGATATGGTTCTCTTGTTTCAATTTGTGGATCAGCATGTGTATACTTCTTTCATTCTCTTATGTAAATTTCCTGATGAGTAAGACTTTCTTAAAAATTTCTAATGTTTTTTTTATGCTGAATCTAGGTAAATGGTGTTGTTTGTTGTCTCGCTTGTTTGTTAGGTGGAAACATTTTCCTTCTCGGGGCTGCTCTTCCACTGGTTTACTCCCTCAGGACATGATTGTGGTCTTAACACCTTTATCGTTATGACTTTGATTCTGGTTTTCATTTTTGCTATTGTGGTGCTGCATCCAGCTGTAAGTTGTTACCTGTTTTATCTAAATCATATGGAACATTCTTTTTACCTATTAGAAAGGCATGCACTAGCATTTAGGGTCTCACGTGAACTAGTTTGGGAGTCGTATGGATGAAAATGCATGACAAAACAGTGTGTACACAGTTTGAATTTATCTTCAATCATTTGCTCAAGGCCCGAATATTCATAAGTAAAATGTGATGGATAGCCATATTTACATGATTTTGCTTTCGAGTGTAATTGGTGTGTTCAAACTTCTTAATGTGCAGACTATTTATACGTGCGTCATCTTCATCTGAAATTGTTTCATTTACGTTTTTTGAGCTGTTGGTTGTTTATTTGTGTGATGAGATTGGATGAAATTGAGTAGCGTTGGTTTAAAAGAACAAATACTAATCTAGTTTTTTAGCAGTCCAAAGAGGAATGTGAGCATCTAATCGAACTTGGCAAGCCTCACATGGTGAAGTTGACAGTTGTTGATAGCACAACTGGTCGGAGTAAAGACAGAACTGCTTCTGGTGACGTCATTTTTTAATGAATTTTTGGCTGGTTGGATGACTCGATCAAAGCATTAGAGAAGTTCAGATGTGTCATTTAGGGCAGTTCAGATTCTTTGGGATCAAAGTCTTTGCATATTGTATCTACACTGTATCATTTGAATGGTAGTCCTTCAATTATAAAAAAGAAAAGGCAATAGAAAGTTATCCTACATTCTTAAAGATAGCTGCTGATCTATGAATTACTTTTTGAGTTTGATATTCGTAAGAACCTCAATTTGTTCCGAGTGTTATTCAATTAGAGTTCTTCCTACAAAATAGCTTACAACAGAGCATCTTACTTTGAGAGTGTGGGTGGCAAAATGCTTGATGCAGTACTAGCAAATATGAAGTACCATGGTCGCATTGCAGTGTGCGGTATGTTTTCTCAATACAACCTCGAGAAACCTGATGGTGTGCACAACTTGATGTATCTCATCAAGATGTGCATCCGAACTTGTGCTTGATTGGGGAGAATTCAGCTCAGCTGTATTGTCCAGGATAATTTCGATGACCATTGATCAGGGACAGGGGACCCACCATACACATGGTCAACATGTTTCTGATGACCATTGACCTCATGGGCCACCATGTGGCTGGGTCAGAAGCCAAAAAGTGGGAATGGCCATTGAATAGATCACATAGTAGTGTTTGTACAGCATAGGGTCGAGAATCCTATAATTCCTCATTGCTAGTGTATGTAATGTAATATACTATTGCTGATATTTGAAAAAAAAAAAAAAAAAAAAGCCACTGGACAATTAAGCTAATCTGCTCAGTTCAAATATAGCAACTTCTAAACTCAACCATAGAAACCACATCTTCTTTCTTCTTTTTCTTTTGCCTTTTTCTTTTTCTATTTGACTCAGCAATGACAAAGGAAGCACCCACATTTCAGTAATCTAAACTGTTCATCTGTTGAGCCCACCATGGGATGGGCCTTGATCCACCATCTACCCTATCAGATGATTGTGACCATTCATGGTTTGCAAGTGTAACTTCATGGAATGGACTTTTCAAGCCCAGTTCACTTTATTTCTTGTGATCAGATGGGGGAGATTTTCTGCATTTCTCCCACTCACTGTACAGTTGTGAGGCTGATCAAATTTCTCTGTCAATTTCAGATTATTTATCATTTAAGAAACTGAACTTTCGCTATCATCTAATTGAATTAATAGATAATGGAGGTAAGAAAGCTAACGAAGGTAAGTATCTCATGCACATAGGAAAGCTCTATGCATAGAACCAGATAAAAACAAGCAATGCAATCTGGCCATTTGCTTGATGCAGACAGGAAGAATTTCAAAAGCAAAATCTCTCCTTGAAAGGATCCAACCTTCATCTTCGGACTCAGACAAGCGTGGCCTGGATTCGTATATGAAATCCTTTGAACGTGCTTGTGAAATGCTAGCAGGTCTCAAGTGTCAATTGATGAATGGAGCGAATAGGAACAAAAATCCAGAGATCTTCTGCTTCCTCTATTATGAGAATCTTGAATTCCCCAGGTTCTGGTGAGGCAAAGAAGAACTGTGGACGGCAGCAAGTCCGAAGAGCCGATGTGACGAAGCAAATGCATGATAGGGCTCTGGATATATGCAAATGGGTGAGGTCCAGTCATTCAGTTGGGCCCCACGAGGGCTAAAAATCAATGGTAGGATCGAGTCATCTGAATGCAGAGTCAAATTTCAGTTGGGAATGAATGGTCTGTTTAAGCGTGTTCTGTTTTTTGTTTTTTGTTTTTTGTTTTTTTTTTAAGGCCGTGTGAGAAATTATTCTTTCTTTGCTCATTAAAATCTTTCTTTGCTCATAATAATTGGCTTGTTCCAATAATGGGTGTGGTCCATTCATCCGGTGTGCCCCCAGCATGTTCTGTTTGATGATGTTGCTCCCTGATGCATGGACAGGGTAGTCCTATTTCAAAGAATGTCGAAACAGCTTCAAAATTCATATGAGATTCTGCAGTACTTCAGTATTCTTTATTTGTTCATAAAATTCAATTAGAAATTACTTGGTTGTATGCCTAGATCCAATAACGGGGCTGGTCCAATCATCAAGTCGACCACACTCGGATGTTTTTGCCACCTGATGAGTGGAGCTTGTTGAGGTCAAAATCTGGTCAACTCTCCTCCTCGCTTCATGTACTCCGAGCAGACGTCGAACTAGGAATCCTGCACATAAACCGTGAGCAATGGAGACCCTGGCTAAGCCGGGGGACCCTCCGATGCCTAAGTCAGGACAACAGAATCTGGGTCTAAGTTTAGGAGAAGGGGAGAGTATCAGATGTTGCGTACCTGTTCTTATGGGATGGTGTAATATTTATACCTCCTCATTCGCTCGATTCACGTCCGATCATCTCGGCACAATCAGTGGGATACGTGGGTCGTGGAGATATTGCTCAGAATCCGAAGATCGTGTCCTACGACGTGCGTATCTGTGGGCGAGTTAAGAGCGCATTTCTATACATGGCAGTTTCTTCATTTAGCGCGTGGGACCTTTATCCTCGGAGATACCTCAGCTTGGCTAGACTGAGGATGATGATACTAATCCGAGCTGATGATTGGTTACGTTGAGCCATTCGCTCAGAGTTGATCGTACAACCCAAATGTTTTCTCTTCCGATTGCCCCTGGAAAGGAGCTGATCAAGAATGGGAGCTTCGTCCATCTTAACTCATTCTCCTAGTATTACTCCGAGGTTCGGACTCTCCGCTCGGAGTAATGAACTGTCGATCCCTCCGCTTGTAATCGGCTCGGATCTTCCCATAACAGAGCTGGTCTTGTTTCAATGAAGGTGGAAATAGCTTCAGCTTCAGTTTGTATTAGTAATGGGTTTAAAATTGTTGGCATCATTAATCAGGGTTTAAACCGTTTTTAAACTTTCGTTCCTAAAATCTGACCGTTAGCACTAGAAAGGTTTAAAATCGTTCCTAAAATTTCATTTCTAAAAACTGAAACGGTACCTAAAACGGTTCTAAACCGTTCCTAATTTTCTGCGACACCTCATTTAGGAATGGTATTAAACCGTTCCTAAAGCATTTAGGAACGGTTTAAAACCGTTCCTAAATGACGATTTTGGTGTAGTAGTTTTCCTTTATCGACTGGTTTTTGTTATTGTCTTAGATTGATTCGTCTGCTTCAGATAAATCCCAGATGTAATTTTCTGAAATTTGTGGTCTGGATTTGTTTTTTGTCGAGCTTCTGCAAAACCCAAGTGTCTGATTTTTTGCAAATTGTTGTTGGGAGCTGATATTTGCAAGCATTGTTTATGATACATGAGCACCATTTCCTTTTTGGTTTCCTACATTTGGGTGCATTTGGTTGTACCAAATATCATGAAATTTCGTGGTATTTAGACATGCACTCTTCTGCTTCCATTATGGTTACTTAGTGTTCTCATTATGACATGTGGCAGATTTTGTCAGGTGATAGTGAGAGTTCAAATCACTTCAGCCTTTTGATGCCACTCGTGCTAGGAGTAGACCATATAGGGAATTTGTTTTTATTTATTTATTTATATTCAAGACTATGTTCAATTTATTCTAATAAATATTATATATATATTTTTTATTGTGTAGTAATATAAATTTTGTTTAATATTCAGTTTTATTTGTATTGCATCATTTTTAAGTTTCAAATATTTAAAAGATACAGGTTTCGATTGAATTATATATAATAATAAAAAATTACCAGCATGCTAGGGCGTCTCAAATCCATACAAAGGCTTTTACCGGCGCTCGTGTAAAAATCTTACGACGCTTTGCTGTGAGAAAACGTGCCCAGAAACCACTTTCAATGACGCTCGCAATGACTTTTGCTGGCGGTTATTCGCGTCGAAAATTCTGACGCTCGAAAAGTTACCTAGTGCCGGCATTTCTTTTGCCGACATACCCATTTAGTGGTGCTTGACTAGCGCCAGTAATAGAATAGCCGGCTCTTTTAGGGGCTTTTACCGGCGCTCGAAAGTCCCAATTGTTGTAATGTGTGAGAATTTCATGAGCACAGCTGACCGGCAAAATTAACATACCTCTAGTTAAGCTGCAATTTAGCAATGCGTCAATTAACATACCAAGTAGATCTGATTCAAGATAATGGGCCAATTTTCAGAAGTTTGTGGATAGGATGAGTGGATATTCTCAAAAGCTTCACGTACATATATAGAAGAGCTTTGCTAAGCGCACACATGTGTGCACTAAAGCTCATAGGTACGAGATCCAATCCATCCATCGGGTTGGTCGGACATTCTACTTGTTTTCCCAAAAATTAAATCTGGTTCCATTCAGCATGTGGACCCCGATATTGCAAACAGATGACTTCGGCCAAGCTCATAGGTACGACAAAATCAATTGCTTTGCAAATTATTATCATCAATGAATTTCTTAACCTTCAAGCCCATTTCCAAAATAAGAGAGATAATGACAACCACCGCTGAAAACTCACATAAGCTAATCTTGTTCAACCTACATTAGACCTTGTGACTGTTGTTCTGTCTATTCTTGTGCACAAAGAAAAGAAAAAAACCTCTGAAAGAGTAGTGCCCTTACTATGGGAGGCTTACTTCTCATTTCTATACTCCTTGGAGAAGGACATGAGGCATAATGAGACTAGAACACGAAAAAAATACATTTTTTTAAAAAACCTTTGTGTCATACCCAAATATAGAATAAAAAGGATATCAACATTCATGGCAGATTGGATCCTTTTAAGTTTCAGCTTCCACCATTCCAATCCTACCGAAACGAATAGGCACTATGAGCTAAATACCTTCCCATGCACCTATCAAACTAACCTATATAATTCCAGGCATAGGTGGTGTTCATAATATAAAAGGAAAACACAAAAATTAACTTGATCCAAAGGGCCGGGGCTGGGCCTCAGTAGGCTTTGGCTAGGAGTTTTAAATTATTTAGTTAAGGTAGGCCTAATCAAAATGTTGATTTTGCCTAGCCCAAGTCAAGCCCATTAACAGCTAAGTTACATGATTTTGATTGGGTAGCACGCCTGATATGCAGGCGCTAAGAAATTGAAAAAGAAAATTATTAATTCAAATGACATGCCAAAAGGGAGGGATGGCATGGATGTGAAACATATGCATCGAGGTGGGCCCATGGTCAGGGCCTCACCCACTAAGCTGTTACCTTGCTTCACCTAATCCACACCCATTTGGAACCGTTTTTGGAGAAAATTTTTAACCTTGGTACATCCATAATAAGTAGTAGACATACGGTCCTGAATCACTGTTTATCTGCTACATGGACGGTAAGATTGAAAACAATCTTACCACTCCATTTTACAGGCTCCTAATAAGTGGGCATCTATGATCGTCTGATCTGGGGTCAATCACAATTCATGATAGACGGTTCAACATGATCCTCCCTGGCCCACTGCAGTGGAATTTGCACCGTACCAGAAATTGTTACACAATCAATTCTCCAGTAACCACCTATAAAGTTTATAAATAAGAGAAGAAAAATTAAGAATTCGGGGCTTCTCTTGTCAAAACAATAAAATCTAGTATAAAGTTGCTACTTATCTCTCTCTCTCATGGACACTTATATTTTTATTTTATTTTATTTTAGTTCCTCATCGCTCATTAGCATGATCCGTAGCTTTTATCTTTAATTTATCTTTCCACAATCATACCATCTAATCATAAGGAAAATCGTTCAATTTCAAATGAAAAACTATAGAGATTTTCTGTTAGTGCTAAATAATAGTTGTTCCATCAATCAACTTAATTCCATCTCCCAAACAAAGTTTGGTCTCTACTAAGAGATGAATAGACTACTGACCTCACCAACTTTCTCACTTGTGAAGCTTATTCATGCCAAGCGACCAATAAACTATCAATTCCATCACATAAATAGATTGACTCAAAAATCTTAAGATTAGAAAATCAAAGACCTTGAAAGCAATGGCTATAAAGCAACCGTCAAGGGAACGGTCCATAATCTATATAAAAGTTTGGATAATTAAAGTGCTAAACTATTCCAAGTGAAGAGTTTTATCGTTAATTAGTATCAGCTATGAAGGACATGGCCCATCTTTTAAATGGTTTTGATCCAAATTAATATGATCAGAAATCCAATAGCTTTAGTCCCTCCCTATGCTATTGTAGATTGTATTCTAGCATGCATCCCACATCAGTTGCTTGTAAATCTCAAAGAGGAGTTAATATCAGGACTGTCAATGGACCGGGCCTTGGCTTGGACAGGATTTTAAACTGTTCAGAACAGGTTGGGCCTATTCAAAATCTTGATTTGACAGGCCCAATCCTGACCATTGACAGCCTGAGTCATATGATTCTCTAGTTGTTTATCACTCTTGTTATGCTGGAGCTAGGAAATTGAACACATGGCATACACTAACTCAAATAAATTAACCGACTAGACAGTGAATCCTACTGTCTCCAAGTACAATCCCAACATCATATTGATTGCATCCCACTGCACGTGGATGACTATCACCAAGAAAATATATTGATAGTCAAGATTATCAGGATTGGATATATATATATATATATATATATATATATATATATATATATATATATATATATATATATATATATATATATATATATATATATATATAGTGATAAAAGAAGGTGCTTGTGTAGCATACGAAGTGAGAATTTTGTAATACACCCCTTCCTCATTCACATTAAGATTCTTTTGCTTGGGAGCCGATGGTTTCGTGATTCAAATCTACTAGTTCCAAGTGTCAAAATTTTAAATTTATACATGCACATAAAGAAGCCTTTTGCATTGATTCTAAGGCAGCTTTGAGATCGTCACAAAGGTCATCCCCTACAATAGTTATTCTCTAGAGCACTCGTGCATTTGCCATGATAAATTTTGCAAACTCCATCTCGTAATTAATCAAAACCCATGAAATCGCTCAACCATACTTCCTCCAAGCATGCATCGAGACAGCAAAAGGGCTCACCAACATCCGAATATTCAGGATAGGGTTCTTCCAAATATTGTGTATCCATGCCATCGAGCTAAGGACAAGCAAGAAGAACATTAGGAGTAATAGGTTATAAAACCTACATATTATTAACGTATTTAATACCTTCAATAAAAACATATCATGATCATTTTTTATTGTGGTCAACATATGTGCTAGACTATTAGATAAAGCTTGATGGTAATCAGCTTATGTAATAGTCTAATATTACATTGCACCTTAGGTCCTTTATCACAGATTCGAACTAGGCATGTGTCGGGATCCCATTCAATTGGATCCAAGCTTCTTCACGACCATGATATATCTCCGGACACCATGGGAACACTTATACCAGACCCAGATCCTCCCAGAAGGGGGTGTCGGCCACAAAATTTGTAAACTCCGATTTAGATTTGAAAATAATCGGGAAGCGAAAGTCCGATATTCTAGCAACATTAATGGTGGAGGCTGTAAATCTAGAGTCCCTAAAACCGTCAATCTACAGCAGGATTGAGATTATCTTGTTACCAGTATCTCCCACCAGCCCCAATTCTAGATCGCGAAGTTTTCAGGCAACTGTGTCCGGATTCGTCTTTATACATTCATTGCCATGTTTGGATCTCCATGTCTGGGTTTGTGGCTTCTCCCATCCTCTCCGGGAAAATAGGGGATCTCTGGTAGGAGTATTTCCAAGCTTTACCTCTGTGGAGGGAAGTTGGTACTTTGGCTGGGGTCATAGGCAAACGACAGCCGAGTGTCGGATTTAGGTTGGCCTCGTTTACCATAACCTTCTCATCATTGATCTTATGGCCATCTAACACGCCCATAGCTTCCCTAACATCATCTTCATACATAAAACTGACAAACGCATATCCCCTGGATTTGCTTGTCCCAGGGAAATGGGGGAAAAAAAAAAACCTCTGTAACACTATCATACCTCTGAAAATTTTTAAATAGATCTTCTATGGAGCAATTGAAGGGGATATTGCCAACGAAGAGGTTCTTCCGGTTGTTGATTCCTGCCCTAACCCTCTTGCTCGAGGGGGGAGGGGGGCTCTCGACCGCCCTCTCATGGGGGGGGGCTCTCGACCGCCCTCTCATGAAACCCTAGACCTCTTATTTTCTCTTCTTAGAAAAACCCATCTTTCATGCACACACACACACACCAAAAAAAAAAAAAAAACCTGCTTTTGAGGGTGCACAATCTGTACTCAAATTTCAGGGCGTGACATGGATGACCAACATCAAAGATGACCCTACCTTATGAATAGTGCACATTAAGGGTAGGCCGTAATGATGAATGATCCACATCAAAGGTGGTCCCCACATGATGGATGGCCCACATCTAAGATAAGGCCCACATAATGAATGATCCACATCAAAGGTTGGCCTCACATGATGGATAGTCAATGTATGATAAGTATGTAACATACTCAAGGAATAATTACTTATGATGCTGAAAAACCAAACGTGCTTTTCTACTTTATGTATGATAAGTATGTAACATACTTATTTGATAATTAAGTAGCTGATCTAAAGTAACTTCAATTAGGATGATAACATATTCAAGCCTCCAGCAGCATAGTGAATATAGTGAGACCGAGGACATTCACTATCGAAACCTTTCTAAGTCCACTATCATGTTTATATGCAAGGGGAGCAGTTTGGGTGGATCCCTAACTGTGGGGGACTGTGATGTATATACCTTACATCCACACCGTACATCCATTTTGACATCTCATTTTTAGCATCATCCAAAAAAATGAAACATGTGATTGAATCTCCACCATTAAAAATATCATGGGCCACCATCATTTTCGTGGCCCACGAGAAGTTTCTAATGGTCAATTATCACTGTTTCCTGTGTTATGGTCCACCAAAGAATTAGATCTGCTTCAGTTTTGTGATCATGCCGTGGAATGAGTGAATGGACGGCGTGGATGTAAGGCACATACGTCACGGTGAATCCCACAGCCGGAGATCCCACTGCGCCTCCATAAATTGAGTACAACCAGAAATTCTAAATATCATCCTCATCCAAAACTTCAAAGGCCACATGAAGCTTTCAATTGCGTGCATCTCCATTCTGATCACTCCTCTGTTGTTCTGTTGTGTGTCCTAGTTTAGCCGTCGATGGGCCTAATGTTTATGCTCACATCCTGAAATGATCTCTCGCAAATGATGGACGGAGTGGATTTCACACATACATCACGGCAAGCCCCACGGCTTTTTCGTATTCTGCCTCCCAATGGGAGGACAGGCTTGATAAGCAGACCGCGAAACGCTCGGGATAATCGCGCAAGCGACTCGCCGTAGCATTAATACTGCTAAGGCTACACGCACTTTATAGGCTTGCTTCATCTATGTATCCCATCTCGTCCCTAATCTAGTCGTTCATCTAATAATTTCTCATGGAAGATCGGTCACAGAACTAAAACATCTTGTGAATACAGACTATCGACAGTCCAAAACAAATGAAAATTCTAGATCTTGTAAGGTAATATACCTAAGTATCGATGGTGTAGGGAAGCGGCGTACTTTATTTAGAATTATCGGGTTGGGCCGAACTGGGACGTATCCGAACTCGGCCCGGATTCAGTTTCGGGATGAAGAAAATGCCCATACCTATCCGAACTCAGTTCCGGGTGAGGTCGAGTCGAGTGAGTTAACCGGGCTAGCCCGGTTCTTGTACAGCCCTGCTAACAAGATAACAGAAAAAAATAATAATAAAAAATAAATAATAAATAAAATCTTCTCCTAATAGAAGAGAGGACACGTGATGTAGAAAAAGAGGCGAGTCTTTAAAAGGGAGTCTCTTTAAAAAATCTCCTTTGGAAGTGGATTGTGTTGCCATGGTAACAGATTAGATGCCTCCTCGGCCTCACCTGAGAATGTGCATCACTTACCGTAGGCCTATTTTGATATATGTTTTCTATATAGACGCTGTCTATTCGTATTTACATATTATTTTGCCATACGAGCCCAAAAACAGAGTTGATCCAGATCTCAGAAGGACCATATATCATAGGAAACATTGCTGATTGAATGCTCCACTATTAAAAACTTCCTATAACCCACCGTAATATTGTTGATCTTTCATCCGATGTCAAAAAAGCCTGGACGAAGGAAAAAATAAATAAATCAGATTGATCCAAAACTTTTGTGGCCCACCGTAAGTTTTTAATGGTCAATCACCACGCTTCACTTGGGATTTGCATCTACTTTATCTCAGGGAATGATTAATAAAATGATCCTTCAAAAGGGATGGACGGAGTGGATATAGAATACAGTAGATTTAGATGGGCCTGCTGTAAGGGTTGCGTGAATTCATAATCATTTATTGGGTCCACCAAGACGTGGTTCACAAATTCAGCCCATCCATTATGTGTGCCTTACTTGGATGAGGGGTCAGGCCAAGTTTAAGATGGATTCAAATTTTAGGTGAGCTCCACCGAATGCTTTTATTTGTTTTAGGTATGTCTTCACATGATTTTAGATAGTATGACCCACATGAGTTCCAGTTCGTATTGAGATGATTTTTGGAATATTTCATAATTTAAAGGGGAGTCATGGAATGCACAGTGTTGATGTTTAACAGGCATTACAGTGAAGCCCACACAGCTCGACCTCATGGGAAGTTGGGAGCTCATGCTCATGATAACGTCCCATGAGGACGAACTGTGTGGGCCCCACTGTGATGCATGTCGACCATCAACACTGTGCATTTGATGGGTCCCCTTTAAATTATGGGATATCCTCAAAATCAACCGTATACGGAACTCAGGTGGGCCATACCATCTAAAATCATGTGAAGACATGCCAAAAACATATAAAAGCACTTCGTGGGGCCCACCTGAGTTTTGAATGCTACTGAAACTTGGTCTGAACTCTCATCCAAGTGGGACACACATAATGGATGGTCTGGATTCGCAAACCACATCTCGGTGGGCCCAAAAAATGATTATGAATGTTTTAATGGTGCACGACCCCTCTCAACTTCTGTATGTGGTGTGGCCCACACAAGTCACAGATTAACTTGATTTTTGAGACCTAGGCCCACGATGGAATGGTGAATCTGACTGATGGGGCAGATGTTCGACACGCATCACGGTGGGGCCCACACAGCTCGACCTCATGGGACCTTCCCATAAGCTCGAGCACATAGTACATTTTCCCATATATATATATATATATATATATATATATATATATATATATATATATATATATATATATATATATATCATGATTATGGTAGGACGTGGTAGATCCAAACGTCAAGTGGACCACACAATTAATTAGGATATGGAAGTTTTGTAAGGCTAATATTTGTCTTCCCTCCATCTATGTTGTATAACCTTATGAACATATTGGATGGAAAATAAACGTCACGGTGGGCCTAAGAGGGTTTAAATGGTGGATCGTCATTTTACCATTATTCTCTATGTTGTGGTTCACTCGAGATTTGGATGAGCCTCATGTTTTTGAAACATGCTCTAAAATAATCTCTAAAAATAGATAGACAGTGTGGATATAACACATACATCTTGGTGAGCCTCACGGATAGACACACGACCTTCGGTGGCGTGTGGCACACCACGCAATCCGCGGCCTGTCAGTCGGGGACGCGGATTAACTATTACAGGTTGAGTAGCTAGACTCGCTGTAGTGAGGTCACCAAATTCTGTGGGACCCGTCATGGTACATGTGTTGTATCCGCACCGCCCATCTATTTGGAGATACGATTTAGTGAATGAGACAAAGAATGATTTATATCCAAAGCTCGAGTGAACCTCACCACGGAAAACAGTTGAGAGAGTGATGTTCACCGTTAAAAATTTCCAAGGGCCACAAATGTTTTCAATCAAGCTGAAATTTGTGTTTTCCCTTCTTTCATGTCTGTCTTAACTTATGGACACGTTGGATCTCAGATATACATTATAGTGGACCTTAGGAAGGTTTCAACGGTCGGCGTCACTCTTCCCAGTTTTTTCTGTAGTTGGGTCCACTCCAGATTTGGATCTGACTCATTCTTTGTCTCGTGACTTAAAATGATCTCTCCAAATGGATGGATGGTGTGGATACAACACATACATCAAGGTGGGTCCTACATAACTTGGTGACGTCACTTCAGTAGCGAGTCTCGCTACTCAATCTCTGAGTATCTAATCCGCGTCCTTCAGTCGGAGATCGTGTTGGATTCGAATAATGAGAAGAGGTGTTCTGGTTCAAGAAGTCTTCTCTCTCCTTGTATTTATATTTTCTCACGTATCTTCTTTCGTAATTTATATTTTATCAAAGAAAAGGTCGTTCCATCAAAAGAGCCACTTATACGGGTAAACACTGCAATCAATCTCTCTCTTCACCTTTTCCTTTAAATCTTCTGTTTATTTATTTATTATTTATTATCTGGGTTTCTGTTTTTTCACCCTATAAACCTCTCTTCGCGTGTTTTGGATTGAATGGGCATGTGAGTCTCCTTGGATTGTTGATTTTGATTTTTCAGTTGTATGTGTTAATCTATGTTTTTACTTTTTCATTATATGTGAAGTTTCAGTGGAGGTAGAGAGTAGAAACTATTGTATCTTTTTTTTTTTTGGATGTAAGCTGTAAGCCAGTAAATTATTTACAAGTTGGATAGCTTGTAAATTGTTTACATCCTTTAAATGGAGAGCATTTAAATGAAATCAGAGCTTTTCACCCATAAATCAAATGGGGCGCTGACAGCTGTAAATGATTTATGGCCTGTAAACCATTTACAAGAAATTTTCAGCATCCAAACACAGATGGTAAGCCATTAACTTGTAAATTATTTACAGTTAGCCTCATTTACAGGCATCCCAACAACCCCTAAAGTAACTTAAGTATCTTTTCTATCTAATTTCCATTTTTATTCTTGTAATGGTTTTTATCGCTTCTTCTATCCTTTTTGTTGCTGATTTCACACACACACACACACACACACATAAACACTAATTTTTATCGCTTCTTCTATCCTTTTTGTTGCTGATTTCACACACACACACACACACACACACACACACACACACACACACACATAAACACTAATTTTTATCACTTCTTCTATCCTTTTTGTTGTTGATTTCACACACACACACACACAAATTTTTTAAGACATTCCCAATATCTTGATGTCAAATATTATTAATCTTCGATACCTTTAAGAGAACCTTTAAATGGGACTAGGGTTTTCTCTCGTGTTGGTGAGGTGACCAAGACATCTACTTATAGGAAAGAGGGCTAGAGATGCTTACCCATCACACTTCTAGTCAACATATCGTAGGTTTCCATATCCAGTTTAATAACTATGTATAGGGATCACGGTTCAAGCATCCCGCCATAAACCTATTTATAATGATCACAACTGTAGTGGGGCTTACTGAATCACTAACTCTGAGTAATCCAACGGTTAGATTTAAATTGATGATAATGTATGGCCACTTGATAAGAGTCTTACAAATCATCTAGTGAATGAAAGGTCTCCTCAACTTTATTTTTTCTCATATATTTCGAGTGGGGAACTCGGCTCTGGTCTAGCAAAGCTAGCAAGCAATGGGAGTCCAAACAAGCTCTATTGTAATAGAGCTGATATTCCCAAACCTGTTAGGGGCTCACTAGCCTTAGATAATGCAGGTGTGGAAATCATTACGATAAGGAAAGCCAAGAAGGGTGATGGCTGAAGGATTCAGTTTGGGATGTTTTTCTTTCACTTTTTCATTTTGGACATTTATATATGGGCTCATAAGATAGGCTGGATCGCAGGGTTTTTTTTTTTTTTTTTTTTTTTTTTTTTTTTTTTTAAAAGGCCATGCCCGGATACCTCGTGTTAATGATTGTTAATAAAATCCCCTTCTCAATAAAAAATATTAAAAAAAAAAAAAAAAAACTTTGAGCTAGGATAGTTAGCAAAAGAGACTTTAAAAAGATAATTTACCTATGTTTCAAAATAAAGGATCATTTTATCCTTAATATATATTTTATGGCAGGCGTGGCTCACCATGATGTTTTTATGACATCTATAATGTCCATTTGTTTGAGCTATACATTTTACTACATGAGCCAAAATTGATGTAGTTTCAAAACTCAAATGGTGGCCCATACAAGAAGATATAATGGTGATTAGATGCCAACCGTTCTTAGGCCCAGAGAAGTTTTGGATCAGCATAATCTTTGTCCCCATTTCTTCCTAGTGTGAAAAAGGAAATGACTGGGTTGGATAGCATAGTAAATGGGCTAGGCATCTGGGTTAGATAACTTATTATCCACTTACTTTTTGGTTATTTACAAATTAAACACAGTATGAATTTCTGAGCATCCAATTCTCTCTCTCATTTCATTTCAATTTCATTTGTAATTAGGGTTTTGGGAGATGTCTATGAAGAAGGTTGTAGTCGAGCAGTGCAAGGGCATCAATGACCTCGACAAGATCGTCTTGAGAGTGGCCTGTGGTTTCTCTGCCCAGGTGTATTTGTATGGGGGTCAAGTGACTTCTTGGAAGAATGACCATGGGGAAGAGCTGCTTTTCATGAGCAGTAATGCTATTTTCGAGCCTCCAAAAAACATACGTGGAGGGATTTCAATATGCTTTCCTCAATTTTCTAGTACTGATGGATCTCTTGAACAACATGGGTTTGCAAGGAACAAGATTTGGAGCATTGACACCAATCCACCACCTTTCCCGACAAATAACTCCAATAAGGCTTTTGTTGATTTAATTCTAAAGCAATCTGAAGAAGATATGAAAACCTGGCCTCACTTTTATGAGATACGTCTAAGGGTTAATCTCAGTCCCAGTGGAGATCTGATATTGACATCCCGCATCCGAAATATCAACAGTAATGGAAAGCCGTTTTCTTTCAACTTCGCATATCATACTCATTTCTCTGTTTCTGATATCAGTGATGTGCGGGTAGAAGGACTGGAGACTCTTTATTATCTAGACAATCTAAAGGACAAGGAGCTATTCACCGACCAAGGAGATGCAATAACGTTTGAATCGGAAGTTGACAAGATATATGTCAGCACACCAACCAAAATTGCAATTCTGGATCATGAGAAGAAGCAAACATTTATTTTGAGGAAAGAAGGACTTCCGGATGCTGTCGTATGGAATCCTTGGGACAGGAAAGCGAAGTCCATACCGGATTTGGGTAATGATGATTACAATCATATGGTGTGTGTGGACGCTGCAGCTGTTGAGAAGCCTATCACTTTGAAACCTGGCCAGGAATGGAAAGGAACACAAGTACTGTGTCTTGTTCCTTCCAGTTACTGTAGTGATTAATTGGCATATGCTCTCGATAATGAAATCTAGCCGTTCGATTTGGGTAATGATGATTACAATCATATGCTGTCTGTGGACGCTGCAGCTGTTGAGAAGCTATCACTTTGAAACCTGGCCAGGAATGGAAAGGAACACAAGTCCTGTGTCTTGTTCCTTCCAGTTACTGTAGTGATTAATTGGCATATGCTCTCGTCAATGAAATCTAGCCGTTCGTTCTCTCTCATGGTCAAACAAATTCCAAATCAGAATTCTGTTGTTACCCTTTTTTATTATTTGTTGCTTCAGACATCCCCTATGAGTGTTTTGATAATATTAGATTAGTGTTTTGATACATAATAGATTTATCATTTAGTTGTTTCTTTAAAAAATCTGTCAAATGAATGATGCGTTCCTTTAGTATTATTCCTCTCAAAGGTGAGAGTCTGAACTCGTTGTTGAATATATAATGCTTTGGTTTCTCGAAATTTTTAAATAAATAAATAAAGAAGAAGAAAGAGCCATTTATTTAAAATCCACCTATCTTTTAATCTATTTATGAAAAGTCACATATTTTTAAGTTATTTAAAGTAGCCGCTGGCATCATACGGGCGTGGATCGCTGACAAGGTCAGTAGCCAAATGGCTACTGAAGTGACGTCACCAAGCTATGTGGACCCCACCATGATGCATGTGTTGTATCCATACCGTCCAACCATTTGTAGAGATCTTTTTATGGCTTTAAAAAGAGAATGAGATAGATCTAAATTTCATGTGGATCCACCACAGAAAACCGTGGTAGCCGTCACACCCACCGTTGAAACATTTATAGGGCCCACAGTGATGTATTTTTGAGATCCATTCCATTCATAAGTTAACATAGAGATAGATGAAGTGAAAACAAAAATATCAGCTTCATCGGAAACTACTGTGGCCCTTATGAAGTTTTGAATGGTGGATGTCACTGTTCCCACTATTTTCTATGGTGAGGTTCACTAGAACTTTAGATCTATCTCATTCTCTTTGTAATGCCATAAAACGATCTCTAAAAATGGTTGGACAGTATGGATACAACACATGCATTATGGCAGGGTCCACGGAGCTTGGTGACGTCACTTTGGTAGGGATTTAGCTACTGACCTTGTCAGTATCTAAATCCGCGACCACATCATACACGGTTGAGACTGCATATGGCGTTGTATTCGGTTGAGACTATAAATGGATTTTTCCTGACCATCACGGTGCGCATACATGCAGTGGGGTCTCATACATCAAATCACCCCGCTGTAATTTGTTGACAGCTCCGGCATATAGAGAGGAGAAATCGGATTCCGTACTGAGTAAATTCAGTTGGGCCAACCTTGAATGTATGTGGTCTATCCACGCCGTCCATCCGTTTTTCCATCTAATTTAATGGGTTGAGCCTAAAATTAAAGCATATCCAGAGATCAAGTAATCATATCACATGAAACAGTGGGGATAAAGATTTCCACAGTTGAAACCTTCCTAGGCCCACACTGATGTTTACTTGTCATCCAACCTGTTCATAAGATCATATAGACATGGATGAAGGGAAAACACAAATATAAGCTTGATCCAAAACTTCCGTGGCCCATAAGATTTTTTCAACACTGGATGTTCAATTCAACTATTTCCTGTAGTGTGGTCCATTTGAACATTTTATATGCTTAATTTTTTGTTTCAAGCCTTAAAATTATTGGTTAAAATGGATGGACGGTACGAATAAAATACATAAATCATGGTGTACCTCACAGAGTTTACTCACCACAGGTTGAGTAGTAGGGGTGGGGATCAAGTCGAGTCGAGTCGAGGTGGGCCAAGCTCGGCTTGGCTTGTACAGTCCATGCTGTACTCAAGTTCAAGCTCGAGCTTGAGATTGGCCTCAAGCTTAAAATTGAAGCTTGGCTTGTTTGCCAAAGCTGTTGAGTCGAGTTCGAGTCGAGCTAGTGGTTTGAGTCAAGTCAAGTTTACCTCGAGTCGATCTCGAGCTTGTTAGGTAAGAGAGTAATGGATTCTATTCTTGATCCTCCTCCATTAATATTTCAGAAGAGAAGCTAAATAAAAAAAATTTTAAAGATGCATTTTACATGACACTCCACTAAGTGAAATTCATTTTTGGTTTGGCCTGCAACCGAAACAGGGTGTAGTCCATCTTTCAGCAGTTCAGAAAATCCATCTATGTGGGCCCTATGATAGAAGAACTGTGACTCCCCGTCACTATGGTCACATGTGGGCGGGCCCCAATGTGGCTGGCAGGCTACTGTGTGGCTGACAGGCTACTATGTTGGCAGGCTACTATGCACATAGTATAGGTGAAACTTTGTCCCACATCGGAAGTGTCGTCTGAAGTTGTGATGGCTATATGTGGAGTTGTCACCCTATACTGTATAAGGCCTTTTGGAGGAAAACCTAAGAACAAAACTGTGCGTACTGTGCCCAGAGCAGACAATATCATACAGTGTGGGCGTAGGCTGTTACAAAAACCATGGGTCAAAAACATCTTCAATTGTATGTTCTGAATTACCCATCATCAAGGCCATACTTTCCAATGGATAGGATTTTGAACAGACATGGGACCACAAAAAGTGGGACCCACCTACATTGTTGCTGCTAAGATAAAAGCACAGTTTCCATTACCTTGCAAATGATTTGAGGACTTGTAGCTCACAACATATTCAGGAAGGATATGTCTCTTCATGTGAGTGCTCCATACAATATACCATTTTGGATTCAAGAGATCATCAACACTAACATCAAACTTTTCACTGTTGGGGTGAAAGCAAAGAGATCCCATTTCGACTTTCTCCGCATTCCCCACAACTTTGATATATTTATTAATCGAACTGAGTCGAGTTCGAGTCGAGTCGAGTTGAAATGCCCCCTGGTCGAACTCAACTCGAACTCAACTCGAGCTTCATATAATTAGCTTGACTCGGCCTGAATCGGCCATTCAAGCCGAGTCAATTCGAGCTAACTCGAGCCGAGTTGAGCGAGTTTTTCGAGCTAACTTGACTCGTGAACAGCCCTATTGAGTAGCAAGACTCACTACTGAAGTGATGTCGCCAAGTTCTGTGGGGCCACTATGATAGGACGCGGATTAGATAAAGATAGATTAAGTAGCGAGTCTGCTACTGAAGTGACGTCACCAAGCTTTGTGGGCCCCACTATAATGAATGTGTTGTATCCATACCGTCCATACATTTTGAGATATCATTTTAGGGCATGAGTCAAAGAACGAGTCAGATCAAAAGCTGTCGTGGACCTCACCACAGAAAATAGTGGGGAGAGTGATTCACACCGTTGAAACTATCCTAAGGCCCACCATAATGTTTTTTTGAAATCCAACCTGTTCAAAAGTTAAAAAAGACATTAAATAATGGAAAACACAAATATCAGCTTGATCTAAAACTTTTGTGGCCTTTAGAAATTTTTAATGGTGGGTGTACTGTCACCACTAGAGTTTTGGATTTAACTTGAACAAACTATATTTTCAGTGCTGGAGTTTGTGCTGGGGTCCACTGGAGCTTTGGATTTAACTCAGTCTTTAGATATTGTCCTAAAATGATCTCTTCATGTGGATGTAAGGTGTGGATACAAAACATACATCATGGTGGGGCCCGCGGAACTTGGTGACGTCACTTCAGTAGCGAGTCCCGCTACTCAACCTGTCAGTAGCTAATCGGCGCCCACTATGATATGTGTTATATCGTGATAACTGCAAGCGAATAAATGCATGCATAAAGCGGGGGAGGTTTACTAGAACAAACCCCACGCACTGAGATACGAGATTGTTGAAAATATTGATTTTAATAAAATATATTTTAATAATAAAAATAATATATAATATATATTATTTTGTTTGGAAAAAACACCGTTTTGTGGGTTTTTTGGAATAGTCCCACATGGGAAATGGAAGAGAAAAATCTGTGGTTTAAATGATAATAGTGGAGTATTATAATATTTACCTACCTAGTCCGTGGACTATGGACCTTGTGTGTTCCAGTGCTAGTGTGTTCCAGTGCATAACACTGGAACAACCGCGCTCCCGCTCGGGCACGGGCACGGGCACGGGCACGGTCTCGGTCACGGTCACAATCACGGTCACGGGCTTGGTGCGATGGCGTAGGCATGTGAGGTAGTGTGGCTGTAGAAGTGCTAGTGGCGCACTTTGCACTTCGTGAGATGTGTGCGAGTCACTGTGCGACTAAGTGGCTAAGGCGGATGGTTGGATGAAGGGAAACTAAAGGACTGAATGAGAGTTCTCCTGTATATATAGAGAGCTGGAAAATAGAGCTGTTGCAGCAGAACTGTAACAGTTGTGCCATTAGTGTAGGGTCCATTATAACTGCTGCATGGCTAGCCCAACAACTAGAAAACGGCTAGCCGCTGTCTCACAACAGTCAGCATGCAGCAGCTTAATAGCCTATGCACAACAATCAGAAAATGGCCATAAAATGGCTAGTTTTCTCCAATAGCTAGAAAACAGTCATGGGATTTATTTCCCTGGACCATAACCCCCAGCCACAATGGCCTATAAAAGGAGGGCCTGGATGGGTTTTCAAATCATCTCAAAACCCACTCCAGTAAATCCATACGAACTGAGACAGCCCACTACTCCTCTACTATACTCCAGTAGTTTCAGCAAGACAGTAAGGGTTAATCCTTTACTAGAAGAACAGACCAACAGTGCGGTCTAGAACGGTTCAACTGAACCAATGGCTGAAGTATTGACCAGTGCAGTGGTCTAAATCAAAAGAAATTTCTTTTATTTCTTTCTCTTTTAGGGATTTTTTCTATATTGTAATTCTGCCAGATAGTGTGTATAAGAGTTTCATTTGGTGGGCTTTCGTGTTTGCTGAACGCAGACCCACACCAGGCTTGTCGTATCCTAGAAGTGGTTTGCCTGTAACCTATCAACATACTCAATTCATTGAGTAGGGGCAAATAACGCTTTAAGGACAGGGTTTCAGATGTGCTTTAATCTGTCCTTAATTTTGATCATCGTAATTTTTTTGTTTCTATATATTTTACAGAAATACTTCTGTATAAAAAGTAACAACAATCACATCAGTCGGATTGGGATCATATCCAGTAATCCAAAGCATTGACTCCATTGGTCTTATTGTGCATTGGTGGCAATCAATTTAACAAAAAAAATAAATAAATAAAATCTCATTAGGAATACCTTAACACTGATCATTCAACTCTTTTCCTTTGAACGTAGACTGCCATCTTAACAGTTTCTAATGGACCATTGATTGAACGTTTAGGATCTTCCAGTGTTGACCACTTCAGTGAGACTCCCCAGCAACAGCTTCTTTTCATACTCCGTTGGCTGCAAAACATCTTTTAGCACCACGGTGTATGGATGCACTCCTTTTCATTACCTTCTTAAATCTATTACCGGACTATGTCCCTGCCGTTGTGATTTTAGATGGACAGTTTAGATTTTATCATTAGTGTGATATGGATGCTCCATCCACAAATTGTCATCCACGGTGGAGCCCACGATTCGTACGGCCTGGAGAGGAGATTACGTCATCGTTGGGTAAGCCGCGGGAAAACTCACGTACTTACGGGCGCGGATTGGCTACTGACAAGTTGAGTACCAAGATTCAAACTGAAGTGACGTCACCAAGTTCTGTGGGCCCCACCATGAAGTATGTTTAGTATCCACGCCGTCCATCCATATGGAGAGATCATTTTAGGCTAAGATCCAAAAAATGAGTCACATCCAAAGCTCCAGTGAACCCCACCAGAGAAAACAGTGGAGAGAGTGACACCACCGTTAAAAACTTCTAAAGTCCACAAAAGCTTTATATCAAGCTGATATTTGTGTTTTCCCTTCTTTAATGTCTTTGTTAACTTTTGAACAGGTTAGATTTCGAACAAGCATCATGGTTTCAACGGTGGACATCAATCTTCTGGCTGTTTTCTTTGGTGGGGTCCACTAAAGCTTTGGATCTTCCTCATTCGCTGGGTCATGCCTTAAAATAATATATCCAAATGAATGGACGCTGTGGATACAACACATACATCATAGTCGGTCCACATGACTTGGTGACGTCACTTCATAAGCGAGTCTCGCAACTTCATAAGCCGATATTTGTATTTTCCCTTCATCCTAGTCTTTGAGACATAGATGACAGATTGGATGGCCAAAAAAAAAAAAACATCATGGTGAGCCCTAGGAAGGTTTCAACTTTGGGCGTCATTGATCCCACCACTATCTATGGTGTGGTACTCTGGAACACTGAATCTGCCTCATTTTTGGCTTAAAGCCCGTACATGATCTCATAAAATGGATGGATGGACTGTGTGGATATAATACATACAACATGTTGGGCCCACAGAAGTTTCGACTCTGTCGCGATTAAGGATCCATAGGACGTCTCCACACACAGGGCCGGCTCAACAACTTTTGGGGCCTAAGGCGAAAACTTTAAGTGGGGCCTTTTTTTTAATATTAAATATTAATTAAATTATATTTATTTTATTTTTTATTTAAAATTTATTTTTCTTGCTTTTTGAGATGCAAAATTACTGATTAAGTTTTTGCATTCAAGTTCCTCTAACATTTTTTTTTTCGATTGATAATATAACTAATCCACTTAATCTTTCTTATGACATAGTTGACCTTAAATAAGATTTTATTAATTTTAATTTTGAAAAACTTCTTTCTGCGGATGCAACTATAACAGGTATTGTTAGTAATATTCTATAAGCAATATATGTATTTGGAAAAGAATCTAACCTTTTAATAAAATTTAATACATTAATTGGAGTATTTTTATTTATTTGTAAAATTTCTTTTAAAACTTTTAGTTTGGAAAATAAATCTAAGCCATCAATATCAGAATAAATATCATGCTTGAGAAAACATTCGAGATTAAGACAATACGTTTTCAAACTATCATCTTCTAGTGCTTTTAGTTTATCAAAATTAAATAAAAAACCAAAAATATTTTCATATATTTGAAATTGTTCAAACCTGATTTCAATTGAAGAAATAGCTTGATCTATTATATATAAAAAATAATTAATTTTAAATGATTCTTCAGCAGATTGTGTTGTCTCATCATTGCCATTCTCATCAAATTGTTTCTTTCTACGAATTATTCGTTTTTCACGAATAAAGGCTCTATTTCCATTTTGGTTACAATCTCTTTAGATGAAATCATAGCAGATGTAAATCCATCTTCTCTATATTTCTTTAAAAAAGAGATGAGACCCTTTAATTGATCAATAGCAACATCAATATGCATATTTTTCAATTGTAAATTTTTGCTAACAGAGTTAACAGCAAATAATATATCATACCAAATAGTCATGCCTAACAAGAACTCAGAACTTTCAATCTCATATGTTGCTAAACAATCAGCTTCACTCTTTGTTTTAGGATTTTCGCTTGTTTTTGCTAATTGTAACAAAGCATCTCTTACTTCTAGAGCTTGAAATTTTATTGCTTTTACACTTTCAATTCGACTTTCCCAACGTGTTTGTGACAATGGCTTAAGAGTTAAACTTGGCACATTATCTTGTAAAATTTTCCATCGCTTTGTGGAAGAAGAAAACAATGTATATATACGTTGTACTACTCCAAAAAAAGATATAGCTTTAGGACAAGAATTGACCATATCACATAGCACAAGGTTAAGATTATGACAACCACATGGTGTGTAAAATGCTTTAGGGTTTATATCAAGAATTCTTTTTTGTACCCCTTGTTTTTTCCCTTTCATATTAGACCCATTGTCATATCCTTGCCCACGTATATCATTAATATCAAGTTCAAGACTCTTTATTGTATTTATAATTTCATTAAAAAGACCTTTTCTAGAAGTATCATCTACTTTTAAAAATTATACAAAATGTTCATCTATTTTTATTGGACTTGTTGAAATATCCACACATCGTATTACAAGAGTCATTTGTTCTTGATGACTTACATTGGGAGTACAATCAAGTATAATTGAAAAATATTTTGCTTCTTTAATCTTTTAAATAATTTTACTTTTAATTTCATTTGCTAATAACTGAATCAATTCATTTTGTATATTATGCCCAAGATAATGCTTATAGATTTTTCCATTTTGAATACGTCGAACATGTTCTTGCATTACTGGATCAAATTCTGTAATCATTTTAATTAGACTTAAAAAATTTTCATTATTTTCTTGAAAAATCCTTTCATTTGTTCCACGGAATGCCAAATTATTTTTTCCAAGATTTTTAACTACAGCAATAATTCTTAATAGCACTTTTTTCTAATGATCTTTCTCTTTGTTAATTTGTTCTTGGACACTTTTATCAATTGTTTTATTTTTCAATAATCTTATTTCTAAATCAATCCAAGAATTCATGTTAGTAATATGCTCATTGGTTGTTTCATGATTTTTAAGCTTAACGCTAAGATTTTTCCAATCCTTAGTTCATTCATTAGCAAGTTGAGTAGTACTATGTTGTAAATTAAACACCTTGCAACAAAAACAAAATACTTTATCCAAATCTTTTGAATACACTAGTCATTTTCTATCAAATTTCTCCCCATTTGGTAATTTCTAAGAATAATATGCAGTAGAAAAATGTCTAGAGTTTTCATCTTTAGGAAAATTTATATCATTGTTTCTAATTGGACCATTTTCTACTAATAGATCTCTTAATTTTGTATCAATATTTTTCCATTGACTTGGATCATAGATATTATCTTGTGGTGATAGATTAGTAATATTTTTATTTTCTTCTAAATTATTTTGTTGTTCATTATTAAGAATTGTTACATTAGATATTTGAACATTATTATGACTATTTCCATTATTATCTTTTTGTTGTATAATTTCATTATCTTCTAATTCATTTTGATGAATTTGTTGTTTATTTGTAACATTTTCACCCAAATTTTCTGTTGTATTTTGTTTAATACTAGTAACAAATTTTTCCATAGATCTTTTTTGAGATTCAATTTGTTTTTCAAATTTTCTCTTTTTTTTTTTTTTTAAGTTTTTCATAACCAGATGGATATTTTCTAGTAGACATTTATAATGACAAAATATTTATAGATAATTAAAATAAGATTTATAATAGAAAATTATAATTTAACTATAAGAAAAATTAAAGTATAGAACAATAGAACTTGATTAATCAAAAGCAATATTGCAACTTTACAGTTTACTGAATGATGTGATTACTTTATACTTTAAACCTGCACAAATAAAAAATTTATTTATTACATAACTCAATAAATTAGTATTAATACAAAAATGAAATTTTCTAAAAGAATGATTAATAGAAATATAACTAAAATATACTGATTAAATAAAAGGCTGGAATATTAAAAAAAAAAAAAAAAAAAACAAAAACAAAGCATCCGTACAAAAAGGCTGAAATATTTTTTTTTTTTTTAAAAAAAGCATATGTACAAACTATTAAACTACAAAAGTCAAACTAATAACAAAATAAAAAAAAACTTACTCCATAGAATTATTATCCCATGTGATAAGTGATAAAGCTAAATTAGATTGGAAAGTATAAAATTTATCAGAGATTCACACTACCACAAATAAGAAGAGAAAGTGAGTAGTTAGAATTAGAACTTACAAACAACCGGAGGCTTTCCAACACAACAGTAGCCCACACTACATGGCCACTCCACACAATTTACAAAGAAAGCGTAAAAAGAAAAAGATCAAGATGGAGAACAATAAGGTGAGTAGCAGAAAAAAAAATTGGAATTTCTTCAATAATTAAGATGGAGAAATAGAGATAGAGAGATGAGAAAATATTTTTATTTTCTATGTTTTTTTTTTATAATCACTCTTTTGGTATAATCACTCTTTTGGCAAATTTTCGTTGGTGGAATACCAACGGACGGTTTCCTGTAATGAATGCTTGTTTATGCAGTTCCGTTAGCCACCGTTTCTGCCGTGCACAGATAAACTCCTTTTTCAGTTTTTTTTTTTCACTCTCTTTCCTGTGATGAATGCTCGTACAAGTGGGGCCCACAAATGAGAAATTGAGACCATTAACTCATTGGTTTCTACCATGGATGGATTCCTGAAATAATTCTCCATTAGATTTTCATAACATTTGGATTTGTGGCCTACAAATAAACGGTGAAGACAAGAAACTAATGATATTCCACATGCAAATGAAAAACGGTCACGATTAGTGGTTTTGATCTTCTAAACCTGTAAATATTTCAGATCATTTATACTTTCTATGTGAGCCAAAATATTAACGGCCCAGATTACTGAACTATGGGTCCAATAGTACAAGCTCAAAGCCTTAGTATAGTATGCATATCCTAGGTCGAGGACCTGTGATTTGGATAAAATTGAAATGGGTTGCGGACGTGGTTAGAAAACTGGGAGAGAGTAAGGAAAAAAAAAGAAAAAAAGAAATCGGATTGTGTAAACTCAGTTGGGCCCACCGCCAATGCATGTGGTTGTCCACGCCGTCCATTCGTTTTTTCAGATCATTTTATGGGTTCAACCAAAAATTGATGCATATGTAAAGCTCAAGTGGGCCATACCATTGGAAAAGGTGGATCTATTGATTTCAACCGTTGAAAATTTTCTAAAGCCCCAAGTGATGTGCATTTGTCATCCAACCTATTCATAAGATCAGAAGTACATGGATGAAGGGAAAACACAAATATCAGCTTGATCTAAAACCTCAGTTGTCCTCGAGAATTTTCAACGGTAGATGTTCAATTCACACAGTTTCTGGTGGTGTGGTCCATTTGACGTTTGGATATACTTCATATTTGGAGTAAAGACCTAATATTTTGTGTTAAAAGATATGGACGGAGTGGATATAATGCATGAATGACACAGGGCCCGCAGAGTTTACTCGGTATCTTACCGTACTAAGTAACTCGATAGACGCAATCCGCTTCCAAAAAAAACTAGAAAAGTTCCCTGTTCACGGCGGAAACGGAGGCTAACAGAACGACAGTGAACAAGCATTCATTATAGAAAACCGCCCATGGGTATTCTACCAACTAAAACTTGCCACGTCACTTCCGCTCCCTAGGTAAAGACGTTCATTTTAAATATATATTATATTATATTCCTTAAAATATGGGGCCTTCTTAAATGTGGGGCCTTAGGCCATTGCCTTGGCTGCCTTGATAGTAGAGCCGGCCTTGTCCACACAGGGGGGCCCACATACTAAGTGGTCAGATGATCAAAGCCATCCATATTGTGGAATCTATTCCATAAGGGTCGCTTGAGGAAAGAGACTTTGAACGATGATTGTAAGTTGTAACCATCAGGTGAACGGATAAATTTAAAACAATGAAAAGGAAACTTTCGATGTCTCTCACTAAGTCTAAAAATCAAAGGTTTGGATCACGAATTAAGAGTGAATTTGAAAAATAACTAGACTATGGACGGTTATCATCATCGGGATATCTATGCATGTGGATCCCAGTGAATGTTAACAAACGTAGTATAATGAGTGGTGACAAGTGACAGAGACAAAACAAACTCATTTTAACTTGTACGATCCCTGACTTACCTCTCTTGAATCCGGATTACTTTTTATTTTCTGGGTTAGTTACAAAAAACCGCCTGCCTTCTGGTCTATTTCCGACTTCACCATCTCTATCTACCTGACCCAATGCCCAACTCACCATGAAACCCGTCTTGAAATCCACCAAGAAACAAGAAACGGAGAACCGACCTCACCATCTCTCCCCCGCCACCCGACCCTTCCCTCTGCTACCCCCCTTCCGCCATGTCATCATCATTGTCCTCCATTAATCCATCCGACTTTGTCTGCATTGGCATCCTCGACAGTGGTGAACGCAGAACCATCGAAAAGGTCTGCCACCGCCTCACGGGCCAAATCTATGCCCTCAATTCCATCCGTGCACTACAACAAAGTACGGCATTGCCGACCAATTTTTTCGGCCGCCCAACGTGCACTGCCGGCAAAGGGGGCCGAATATATCAATAACCCTAACCGGCCCCCTCATTTTCTCTCTCTCTCTCTCTCCCCCTGTTCCCCTCTCTCCCTCTCTCTCTCCCGATCTCCGCTCCCGATTCTCCTCTTTCCCTCTCTTTCTCTCTCCCGATCTCCATTTCCCTCTCTCTCTCTCTCTCTCTCACCTGCTCCATCTCTCTCATTTGCCTCCCTCTCTCTCTGTCTAACGCATCTCCACCATCTCTTCTATCTCGCGTCATCTTTTTACTCGGATCTCCATTGGAGCAGCCGCCCGAAGGAGGCGTTTGAGGGTGAGATTCTTTTCAGATCTCTCTCTCTCTCTCTTTTTCCCTACTGCATTTCGTATTTTAAGGTCCAATTATTTTCAGACATCTATCTCTCTCATTTTCCGTACTCTGCATTTTGTATTTCAAGATCCGATTCTTCTTAGATCTCTCTCTCTCTCTCTCTCTCTCTCTCAGATCATCCAAATGCACAATTTCATCAAGCTACACAACCGTCCCAAGGTAAAAGAAAGATCTCTCCTTCCATCTATCCCTTTTATGTAGTTATCATTTTCTTCATCATCAACATCATCATAATCACTCAGAAAGATCTACTGGACACGTTGAACTCAATCTAGTATTTTAGTTATTTTTATTCTCTCATTGACATAGTTACCCCATTTGTGCACAGGTGGAAATCAACTCTCTTCTCTTTTCTGGTTTCCGTGACTTTCTCCCTCGAAGGGTAAAATCTTCTCTGAAAGCTCTAAATTTCACTTTTTTGAATCCCTAGATCCATTATCTTGGATCTTCTTCCAAAGTTTGGAACCTTATAATCATCAGTCTTCGATACTCTGTGCTTGAATTCGTGTTTAATCTTATGGTAACTTGATGAAATTTGTGCTTCTTTTCGTTTGATTGTCGCATGCACTCATTTCCAAGTGGAATTTTGACAGAAGTGCTATCCAGATGATCGATGAAATGCCAGATGATGATTCGGAGCCCCTAACTGCCCCCTCCAATGCAGTTAGGGGCTTTGTTTTAAGAGAGACCATCCTGGTAGAAAAATAACGCTCTTAGGATGCTACTGTTTAAATCCATGACATCTTTGTTGTTTTAATCAGGCCCATATTACATAGATGGGCATGCAATCAATTTTATCTCTAAGTTAATAAAAAAAAAAAAAAAAAAAAACTCACTACGCCAAAACAACGAAAAAAGGATGGTCCAAAACCGTCTCAAATGACCAAAAAGGACGGTCATGGACCGTCGCATAGGCCGTCAAATTTTGACGTGTCTTATTTTTTAAAGGACGGTTGAAAACCGTCATTCTTATTGACAAAAAAAAGACGGTCATGAACCGTCCTAAAAAAGGACAGTCATCGACCGTCCTTAAAATGGATCACATAGACCGCTCTTATGATCTCTAAAAAGGACTGCCATAGACCGTCTTTTAAAAGGATCATATATGGACCGTCCTTGAAAAGAATCACATGGACCGTCTCTTATGAGCCTTCAAAGGACGGCCATGGACCGTCCTTAAAAGGATGTCATAGACCGTCTCTTATGAGCCTTCAAAGGACGGTTATAGACCGTCCTTTAAAAGGACGGTCATGGACCGTCCTTTAAAAGGACTGCTATAGGCCGTCTCTTATGACCCTTAAAGGACATTTTCAAATTTGACCTGTTACAATATTCTTCCTGATATACACCTGTTATACAAACTACGTAAATCCAAACTGTTTCATCACATTCATATTCACCTGTTTCATCCAAACAGGACTGATATACACCTGTTTCATTCACATTCACCTGTTTAAACAGGACTATATACACCTGTTTCATTCACATTCACCTGTTTCATCCAAACAGGACTGATATACACCTGTTTCATTCACATACGTAAATCCAAACTGTTTCATCACATTCACATTCACCTGTTTCATTCACATTCACCTGTTTCATCCAAACAGGTCGATATACACTGTTTCATCCAAACAGATCGATATACACTGTTTAATCCAAACAGACTAATATACACTGATATACACTGTTTCATCCAAACAGATCGATATACACTGTTTCATCCTAACAGATCGATATACACTGTTTCATTCACATACGTAAATCCAAACTGTTTCATCACATTCACATTCACTGTTTTCATCCAAACAGATCGATATACACTGTTTCATTCACATTCACTGTTTCATCCAAACAGATCGATATACACTGTTTCATTCACATACACTGCAAGCCATCCAAACAGATCGACATACACCTATTTCATTCACATTCACTGCTTCATCCAAACAGGATCGATATACACTGTTTCATCACATTCACATTCACATTCACATCCATCTAAACCCAAACTACGTAAATCCATCCAAACATAAACTACATCCATCCAAACACAAACAATCTTATCCACAATACATTATTCATCCACGCATAATACATATAAAGTTTAACTTCAAGTTTAAAAAAAAAAAAAAAAAAAAAAAAAAAAAAAAATCAAAGAACAATTTTCTTTTTGTCTTTCATCTAATAAAAAAATATTCAACCAACAAAACATTATAATTTAGAATCATGAAAAATTGCAGAAACTTCATCCAAAAAAGTGGGCACTTTTTTAAAATAAAACTGATCATTAAAATAAACCTAATATGAGCAAATAATGCAAAAAAATGTTTCAATTAATAGAAATAACAAAAAAAATTAAAGCTTTGTAAAAAGAGGCATGTGTTAAAAGGGATACATTCTTGTTTGTTGCCTTATGATTGGGCTACATTATTACAAAGAATCGGGTTCCTAGATCGGGTTTAGGTTTGGGTTTTCAAGTTTAGGTTTAGGATTAGGTGTAGGTCTAAGTTTAAGGATTTGAGAATACATTTAGGTTTTAGGTTTAGGTTTTAAGTTTAGGTTAAAGTTTAGGTTTAGGTTAAGGTTTAGGTTTAGGGAATTGAGAATAGGTTAAGGTTTATGTTTAGGAAATCGGGTTCGGGTTTGGGATTGGGTTTAGGTTTGGGTTTTCAAGTTTAGGTTTAGGTTAGGGAGTTGAGATTAGGATTAGGTGTAGGTTTAGGTTTAGGATTTGAGAATACATTTAGGTTTTAGGTTTATTTTTAGGTTTTAGGTATTGGTTAAGGTTTAGGTTTTAGGTTTAGGTTAAGGTTAGGTTATAGGTTATAGGTTATAAGTTTAGGTTTTAGGACATAGGTTTTGGTTTTAAGGTTATAGGTTTAGGTTAAGGTTAAGGTTTTAAGGTCTTATAAGCTATATGTTTAGGGAATTGAGAATATGTTAAGGTTTAGGTTTAGGAAATCGGGTTCGGGTTCGGGTTCGGGTTCGGGTTTAGGTTTGAGTTTTCAAGTTTAGGTTCGTGTTTAGGTTAGGGAGTCAAGATTAGGATTAGGTGTAGGTTTAGGTTTAGGGATTTGAAAATAGGTTAAAGTTTAGGTTTAAGAATTGTGTTCGGGTTCTGGATTGGGTTTAGGTTTGGATTTTCAAGTTTAGGTTTAGGTTAGGGAGTTTAGATTAGGATTAGGTGTAGGTTTAAGTTTAGGGATTTGAGAATAGGTTAAGGTTTAGGTTTAGGAAATCGGGTTCTGGTTCCTGGATCTGGTTTTAGGTTTGGGTTTTCAAGTTTAGGTTTAGGTTTAGGTTAGGGAGTTGAGATTAGGATTAGGTGTAGGTTTAGGTTTAGAGATTTGAGAATACATTTAGGTTTTAGGTCATAAGTTTTGGTTTAGGTTAAGGTTATAGGTTTAGGTTAAGGCTTAAGTTTAGGTTATAAGCTATAGGTTTAGGGAATTGAGAATAGGTTAAGGTTTAGGTTTAGGAAATCGGGTTCGGGTTCGGGATTGGGTTTAGGTTTAGGTTAGGGAGTTGAGATTGGGATTAGGCGTAGGTTTAGGTTTAGGGATTTGAGAATACATTTAGGTTTTAGGTTTATTTTTAGGTTTGGTATTGGTTAAGGTTTAGGTTTTATGTTTAGTTAAGGTTAGGTTATAGGTTATAGGTTATAAGTTTAGGTTTTAGGACATAGGTTTTGATTTTAAGGTTATAGGTTTAGGTTAAGGTTAAGGTTTTAAGGTCTTATAAGCTATAGGTTTAGGGTGAGAATATGTTAAGGTTTAGGTTTAGAAATCGGGTTCGGGTTCGGATCGGGTTTAGGTTTTGGTTTTCAAGTTTAGGTTCGAGTTTAGGTTAGGGAGTCGAGATTAGGATTAGGTGTAGGTTGAGGTTTAGGGATTTGAAAATAGGTTAAGGTTTAGGTTTAGAATTCGGGTTCGGGTTCGGGATTGGGTTTAGGTTTGGGTTTTCAAGTTTAAGTTTAGGTTTAGGTTAGGGAGTTTAGATTAGGATTAGGTGTAGGTTTAAGTTTAGGGATTTGCGAATAGGTTAAGGTTTAGGTTTAGGAAATCGGGTTCGGGTTCGGGATCGGGTTTTAGGTTTGGGTTTTCAAGTTTAGTCTTAGGTTTAGGTTAGGGAGTTGAGATTAGGATTAGGTGTAGGTTTAAGTTTAGAGATTTGAGATTTGAGAATACATTTAGGTTTTAGGTCATAAGTTTTGGTTTAGGTCAAGGTTATAGGTTTAGGTTTAGGTTATAAGCTATAGGTTTAGGGAATTGAGAATAGGTTAAGGTTTAGGTTTAGGAATCGGGTTTGGGTTCGGGTTCTGGATCGGGTTTAGGTTTGGGTTTTCAAGTTTAGGTTTAGGTTTAGGTTAGGAGTTGAGATTAGGATTAGGTGTAGGTTTAGGTTTAGGGATTTGAGAATACAATTAGGTTTTAGGTTTAGGTTTAGGTTTAAATTATTGGTGTTTAAATTTTAGGTTTAGGTTAAGGTTAGGTTATAAGTTTAGGTTATAGGTTATAGGTTACGGTTTTAGGTCATAGGTTTTGGTTTTAAGGTTATAGGTTTAGGTTAAGGTTAAGGTTTTAGGACTTATAAGCTATAGGTTCAGGGAATTGAGAATATGTTAAGGTTTAGGTTTATGAAATCGGGTTCGGGTTTGGGATCGGGTTTCGGTTTGGGTTTTCAAGTTTAGGTTTAGGTTTAGGTTAGGGAGTTGAGATTAGGACTAGGTGTAGGTTTAG
This sequence comes from Magnolia changhungtana, assembly GCA_030180095.1. Taxonomy (NCBI): domain Eukaryota; kingdom Viridiplantae; phylum Streptophyta; class Magnoliopsida; order Magnoliales; family Magnoliaceae; genus Magnolia; species Magnolia changhungtana. The sequence continues at coordinate 2,631,314 of JASAUF010000630.1, read as the reverse complement.
GTTTAGGGATTTGAAAATAGGTTAAGGTTTAAGTTTAGGAATTTGGGTTCGGGTTTAGGATTGGGTTTAGGTTTGGGTTTTCAAGTTTACGTTTAGGTTAGGGAGTTTAGATTAGGATTAGGTGTAGGTTTAAGTTTAGGGATTTGAGAATAGGTTAAGGTTTAGGTTTAGGAAATCGGGTTCGGGTTCGGGATCGGTTTTAGGTTTGGGTTTTCAAGTTTAGGTTTAGGTTTAGGTTAGGAGTTGAGATTAGGATTAGGTGTAGGTTTAGGTTTAGAGATTTGAGAATACATTTAGGTTTTAGGTCATAAGTTTTGGTTTAGGTTAAGGTTATAGGTTTAGGTTTAGGTTTAGGTTTAGGTTAGGTTATAAGCTATAGGTTTAGGGAATTGAGAATAGGTTAAGGTTTAGGTTTAGGAAATCGGGTTCGGGTTCGGGATCGGGTTGAGGTTTGGGTTTTCAAGTTTAGGTTTAGGTTTAGGTTAGGGAGTTGAGATTAGGATTAGGTGTAGGTGTAGGTTTAGGGATTTGAGAATAGGTTAAGGTTTAGGTTTAAGAATTTGGGTTCGTGTTCGTGTTCGGGATTGGGTTTAGGTTTGGGTTTTCAAGTTAAGGTTTAGGTTAGAGAGTTTAGATTAGGATTAGGTTTAGGTTTAGAGATTTGAGAATAGGTTAAGGTTTAGGTTTAGAAAATCGGGTTTAGATTTAGGTTAGGGAGTTGAGATTAGGATTAGGTGTAGGTGTAGGTTTAGGGATTTGAGAATATATTTAGGTTATAGGTTATACGTTCAGGTTTAGGTTTAGGTTAAGGTTAAGGTTTAGGTATAGGTTTAGGGAATTGAGAATATGTTAAGGTTTAGGTTTAGGAAATCGAGTTCGGGTTCGGGTTCGAGATCGGGTTTAGGTTTGGATTTTCAAGTTTAGGTTTAAGTTTAGGTTAGGGAGTGTTGAGGGTCAAATATTGCATATCAGACCCTGATTATTGCCTGAATTTACAGACATGATACCGTTTAATGGTCCGCTTTAATCGTATTTTTAATGCAGAGTGTATTTGCGAACATGGACTGAAAAAGGGAGCTAAAAGCATAGATTTAATGCTCCGATGACACCAAGACAAGGGCCAGACTCCAGGGGACCAAGATCAACACCAGAGATCCAAGAAAACTGAGGAACTGAAGCTCAAGTGGCCTGAAAGTCAGCCAGAATGTAAGATCACAGGGTTTCCACCATCTGATCGGCTCTGAATTTCATACATCACCTGAGGACCACAAATGAGCCGTACAACAAGCAGAATATACTCGTCCGCAGCCGTTGGAGCATGATACATTAAGTGGGTCACATCGAAGGATGATGAAAACCGTTCATCCCCGGTTGGAATTTCGAAGAGAAAATTATGGACGGTGTGGATCTCACAAAATCCATAGAAAGTGGGCCCCACCAACACAACAGCGGAAGAAGTGCGGTCTCTGTTCGTGGGTCCGTAAAATCCGGCGGCCGTGGGTCCCACTATGTTCATGATCGTCGTCGGATTGGTGATCCAAGCCGTCCATCAGTTTCCCATGAGGCCACTAATCAAGGCCTAGATGGAAGAATTCCCAGAAGTAACGATGATCGGTTTTCGACCGTTCAAACAAGGAATGGACGGCGGAGTAGAAATCAGGTGGACCGCATCAATGAACATTTAAAACTGCTCGTGTCCGACTGGTTTTTTGCCAAGAGTTGAATGAACGGAGAGGATTTTCCAACAAACGTTGATTATGAACTCCACCGAGAATCCAAATGCGACTTTAAGCTCATTACGCACTCGCGAGATCCGGATGTTCCGAATGTGGCAGCCCTTCACTGTTGATCGGTCCATCCATCTGGACCGTCCAAATTCTGCCCAAGGATCCACAGATCAAGCTCAAGGAGACCGACTGGATTGGATCTTACATCAGGTACTCTTTTTGCTGAGAAAAGAGGAGCTCCCTGCCTGCGGTTTACACAACTGCGTACGTGGGTCCTACTGCGTATAGGAATCACAGAGAGAGTTGGATTACGGACCACCCTTACAGGCTCTATAAAAGGAGAGGAGATCCACGGCAGGGAGGTTGGGGCTTCATCCATGGACGTGAGGAGAGAGCGAGACAGAGAGAAAGTGTTTCTTCTTTTCTTTTTCTTTTTATTTGTTTTTGTTTCTTTTCTTTATTTTTGAGAGTTCCAGCCTATTCATGTTGGGCTAAACCTCTTGGCTAGGGCCAAGAGGTGAAGCTTGTAGTGTGATGGGAATTCTTTGCTTGCCTTTTGTTTAGATTGATCTGATGTTGATTTGGGTTTAATTAAGGGAATGTTTTTAGTCCTTAATGGTCTGTTGTGACTGAAATTACAATGGGTCTGCGATGGCTTTGAGTATTTCCTTCTCCTTTTATGCTTTATGACGTCAGGAAGCCCTGTTGTTCACCATCGTCTCCTGGGCATGGTTGGATGTCGGTACCCTTCCTAACCTTCATACATTGATTGGTTGGTAATTAGTTTAATTCTGTTGTTTGCTTTGTCTCCTGGGCATGGTTTGGTGATGGAATCCATTCTAATTCATATACCTTTCATCTTTTCAAAACTACATCAGAGTCAGTTCAGTTAATTTCCATGATTTTTGATACAGGCATAAGATCTCTCTGATCTCTACAAGTGGATCCTCTGAATCCCTAGTTTCCTACCTTTAAATTTCTTCAGTTTTAAATTATTATTTCACCATTATTCCTCAAATCATAATTGGTTTAGACTTCATCTTAGCCTAGTTCTAGATCTGGTTATTTTCAGATAACGTACAGGTTTCAGTCCCTGTGGATTCGACCTCGGTCTTACCGAGTTTATTACTACATCACAACCCTATACTTGGGGTGTGAACAGGGAGTTGAGATTAGGATTAGGTGTAGGTCTAGGTTTAGGTTTATGGATTTGAAAATAGGTTAAGGTTTAGGCTTAAGAATTCGGGTTCGGGTTCGGGATTGGGTTTAGGTTTGGGTTTTCAAGTTTAGGTTTAGGTTTAGGTTAAGGAGTTTAGATTAGGATTAGGTGTAGGTTTAGGTTTAGGGATTTGAGAATAGGTTAAGGTTTAGGTTTAGGAAATCGGGTTCGGATTCGGGATAGGGTTTTAGGTTTGGGTTTTCAAGTTTAGGATTAGGTTTAAGTTAGGGAGTTGAGATTAGGATTAGGTGTAGGTTTAGAGATTTGAGAATACATTTAGGTTTTAGGTCATAGGTTTTGATTTAGGTTAAGGTTATAGGTTTAGGTTAAGGCTTAGGTTTAGGTTATATGCTATAGGTTTAGCGAATTGAGAATAGGTTAAGATTTAGGTTTAGGGAATCAGGTTCGGGTTCGAGATCGGGTTTAGGTTTGGGTTTTCAGGTTTAGGTTTAGGTTTAGGAAATCGGTTCGGGTTCGGGATTGGGTTTAGGTTTGGGTTTTCAAGTTTAGGTTTAGGTTTAAGTTAGGGAGTTACGTTAGGATTAGGTGTAGGTTTAGGTTTAGGGATTTGAGAATAGGTTAAGGTTTAGGTTTAGAAATCGGGTTCGGGTTCGGGATCGGAGTTTAGGTTTGGGTTTTCAAGTTTAGGTTTTGGTTTAGGTTAGGGAGTTGAGATTAAGATTAGGTGTAGGTGTAGGTTTAGGAATTTGAGAATAGGTTAAGGTATAGGTTTAGGTTAAGGTTTAGGTTATAAGCTATAGGTTTAGGGAATTGAGAATAGGTTAAGGTTTAGGTTTAGGAAATCGTTCGTGTTCGGGATCGAGTTTAGGTTTGGGTTTTAAGTTTAGGTTTAGGTTTAGGTTAGGAAGTTGAGATTAGGATTAGGTGTAGGTGTAGGTTTAGGGATTTGAGAATACATTTAGGTTTTAGGTCATAGGTTTTGGTTTAGGTTAAGGTTATAGGTTTAGGTTTAGGTTATAAGCTATAGGTTTAGGGTATTGAGAAAGGTTAAGGTATAGGTTTATGAAATCGGGTTCGGGTTCGGGATCGCATTTAGGTTTGGGTTTTCAAGTTTAGGTTTAGGTTTAGGTTAGGGAGTTGAGATTGGGATTAGGTGTAGGTTTAGGTTTAGGTTTAGGTTCGGGTTCGGGATCTCTAGTATTATCTACTTTTGAACCTAGTATTATCTACTACATACTAGTAACGTACAACCAATATTGGAGCACCATACCATAAGCTACAAGAATTTCATGTCCCCCTAAACAAGGTATCCTCCATTGATAACATATATATATATATATATATATATTATAAGCTTTTTATTTTCATTTACATTCCCAAATACATTCATCATCCATCCAAGAAAATTGAAACAAGTACTGTCAATCTATCTTATCTTACCGACCGCCTTATGTTTCTTTTCACCTTTGTAGCTCTCATATTTGTTGCAGCTGCTAGTTCACCATCAGTAGTCTCCCTAACCAAATCTTTGTGCAATCCCTCCATTTGAAGCAGTGGCTGAAGTTACAAGAAGTAGGACTGATTAGTCTTTCCATGTTCTGAAAAAAATCAAATTCTTTATTTTTTACTGTAAGTCTACTTATAATTATCATTGGCTCTTAATTTATTTATAATGAAAATCTTAAATATCACCTGATAGTGCTCCTTTGATAAATGTCCTGTTTGGAACAAATAATTTGTTTTATCATAAATGTCCTGTTTGGAACAAATAATTTGTTTTATACATACATGTGTTTTATCATAAAACCATGCATGATGCATCCATACAAAAAAAATCAAATGGAAATTTTTTTAATATAAACAATTTTTTTGGTGACACATATTAGAAAACAATGTTACTGTCAGCAATGTAACAAATATCATTCAGATTTTGAAATATTGCAAGAAATACATTTGTGGGCTGAATTTATTTGAGGGCTTGGGAGTTGGATTAGAGTGAATATACCTTTCAAAAAGAGGATCCAAAGATTTATGCTGACTCAAATTGATGTTGGCCATGAGATGGTTGAGGAATTAGTTACTTGCAAATTGCCAAGGAGAATTGAAAATAAAACCAAGCCATGAATTAGTTAATTGTATTATTTTACTAAAAGCATTGAAAAGATTAACTAATTTTGATTGAAAATAGAAAAATGTAATAAATCATTAAAAACATTTATTGATTTTAATGTAGTGAAAAATAATTTGTAATGTAAGCTACATAGCATGTAGCCTAGTCTTTGTAGCGAATAGCATATGCAAATTATCATGTTGCATAGGCTACACAACTCAAGCTATTTTCATGAGCTACGTAGCGATAAGGCTAAGCTACACTACATAGCGTAAGCTACATGCTACATAGTTGTTCAAGGATTTGTTGCACAAGCACTTTCTGTATTTTAATACACAGAAAGTTTCTGGAATTTTGATGTGAATATTGATATTGCAAAATACTTGTTTGGTAATACGTAAAGCAGGTCATCAGTCATGCATCAACAATGTGTGAGGAGAAGATCTTCAGTCACACTTTACCGGACTATCAAATATTGTTCATGAATTATGATTGGTTGTCTTAGAAGTTTTTTTTTTGTTTAAAAAAAAAAAAAGAGGGCAGCTGCCACGAATTCATTAACCACCGAAAATATACATCCCTTCGGGTGGGCCCCCACAAAAAGCAGAAGGGCCACACCTATCATGTACTATGTGACTGAGCTAAAAATTAAGGCTATACACTGCTCTGCAAAAGAAAACTAACCCGCCCTTAAACAAAAAGAAAACGCACACGTAGCTGCCAGTTGCGCCCCAATGAGACAAGTCAGCCAGTCGGTCTAAGCACCCCTAGGCCGACCATATCCAGAAAGATCATACCTCGGACTAGCGAAGGAAGAGACCTGGAATGAAGATGGATCGTATTCTGTTGAAGATGGCTGCCTTCCCGCGCTAACCCGTCCACCGGACCATTGCCTTCTCTGAGAATGTGAGCATAAGAAAAATCGCCCAATTGGCGTAACCTGGAGATTCTATCCAGCCATGGTCTCCACCTCCATTGGGCAACGACATGGTTTTTAAGGCAGTGAATCATAACTTTTGAGTCGGATTCCACAATAACCCTGTTGAATCCCTTTTCTAAGCATAGCATCATCCCGTCGTGAATAACATGGAGCTCCGCCATGTTGTTTGATCCAACCCCATAGCCCGCGGTGAAACCGAAAAGGAAATTTTCATTTTCATTCCTACAGATGCCTCCCCCACCTGAAGGCCCTGGATTACCCAACGCCGATCCATCAACATTTAATTTGACTCATCTAGGGGATGGTTGCATCCATTTGACCAGAGAGAGAGCCTTCCGCCTTTGAACAGCTGCTGCAATTGAGGGACTGAACCTGTGATTCCTACCAACAACTTCCATAAAATCTGCGCCTAGTAGCAAATTTGCCCACCAACGAATTCGGGCCTCTGACATCCCAATGTTCATCCCTGAGTTGTTGAAAACAGCCTCATTTCTGGACCGCCAAAGCTCCCAGAGAATGAGAATAGGCAGCAGGAAACGAACGGAGCTATGCGATGCTCCATCAGCCGACGCCAACCTCCAGTGGTTAAACTTGCCAGCAATGGAGCTGTGAAGCAAAGGAGGGATCCCGCACCTCGAGCCGAAGGAGCCCCAAAGGGCCTGCGCGTGCCAGCCAAAGAGAAACAGGTGGGGAATAGTTTGCTGATATGCCTGAGATTGGAGAATATAGGTCCTTGCAATAAAGCAAGTCCTCCATCTTAGCCTTCCATATGGTCCAGTTAGAACCATTGAGGCTGATCATCCTTGAGCCACCTTCCATAATTCAAACCGATCCTACCCGTTCAATGAACTTAGCTCTGATACCACTTTGTTGGGGGCCTTGCACAAAACCTTAGGATCTAGCCCTCTAGAACAAACCAGAATTATGGATAATAAAGCAATGAAAATAATCAATGCATCAATCACACACCACACAAGAGATTTTTACGTGGAAAACCCTCAAAGAGGTAAAAACCACGGGACCTCGTCCAGATCAACAATCCACTATGAAGTAGAACGTTTACAACCTTCTTCACTCACGCAGGAGTGGATGAATAATAAGAGAAATAGAGAAAACGAAGAGATCTAGCCGATTATGAGGACATAGAAGCGCTGAGATATAAATTGCAAAGTAGAAAAACCTCCCCGAGCAGAACCTCCCTTCTATAAGCTTCCTCTCTCTCTTTCTCCCTCTCTCTCACCTTTGATAGCCCTCTTGTATTTTTCTCATCAACACAATATATGTAGAAAAATCCTAGGGACCCCTTTTTATAGTTTTAGGAAACTCCTTTCCGCATCCTAGTTGCGAAAGGACTTGCGCATCCTAGTTGCGAAAGGACTTTGCGCATCCCAGTTGCGAAAGGACAACGGGTCAAAAAAAACCCATCAAATCTCCCCTTTTTGACCCAGGAGGGATTCACCTTCTTTAAGCCAGCCAGGTTTCTACAAACCTCAAACTTGCCCTTAAGCAAGGCCTTGGTCATCATATCTGACCCATTATCGTCCGTGTGGACCTTCTCAAGCTGTAACACCTTCTGTTCCAAAGTATCCCTGATCCAGTGATACCGAATCTCTATGTGCTTCGACTTGGAATGCTGACTTGGATTCTTGCTCAAGTGTATAGCACTGTGACTATCGCAATAGACCAGGTGCTCCTCCTGCTTTAGGCTAAGTTCCTATAGGAACCTCTTCATCCAAAGCATCTCTTTACATGCCTCTGTGACTGCAATGTACTCGGCTTCTATAGTTGACAATGCTACGACCTTCTGTAACTTGCTCTGCCAAGAAACCGCTCCCCCTGCAAATGTGAACATGAACCCCGATGTAGACTTCCTGGAGTCTATGTCACCTGCCATATCTACATCTATGTAGCCCTCTAACACAGGTTTACCGTCACCATAGCATAGGCTCAACCTGGATGAGCCTCTTAGATACCGTAGTATCCATTTCACCGCTGCCCAATACTCTTTGCCAGGATTGGCAAGATACCGGCTGACAACACCAACCGCATATGCTATGTTTGGGCATGTACACACCATAGCATACATCAAACTTCCTACCGCTGACGCGTAGGGTATCTTCTGCATCTCTTCCACTTCTGCCTTCGTCTTGGGACACTGCCTGTCGCTCAATCTGAAGTGACCATCTAGTGGAGTACTGACCGGCTTCGCTGCATTCATATTGAACCGCTCTAGGACTTTCTCAATATACCGCTCTTGTGACAGCCAGAGCTTCATGCTGCTTCTGTCACGGGTTATCTCCATTCCTAGGATCTGTCTAGCCGAGCCCAAGTCTTTCATCGCAAAAGACTTGCCTAACTCCTGTTTCAGCCTGTCGATCTTCTTGATGTCTTTTCCCATGATGAGCATGTCATCAACGTATAATAGCAGAACTAAGAAATCACCATCTGAGAACTTGCGCGTGAACACACAGTGGTCCGACTCCGTTCTGTCATACCCATGTTTCAACATAAACGAGTCGAACTTCTTGTACCATTGCCGTGGAGCTTGTTTCAGCCCATACAAGCTCTTCCTCAGCCTACACACCATATACTCCTTGCCTTTGACTTCGAACCCCTCTGGTTGGTGCATGTAGATCTCTTCTTCCAGGTCACCATGGAGAAAGGCAGTTTTAACATCTAACTGCTCTATCTCCAGATCCATGCTAGCCGCCAACCCAAGCAACACCCGTATGGATGTCATCTTCACCACTGGTGAGAATATCTCCTCGAAGTCTATGCCTTTTCTCTGACCAAACCCTTTCACCACAAGTCTGGCCTTGAACCTCGTCTATGAATTCTTCTCTCAATCTTCTTTCTGAACACCCACTTGTTGCTCAGAGCTTTCTTGCCCTTAGGCAATTTCACCATGTCATAGGTGTGGTTCTTATGCAAGGATTCCATCTCCTCTTGCATAGCTTTCAACCACTCCCCCTTATGCTCGTCGGCTAGGGCCTCAGAATAATCTTCTAGCTCTCCCCCATCAGTTAGCATAATGTACTCATGTGGCGAGTACCTCTTGGACGACTGTCTGTCCCTAGATGACCTCCTCACCTGTGGCTCAACAGGTGGATCAAGTGGGGGCTGCTCCCCTGGTCCATCTTCTGAAGGAACTCTCTCGTCCTCTGCACCTTGCTGTACTCCCCCGTCATCAAGCACCACGGGAGGAGTAACCAGATCCATGTCCTCTAACTCACCTGAACTAGGCTGGTTCTTCTCTGGCTTACCAATGTCTTCTATACACTGATCTTCAAAGAAAATCACATCTTTGCTCCTGACGAGCTTCTTCTCAGTCGGATCCCATAACTTGTAACTGAATTTTTCATCACCGTACCCTAAGAACACACACTGCCTGATCTTCATATCGAGCTTGGACCTCTCGTCCTTTGGTACGTGAACGGATGCCCTGCAACCAAATACCCTAAGATGACTGTACGATGGATCCTGTCCAGTCCACACTTTCTCAGGTACTCCATTCAACGGGGCTGATGGAGACCTGTTTATAAAATATATCGCCGTGCGCATTGCTTCTCCTCAGAACGTCTTGGGCAACTTCTCATGGGATAACATGCATCTGATTCTCTCAACAATGGTGCGATTCATTCGCTCAGCTACACCATTATGCTGGGGGGTCTTGGGAACTGTCTGTTCATGCCATATACCCTGGGACTTGTAGTACTCGTGAAAGTCGCCAATGTATTCACCACCATTGTCAGTGCGGATGCACTTCAATAGTCTACCTGTCTCTCTCTCGACCATAGTATGAAATAACTTAAACACACCAAAGACCTCGTCCTTGGATTTCAAAGCATAAACCCAAACCCTCCTAGATGCATCATCTATAAAAGTGACAAAATACAATGCCCCACCCAAGGTTTTTGTCCTCATAGGACCACAAACATCAGAATAAACCAAATCTAATGCATGCACTTTATTAACATGAGAAGCAGTTTTAATAAATGAAACTCTATGCTGTTTCCCTGATAAACAATCAAGACAGGTTTTGAGAGGTATACATCACGTCTGGAGGGAGCTGCTTCCTCGCTAGTAGCTGAAGCCCTTTTTCACTCATGTAGCCTAGACGCACACATGCCACATGTCAATAGCTGAATCTTCCGCTGCGTTCAATCCACCCTTGCACATACTGACACTTGCCTTGTACAGGGTGTAACACTTCTTTCCTCTAGCCACGATCAATGAACCCTTGATGAGTTTCTATCGTCCACCAGCAAACCGGCTTTCATAGCCATCATCATCCAACCTTCCCATCGACATTAAGTTGAGGCGAAGGTCTGGGATATGCCTCACATCCCTGAGAACCAATGTGCAGCCCACATCAGTTTTCACACAAATATCACCAACTCCCACGATCTTTGATACGCCAGAATTTCCCATCTTCACAGTCCCATAGTCACCTGACTTGTAGCTTGTGAAGGAGTCCCTGTGTGGAGTCACATGAAAAGAAGCTCCCGAGTCTATCACCCAGTCGGTGCCCTGACTCGTAGCCGTGAGACATATATCGTGATCTGTAGAAAGAATAACTACCATGTCGCCATCTGAAGCGACCGCAGTGGAATCTGATTCATCTTCCTTCCCTTTTCCTTTCTTGTCATTTTTCTTACCACGACATTCATGCTTGTAGTGGCCCTTCTTGCCACAGTTCAAGCATTCAACCTCTTTTCTCGTTACTCGACTTGCCTCTTGATTTATCTCGGGCCTTTCCGCCCTTCCTGTTCTTTCCTCTCCCCCGTTCCTGCGTCACAAGAGACTCTTGCTGAGTAGACCCATGAGACTTCCTCCTTGTCTCCTCATTGAAGAGACAACTGTTACCTGTTCCATGGATATCTTTCGTCGACGGAGTTACTTAGAGACACCACCAATGTCTCCCAATTGTCGAGCAATGAACTAAGCAATAGTAAAGCCTGCAATTCATCATCCAGGACCATCTTTATAGAGGTGAGTTGGTTCACTATATTACTGACCTCATTCATATGCTCGGCCATAAAACCATCATCCTTGAACTTGAGATTTACAAGTCGCCTTATCAGAAATATCTTATTACCGGCTGTCTTCCTCTCATACAGCCCTTGTAATTTTAGCCATAGGCTTGCGGCTGAGGTTTCCGTAGACACATGGTGGAACACAGAATCATCCAACCATTGTCTAATAAACCCCACCGCCTTTCGGTTCATCTTCTTCCAATCATCATCAGTCATATCCTTGGATTTTACTGATATGCCTGAGATTGGAGAATTTAGGTCCTTGCAATAAAGCAAGTCCTCCATCTTAGCCTTCCATATGGTCCAGTTAGAACCATTGAGGCTGATCATCCTTGAGCCACCTTCCATAATTCAAACCGATCCTACCCGTTCAATGAACTTAGCTCTGATACCACTTTATCGGGGGCCTTACACAAAACCTTAGGATCTAGCCCTCCAGAACAAACCAGAATTATGGATAATAAAGCAATGAAAATAATCAATGCATCAATCACACACCACACAAGAGATTTTTACGTGGAAAACCCTCAAAGAGGTAAAAACCACGGGACCTCGTCCAGATCAACAATCCACTATGAAGTAGAACGTTTACAACCTTCTTCAATCACGCGGGAGTGGATGAATAATAAGAGAAATAGAGAAAACAAAGAGATATAACCGATTATGAGGACATAGAAGCGCTGAGATATAAATTGCAAAGTAGAAAAACCTCCCCGAGCAGAACCTCCCTTCTATAAGCTTCCTCTCTCTCTTTCTCCCTCTCTCTCACCTTTGATAGCCCTCTTGTATTTTTCTCATCAACACAACATATGTAGAAAAATCCTAGGGACCCCTTTTTATAGTTTTAGGAAACTCCTTTCCGCATCCTAGTTGCGAAAGGACTTGCGCATCCTAGTTGCGAAAGGACTTGCGCATCCTAGTTGCGAAAGGACTTTGCGCATCCCAGTTGCGAAAGGACAACGGATCAAAAAAAACCCATCAAGGCCATGGCGATGCCTTTATCTTGAACTCTACTATCGACAGGGGTCGTGTTTTGCAGAAGCCTCCACATAAAGATGGAGAACCTTGGAGGGAGGGAACTCTACTATCGACGGTTGTCTTAGAAGTTTAATATAGTTCTTTCTCAGCCTAGTTTGCCAGCTTTGCAAGAATCATAGAAGCTCCTGAAAGAATAACAGAATAACAGATTTTTAGCCATCATCTTTTTACTCGGTAATTTACTTTGGCCACCTCATGAATTGGGAGGAAAATAAAAAAGATTCCTGTAAGTATTGTAGTTGGATTGTAAGTAGAGGTTTATCACTACAACTTGTCACCAGCTTACAGTTAGTTACATGCATAAGAATTTTACTAGAGAAGTTCTAGGTAAATGACTCCATCCTTCTAAATCAGACGTTGAAGTCATATATGGGAAACTGAGTGCTATATAGACAATGAGAATATAGTTTTTCATTTATACAAGGTAGAAATTTACACCAACATGATGTCACAGGTTAACCGGTTGGGCCAATATGAACTGGACCGCCCACTAAAACATTTCACGCCTCTGACGGGGTTTTAAGACATTGATTTACAATTTTACATAGTAAAATTGACTTCCAAATATCTAACTAATTTTCATATGACATACATTTCCAATATTTATTGGATTCCAATTAATATTAGAATATACTTCCAAGACCATACCTTTGTTAATTTGTTTGTCATTCTCAGCTTCCTAGGGTTGCCAATAGTTCTTTTTTTTCCAAGTTTTAGAGGCCCATATTTCAATGATTCTTCCATTAATAAAAGATAAATAAACCATCACTTGTTTAAGTGGAATGATGTAACAGGATTTGTGTAGCTGATCCTAATTGGTAGGGATGAGGGTTAGACGATGACGATGAACCATTAATTGTTCCTTGAGAGAATCTTCATGGAGTCACAGGTCTAAATGACAAAGACGAACATAAATGCAGTATCAGGGAGAAACCAGTCACCTGGATCTTTCTCTGATGGCTTTAAAATAAATGTATTGCCACATGTCACTGCCATTGGGAACATCTACACAAACCATAAAGTAGGATATTCCCATTTGGTTATGTCGATAGAAGTGAAGTATCTAAACACTCAATTCTTATTTTTACAGCAAATATAGGTATGAGCAAGCAAAAGAAGAAAAGGGGCAACATGAAAAAAAGTCTTGGTGAATATCTAGGGCCCACAGAAGTTTTTCTACGGCAGAGGATCACTTCACACTTGTTACCCGTGGTGTGGTCCACTTGAGCTTTGAATATGCTTCATTTTTGGGCTTAAGCCATAAAATTATCTTGTAAAATGGATGGACAGGGGATGATAAAATACATAAATCAAGGTGGACCCCACGAAAATTACTCAAGACACAATCCAACTCCCATACAAAACTCTCATGGCCCGCAGAAGTTCTCATTGGTGGGGATTCAATCTCCACGCTTTCTGTAGTGCAATGGGCTTCATTTTCGTGGCCATTACCTAAAATGTCTTGGCAAAACAGAGATGGCATGGATATACAACACATACATCAAGGTGGACCGCATGAAACAAGTGGAGATAGAAATGCCCACCTAAATCCCCAAATCCCCAAATCTGTAAATCCCCAAATCCCCAAATCCCTAAATCCCCAAATCCCTAAATCCCTAAATCCACAAATCCCTAAATCCCTAAATCCACAAATCCCCAAATCCCCAAATCCCCAAATCGGTAGTGAGATTGACAGAGATTGAGAGAGAGAGAGAGATACCTGTTTGATTTGGAGCCCCTATCATGGTCCACCGATCACGGTCCACCGAGAGAAATAGAGAGAGAGGATGCGCGAGAGAGAGAGCACCGAGAGACAGAGAGAGAGGACGCGCGAGAGAGAGAGCACCGAGAGACAGAGAGAGATAGAGAGACAGAGAGAGAGAGAGAGGGACCGAGAGAGAGAGAGAGAGAGAGAGAGAGAGGGTGCGCGAGAGTGAGAGACAGAGAGGCAGAGAGTGAGGTTGACAGAGAGGGAGAGAGGGTTGGTTTTGGGAGGGGCGGGCGAGCATGCGAGAGCCATTTTTTGGGGTGGTTTTTGGTGTTGTGGGAGATGGGCGTGCGGGAGGTGGCTTTGGGGTAGAACGGATTGGCTACTCCCGCTGACACCAACTCCGTGGCTGGTGTTCGGTGGGCTGTGGGCCCCACCATGATGTATGTGTTTCATCTGATCCGTTCATCCATTTTTTAATATAATTTTAAGGCTTAGTTTTAAAAATAAGAGGGATATAAATCTTAGGTGGACCACACCACAGGAAAACAATAGTGATTGAATATCCATCATTTAAATCCTCTTAAGGCCCACTGTCCTGTTTATCTGACATCCAATCTTTGATTAGGTCATAAAGGCCCAAATGAAGGGAAAAAACAAAGATCAGCTTGATCCAATACTTTTATGGCTCCCAAAAAGTTTTTAATGGTCGACATTCATTCAACACCTTTTCCTGTAATGTGGTCCACTTGAGATTGGGATATAACTCTTTTTTTTTTTTAATATCATAAAATGATCTATAAAAATAGATGGAAGGCATGGATGAAACACATACATCATGGTGGGGCCTACAAACCACCGAACACAAAAGTTGAGAGTGGTTACCCTCCATTAAAACATTCATAATTATTTTTTGGGCCCACAGAGATGTGGTTCACAAATCTAGCCCAACCATTATGTGTGTGCCACTTGGATGAGGGGTCATACCAAGTTTCAGACGCATCCAAATTTCAGGTGGGGCCCCACCAAGTGCTTTTATATGTTTTAGGCATGTCTTCACATGATTTTAGATGGTATGGCCCACTGGAGTTCTGTATACGGCTGATTTTTGGGATATCCCATAATTTAAAGAGGACCCATCAAAATGCATGGTGTTGATTTTCGACACACGTCATGATGGGGCCCACACAGCTCGACCTCATGGGGAGTTCCCATGAGCTCGACGAATAGAACCTTTTCCATATATATAATATTTAAAAAATATAAAAACTTATGATGTATTTGTTATATCCACACCGTCCATCCATTTTGAGATATCATTTTAAGTCACGAGCCAAAGAATAAGACAGATAAAAATCTGTAGTAGACCCTACCATAGAAAACAACGAGATGGTGATTCCCACCATTGAAACTATCCTAAGGCCCATCGTAATGTTTATTTGAAATCCAACTGGTTCAAAAGTTTTTTTTAAAAAAAATGGTCGTAGGGCCATACATTATGGTGGGCCCACAGTAATGTTTGCCATCCAACATGTTCATAATATCAAAAGGATATGAATGAAGGGAAAACACAAACATCAGCTTAATCCAAAACTTCTATTAAATGCACAGTGTTGATGTTCGACACACATCATGATGGGCCCTACAAAACTTACATTAATTCTTAGAGTTTCAGGGTGTCAATAAGTTGGGTCACAATTCTGACTAGAATATTTGACCCATTTTACATGTCTGGTCCATTCACTTTATTTTACTGATCATTACCCTCAATTTAATTAGTTACTAACCTCAATCATGTTACATATGAAAAAGATATTTGGCAAACAAGATTGGTTAACAATTTGAGTGAAATTATTGTCCAAAAACAGTTAAAGGTTATTCATAATATCAAAAATATATGAATGAATAGAAAACACAAACATCAACTTGATCCAAAACTTCTATGGCCTCCAAGAAATTTTAAATGGCAGAGGTTTAATCACACTATTTCCTGTGGTGTGGTCCACTTGAGCTTTGAATATGCTTCCTTTTTGTTCTTTAGACCTCAAATTATCTGTTAACATGGATGAATGGAGTAGATAAAATAAATAAATAACAGTGGACCCCACAGAGTTTACTCTGGTAAGGATAACGAGTAACTCACCTACATGTAGTAGAGAAGGGTTTCCTTAAAACATTCATAATCATATTGGGTCTGCCTAAATGTGATTCACATATCCAACCCACTCATTATGTGTGTCCCACTTGGATGAGGGGTCAGACCAAGTTTCAACCGCATCAATGTCTGTATTAACTTATAAACAAGTTGGATCTCAAATAAACATCGCAGCGGACCTTAAGAAGGTTTCAATAGTGGGTGTCACTATCCCACTCTTTTCTATGGTGTGGGTCCACTTGAACTTTGGATCTGCCCCGTCAGTCAGATGCACCATTCCATGGTAGGCCACGAGCTTAAAAATAAAGTCAATCCATGACTTGGGTGGGCCACACATAGTTTTAGATGCTATGGCCCACCTGAGTTTCGTATATGACTGAGTTTTGGACTTAAAGGGAACACATCAAATGCATGGTGTTGATGTTGTACACACATCATAGTACATGGGGCGCACATAGATTAACCTCATGGGAAGTTCCCATGAGGTGACCTTATAGTACCATTTCACTATTCTAGGTAACTCCTTCATGGGTGTTACTCTAACCGTGTAGGGCCCACCTTGATATATTTTATGTATATCGACATCGTCCATATATTTTTTCATCATGTTTTAGGATGTGATTTCAAATCATAAGAACTAAATAATCTTAGGTGGGCCATACCAATCAAAACAATATGATGAATAACTATTAAAAGCCTTTTGAAGGCCACAAAAGTTTGGATCAATTTGATCTTTGTAGTTTACCTTCATCTAGATCTTCTTTACATTATCAACAAGTTGGATTGCAGATAAACGTTACTAAAACCTTACGATGGGCTCTTTATAATTTTTAATGGCGAGGTACTATACTATCATTCTTTCCAGTGGTGTGATCCCCTTAAAAGATTTAAATCTACACAATTTTTTATACTCGGCCCAAAAATGGGTTGGAGAAACGTATGGGCGGCAAGGATATACAATACATCATCAAAATCTAACTTTTGTTATCCAAGTACTTTCCAATTTTTCTTGTCAGAATACAAAATCTAGTTTTCTTTTTTAAAAAATATATTTTTTTACAATTTGACAACTTTTTCACAATTTTGTTTAATTTTTAAAATTTTATTTTTCAAAATATCATTTTTTAAAATCGAAATCTCACTTTTATTATCTAACTTTTCAATTTTTCTTAAAAAAATAGAAAATCTAGTTTTATTTGTCAATTTTTTCACAAATTTTAAAAAAAATTTAAAATTTTCTTTTTCAAAATATCATTTTTTTAAATCTCACTTTTGTTATCTAACTTTTTAATTTTTCTTGTCAAAATACAAAATCTAGTTTTCTTTTTTAAAATATATATTTTTTTACAATTTGTCAATTTTTTCACAATTTTTTTAATTTCTTAAAATTTCTTTTTTAAAATATCATTTTTTAAATCTCACTTTTGTTATCTATAACTTTTCAAATTTTCTTGTCAAAATACAAAATCTAGCTTTCTTTTTTAAAAAATATATTTTTTTACAATTTGTCAATTTTTTGACAATTTTTTTAATTTCTTAAAATTTCTTTTTTAGGATATCATTTTTTAAATCTCACTTTTGTTATCTATAACTTTTCAAATTTTCTTGTCAAAATACAAAATCTAGTTTTCTTTTTCAAAAATATATATATTTTTTTTTCAATTTGTCAAAATTTTCACAATTTTGTTTAATTTTTTAAATTTTCTTTTTCAAAATATCATTTTTTTAATCAAAATCTTGTAATATAACTTTTTAATTTTTCTTGTCAAAATACAAAATCTAATTTTCTTTTTTAAAATATATTTTTTTTTACAATTTGTCAATTTTTCACAATTTTGTTTAATTTTTTATATTATTTTTTTAATCAAAATAGATGGACGACATGGATTAAACACATACATCATGGTGGGGCCCATATAGCACCAACCACAAACCATTGGATGGTGTCAGGGGGAGTAGCCAATTTGTTCCCCTTATTTGTGGTGTGGTTCATTTAATTAATCTTTAGATATGAATCATTTTTTAGATAGTTCTCTAAAATGATCTCGAAAAATGGATGAACAGAGTGGGTTGATCCCAAATTTTCATTATTTTAGGACTTATTGGGCTCACCATTGTGTATGTTAATTATCCACTCCGTCCATTAATTTTAACGGCTCATTTTTAGGGTTGATGCAAAAAATGAGTCAAATTGAAGCTGTAGGTGGACCACACCACATACTAATGTTATAAATTTATTTTTCATTATTTCTTATGGTGTGGTCCACTTAGACTTTTAATATTTTCTACTTTTTGAGCTCATGCACTGAAATAATATTTCAAAATTTATGGACGACTTAGATAAAACAAATATATTGAAATGGGCCCCATGGAGCCCCTTAAACATCGTCAGTCTCTAATAAGATTCTATGGGGAGGTACGTTTTAGAGCTTAAAAATAAAGTCGATCCATGACTTGGGTGGGCCACACCACATACTATAGTTAAGAGGGTTACCCTCCCATTAAAACATTCATAATCATTTATTGGGCCCACCTAGATGTGCTTCATAGATCTAGCCTATTCATTATGTGTGTCCCACTTGGATGAGGAGTTAGACCAAGTTTCATACACATCCAAAACTCATGTGGGCCCCACCAAATGCTTTTATATGTTTTAGGGATGTCTTCACATAGTTTTAGATGCTATCGCCCACCTAAGTTTCGTATACGACTGATTTTTGGACTTAAAGGGGACACATCAAATGCATGGTGTTGATGTTCTACACACATCATGGTGGGGCGCACACAAATTAACCTTATGGGAAGTTCCCATGAGGTGACCTTATAGTACCACTTCACTATTTAGGTCACTCCTTCATGGGTGTTACTCTAACCATGTAGGGCCCACCTTAATATATTTTATGTATATCGACACTGTCCATATATTTTTCCATCATATTTTAGGATGTGATTTCAAATCATAAGAACTCAATAATCTCAGGAGGGTCATACCAATCAAAACAATGATGAATAACTATTAAAAACCTTTTAAAGGCCACAAAAGTTTTAGATCAATTTGATCTTTGTAGTTTACCTTCATCTAGATCTTCTTTACATTATCAACAGGTTGGATTGCAAATAAACATTACTAAAACCTTACGATGGGCTCTTTATAATTTTTAATTATGAGGTACTATATTATCATTCTTTCCAGTGGTGTGGTCTACTTAAGATTTAAATCTACATAATTTTTTATACCCGCCCCAAAAATGGGTTGGAGAAACATAGGGGCGGCAAGGATATACAACACATCATCAAAATCTCACTTTTGTTATCTAACTTTTCAATTTTTCTTGTCAAAATACAAAATCTAGCTTTCTTTAAAAAAATATATATTTTTTTAAAATTTGTCAATTTTTTCGCAATTTTGTTTCATTTTTTAAATTTTCTTTTTCAAAATATCATTTTTAAAATCTCACTTTTGTTATATAACTTTTCAATTTTCTTATCAAAATACAAAATCTAGTTTTCTTTTTAAAAAATTTTTTTTTTTTTTTTACAATTTATCAATTTTTTCACAATTTTGTTTAATTTTTTTAATTTTCTTTTTCAAAATATCATTTTTTTTATCGAAATCTTGTTATGTAACTTTTTAATTTTTCTTGTCAAAACATAAAATCTAGCTTTCTTTTTAAAAAAATATATATTTTTTTTTACAATTTGTCAATTTTTTCACAATTTTATTTAATTTTATAAATTTTCTTTTTCAAAATATCATTTTTTATCAAAATCTTCTTTTTTTTTTTTCAAAATTATCAACATTATTCAAAGTTATTAATTTTTTTCTCAAAATCTAAACTTTTATAAAATTACATTTTTTTTTTCAAAATCTAATTTTTTTTCTTAAACATTGTTAATTATTTTTCTAAGCTTTTAAACTTTTTTTTTTCAAAATTCATAAATTTTTTTGTTCTTAATTTTTCACCTGAGCATTAGAGACAGTTTAGGATCGTCTCTAATGCAGACGGTCTTTGACAGTCTCAAATGACCACTACAAGACGGCTAAGGACCGTCTCTAATAAAGACGGTCTTTGACAGTCTCAAATGGAGACAGCTGAGGACCGTCTCTAATATAGACTATTTCTCGACAGTCTCATAGTACAGAAAAGACGACTGACCAATGACCGTTTCTAATTGAGACGGTCCTTGATGATCTCAGATTATCGATAGAGAGACGGCCAATGACTGTCTCTAATACGGACGGTCTTTGACCATCTCAAATGGCTGCATATAAGACGGTCAAAGACCGTCTCTTATTCCAGACGGTCAATGGCCGTCTTTTATCCTCAGTTAACGACGGTTTTTGACCGTCTTAAATGATTTATGGACGTTGAAATTTTTAAGACAATATTAAGGACAGTCAAGGGCCGTCTAAAAGTTTAGAGACAGTTTACGACCGTCTCTAAAGCGTCTTTAAACCAAGCAATTTTAGAAACGGTCAAGAACCGTCTCTAAATCCGTCATATTTTTCCATTTTTCACGTAGTGACTAAACATTTGCTTCAAACTTTGAACGTTTAAAAGCTCTCCAAAAAGTTGGACTCGTAACTCAACCTCGTCAACTTCCAAGATCAGACACACATACCACCCTGAATCTCATTTTTCTACTTATTATTAAACACACACACGCACCAAGGCTCAAAAGCTTAAAACCTATTTTCGTGAAAGATAAGCTGCCACTGGGGAACCGTCACAAAATGGGTTCATCTCATTAACTAAAATAAGAACAAACCTATCTTGTGGCATCTACCAAACAGGCCCTCAACACAATGAGTTTTCAAAATCTATGGATAGGTGGACTGTGTAAAGCTTTTAATACACTTCAGTTGTAAGAAATGGGACATGCATCCACTTGCCTGGCATTTACCTTTTTTGAAATATTAACTTGGATCTATATTTTGAACATCTTTTGCAAGAAAACTTCTAATAAGTTAGCAAGCTTAGTTCAAAGGGTACAATTACAAACTTCTTCGTTCTGTCTCTCTCTCACACTATGAAATCAGCCATGCTGGTCATTTCCCCCATGGCAAGGTTCCTGAGGTATGTATTCAATCCTTAGTGAGGATTTAGGAATTGATGATTTGCTCCATATTGCTTTTGAGGTTTTCAGAAAAAATTTCTCGCAATTTTTTTCCTCGACTTCTCATCTAAATTTTATTTCTCATAGTGTTTGTAGATTTCATCTAATTCACTTTGATTTACAGCCTTGTTGTAGATTTTCCATGGATATTCAGAGGAGGAGCAATACTGGAGGATCTGGAAGGAACAACGGAGGAGGTGGCGATGGTTGCCGGAAATCCTTTCTGCTTCACTTCCTCCATCACGTTGTAGCTCATCATGAAACACTCTCAGTCGGTAAGTTCTGTAAATGACGATGATGGCATTTTCCAGCCCGGGATGTTGAGGTTGTACTTAACCACATACGTGGAAAAGTATGAGTTTTGTTTCGATGCTATACTAGATGAGCATGTTTCCAATGATGAGGTAACAATCTTCTTTTCATTGAGATTGGCATTGGCTTTATACTACTGTATTACCTATTCTTTGTACGGATCCTTCCTCATTTTCTTGATTTCATTATCTTTTAATTGCCTCAGTGTGTGTTGTGTTTCTGCATTTGCCTTGTTCAATGACTGACGTTCGGATGCGATCTTGAACAAAGATCTAGACTTGGTAATTTTTTGGGGATTTTATGTGAAACTATTGCAAAACCTCTGGAGTTTTCCTCTCAGAAAACATTGTGAAGAGGAGATCCAGATGACTTGAATTTGATCTCTTCCTACATTGAGTGCTCTCAAAGCCACATTCTGATGATTTAAGTTTTAATTTGGCATAGCATGCAGGCATTGGGATATTTTACATGAAAAGGTGTATTTAATACATGTATCTGTATTACTTGTTTTCTACTTTTCTTTTGACTGATAAATTGTTGATTTGTGGCAGCACTACATTAAATTTTGCAAATTGGTAAAAAACCGCAAGTTGAATGATCTCCTAGATGCCTTGGATTTTAATCAGGTTGTCATCTTTGTAAAAAGTGTAAGCGAGGTGGTGACCGACCAACAAGTCGCTTGTGGAATGTAACTTCCCATTTATCTGCATCCACTCTGGAATGTCACAGGAGGAAAGGTTAGGAGCAACACCTCCCCAAACCTTATATTTGCAAGCACCTAGCTTTCGCAGCTTTGCAGATAAAACTCTTATAAAATAATGTTAATGATCCAAGATAATGGATTCGACTGCAGTCATATCAATCAATAACTCTTATAAAATTATTTTACCAAATTGGAAGCCATTTTATTTCGTCTATCCTTTTATATGGATTTTCTTCCTTTATTTTCAATTAGAATACATTGAAACCATCACTTCTTAGTGAATTTGACATTGTATTGATTGATATGACTGCAGTAGAATCCAGTTCTTGAAGCATTTGGCAATGCTAAAATATTACAAATAACAATTCCAGGTCAGATTTTGTTCCAAGCATTTATTTCTTTTTGATGTATGTTGCTCTTTGAATCCAATGAGGTGTTTAATAGATTAGTACTTAACACAATGAACTTCCCATCATTTGTATTGATCATTCCTAATAATTATTTTAGTTTGTAGATTTTAATATTCAAAGAAATCAATGCATTCTTTTTTAAATATGATTCAAATTTATTTCCATTTCTTGAGTTGCTGAATTTTCACTTGGATTAGAATTCAGCAAATGAATGGAAACATCACAATGTGGCTGATTCTACAGCTTTTTTCTTTCCTGAGACCATATATAAGTTGTAACATTTTATTTCCAAAGTTTTTTTTTTGGTACCATGTGTTATGTTATTCAAATTTGGCAGATCTAATTGTTCGATCCATGAAGCGAAAGATGGGGGCTAGAAGATGGAACATGATGATGGTAGGCTTATTACTATATTTTCTGCTCCGAACTACTGTGACTAGGTAATCAAATTGCATGTAGGTATCTCTTAATTATGAATTACGTTTAGTTGTTGTGTGAACATTTTCTGGAATGTGCCTGACTTCTTTTGTTAAATTCCTTTGGGGTTATTATTTACATTGTTCTATATCATTACATTCTTAATAATTTTTAAACTTCTCTAACAGGTAGCGCCCTTCAGAATGTTTGCTTAGAATTTCGTGTTATATCGGTAATGGGTTCATTCGTCTCATTTAACTTCTCTAACAGTTGTTGATGTTAGTTTGGACTGATTAGCACTTTCATATTACAGAATTGCTTCGGACCCTCTGCTTTTTTTGGACACCAGTACCTTGTATTCTTTGGTGTGACCTTTTCTTTCATTAAACTTGTAGTTTTTCTGTTATATTGTTATAGAGAAATGCTTCTACAATGGGTGTTTTCGTATAGTTCCATGAAGTGTGCACCATAAGTGTTTTCGTACAGTTCCATGTTTCAATTCCATCCTTCATATATTTTGTCATTAACATTTTATTTCCACCTTGGAACTGAATTATATTTATTTTGCTTCTTTCTTTGCAATATCTATGCATCCATTTCTTTGCAGCCAACTATTCGAGCATGACCTTTGATGCGGGTGGGTGCTCTGTGCTTAGTCATTTTCCTAGCAATTGCCCATCCATGATCCCAGGGATTCTGTTAATAGTTTGCATTTAAATAAGAAGTCTTGGTTTCCAGTATTTCATGATTGAGAGTGAATAATAGTTATAGTTTTGGAATGAAGTTTAGGAATGTATGAATAGCATGTCATTCTCCTTTTTTGCATGTATCAGCTAATCACAGTTAGTGGATGCTTTGACTTCATATGAACTGGCCAGAGATGATTCGTCAATTTGTTCTCTGCTACTTCAGAAAATACAACTGTTTTTCTTTTTCTGATAAAATCAAATCATTATGTATTAGGTTTAAGTAGTTGTTTTTGGGTAAAACAATGAATCTAGGTTCACTACTTGAATTATCCTTTTACTATTGTCATGAAGGACACTTGAATTATTGTCTAACAGGGAGGGTATCTTAAGAACAAGAAGGAAAATTAAAAGAAAGAGAAGATGGGATATGAGTGAGGAGCGTGGATTAGGAAAATTAAAGGAAAATTACAGTCTCACCCACTGTAACAACCAAGTCCAAATTGTGGTCCCCATTGTGAAAAATAGTGTCAAATTGCCAGTGATCAGATGATCTTAGCCATTTTCTTTTCTCTTGTTAAATTTAAGCTGCTGAATGTTTTGCTTTTAGTGGTTCACTCAACGGCCAGCAATTGGATGGTTATGATTATCAATGGGAGGGTTTTCGGTCTATACTTATGTAATAGCCCGGATTTTTGCCAACATGGAATTCGAAGTCCTTAGGCAATGGGTCAATCCTAACACCTTATGAACCTGTCAGAACTCAATCCCAAAGTCTACAACCGCATTTGAACCCATTTCCTTCATAAATCCCACCCTTCACTACCTTGATCTTTCAATTTTTCCTAAGTACTTTCACCCTAGACATTATCTTAAACTAAGTAGTATAACTTGGATCACTCTATATACAAACTACAAAGGACTAAGTACCACCTCAGACAGAAATCTTATAGGACTAAATCCTTTAGAAATGAGACAAAGTAACTAAGTGCTAAACTAGATTAGCTACGAAATCCGCTTGATCCACTTTAAATACGATCTGTAAGACCCAAAACTTGTAGAATAATTGACGCTAGGTTCCCCTAAAATCTAGGATCAAACTCATTACCCGACTGCTCTCGGGAGCACTTTGAAACTCCGTATCAGGTCTAGACCGCACATCGGGAGTCCGAATAATACGAAGTCAAGGACTTAGGACCGCCTCGCTGGGCTTGACAACCATCTCGGAAATCAAATCCAGCCAGTGTCCCACGGCTGTTCGCTTGAGTCCAGAGCGAGAGAGTGTGAAAACACTTGTTTCTTTCCAAAATAAATATCTTGAATAGTAATCTGAGACTTGTCGCTTGCGGGTCAGTATTAAGCAACCTGACCGTCAGAATCAGGCCAAATTACACCATCGGATCAGGAAAATTTTCATAAACATTTACATGTTCTCGGAATCTCCGATCGAGATCTGCTGACCGTTAAACTGAAACTGGTCCGCCACGCGTGATCTGAAAATTCGACTAAAACGAAAACATAACTAACTGTAAATCCAGTGTCGGTGAGCTTAAGTCCGACCTTTGGCTCAAGGGGGGCTCCGAAAATGCTCCGTTCAGCTGAAACAGATGCCCTTTGGACAAAATCCAAGTATACCTTGTTCCCAAGTCTATTTTGGAGACATTTTAGACTATATAAGGACCTTAAATCCTCTCCCATTTCAGCCATCCGAATTTGAGAAAAATCCTAGGGAAAGAGAGAGAAAGTGAGAGAGATGAGGGAGAATCTCCCTGCCATGCTTCTCTGCTGCTCCACGAGCTTCACCACTCCGTTCTAATCACTTTCCTGGCGATTCTAGCTCCATTTCTATGTAAGAAACCCTAACCCCAACTGTTTTGGGGTTATTTAGGTTATAAGTTATGAAATAGCTAACCTATTTCATTCTGTAGGTTACCAAATTGCCGTATACCGAAACTTAGCAACTCTATTGACTCCGTTTCGATTCTACGACAAAAGGTGTGGACTTTAGGTGTATAGGTTATGGTTTTCAACGCTTTCAATGTCAGATAATGATAGATTCATGATCTGCATGCAATTACACATGCACAAAGTGCTTTCTGTTTCCTGTTTCGATTAAAGATGTAGATTATGGAATTTTACATATTCTAGGTATTCGTAGAAAATACCGTATACGTATAAATTTTTAAAATGTATTTGACATGATTATTTGTTGTATGAATATACGATATACGGATAAAATACTTATTTGGCGAAAGGATTCGCCCAAATACATGTTTTACTAATATACACTATGTATGTAAAAATATTGTATTGTAGAAAGTACCGTATACATATATATTTTAGAGATGTGTTTGCCATGACTATTTGTTATATAAATATACTATATATGCGTAAAATATTTGATTGGCGAAAGGACTCGTCCTAATACATGTTTGTTAACATACACTATGTATGTTGAAATAGTGTACGTTAAGCGTTTGTGAAAATGTTTGTGTGAGTAAGTGTTTGGATGTTGATGCCTTAGGAGGGTGTTGAGATGGGAGTCTCAACAACCTTAGAGACATGTATGATTTCCTCTATGAGGTTGTTCACTTTAACCACTTATGAAATATATGTGTTTGTATTCCTGGTTATATAGTGCTTCATAACATGCTTATAACATGCTTTATAATATGCTTTATGATATGCTTGATAACATGCTCAACTGATTGTATGATTTTAATTATGTAATACGAATGTTTAAATTCATAATTACGTTGTATGATCCGTCATGGATGATGGGGGAGTGGAGCAACGAGTGCGTGCAATGTACACAGCGACCTAAACGGATAATACCAGACTCGATTGTATGATTTGAATCTTGATCCATTACTGCTTTATCTATCTGCAATTGAATGTGATTGGGGCTATTGTATGGTCCAGGCAGTCAATAATGGGATCAAATTCGTGGCTGAGATTCATCCGCCACGTAGGACGTGTTTGACGAACCCGAGTTGTGCGTTGCTTGTCGGCAGTGGTTAGGCCACATGAAGTGTTTATGCACTTGATGTCGTACAACTCAACGGGCGTTCGTGCTAGTCGAGCTCGCCAAGTAACCCAATCTGTCTAATGTTTGTTCACCATGTTTGGACGCAACTACTTGAACCTAGGGTACCAAACTTACCAGTGAAATCCCTTTAACCATGATACCTCGATCTGCTAAGACTCATGAGCCGGGCATGGTGGTATGGGATACCGTGGTCGAGCTGTCGGCCTACGGTGGGGCCACATGCCTTCCCGTAGTGACCAGTGAGCAACCAGACTCGTGAGCCGATTATAGTGGTATGGAACACTATATTCGAGCTGTCGACACCTACGGCGAGAGCCGAATACGGTGAGACCTGTATTCGTGCTGACGGGCGACGAGTCCTTCGTAGTGTCTTCGAATATACTCTGAAGTCTGTGATTGGGGATGAGCCCTTCGCAGCAACTAGCGTATGAGTTGAGCCGAGTACGGTGAGACCTGTATTCGAGCTGACGGCCAGCGATTGAGCCGAGTACGGTGAGACCTGTACTCAAGCTGACGGTCAGCAATTGAGCCACATACGGTGAGATCTGTATCCATGCTGATGGGTGATGAGCCCTTTGTGATGCCTTCACAATGCCTCTCGAACCATAATATCGTATGAGATTAACTAGGATTGACGACCCTAGAATGGATCATGTTTGGGAATGATACAAGGAAGGTACCTTAGTTTTCCAATACTGCTGTTTGAAATGAACTAATAACAACTCGGTAATCATTCTCATCATCGCATTGCATGTGCCTGGTAGATGTGGGGCACTGAGGGATGAATGCATGCGCGAACGTAAGATGGTGTCGCTGAGGGTGGTTTAGCAAGGGCATACATCATGACTGTATTCATACTTGCATTAATAAGAGTAGTTAGGAGTGTTTGATTTTACTGCTTTATCATTACTGCTTGACTAAATTGATAACATGTTAACCTATGCTTTACTGTTCCACTGAGTTGATCACTCACTCCCACGTTACGGGATGGTGTTTGTACACACTAACCAGATTTGTTGAGTTTCACGTGATGGCGATGCTTATGAAGCAGAGCCGGACTACTTCTATGATGATGAGGAGTTCTCCTATCTGTATCTCTCTGGCAGGTCTATGAAGACCTGGTATTGTATTGACGAGGCTATGGTACTTGGGATAGAAGACATTACACTTCCTCACATTAGGTATATTTTAGAATTGTACTTGTAATTAATTAACCTGGTAACATCATCACACTCTAGAGACTCACCATAGTTTATATATTTTATATGTCTATCATAGTCTTCCGCTTGCAATTTAACTGTCTCTAGAGTATGATATGCTGTTTTGGCTTAATCTCACTCATGTTCAATACACGAATACAGTCAACATTCAATCATCATTCATTTTGTTGCATAAGTGATGTTTTGGAACTCGGGAGTTGAGTTTATGCTCAACCTCCGATTTTCAGGATGTTACAGTTGGTATCAGAGCATGATTTGGATTAAACCGAACCTGGGTTATGGTCACACGACGCACACTGACGCACTCTGACTTTGGAGGGAGCGACGGAATGTAGAAACAGTCTTAGGCATCCCTGTTCCGTCCAACAGCTAGTTCACTGAAAATGAACGCCGAAATCGAGTCTGTATTCAACCATGGTCGCACGGGTCAACCTTAAAATATTCCTAAGCCGTCTATTAATGATTCTAGATTCCAATTCACCTCACCCCAACCGTTGAAAATCGGTAGAATACGGGATAAGATCCTCGGAGCTTCTCTGGACTCCTTACAAAGACTTCTCGAATCCATGAGGAAAGAAAGCAGAAAAGAGAAATAAATTCTAATAAATTTGAAATTGATTAATGAATGACTAAAAACAATTTCGCAACCCTTTAAATAGGGATACCAAGTAATGGGAAAGAAATAAGAAACAAACTACAACTAAAACTCCTAGAATTTGCGACTTACTATAGGGTCGTGATGTCTACTAGTGCGCAAAGTTTTCGGCCAAGAATAGTAAGTGTCCTATTTGGCTTCACCAAACCGTTCTCCTAATTATTCTAAGGTCTTTTCGCATTGGGCACAACTCCTACAGCCCAATGGATGAAGAGTAATTAAACTAAAACTACTATTTTTAGTAAACGAAATTGAAACGGGGAAACGACCGTCAATCGGAGGGGTTTTTGGCAATTCTGGGCTGCATAACCCGGCGTAGCTAGGTTGGTTGGCTTCATTAGCTCGTTCTACCCCAAAATCATATATTATACGTCAGATAACTCATTCCGGAATGCAAGATACATCCGATTGTCCCGAAACTACCCGAAATTAAGCGAAATGGAGTCGGGGGGCCAAACAGAGCATTTCCAGAGGGATTCAGGGTGCGACCCAGGGTTTTTTGGAGCCTAGGGCCCCCCTTTGAAAACCAGGGAGTTGGTCGGCGAGGCCTCGCTGTTTTCTTTGCTTGGCCGGGCCCGCAGCTCGGGCCGATCGTATTTGGGGGTTGTGGGACCCCCCTGATGTATGTTCCTTCCATTGAAACTCTCCCAAAACCCTACTTCCTTCACAAACCTCCCCTCCAAGCCGTTTTCTCTCTCTAAACTTGCTGTTTTCTCTTCAAAATCGCCCTTTAAATCGTCCTCCCTGCTGATTTCGACCACAACCTACCCATTCCCATCGTCCACAGCAATACCCACCTCCCTACCCTCTCCATTTTCTCTTATTTGAGCTCTCACGCCCCCATTTGAAGCTCAAAAACGTCTGAGCTCCCTAACCCATTATACGTTTTCATTTTTCATCTTCAAGCGCTGTCATTGAAGCCTTTACAAACCTTGTTGATACCCAAACTCGAGAAGAGTCAGCAACTCCAGCCCCTTTTCTCCCTTTAGGGCCCGTTCGGCCAACTACATTAAATGAGATTAGGTGGATGGAATTGTAAAAAGAAAGAATAAATGTATGTGTAAAGTATTGTCCCTAGATTGGTTGTATCCCATGCTCTTTTTCCAAAGCCTATACCATTACTTTTAATCCCCACCCAACCTCCTACCAACCATGTCACTCCCAATCCCGAAGTGGGATTAGTAATGCAGTCCCATTTAAGACAATAGGCCCTAGAGTTTTGGACCTAGAGCGGTGCTTCGACAGACCTGACAGTATAGGAAATCCAACAAATTAAGAACGTGAACTCTAGAACCCCCTTAGTTGGTTTGAGCATATGTGAAGTGCTCGAGCATAGTTACATTCATGTTCGGGGAACTCAATTCCAAACAAACAAATTCCTTTTTAAAAAAAAAGGTGTAAAATCATCTAGTGTATAAGCATAGACTTTGGGTTACAACTAGGGGATTACGCTACTCATACGTTGCGACTAGGCACTAAAGAATATAAAGGATTCATTATGCTAAGGTACTTGAAAGATAGATTTAATTAGTCGGCTTAAGTAGGTTGGAGCGAGACCCCGTTCTTTCGTTGAATCCCCTTAATACTC
The DNA here is from genome assembly GCA_030180095.1 of Magnolia changhungtana. Classification (NCBI taxonomy): domain Eukaryota; kingdom Viridiplantae; phylum Streptophyta; class Magnoliopsida; order Magnoliales; family Magnoliaceae; genus Magnolia; species Magnolia changhungtana. The sequence continues at coordinate 2,601,262 of JASAUF010000630.1, read as the reverse complement.
ATAGGCTTCTTTGATAACTCCTAGGAAAGTTGTTTAACGTAGAAACTAGTCACGCTTAGAGGAAACTGATATATCCTTTGGATTTAATATTAGATCAAATCAATGCATCCCTTAGAATTGCCTTCTCGAGGACTTATTACAACCAGGAACACGGAGTAGAGAAACGATATATATCAGCGAGGTATTCGTGGTTTGAATTGAATTCTCAATCCTGGTAGTTGCCAATGAACTCTATGCTCTGATCAAGCAGAGAGTCAGGATCAACTAGGATTCAGAACTGATACGACACTTTTCTGTCCTAGCTAGGCAGAAGGTCCATGTATCCGATTCTGACCCACTACACAACTTTCCTTCCATGTAGGCTCGACCACTTACAACCAAAAGTTTATAACTTCGTCTTTGAGAAGTGTAAGAATATATAGCCAATAGAGATTTTTCCTTTTAGGCCCACGGAATTTCCCAAATGGACGTCAGATAGTTAGGAATTAGGTCCCTAGTTTGCCCGTTAAGCTATTCTGTCCAAATACCTTTTGTACTAATAATGCATAAATTATCTTACAGTAATAAACTAGACATGACTAGAGAGGGTAAGTTGAGATCGTAATAAAAGTCCTTTAGTAGAATTAGACATCTTGCCACAAACTCACATCCGCCCTTAGAATCTACCACGACACCCATCCGTAATAGCCCCTTTCTATAATCCTAGGTACCAAGACCGACGTATTGGAAAATCGTATCCCATTTCGTGTTAAGGATAGGTCCTAGATTACACCTTGTTCCGACATACGGAACAAGACATAGATCTTGAACCCTGGAGAGCCCAATCTAGTTAGATCACCTAATACACCTCTTTGATCTTGGGGGCGCAGCGGAAATGTGGTGGACCCTTGCCCCACTGGCCTCGGATCGAATGGAATTGATCCAGACTGTACGTAAAGATAGGTCACTAATAGGATCTAAATCTCCCTTAGAATGCTTTAGGGTTCAAGTATTAAACTAATTCGTATTAAAGAAAGGGCCTACTAATGAGTACGAGTTTAACTACTACCATAGACATGACTTAAGACAAGGACTCTCTTAAACTAAGACCTAAAAGGCAACCTTAGACATAGACAATTTGAGCCTTTCAATGATGGTCATTCCCTACGTTTCTAGAGTGATCGAACTACGGAGTTACTGAAATATACAACTGTGAAGCATTCGCGGCTTGACCCAATTCTCAATCCTAGGCGACTGCCAACGGACTCACTGCTTAGCCGAGCAGAAGACCAGGATCCTTCAGGATTAGGAAGGGATACGATGAGCCTTCTACCCTGGCAAGGTAGATGATCAATGTATCGGGATCAAGCCCACTACAATCGTCTCTCCGTGCTAGTCAAACAATGAAAACAACTATCTTAGTCTAAATTAGTGGGAATTGTCGTCAAGACTATAGATAAGTAAAGAAATAAATTGTAGCAAACCATCAGGGTAGGAAAAATGGATAAAGAAATAAATTTTAAGGGGGGTAGACTAAAATGAACCAGGCTAGTATATACCCTACCACGCATAGGAACTCGAAATCAATAAGTCTTAGGCAAATGAAATAATAGAAATCTTTCCTTATTACCCTTAGGCAATTTTGTTTTAAGGGGGGTAGATTGTAACAGCCCAGATTTTTGCCAACATGGAATTCAAAGTCCTTAGGCAATGGGTCAATCCTAACACCTTATGAACCTGTCAGAACTTAATCCCAAAGTCTACAATCGCATTTGAACCCATTTCCTTCATAAATCCCACCCTTCACCACCTTGATCTTTCAATTTTTCCTAAGTACTTTCACCCTAGACATTATCTTAAACTAACTAAGTAGTATAACTTGGATCACTCTATATACAAACTACAAAGGACTAAGTACCACCTCAGACAGAAATCTTATAGGACTAAATCCTTTAGAAATGAGACAAAGTAACTAAGTGTTAGACTAGATTAGCTACGAAATCCGCTTGATCCACTTTAAATACGACCTGCAAGACCCAAAACTTGTAGAATCATTGACGCTAGATTACCCTAAAATCTAGGATCAAACTCATTACCCGACTGCTCTCGGGAGCACTTTGAAACTCCGTATCAGGTCTAGACCGCACATCGGGAGTCTGAATAATACGAAGTCAAGGACTTAGGACCGCCTCGTTGGGCTTGACAACCATCTCGGAAATCAAATCCAGCCAGTGTCCCACAGCTGTTCGCTTGAGTCCGGAGCGAGAAAGTGTGAAAACACTTGTTTCTTTCCAAAATAAATATCTTGAATAGTAATCTAAGACTTGTCGCTTGCGGATCAGTATTAAGCAACCTGACCGTCAAAATCAGGCCAAATTACACCCTCGGATCAGGAAAAATTTCATAAACATTTACATGTTCTCGGAATCTCCGATCGAGATCCACTGACCGTTAAACTGAAACTGGTCCGCCACGCGTAATCTGAAAATTCGACTAAAACGAAAACTTAACTAAATGTAAATCCGGTGTCAGTGAGCTTAAGTCCGACCTTTGGCTCAAGGGGGGGCTCCGGAAATGCTCCGTTGAGCTGAAACAGATGCCCTTTGGACAAAACCCAAGTATACCTTGTTCCCAAGTCTATTTTGGAGACATTTTAGACTATATAAGGACCTTAAACCCTCTCCCATTTCAGCCATCCGAATTTGAGAAAAATCCTAGGGAAAGAGAGAGAAAGTAAGAGAGATGAGAGAGAATCTCCCTGCCATGCTTCTCTGCCGCTCCACGAGCTTCACCACTCCGTTCTAATCACTTTTCCGGCGATTCCAGCTCCGTTTCTAGGTAAGAAACCCTAACCCTAATCTGTTTTGGGGTTTTTTAGGTTGTAGGTTATGAAATAGCTAACTTATTTCATTCTGTAGGTTACCAAACTGCCGTATACAGAAACTTAGCAACTCTATTGACTCTGTTTCGATTCTACGATAAAAGGTGCGGACTTTAGGTGTATAGGTATGGTTTTCAACACTTTCAATGTCAGATAATGATAGATTCATGATCTGCATGCAATTGCACATGCACAAAGTGCTTTCTGTTTCCTGTTTCGATTAAAGATGTAGATTATGGAATTTTACATATTCTAGGTATTCGTAGAAAATACCGTATACGTATAAATTTTAAAAATGTATTTGACATGATTATTTGTTGTATGAATATACGATATACGGATAAAATACTTATTTGGCGAAAGGATTCGCCCAAATACATGTTTTACTAATATACACTATGTATGTAAAAATACTGTATTGTAGAAAGTACCGTATACATATATATTTTAGAAATGTGTTTTGTCATGACTATTTGTTGTATAAACAGACTATATATGCATAAAATATTTGATTGGCGAAAGGACTCGTCCTAATACATGTTTGTTAACATACACTATGTATGTTGAAATAGTGTATGTTAAGCATTTGTGAAAATGCTTGTGTGAGTAAGTGTTTGGATGTTGATGCCTTAGGAGGGTGTTGAGATGGGAGTCTCAACAACCTTAGAGACATGTATGATTTCCTCCATGAGGTTGTTCACTTTAACCACTTACTTATGAAATATATGTGTTTGTATTCCTGGTTATATAGTGCTTCATAACATGCTTATAACATGCTTTATAATATGCTTTATGATATGCTTGATAACATGCTCAACTGATTGTATGATTTTAATTATGTAATGTGAATGTTTAAATTCATAATTACGTTGTATGATCCGTCATGGGTGATGGGGGAGTGGAGCAACGAGTGCGTCGTGCAGTAATAGCCACAGCAACTAAACGGATAATACCAGACTCGATTGTATGATTTGAATCTTGATCCATTATTGCTTTATCTATCTGCAATTGAATGTGATTGGAGCTATTGTATGGTCCAGGCAGTCGGTAATGGGATCAAATTCGTGGCTGAGATTCATCCGCCACGTAGGACGTGTTTGACGAACCCGAGTTATGCGTTGCTTGTCGGCAGTGGTTAGGCCACACGAAGTGTTTATGCACTTGATGTCGTACAACTCAACGGGCGCTTGTGCTAGTCGAGTTCGCCAAGTAACCCGATCTGTCTAATGTTTGTTCACCATGTTTGGACGCAACTACTTGAACCTAGGGTACCAAACTTACCAGTGAAATCCCTTTAACCATGGTACCTCGATCCGCTAAGATTCATGAGCCGGGCATGGTGGTATGGGACATCGTGGTCGAGCTGTTGGCCTACGCTGGGGCCACGTGCTTCCCCGTAGTGACCAGTGAGCAACCAGACTCGTGAGCCAATTATGGTGGTATGGAACACTATATTCGAGCTGTCGACACCTACGGCGAGAGCCGAATACGGTGAGACCTGTATTCGTGCTGACGAGCGACGAGTCCTTCGTAGTGTCTTCGAGTATACTCTGAAGTCTATGATTGGCGATGAGCCCTTCGCAGTAACTAGAGTATGAGTTGAGCTGAGTACGGTGAGACCTGTATTCGAGCTGACGGCCAGCGATTGAGCCGAGTACGGTGAGACCTGTACTCGAGCTGACGGTCAGCAATTGAGCCACATATGGTGAGATCTGTATCCGTGCTGATGGGTGATGAGCCTTTTGTGATGCCTTCGCGATGCCTCTCGAACCATAATATCGTATGAGATTAACTAGGATTGACGACCCTAGAATGGATCATGTTTAGAAATGATACGAGTAAGGTACCTTAGTTTCCCAATACTGCTGTTTGAAATGAACTAATAACAACTCGGTAATCATGCTCATCATAGCATTGCATGTGCCTGGTAGATGTGGGGCACTGAGGGATGAATGCATGCGCGAACGTAAGATGGTGTCGCTGAGGGTGGTTTGGCAAGGGTATACATCATGACTGCATTCATACTTGCATTAATAAGAGTAGTTAGGAGTGTTTGATTTTACTGCTTTATCATTACTGCTTGACTGAATTGATAACATGTTAACATATGCTTTACTGTTCCACTGAGTTGATCACTCACTCCCACGTTACGGGACAGTGTTTGTACACACCAACCAGATTTATTGAGTTTCAGGTGATTGCGATACTTATGAAGCAGAGCCAGACTACTTTTATGATGATGAGGAGTTCTCCTATCTGTATCTCTCTGGCAGGCCTATGAAGACCTGGTATTGTATTGACGGGGCTATGGTACTTGGGATAGAAGACATTACACTTCCTCACATTAGGTATATTTTAGAATTGTACTTGTAATTAATTAACCTGGTAACATCATCACACTCTGGAGACTCACCATAGTTTATATATTTTATATGTCTATCACAGTCTTCCGCTTGCAATTTAACTGTCTCTAGAGTATGAATGCTATTTTGGCTTAATCTCACTCATGTTCAATGCACGAATACAGTCAACATTCAATCATCATTCATTTTGTTGTATAAGTGATGTTTTGAAACTCGGGAGTTGAGTTTATGCTCAACCCCCGATTTTCGGGATGTTACAACTTAACCAACAATGGGCTATATAATTTGATTGGCTTGTTTTCACATGAATTTATGCTATGTGTATGGTGGATGAGACAACATAAAGTAAAGGGTGCCGGTGAATGGCCTAAATCTCCAGCTGAGGTTCCCAGAGCAGATTCAGGTTCGCTATCCATCTCCAGCAATGATGGCAGGAAGGTTTCTCGCGAGGACATTGAACTTGTAAGACAAGTTAATACATTTTCCCATGACTCGTGTGCTGTTAAGTTTTTGAAGGAATCACGACTGAGTCCATCTTTTCTCTAAATAGGGATTTGATCTCTTACATTTCATGTTCAATCACTTACTTGTTCGCAGTCAAGTTAACTTGGCGAAAGGTAGGAAGTGAAGTCTGAATACGTTCTCTTCCACTGAATTTACCTCTTCATTCTTCTCAAAAAGATATCATTCCCCATATTTCTTGCACTAGTGGTCTTCATGCATTGGGGTCCTTGCCTCTAAATTGGTCTCTTTATGATCTTCTACACAAAATTTTACTTTTGGTTAAACAGCCATGCATAATTTGTTGGGATGCGTGTTTGACATGTCATATGTTCTTTGGGTTTCTGGGCTTTCGTTAGCTAATTGGATATTTTTACTTTTTTTGTTTCTATACTTGAATATTTTTTAGCCTAAACTTGAACACTGTCTCGTGTGTCATGTCACTATTATGAATTCTTTGATTCTTTTAACCCTTTTATCATATTCAACTTAGCAGTTCAGTATTTATCCTGGAATGGGTCCATGGTAGGTTCAGATGTTGCTTGGGTTTAACTTTTTTATGGATCAGTCTTAGTCTAAGGTTATACTTTTTTATGGATCAGTCTTAGTCTAAGGTTATTTCCACCTTTTCAGATGATACTTAAAACTTCAGTTTCTGTGGTTTTTTTTTTTATTGTATTTCAGTGAATTCTATGCATTAATTGTGAGTATATCTTCATTTGGCTGTCATGTGAGTTATTTGCATTTGGCTGGTCCATCCATATGTACAAGAATGCTTGTCTTGAGTCTTCTGACCTTTATCGTATTATGAAAGTAAGCATTCTTTTAGCACTTCTTTTGCTTTATTTTTCTGCACTGCTCTGCTCTGCTCTGCTCTCTCTCTCTCTCTCTCATAATTGTTGAATGTTATTAATCAAGCTAAAGAAAATTGTAAAAAAAAAAAAAAAAGAAAAAAAAGAAAAAAAAAAAAAGAAAACATTAAATAAGAGGCAAAGTAGACTTGACACATCTCAATGTCTGTTGAGGACAGGAAGTCTTGGGAAGTGATCCCCAAATTGGAGTTCTTGTTTGGGCTCTGCTATTTTATTGACGACTACTAATTTATATTTTCATTCTTATAGGAAAATTTTTCCTTAAAATGAAGGCAGCAAAGGGAAAGGGGGCTATGAAGAAGGAAACCAAGGAAGCTTTGAAGCCAGTTGAAGATTGGTTGATTGAATGCTCATGTTTATTGTTGTTAATCCTTCTCCTTTTTTTCCGTATGCTTTGAGACAGGATTAAGTGGGCCTAGGTTGTATTATTAGAGTAGTTCTTTCACCTGCAACATTGTAAATAAGGTGGTGTAGAGAGATCTTTCTACACTTTTTCTTTTGCTTTAACACACTAGGTTCTAACAGTTCATTAGATGAAAACTAAGGATTGCTTACAATTATTCTATACAAAAAAGATTTTGAATTAAGTTCTTATGTGCTTTATACATTTATATTTGTACACATTACTGATTTACCTGTAATCGTTTTTTTTTCCCAGTGGGAAAAATTTAAACAACAAAAATTGCAATGGCTACGGATTGTCGATAACCTTAGGTTCTATGGCTACGGGTTTTATCCGTAGCTAATGACAATTTAGGGGCGGCCTGCAAAACCGCCAGTAAAAGGTGCTGGCCGTCAGCAACACCTTTACCGACCGAGCCTTTGTCGGCAGTTGCCAGACCGCCAGTGAATCTTTTACCGGCGGTTTTTGGGACAGGTGGTTTTGACCGCCGGGAAAGGCCCATTTTGTTGTAGTGGTGGGCCCCACGATAAAATCATCTGCCGCCAAATCTACCACGAGATTGGTATCCTCTATGAAACTGAAAGTCCCTTCATCATCCGCTGCCATGGCTACTATGAAGAGAACGGTGACATCAAAATCCTCCATGAATATATTGGAAACCGTGGATTCTTGCAAATCCAAAACCATGTCTATACCGTGTACAAACCGTGTGCAAGCTGTGTGAAGATTGGAATAGATTAGTGTAATTTGTGGAGCTCGAATTGGACAGGGCTGGGCTCCCTTCTCCTAATTGAAGGAATCCAGATTCCTCCTGAGATGTGGCAGTTGAAAGTAAATCAATTCCTTGGTAAGGCTAACCCTTTGCCTCCATCGGTGGTTTTTCGACTCCTCCCCAAGAAGTGATCAATCTCATTTTCCAAGCGGGTTTCTGCTTATCGCCAGGCCTAGACAAGCCTTTTCGGCCATTCACTCCATTAGGAAATTTCTCGGTAAAATCAGCATGGGGGTTATATTGATCAGGTCAGGATCGCAAAGGGTGGGCCAGATGGGTATGCCATACAATCCTTCCCCCAAAAATCTCCCTCTTGGTTTGGAAAATCTTGGTGAAAGCGGTGCCAGTTGAAGTCGTGGTGCAAGCTAGGGGCATCCATTTGGCTTCCAAATATGTTTGTTGTGAGGGCAGTTTGGCTCAGGGCCGAGTTGGCCATGATAGCGAGTCAATTCATCACCTATTCCTTGAAGGTGGCTTGGCGAAAACAGTTTAGGACTTCGTCGGGAGATGGTTCGGGATCAACATCTAGGGAGCTTCATCGGTGGAATAGAGGCTATCCCAATGGTGGTCTATTCCGGCAGCAAGAATGCATCAGTCTGCTACCCAAAAACTAGCCCCCTGCTTTGTTCTCTGGGAAACTTGGAAGGCGAGAAACATGGCAATCTTCGAGGGGATCAAGCCATCGATTCACAAGGTGATCGCCCCGTGTCAATTGGTGGATTGACTTCGTCGGGAGCCAAGGAAAGGTAGAGGCATCCACCCCCTCCCCTCCAACATGAGTGCCCAGGCAGTCGATCAACATCCACCATCACTCGGGGGTCCCTCTCCACCAAGAGCTACAAATACTCCTCCCCTAATCGCATCATTTTCCTCGGCTCACTCCCAGTTTCCAGTTCTGGTAGTTAAATGGCAGAGGCCCCTCAGCAGCTAGGTTAAGATCAATGTGGACGAGTCGACTTTAGGGAACCCAAGATTATCAAGTGGAGGAGGAATTTGTAGAGGAGATAAAGGGGAATTTCTCTTTACTTTTGCTGAAGGCTACGGTTTCGATTCCAACATTCACGCTAAACTCAGGGCTATCCATGACGGATTACATGTGTGCCTTAGCAAAGGACTAAAGAAGATTATAGTTGAATTGGACTCCCAACTAGTAATCAATTTCTTGGTAGGAGTAACATCTCCAGGCTGGAAATGGAGATCCTGGATATCCAGAATTCAATTTATGTCATCTAAGGGTCAGGTGGTGTTCTCCCATATTCTCATGGAGGGTAACGCCCCAACGGACACCATGGCTCATTTTTCAACTCATTTTTTGGCCTCCTACCTATTACAGAAATAACAACATCACCACCACCAAGATGGCAAGCGCAATCCAGCCACAAATTCTGAAGTTGTCCAAGGACAACTACGAAAACTGGTGTATACAAATGAAGGCCTTGTTCAGATCTTAAGATCTTTGGGAGATCATCACCGACAGGTACGAAGAGCCCACAACGGAGTAAGAAGCTGCCTACATCGCCGAACAAAAAGCCACTCTTAAGGATCAAAGAAAAAAGGATAAGAAGGCTCTTTTCCTCATCTATCAAATGTTGGATTATTCCACCTTTGAACGGATCACTGAAGTGACATCATGTAAGCAAACATGGGAGGGCCTTAGCACCATCTTTAAGGGTGTTGATAGTATCAAGAGGGTTCGGCTCCAAACCCTTAGAGCTGAGTTCGAAGCAATTCACATGAAGGAATGTGAGAATATTGCCAATTATTTTTTGTAGTTGTTTGTAATTGTCAATACCCTAAAAAGAAATGGTGAGAAGATTGAAGATGTCCGAATGATTTAAAAGATACTTCGATCCCTCATAACCAAGTTTAAGCATGTGGTTGTGGCGATCAAAGAATCAAAGGATATTGAAAAACTCTCCATTTAGGAGTTGATGGGGTCGTTGCAAGTTCATGAGTAACGAATGTAGAATAATGCCAGTTTCATGGTGGTGGAACAAGCTTTGGAGTCAAGATTGACTCTGAATGATCAAAAGGGCAGACGTTGAAGTTTACAACATGGTGGACGTGTTACTAGCAATCGCGCAAGAGACATATGGCGTAGATACCAACAAAGCCACGACTAAAATCAGCAAAAGAATACCAATTTCTGTGGAAGAGGAAATGGTAGAGGTAGATCGATGCGTGGATGAGAAAATACAAAGAACATCTAGTGCTACAATTGTAACAAGCTTGGCCACTATGCATCTAATTGTTAGATCAAGCTGGTGAGTAAAGATGAGTGATCCAACTATGTCGAAGCATCAGGTCATGAAAAAGAAAGCTCCACACTTCTCCTTGCACAAGAGAAAGGCAGTGATCAATAGGACGTGTGGTATCTTGACACGGGTGCAAGCAATCATATATGCAGTGACAAGAAACTCTTTATGGAACTCATAGAAGGAGTTCATGGCAATGTAACGTTTGAAGACTCATAAAAAACTTAGGTGATCAGGTAAAGGTAAAATTAAAATTTACCAAAAAAATGATGAGCCAATTCATCTCTAATGTGTATTATGTACCCAACATGAAAAACAACATATCCTTAAAGAAGGGCATATAGTACACATGGAGAACTCAATTATGTCATTGAAAGATGCACATAGGAGACTTGTGGCGCAAGTCCAAATGGTGAAGAACAGAGTGTTCCCAATCCATATAAACACAAGGCTCGAGAAATGTTTTTATGGAAGCGTAAATAATGATTCATGAAAGTGGCATCTTCGATTTGGCCATCTAAATCTTAATAGCCTTAAACTCCTATCCTCATCAAGCATGGTACATGGTTTGCCTGTTATTGAAGTTCCAAAACATATATGTGAGGCGTGTATACTTGACAAATAGTAAATGAACTCATTTCTAAGTGGAGTGTCCCAAAGAGCAAAGAAGCCACTACAACTAGTTCACACTGACATTTGTGGACCATTGGATCCACCCTCTCTTAGAAGTAATAAATATTTTATCACCTTCATCGATGATTTCAGTAGAAAAATTGTGGGTTTACTGTATTAAAGAAAAGTCTGTGGCTTTATTGTCTTTAAAAGTTTCAAAGCCTGAGTTAAAAATGAAAGTGGTCATAAAATCAAGGTCCTTAGATCTGACAGAGATAGGGAGTACACCTCAAATGCGTTTTGAGATTATTGCAGGAAACAAGGAATCAAGTAGCAGCACACTGCAGCTTACATACCACAGTAGAATGGAATCGTGGAACGGAAAAACTGCACTATCCTCAACATGATGAAGACCATGTTGAAAGAGAAAGGCCTATCGAAGAGCTTATAGGGAGAGGCAGTTGCATGTACTGCATATCTGCTCAATCGGTGTCCCACTAAAAGCGTCAAATTTATGACACCACAGGAGGCATAGAGCGGCTACAAGCTGATTGTGGCACACCTTAAAATCTTCAGGTGTATTGCCTACACTTAAGTTCCAGAAGTAAGAAGGAAAAAGCTCGATGATCGTGGTGAGAAGTGTATCTTTATCGGCTATAGCGAGGAGTTAAAGACATACAAGCTCTACAACCTACTAACCAATAAGCTGGTGGTGAGTAGAGATGTGGTGTTTTGTGACATAGAAGCTTAAAAATGGAACGAGGTAAATTCGGCCAAAGAAAAGTAGGTCGAGGTCGAAGAATACGAAGAAGAGAGACATGAGAATCAAGAGCGAACACCCACAACACCTTCAACTAAATCGTTTGTATGCAGAAGTTCAGGAGTACGTTCAATCTCTCCTAGAATAACTCTATCAAATCAAAATTCAGCCAACACATCTTCATCTAGCTTTCCTTCACCTTTTGCTCCAATCAAAATGAGAGGCCTCAATGAGATCTACACCGAAATTGAGGAAGTAAATTTGCTCTACTTATATGCGGATCACGAGCCTCTTACGTTCGAGGAGGTCGTGAATGAAGAATGCTGCAAAATATCCATGGAAGAGGAAATCCATGCCATCGAGAAGAATCAAACATAGGAGCTAACGTCACTTCCTAAAGGCCAGAAGACCATTGGTCTCAAATGGGTGTATAAAATCAAGTGAGATGGTGATGGTAAGATTGAACGATATAAGGTAAGACTCGTAACAAAAGGCTACAAATAGAAATATGGAGTAGACTATGAAGAAGTGTTCGCCCTCGTTGCTCACCTTGACAATGTGAGGATGATCGTCTCCCTTGCAGCACATCACAGTTGGATGATCTACCAACTAGATGTAAAATCTGCATTTGTAAATGCAGTACTCAAGGAAGAAGTCTATGTTGACTAGCCTGAAGGTTTTGTCATGCAAAGGAAGGAACACAAGGTGTATCAACTAAAAAAAGCTCTGTATGGGTTAAAGCAAACCCCACGAGCTTGGAATGCACATATCCACGACTATCTTCAAGAGAATGGCTTAACTAAAAGTCCATATGAGTATGTAGTTTACATAAAAAAGAATACTCATGGCGATATGCTCATAGCCTGCTTATTTGTTGATGATTTGTTGTTCACTGGAAACAGCCAGATGATGTTTGAAGAATTCAAGTAGTTTATGTTCAAAGAGTTCGAGATGACTTATATATGGAGGCCTGATGTCATTCTTTTTGGGCATTGAAGTGAAGCAATAAGTCTGCAGCATTTATATATGCTATAAGAAGTACACAAATGAACTTCTTGAGAAGTTTCAGATGGTCGACTGTAAAGCCGTAAATACACCTGTTATTGTAAGGCCCGTATCCTAGACCATACTGTTCCGTCGAATCCCGCGATCCTTCCTGTCGAATTCCGGCAACCTGCGACTGATAATCGATGTTTTCACATGACCCTAAGTCATATCCTATAGATTTGAGTCGGCTTAATCCGAGACTTGTACTACTGTGACCGCACCGTCGTCACGATTCTAACTAGGGGTGTACACGGGTCAGGTCGAGTCAAACTGGCCTCAGTCCATCCAGGCCCGTTCAACAGCCGCACCAGGCCCGAACCTGACCGAGCCTGGTCACCGGGCCAACATCTCCAGTCCGAACCAGGCCCGGGCTGCAATCGTGCGAGTTCGGGCCAGTTTCGAACCTTCGAGTTCGGGCCAGTTTTGAACCTGAGTTCGGACCAGTTTCGAACCTTACAGCAAATTCATGGGAAAGGCTTTGGCAGGTAATCTGCGTCCCATTACAAGGCCCTCGATCAATGGTACCATACTTATCATAAGACCATAACCATCTCTTATCTTTATCTCCTGCATAACATGTTCCCTGTCAGCTGTTTTCTTTTCCTACCGCTAACTTGGAGGCCACTATTTAGATGGCTAGGATCGTCCCAACTATGTATATCTAGAATCAATTTCCATCGTCAGTGGATCCCACTAAACAGGCCGTCCTGATTGAAAGATGACCCCAACACATGTAAAGTGGCAATATGGCTCTACCATTTTCTAGTTCTTCTCTACGTACGGTACCATCCTATTATGAAATAATAAAGAATCTGGAGAAATAATTCCGTTGTCTAAAATTCCATTACAACCTACCTACCCACACACTTAGTTACATTTGGACCTGTGGCATCATATAAACATTACTTTTTGGTGCAATCTATCAAAAGCAGATTCGGTACTGTCCTTGCTGTGCCAACATACTACCCTTATCTTAAATGGTGTATTAACCCATTCATACAATGGACCGTACGTGTCGAGTTGGGACAGGCCGGGTCGGGATGGGTTTCGGACCGAGACGGGCTGAACTAGGCCGTATCCGAACTCGGCCCAGACTCTTTTTCGGGCCTAAAAAATTGACCCGTCCAAACCTGAACTCAGTTCCGGGTCAAGCCGAGTCGGGCTTTTTCGGGCCGGGTCGAGCGAGCTAACCGAGCTAGCCCGGTTTGTGTACACCCCTAGTTCTAACGCCGCGTCTTACGCATCGATCCGATACCCTAGCCAGGAGATGTGGGCCTGTGTTTATTTCAAATAAACACCGCACATTTGTAATTCCAAGAGAATCTCTAAAGTAAGTCCCATCAATCAATCACCTTATGTCAAGTACAAGAGCAACCCCAAAGTCAACTCCTCTCATCCTCTCCTTTACACACCCATACATGTCAAGTACACCATCACCTCACATCCATCACTCACATCCATCACCTCTCTTACAACCACCATTCTCTCTCATTTCTCTTCACATTTTTCCAAGCAACAAAAATCCTAAGCAAAGTGGTGGACATCCATGGTTTTCCAAGAGAGAAAGTGAGATGTGTGTGGCCCACTTCCCACCCCAAAATCCTTCATCTTAGCCGTTCATTTCTCATCATCCTCCATCAAAGTGAGACACAAGGAGCTCGACTTTCCATCGGACCAAGAAGATCGAACGATGGGTGCTTCTATAGGCCTACATTTCATATTTTTATGATGGGTCAAGTGAGGGTTACCGATCGATGGTATGGATCTCATTTTGGACCTTAGATGTGGCCAATGGCCCACTATGATTCTCATGATCATCTCATGATGGGGCCATTCTCCATGGACCCCATCATGATGTTCATTTTCCTTACATGGATAGGGTCATCTAGACCTTTCATTTCGGTGGAGAAAGGATCTCCACCGTTGATTTTGATCGGTGGACCCATATGTAATGGGACCCACTTGACGTATGTGGTAAATCATAGAAGGAGGGCCCATAGTGCCGAGGTCCCTCCATCACTCTCTCTCTCTCTCTCTCTCTCTCTCTCTCTCTCTCTCTCTTCCCTTGGTGTTGGCCCCTTGATGTATGCATTTTATCTAAGTCATCCACCTTCGTGGGACCCACTTGATGGATGTGTAGGATCTACACAGTCCAAACCATGTGGGCCCTACCTTAGGGAGATGGGAAAACAAAAATGTTAGGTTGATCCAATCAAGTGGGGCCACGTCCATGTGGGACCCACCAGCTGTGGTCCCCACACGTGGGACCCACCTTGAAAAAACCCCCACGTCCAACGTCCCTGGACGCTGGACTTGTGAAGTGTGAATAGACAGTGGGTGAGCTAGCAAAAAAAAAAAAAAAAGAGGCTTGGTTTATGCTTTTTTGGGTGGGCCACTCATACAGGCCCTACCTTGATGTATCAATCTAATCCACACCACCCATTTCATTCCTCAGCTCATTTTAGGTGTTGAGCCGAAAAATGAAGGCAATCTGACTTTCTAGCAGGCCATAGCTTAGGAAACAGTATTTTCTACCGTTGAAATTCACCTTGATGTTCTATACCCCGAAACATACTCAATATTGGGCTTGTTTGACTTGTCTTGAGCCATAGGAGCTAATGGGCGGGGTGGATTCCCCTGATGCGGACCCCACCTAGGAAAAACCCTGAGAAAACGAAAAAATATATAGCAGCAGGCATTGCTGACATGCAGCAGCATCCTCCTGCTTATGAGCTGGAGGCAGGGATGTGGGTCCCTGCCATGGGCCCCACCGTGATGTGTATAGAGCATCAACACCTTACATTTGGTGGGCCTCCTTAGGGCAGTGGACCACCCTAAAAATCAATTGTATACGCAACTTAGGTGGCCCAAGTCACTGGAAATAGTGGTGAATTTAACGTCTACCATTGAAACCCTTTTGGGGTCAGAAGTTTTAGATCATTACGAAATTTGTTTTTCCTTTTCATCCAGGTCCGTGTGACCTTATCAATAGATTTGATGGCATATAAACGTTATGGTGGGCCCCATGTGGGACCCACTAATGATGTGCTTCAACCACACCATCCCCACCACTAGGAGTGGGAAGGCTGGAGTACCTCACTCCAGCTATAGTTGCTGGAGTTGTGTCACCAAGTTCTGTGGGTCCACCTATATCATCCAAACCGTCCATCTATGGAACCCACCATGATACATGTGTTGCATCCAAACCTCGTCTTAAGGCTTGAGACTAAAAATAAGACAAATCTATAGTCCAAGTAGACCCCACCATTTAAATAGTGGGGACAGTGACATTCACCGTTCAAAACTTCTATGGGCCACAGTAGTTTGTTTTCACTTCATCTATCACTATGTTAACTCATGAATTGTTGATCTCAAATACATTACGGCGGCCCACACCGTGACGTGATCATCCATTGTTCAGGTGGACCACACCACAGAAACAGTGGAGGATTAAATGTCTATCATTAAAACCCATTTGGGTCACGGAAGTTCTGGATCAATGGGGAATTGTTCTCCCTCTTAATCCAAGTCTTTATGACCTTATGGTTAGATTGGTTGGAAAATAAACTTTATAGTGGGCCCTATGAATTATTTAACCATGAAAATTATTATCTACCATTGCTATTTGTGGTATGGTCCAAATGATCCTTCATTATAATTCTTTTTGGGCATGTGATGAGGCCCACCTTAATGTATTTGTGGCTCGTTCGTTGAGGCCCACGTTGATATATATATATATATAGAGAGAGAGAGAGAGAGTCATGCTCCCCTGCGCACCTACGCACGTGCGCACCTTTGCACACGTGTCATGGGTGTCTAATCTGAATGATGTCCATGTCACGAGAAAAATCCCTAATCTAAAACCTAACGAGAAAAATTTTTTTCACCCATCATCTAAAACTTGGGCCCAAGGAGTGAGCCTTCATGAGCAATTTTGGATCCCCATCACATATGAGAAATGAAAATCAAGGGAGGAAATATATATTATATATATTTATATGGCCCATCAAAGTTTTAGATCAAAGTAAAACTTGGGCCCAAGGAGTTTCACGAGGAAACGTCATAGTATGAATTTTTACTTCACATGAACGTGTTGTATTTTTTTGCTATGATCCCCATCACATATGATGAGTTCTCAAAAAGTTCGATTTACGATTCATCACGTATGATGTACAAAAAGTTCGACGATTTCGTGTTCGCAGTGAGCGCTTCTATATATATATATATATATATATATATATATATATATAAAAGACCCATTTGAGGAGGCCCATCTTGATGTATTTGTGGCCCATTGTTGAGACCCACCTTAATGTATATTGAGGCTCTCTGGTGCGGCCCATGTGATGATATGTTTCACTTGTTATATATATGGCCCTCTGGTGCAGCCCATGTGATATGGCCGACTTGATGTATGTGAGGCCCATGGGTTGTGATCCTTTGTAATGTATTCAGGCCCATGGGACGTGGCCCATTTGTTGTATATGAGGCCCAAGTAGTGTGACCCACTTGTTGTATATGCGACCCTTTGTGTGAGGCCCACTATGTTGTGTATGAGGCCCTTGTGTAAGGACATGACCCACTATATGTTTGGCCCTATGTAGGCCACTCCTTGGGAGCAATGTTGGTTAAAGGTCTGCATTGATGGGCAATGATGGTTGGACGTCTACATTGTGACCTTCCCATAGGCCCTGTTAGGCCCTTCCTCATCTTGCGGGTTAACCCAAACACTTGGGCCCCATTGATTTTAATTGGTCCATCATCGACTGTCTATCTATGGACCTCGCCTTGCGCCGAGGTTGAATATCAAGGCCGATTATCATGATCGATTGTCGATTCCGATTGACATGGCTGATTTGTCGATTCCGATTATCGATCAATTTCGATTGTCGTGGCCGATTGCTTATTAGCGATCGAGGCTGATTATCATGACCAATTGTCAATTCCGATTGACATGGCCGATTTGCCGATTCTGATTATCAATTAATTTCGATTGTCATGGCCGATTGTCGATTAGCGATCGAGGCCAATTATCGTGACCGATTGCCAATTTCAATTAACGTGGTCGATTTGCTGATTCCGATTATCGATCAATTCCGATTGTCAAGGCCGAGTATCAAGGCCGATTTCGATTTGTCGAGGCCGATTTTATAAACTGATTCCGATTTGTCGAGGCTGATTATATAGTCCGATTCCAATTGTCGAGGCTGAATATCAAGGCTGATTCCGATTTGTCGAGGCCTATTGTATAGGCCGATTCTGATTTGTCAAGGCCGATTGTATAGGCCAATTTCGATTGTCGAGGCCGAGTATCGAGGCCGATTCCAATTGTCGAGACTCATATGATGTACATGCGACCCATAGTTGAGGCCCATTGTGATATGTATTAGGCCCATGATGCATGACCCATTTAATGTATTCAAGACCCATGTGTAGGGCCCACATGTCATGTATTTAAGGCCCATGGGCAAGGCCCATTGTGATGTATTCGTGGCCTATGGATAAGGCCCATTGTGATATGTATTAGGCCCATGAGCAGGGCCTACTTGTGTATATATGGTCCTTGAATAAGGCCCGTTGTGTTGTATATTAGGCCTTTGTATAAGGCCGTGGGCCCATTATATGTTTGGCTCTATGTGGGCCATTCCTTGGGGGCAATGTTGGTTAAATGTCTACATTGTCGAGGCCGATTGTTGATACCGATTACTGATGTTGATTTATGAGTATGTGACAACATAGCATCATGATATATGCCCATACGCATCATCTACATGTTTGTTATGAGATGTGTTGAGCATTGTATATGTCAGGGGGTAGGTTGTTATGAGACTCCCTGATAGGAAGAGGTTATCTCACATGAGTGCACGGTATGCGCAGGATTGATGCATGACTAGATTGTATGACTCATGCATATTGCATTGTGTGATGTGATTACTGTACGCCTTAGCGATATCAGGGCCGTAGCCTCCACAAGTATATCGTGGATGGCCAGATGGACACCGAAAATATGTTTTAGTATCGGGCTGTCATAGATGGCCCTGGGTGAAAATTCCTAAACCTCCGGGTCAGGAGACGCCCCAACATTGAGACTGAGTGGATACATGAGCGCCGAGTGCCGAATACCAGGAGGCCGCGTCTCCCACTGTGTCGTGGTCGCTTGGGAGGGGGTGTGACTTTATCCACCCAAGGGCAGGGGGCATAACTAGGCTGAGTTTGACTAGTTTGTAAATGAGTCTGCTATCGACGTACCGGGTAGATATTGGTTGACTATTGGTCAGGCGGATGGTGAGGTCTCTTCCACTTGCATGGTCGTGAGTCAGTAGGCGGCGGTTGCATGTAGAGTGTTCTAGACCCTGGTGATGATCCTAAAAATGAACTATACTAATATGTAGATTTATTGAGCAGGAGTTGCATACTCATTCATTCATTCATTCACTATCCACTCGGGCTGGTGGTGCGCAACTATTTGTTACGTGTACCTTTACAATGGCTAGGATTTTGGTTGGAGACGCGACTAACCTGAGATTAGGAGTTTACCACATTGAGTCTGACTATCCAAATTCAGGTATGGGACTGGTTTGGATAGAAGTCCCTTGTGATAGACCTCGTAGCCTGCGATACTACGTACTATCATCCCGACTTCACACTTCAGCATGGTCATTCCATTCGCACGGCATATTGCATTACATTCGCGGCATATGATATTTTGTATTACTGTGTTTCTGCATTTATTTGGTCTAAATACGACTGGTGGTATTCTTGAACTCATCAGGAATTGTATATTGCATTTCATCCTCGGCATCTGATATTTGGCTCTTTATGATTCATCATTTGCATAACTGATCTGTATTACGTACTCTGATATTGATTGACTCATGGACTTGTCAGTATTTCCACTTTACTTTGATATCATATGATGTATGATCTTACCAGTATTTTCGATATTGTATGATTATGGCGTTGTATTAAATACTTGGCACTTACCTTGTGCACACACTTACACCACCCTCTAAGCTTTCTATAAGCTTATGCATGATAGATGCGTGCAAGTGATGATAGGTTGCAGCAGCGTGGAGCTTAGAGCATGTAGCTGACTTCTAGAGCTTTAATTTTTACATATGTATTTTCCTTTCAGCATTATATTCAAATTTTTGTATTAGTGAATATGTGATGATGATGTTGTTTTGTGACTTGGTTATGCTTGTGGTTATGCTTCATTATTAAAAAAAAAATCATACTGAAAATCCTCCTTGTAGGATCCCAGGATCGGAATCTCGCATATGAGTGCCGGGATCTAAGAATGGGGCACTACAGATGTTGTCGGCGCTAGCTTCGGTGATCGAGAATTTCATGAGCCTGGTATCCGAGTTTGGGGCGTGACAGTTACAACAAGCCTGAAGTTCACAAAAGATGGAGAAGGAAGAAACGTTGACTCAACCCTATTCAAGAGCCTAATTGGAAACTTAATGTACCTCACAATTACTAGGCCAGATATAGTCTACAGTGTTAGGCTTTTAAGCCAGTATATGGAAGCGCCAAAAAAGTCACACTCGCTAGCTGTAAAACGAGTATTGAGGTATATCAAAGGGATTATTGAATTTGGTCTCTTTTATCCGTACGATGATGAGGTAATGTTGTATGGATACTCTGATAGTTTTTTTTCTTTTCGAAAGGAGCTATTTCATTAATTCTGGACAAAAAGGGCTATATAGCCTACACCAAATTGCAGGCCCTTCGGGCAGCCCTAGCTACAAAAATAAGTTGGGGGACCGATCGTATAGGGACTCAATCCGGCCACCTATGCACAAGAGAAAAAAACCAACGAAAAACCAATCTAGAAACGGGACTATACTTAGCCCGACCCTATCTAGGAAAATCAAGCCACGCATGTGCCTTGAGAGAGAGGCTGTGTGAACATGGAGAGAAGTAGCCTGACTGTCACTCTCTTCCGGGCCATACCATCTATCGGGCTGTTTCCTTCTCGCTGAATATGGTTGAAGGTGAAGATGCTGAACTGCATCAACCACTTGATCCTAGCAAGTCATGGCTTCCACCTCCAAGGGATGCTGGATTTCCCTAAGAGAAAATCTTCTACCACTTTCGAATTAGATTTAACTGCCACATTCTTTAACCCTCTATCTAGACAAATAGACATCCCATCATAAATCGCTCGCAACTCCGCTAAGCTGTTGGACCCTACTCCGTAGCCTGTAGAGAAGGCAAGAATGAAGTCACCATTATCCTTATAACAACTTTCCCCTCCACCTGAACTTCCAGGGTTCTCTCTCGCCGACCCGTCAACATTTAACTTAACCTAACTTGGGGGTGGAGTCTTTCATTTGATGATAACAGAGTTGAGACTGCGGTGATCCATCTACCGGGATGTGGGGCAGGATCTTTGAATATCGATGATCGGGCTGAAACTAATGTCTCACTACAAGAAAAGCCACTTTTACCGACGAAAATTTTCATCGCTAAAAGCCTTTTTTTCATAGGCAAAAAGTTTTACCAACGAAAAAAAAAAATTCGTCGGCACAGGTAAGACTTTTGCTGACAAATTTTTCGTCGGTAAAAACTTTTACCAACGCTTTTTTTCGTAGGTAAAAATATTGACAAAACTTTTTACCTACGAATATTTTCATAAGTTAAAATATTTACAAAACTTATACTTACGAATATTTTTGTAGCTAAAAATATTTACAAAACTTTTACCTACGAATAATTTCGTAGGTAAAAAGTATTACAAAACTTTTTCCTGTAAATATTTTCGTAGCTAAAAACATTTACAAAACTTTTATAAATTGCTAAAAATACTTACAAAACTTTTACCTACGAATATATTCGTAGGTAAAAATATTTACAAAACTTTTACTTACGAATATTTTCGTAGGTAAAAATATTTACAATAGATATACCTACGAATATTTTCATAGCTAAAACTATTTACAAAACTTTTACTTACGAATTTTTTCATAGGTAAAGATATTTACAAAAACTTTTACTTTACGAATATTGTCGTAGGTAAAAATATTTACAAAATTTATACCTACGAATATTTTCATTGCTAAAAATATTTACAAAACTTTTACCTACGAATATTTGCGTAGGTAAAAATGTGGATGAGACTTTTACCAATGAAAATTTGCGTAGGTAAAAAACGTAGGATGAGACTTTTACCTACGAAATATTTCGTAGGTAAAAGTGTCCTTTTTTTCAATATTCCAGCACAAAATTCCTGATATACACCTGTCACAATATATTTCATCATATTCTTCCTGGTATACACCTGTTATATAATATATTTCATCATATTCACATTCACATCCATCTAAACCCAAACTACATAAATCCATCCAAATATAAACTACATTCATCCAAACATAAACTACATCCATCCAAACACAAACAATCTCACATCACATTCATCCATGCATAACATCATAAATAAAATACAAAAAATTATTCATAGCCTATTTTCTGGTGGGGCTCACAAAATTTAGTGGTGAGCACATCGCCGACTGTGCACACACACCTAAGTCCTTACTCATGCCTTCATGGTAGATTCAACATAGTTTCAATACAAGGTCACAAGTTCAAGTACCCATTGTGGCTGATTGGAATGTGGAAAGTGGGTTTCCCAATTTTTCATATTTTGATCCATAACCGTTGGAGTACATTTAAATCCATTAAATCCTAACAATTCGTGTATGGTATTTTAGGCTAGAATGGGCATTTAGTGATCCTTAGTTAGAGCTGGGCATTTTATACCCAAACCGGTGGATCCGGCCCGATCAGACCCGATCTGACCCGATTCGAACAGAACCGATGGTCAGGATCGGTCAGGATCGGATAGCGGAATCCAGATCCGAATTACTTTCGGGTTGAATCCGGATAAGCCTTATTCCGAACCGCCTCGATCCGAAACCCGATCCGATTAGATCCGATTCGGACCGACCAGATCCGAACCGTGTGTGTGTATATATATATATATATATATATACATATTCCTTTTTTTTCATTTTACTTTTACCGCCTGAGGATTTAGGTTCGGCGCCAAAAAAATCCCGCCCATTCCCGTCAACTCTATATCTCTCTCTCTCTCTTTATATTTGTGATTCTATCTCTTTTTTATATTTGTGATTCTATCTCTTTATCTCCGTTGAAGAAGAAGACGCGCTTGGATTCCTCTGCTAGGTATATACGGAAGAAAGAAAGAGGGAAGGGGAAAGAGAGTCGCAGCTCTCGATTGAAGATGGTGTATGAAGTGGTTTTTGTGGGTCTAATCACGAGGTATGTTTCATATCCAAACCGTCCATCCAATTGGCGAGCTCATTTTAACGCTTGAAACAAAAACTAAGACAGATCTAACCATCAACCAGACCACACTGGAAAAACTAGTGGGAGATTGAACGTCTACCATTGAAACCCTTTTTCGGGTCGCCGAAGTTTTGATCAATATCAAATTTGTTTTTCCTCTTCGTTCAGGTACGTGTGACCATATGAATAGATTGGATGTAAAATAAACGTTATGGTGGGCCCTACAAATTTTTTAACGGTGAAAATCATTGTCTCAGCCACTACTTATGGTGTGGTCCAAATGATCGTTGGAATTGATTTATTTTTTTGGACAATGCTCTTAAATGATCTCTAAAAATAGATGAACGGTGTAGATATAAAAATACATCACTGTGGGGCCACGTATCTTTGATCTCCTTTGAATCGTTGCCACGACTCGAAACTCGAGGAGTTGTCTTCGCACGACACGTGCTATAGTAAGTTGTAATACAGCTGTGCTAGCTACAGGCTAGCTACAGCAAGCCTGTACGTTTACAATAAAAGGTTGGCGGATGGCGTGTTGAGTAACTCAGTACACGAGTAAACTCTGTGGGGCCCACCGTCATTTATGCATTTTATCCACTCTGTCCATCCATTTTATTACTTAATTTTAAGTGGTTAGCCCAAAAACGAAGCATATTCAAAGATCGAGTGGACCACACCAGTGGAAACAGTGTGAATTTAACGTCTACCGTTGAAAAGTTCTTGATGGCCACGGAAGTTTTAGATCCAGCCAATGTTTTTTTTTTCACTTAATACATGTCTTTTTGTTCTTACTAACAGGTTGGATGACAAATAAACATCACTAGAGTCCTTGGAAAGGTTTCAACGGTGGAAATCAATACTTCCACTGTTTCTTGTGGTATGGGCCATTTGAGCTTTGTATATGGTTCGATTTTGGGCTAAACCCCTAAAATGATCTGAAAAAACGAATGGACGGTGTGGATAAACCAAACGAATTCACAGTAGGACTAACAGAGTTTACTTAGTACGCTCTTTATAAAGCTTCCTGGAGAAGCTACGTAACGGGTGTGATGCTTCTTCAACAAGCTATACAGCTGTATATTTTTATCTGTGTGGGGACCACCTTTAACTTTTTAGTTTATCCACACCGTTCATTAGTTTTTTCAGATCATTCTAGCCGTTGATACTAAATTTCAAGTATATTTAATAATTAAGTAAATCGTATCATTGAAAGAAAAGAATTAACCGAGTCTTACCCAATCCGATCTGACTCGGTTTTTCTGACCGAGTTCGACTCGGATCGATTCAGACCATAAGGAGTCTGGATCTGTTCGGATTAGATGACTGGGACTCGGCTCCGGATCGGATCAGGTTCGGGTAAGGCCCTGCAAATCTCGAATAGGATTGGGTTGCACCGAATCCGATCCGACTCAGTCCGATGCCCAGCTCTATCCGTAGTAATCTCTAATCAAGCAAGAAATGAATTCACATCTTAAGGTGAGGATCACCCTTCAAGCTTTTCCTACATCTTGGTGATTAGCTCTACTATTTTTCCTTACTCATTTACCTCATTAATTGCTCAAGGTAGTAGGTTACTCTTATTGATTTTGAATCTTTTAAATAATTGATGAATTGGATTCGATGTGAATTAAATGCCTCTAATCTGATTGGAAATGTACACTTTAGACATGCATGTGCTAATTCGATATTATTATATTAAATGCCTCTAATCTGATTTGAAATATACACTTTAGACATACATCTGCTATCCTGATATTATTATACATGATTTAATTTATCATCCATGATTACTTTATGGCGTATTTAGAGGTCCTCGAATTAGTGGCTATTTGTGTAATGAATTAAATGAAATTATGGTGGACTTACCATCTTATGGACCATTTATTATCTAAGTGGCTTTTATTACTTGCCCTTGTAACTTGTATTTGCCCTAGTGGCTCTGAGTGTTTAATTACTCTTTTACAGCCTTGTTAGGCTATTTACCCTTTGTGGCTTAGATTGACTATTTGCCCTTTGTGGCTCGGATTGACTATTTGCCCTCGCGGCTTTAAAGAACTATTATTAAATAGTCCTTTGATGATAAGTCTCACTTGTAGAATTATAATTGGCCACTAGTTGAGTAGGTTACCTTTAAACACCCTATTTGCTAGCCTCATAAGTCAGGGATGGTGAAATGAGACACTATACCTGAGCTGTCGGCCTATGCAAGGTGATAAACCCCCCATAGTGACCTTTGAGCTTCCTTAAAATGAATGTTTGAAATTAGATTAATAATGGTTGGGCTAATCATGCATTTTTCATGGCATATATCATGGTCTTTTCCGGGTGGTTAGTACTTCTTGGGCGTACCTTTGTATACTTTTCCGGATGACTAGTCCACCTTGGGCGATCTATGTATTATTATGATCTTTTCTAGGTAGTTCATCTACCGCGGGCGGTCAACATGGCCTTTTCCAAGTAGTTCATCTACCGCGGGCGGTCTACATAGTCTTTTTCAGGTAGTTCATCTACCGCGGGCGGTCTACATGACTTTTTCCTTATAGGTCATTTACCACGGGCGGTCTACATGGCCTTTTCCAAGTAGTTCATCTACCGTGGGCGGTCTACATAGCCTTTTCTAGGTAGTTCATCTACCGCGGGCGGTCTACATGGCCTTTTTCAGGTAGTTCATCTACCGCAAACGGTCTGCATAGCCTTTTTTAGGTAGTTCATTTACTGTGGGCGGTCTACATGGCCTTTTCCAGGTAGTTAATTTACCACGGGAGGTCTGTATGGTCTTTTCTGGGTGGTTAGTTCTCATTGGACGACTTTTTACCAGCTGGATATGCATCCTCAGGTCTGTGACCATGTGCATACATTCATGCATTTAAATAAGATCATCCTTATGAAATTTATTTAATGAATGTGTATCTGATGAACCTTATCTGATTTCCATGATAATCATTGTGTAATGTTTGTTATACACTGCCTTTGTTAATTATGCTTAATTATCTTAATGATATGATAAATCTTGAGGGGTATACCTCATTGCGATAGCCATTGACGATATCAAACGGTATTCAGTATGCAGGAGACGCAGACGATCCATATGCAGGTGGTTATGGAGAATATGGGAACCTAGATGATCTTGCAGCTCTCCATTTCGGATTTCCTTTATGTTTAGTTTATGCTCGAGACATTGTGTTGTATAAGTTTTTGGGTAACCACTTGAAAACCTTGGTTATGTATATTTAGACTCCCTCTTATACTTGATTTATTTTTATTCCGCTTGAATGGTTAACTCTGATACAGAAAAAAATAAATGTATGTGAAATTTGAGATATTTTAAAGGTTAACACTCGAGTTTTTGAAAAATGAGTAGTGTACTCGGGTTCCGGGAACCGGGGTGTTACAAGATGGTATCAGAGAACGTATGAGATATGTAGTCCTAATAAATAAAGGTTAACACTCGAGTTTTCGGAAAATGAGTAGTGTACTCGGGTTCCGGGAACTGGGGTGTTACAAGTGAGAATTTTGTAATACAACCCTTCCTCATTCACATTAAGATTCTTTTGCTTGGAAGCCCATGGTTTCGTGATTCAAATCTACTAGTTTTCAAATGTCAGAATTTTAAATTTATACATACATTGTTTTTATTTTTTATTTTTTCAACTCCAT
This sequence comes from Magnolia changhungtana, assembly GCA_030180095.1. Taxonomy (NCBI): domain Eukaryota; kingdom Viridiplantae; phylum Streptophyta; class Magnoliopsida; order Magnoliales; family Magnoliaceae; genus Magnolia; species Magnolia changhungtana. The sequence goes on along the minus strand of JASAUF010000630.1, from coordinate 2,574,840 downwards.
GTATTCTTTTTTGAAAAATGAACGGACGATGTACAGGGACACTTTCGGGTGGGCACCTCACAAAACAAAGGGCCACACCTATCATATATGGGAATCATAAACAGAAAAATTTATACATACATATGAAGAAGCCTTTTGCATTAATTCTAAGGCAGCTTTGAGATCGTCACAAAGGTCATCCCCTGCAATAGTTATTCTCTTGAGCACTTGAGCATTTGCCGTGATAAATTTTGCAACGTCCATCTCGTAATCAAAACCCATGAAATCGCTAAACCATACTTCCTCCAAGCATGCGTCGAGACAGCAAAAGGGCTCATCAACATCCAAATATTCAGGATAGGGTTCTTCCATATAATGTGTATCCACGCCATTGAGCTAAGGAGAAGCAAGAAGAACATTAGGAGTAACAGGTTATAAAACCTACATATTATTAACTTATTTAATAAAATCAATAAAAACATATCATGATCATTGTTGATTGTGGTGAACATATGTGCTAGACTATTAGATAACTCTTGATGGTAATCAACTTATGTAATAGTCTAATATTACATTGCACCTATGAGAGTCTTGTGCTCTCATTGTCGGTCCCAAATTTAGGCAAAGGAGGATTGCATTAGGTTTGCCGTCAGTATCAAACTTATGTCACAACTTTTATCATGAATCTGAATAAAATGACATTGTTATGTACCACTAATTAACTTAAAAGAAATTTTATATTTATATATATATATATATATATATATATATATATATATATATATATATATATATATATATATAACACTATAAGATTTGATGTCCTTAATAAAGGAGAAAGACAAAAAAGGTTCATGTTGCCAACCCAATTGGTTGAGATAAGGCTTAGCTGATGATGATGATTGTAACTATACGACCATGTGTGCTTTACATAGATTGACTGCTGGATAGTTAAATAACAACTTAATATTCATAGGATGAGATAGTTGGAATGAGGATGTTGAGATCGATTAGTGGCAAGAGGAGAAAGGTTAGAAGTAGAAATAAATGCATTTGTGGGAGCAGTATACTAGCTTAATTAAATAACATCAGTCCATGGGTGAATGTACTCTAGCTTAAATAACATCCGCTCAATCTAACAATCATGTGTAAAATGGGATTTTGGCTATTTAACCTTTCTTTAAGGGCCAATTTGGTTAGAGTAGATGATGAAAAGCTTAGATTAATATCTTGTAGATTTGCATAGAGCTATGGATACATATCCTCCTACCTCTTATACCATGTAGTTGTGTGTATGTCTATAAGAACTAATCTAAGCTTATCCAAACGTGCTGTAATAGAGTTGAGGAAGAACAACGTTTATCTAAAAGTTCGATTTTAATTATTTTATCAAGAAAGTTACTTCATTATCAGCTACATTATAATATTTTTGTTAAGTGGGTTACCTCATGTCTATTGGCACAACTTCAGATAAAATTGACAGCTTGCAATAATTAGCTTTCTTCAAAAGCAACTACACATGAAATGGACTTACCTTGATAATCAATTCCTGCAAGTAAGGACATCTTTTGATTAGGACGCTAAAAACGTATGCTTGCCTTTGAGATTTCAAAGCTACTCGGATGACTAATTTTCTTAGCATATTGAATGGAATTGGAAGGCACTGTGACAAATTATTTGCTGCCAAAACCTATGGGTGGAAAAAAAAAAAACACGGGTAAAAGAGATTAAATTCACATCATTGGATTCTAAATATTAATAAATGAATAAGAGGAATAAAGTAACATAATAGAGGTTATAAACCAAAAAAAAACAGATGGTAGTAAAATATTGTATTTTGTTTCAAATTTTATATTAAAAATTAGAGAATTTTAAATATTTCAGTTTCTCTTTAAATTTGAAATTTTTGTTGTTTTTGAGTTGTGAGTTTAGTCTCACATTGAATTTGACTAAGAAAATTTTCTTGTATATAAGATAGGCCTTTTACCTAGTCACATTCAGGTGCATGTGAATTTAGTCTTATACAGAGCTATGTCGATAGCTCTAATATATGCCAATTTTCTATGGGTACTTGTAGTCATGAAATATATATATATATATATATATATATATATATATATATATATATATATATATTGTTACTTTTATGTTTTACAAAGTTTTAGGACCGGGTTATAGATGTTGTATCTTGGAGATCGATTGCTCTAGAGACCTGTTGTACTTGGGATGATATCAAGGGGAGCAAATTTGATTTTAAGCCTGAGTGATTCAGGTCACACCTAGACTCAACTCTCCAAGTCTTCTATCTTATATCTTTTATTATCTTTTTGGTTGTCGATTTTAAATATTAACAAATGAACAAGGGGAATGCAGTAACATAATAGAAGTTGTAGACGAACAAACATATGAGATTAGCACAAATACGCTAGAAATTAATTGAAATTTATAGAGTTTTACGGGACATGTGATTAGGATTACAAAGATGCAGAGATTGTGTGTGTCTATATATATATATATATATATATATATATATAATATATATATATATATATATATATATATATATATAGGGAAATGGTTCTATGCGGTCAAGCTCATTGGAACTTCCCATGAGGTCGAGCTGTGTGGGCCCCATCGTGATGCATGTCAAACATCAACACCGTGCATTTTATGGATTGTACTATATGCTCGACCGTATGTTACCTTCCCATAAGGTCGAGTGCTGGCAGTACGATAGGGGTCAGCTAGTAAAATTTTTAAAAGAACAATAAGACTTTATAGGAAGAATAGTGTGATTTTATAGGGAGAGTGGAGAAACAAAACCGGTAAAACTGGTTATTAAAATACCGACTCCATCGAAATGGGATTACGTACTGAGTTACTCAGTATGCTCTTATTGTACTGAGTAAACTCTGTTGAGCCAACCGTGAATGCATGTGTTTTATCCATGCTGTTCATTCGTTTTTCCAAATCATTTTAGGAGTTCAACCCAAAATTGAAGCACATACAAAGCTCAAGTGGACCATAACACAGGAAAAAGTGAAAGTATTGATTTCCACCATTGAAAACTTTCTAAGGCCCTAGTGATGTTTATTTGTCATCCAACCTGTTCATAAGATCAGACAGACGTGGATGAAGGGAAAACACAAATATCATCTTGATCTAAAACTTTGGTTGCCCACCAAGAATTTTTTTAATGGTAGATGTTCAAGTCATACTATTTCTGCTGGTGTGGTCCACTTGATATTTCGATATGCTCCATTTTTTTGTTAAAGCCCTAGAATTATGTGATAAAAGAGATGGATGGATTGGATACAATGCATGAATGACAGTGGGGCCAACAGAGCTTACTCAGTAAGCTTAGTGTTAGGAGTGACTTAGTACACAATCTGCTTCCGACTCCACTTCTCTCTCTCTCACGTATATTTCCTATGAAAGCCTTATGCATGAAGGTCCTGCCCTATAAACCTAGGTGGGGCCTACCATGGGGTTTTTTGAGAAATCCACCCCATCCATCCAGTTTTCCATATTATTTAAGGGGTTGAGCCTAAAATTGAACCAAATCCAAATCCAAATCTCAAGTTGATCATATTACAAAAATAGTGGGAAAAATGATTTCAACCATTGAAATTACCTTGCTAGGCCCACAATGATGTTTATTTTTCATCCACCATTCCCAAAACTCTTGTTGCATACTGGAAGTTTTTAATGGTGGGCGTTGAATCCCTACGGTTTCCTGTAGTGTGGTCCACTTGGAATTTGGATCTGATTCATTTTTAAACTCATCATCTAAAATGAGCAGTAATAACGGATGGACAATGTGAATATATAATAAATCTATCAAGATGGCCCCCACTCTTAGAAAGGCTTTAACCGTGGAGGCATTATCCCCATTGTCTCTTGTGATGTGGTCCACTTGAGATATCTTTGATATGATTCAATTTTGAACTCTATCCTAAAATGGGCTTGTAAAACAGATAGACGACATGGATTTTAAAGATCTAACCACCTAAATTAAAATCAGATGGTAGTTGAGGATTGCTTATCAAAGCATGGTAATGGAGGCGGGCAGTGAAGAGTGACGCCCACCGTTGAAACCTTCCTAAGGTCCACTATGATGTTTATTTTAGACCCGATGTGTTTATAAGTTAAGATAGACATGAAAGAAGGGAAAATAGAAACTTCAGCTTGATTGAAAACTTTCGTGGCCCTTATAAAATTTTAATGGTGGGCATTTCTCTATCCACTGTTTTCTGTGGTGGGGTCCATTCGAGCTTTGGATCCAACTCATTCTTTGGCTCATGCTTTAAATTGATATCTCTAAGTGGATGGATGGTATGGATATAACACATACATCATGGTGGGTCCCACAAAATTTGGTGACGTAGCGCCGCAAGGTTCACATGATTTAAGTAATTTATCCATTTTGTCCATCTATTTTACGGAATAATTTTAGTGCTTGAACCCAAAAATAAAGCATATCCGAATATCAAATGTACGGTACCATAGAAATAGTGTGAATTAAATGTCTATCGTTGAGAAATTCTTAGGGGCCAGAGAACTTTTGGATCAAACTTATATTTGTGTTTTCCTTTCATCCATGTTTGTATGATCTTATGAACAGATTGAATGGCAAATAAACATCACTATAGGGCCTAACAAGGTTTCAATGGTTGAAATCATTATTCCCACGGTTTCCCATGATATAATCAACTTGAGATTTGGATTTGGTTAAATTTTAGGCTCAACCCCTTAAATGATATGGAAAAACAGATGGCCGGGGTGGATTTCTTAAGAACTTCCATGGTAAGCCCCACCTAGGTTTCCAGCACATTACCTTTACGCTAAAGGCTTTTACAGGAAATACACGGAGTTAGAGCTGGGCAGAATCCGACCCGATCCGGTGGATCCGACCCGATCCAAACCGAACCGAAGGCATGGATCTGTGCGGATCGAGTAAGACCACTCAGATATGATCGTACATCGGATAGAGCTCGAATCGTGGTCAATCCGGACCGATTCGATCCGAAATCCGAACGAACCTTAACCCATCTTTCTCTACTAGAAGGAGGTAGACGCACCCAATCCGGTCCGACTCAACTTGATGCCCACATCTACACGAAGTCTATTTTAATAACCGGTTTCACCAGTTTGGTTTCTCCACTTATCCTATAAAATCTCACTATTAGTTTGAAATTTTTAACATCCAACCGCTAGCTTGTTGTCAGTACTCAACCTCTTGGAAAGGTACTATACAATCCAACGTATAGTAACTTTTCCTATATATATATATATATATATATATATATATATATATATGTGTGGGAAAAGGTACTATGCGCTCGAGCCTAAAGCGGTCTCCATGAGGTCGAGCTGGGGTGGGCCCCACCGTGATGTCGTTCAAAAATCTATCTCCTCAGTCAGATGCACCATCCCTGGACGGGCCCACACGGCTGAAAATCACGTCCATCCGAGACTTTTGTGGGCCACACCACATCCAGAAGTGGAGAGGGGCCGTGCACCATACAAACATTCAAAACCACTTGTGGCCCCCTTTTGAGACGTTTTTTGATGATCAACACCGTCCATCATGTGTATCCTACTTGGATATAATTTTAGACCAATTTTCAGGTGGTATCCACATCTCAGGTGGGCCCCACCAAGTGATTTTACATGTTTTCACGTGTATACTTATGTTTTCAGAAGGTATGGCCCACCTGAGTTCCTTGGACGATCGATTTTCAGCCGTGTGGGTCCCACTTGGAGCGGTACATCTGGTGGACGGTGTAGATCTTCGAACGGAATCACGGTGGGGCCCACCCCAGCTCAACCTCATGGACGACCGCTTTACGCTCGAGCGCATAGTACCTTTTCCCTATATATATATAGGGAAATGGTTCTAAACGGCCAAGCTCATGGGAACTTCCCATGAGGTCGAGGTGTGTGGGCCCCACCGTGATACATGTCGAACATCAACACCGTACATTTTATGGATCCCTTTTAAATTATGAGATATCCAAAAAATCAGCCGTATACGGAACTCAGATGGACCATACATCTAAAATCATGTGAAGACATGCCTAAAATATATAAAAGCACTTTGTGAGGCCCACCTAAAATTTGGATGCGTCTGAAACTTGGTCTTGGTTTGACCACATAATGGATGGGCTGGATTTTTGAATCACATCTCAATGGGCCCAACAAATGATTACGAATGTTTTAATGGGAGGGTAACCCCTCTCAACTTTTGTATGTGGTGTGGCTCACAAAAGTCATTGATTGACTTGATTTTTAAGTCTGCGGCCCATCATGTGTGTTTGTGTATGTGCGTGTGTGTATGTGTGTGTATAAAGTAATGATTTCCTGCGAACCATATCCTAAGGAATTTATGTGTGAGGCTTCATGTAAGTTGTAAGATGACGAGAGCAACTGGGATTTAGCTGCATCGAGAGAGGAAGAGTCTTTTTTAAAAAAAAAAAAAAAAAGACTCTCTCCTACACTTAGGGGTGTAATGACTCGACTCGAAAAAGCAACGGTTAAGTGTAGGAGAGGAGAGAGTCAATTTTTTAGCTAAATCCCCGCCATTCTCGTCATCTCACGGCTTATACGAAGGCTCACACAGCTTATACGAAGGCTCACATATAACTTCCTTACGGTACGATACGCGAGAGACCATTACTATATATATGTGTGTGTGTGAAAATATACTTGAATGATGAATGTATTAATCTATTATATGTACCTCCATCGATCCTGGTAGCAATGCATGAATATTTAAGTTCGATGGAAAGCACAATTCAAACATATTCATCTTTTCTTGAACGGAGTATGCCTTTGACCGAATCCGATTTATTATCATTCGCTTTTCGTCAGTCCAAGTCCTGGACATGTTGACATAAGACGACTGTAGATTAGGAGCTCGGACACAAAAGCGCTTCACCCCCTTCTCGGCCAGCAGAACCATGGCAGTGAGATTTGGACCATCGATGTCTATGGTCATCTTAGTGCCCACCCATATAAATAAATACTTGAGATTTTGTACATGAATGGTGAGATCTTCCTTTCCATAGCAATGTACTAAATGCAACTTCTCCAGGTGCACACATCTCGAGATGGCATGGTGGATTGGATGGCCTTCAAATTTTATCAGCACAAGCGTCAAAACCTTTAGATATCTACAACCATTAAATGAGAATTTAGGCTGTAACAGGCAGTTGTCCAGGTGCAAGAATCTCATGGAATCGCAGCTGAGAATGCTAGAAGGCACCTTATCTCGTCTATTGTTACTCCAAAACACAAACCTTTCTATCCCACCACGTGTCAGAATCTCAGCCCACCGTTCATAGCTGAATGCCAACCTTTCCATCACTTCACAGGGCGATCGCTCATACTCGGGGCTTATATACCACGGCCAACAACATTCAATCTGGCAGTCTCTGATCGATCCTTGACAGCTTCTGAGGATTTTGTCGATAATGTGGATCCATTTGTTCATATTTTCAATCCAGCGAGAGTCATATGTCGAAAAAGGGTCAGATGCGGGTCCGCAGTTCATCCTATGCAGATCGATGCTGAGGGAAGTGATGGAACCCCACCATGTATGTGACCATCTTCGGGATAAGATGCTTGTTCTCACTGCTTCTTTGGGAGGTAGATAGGAGATTATGGAGGAGAGAACGTCGTCTGGCAAAGAGCTGAGAATATCTCTTCCTTTCTTCATCTCTCTCTGTACGGTATCCATCTCTCCGTATGGTTCCAATTCTATTGAATATAAATAGTTTGGTTGCTCTGTTTCTTTTTTAACTTTCCACTTTGTTGCGTAAAATACGCAAGGTCCGTGGCGGACGCGGATTTCCTGCGAAAGCCTTTCGCACGAAGTTCCTGCACGGAACTTAGGTGTTTTTAAGAAATCCTGCCCGTCCATCCGTTTTGTGAGTTCATTTTAGGACATTTTGTCTAAAGCTTGAGTGATCTATATTAAAGAAGGAAAATGTGGTAGGGAAGTTCCTACCATTGAAACCTTTCTAGGTTCAACAGTGACATTCAGATGCCATCCATACCGTTAATAACGTCATTCCTATTGGGATGAACTGAAAACAAAAATATTAGCATGAATCAAAACTTATGTAGCCCCACAGATATTTCAACTGTGGACATTTAATTATTAGCATGAATCAAAACTTATGTAGCCCTACAGATATTTCAACTGTAGACATTTAATTATCACGTTTTTGGCTAACTTGAGCTTTGGATACGGTTCATTTTTGGTAACTTGTCCTAAAATGAGCTTAATTTTTGGTAACTTGTCCTAAAATGAACTTACAAAATGGATGGACGGATAGGATTTCTCAAGAACATCACAGTGGACCCCACCTAATTTCTCAGTGCAGGAACTTCATGCGAAAGGCTTTCGCAGGAAATCCGCGTCCGTCTGTGGCCGCACCATTTTGTACGCGATGCAGCTTTTGGGTAGGAAACGGATTACGTGCTGCGTAACTCATTACCCTCACCGTACTGAGTAAATTCTATGGGCCCAACGCCATACATGCATTTTATCCACTCCGTCCATCCATTTTACCAGATAATTTTAGAGCTCTGTACCTAAAATTAATCATATCCAAGCTCAAGTGGACCACACCACTGGAAACAGTGTGAATTGAATGTCTGCAGTTGAAACGTTCTTGGGGGCCATAGAAGTTTTAGATCAAGATGATATTTTTGTTTCCACTTCATCCAGGTCTTTTGATCTTATTAACAGGTTGAATGACAAATAAACATCACTAGAGTCTTTAGAAAAGTTTCAACGATAGAAATCAATACTTTCATTTTTTCCTATGGTATGGTCCACTTGAGCTTTGGATGTACTTAAATTTTAGGCTCAACTCCTAAAATGATCTTGAAAAACGGATGGATGGCGTGGATAACGTGCATTCACGGTGGGCCCAATAGAGTTTATGCAGTACGATAAGTACCTACTCAATAACTCAGTACACAATCCGATTTCTTTTGTTTAGGGCTACCATGTGTATATCTTTCATCAAAACCGATAATCTCCTGTAACTTCTCGTCTAAATAAATTGTTCTCAATTGATCTACGGAGTGGATTTTTCATATTAAACGTAATTAACCACATAGCTAACACTGCGTAAGACGGGAGTCATAGAAGACTCGGGTCAGTTTTGGGATCCGGATTAGAGCTAGGCATTTTATACCCGAACCGGTGGATCCGGCCCGATCAGACCCGATCCGACCCGATTCAAACAGAACCAATGGTCAGGATCAGTCAGGATCGGATAGCGGAATCCAGATCCGAATTACTTTCAGGTCGAATCCGGATAAGCCTTATTCCGAACCGCCTCGATCCGAAACCCGATCCGATTGGATCCGATTCGGACCGACCAGATCTGAACCGTGTATATATATATATATATATATATATATATATATTCTTTTTTTTTCATTTTACTTTTACCGCCTGAGGATTTAGGTTCGGCGCCAAAAAAATCATGCCCATTCCCGTCAACTCTATCTCTCTCTCTCTCTTTATATTTGTGATTCTATCTCTTTTTAATATTTGTGATTCTATCTCTTTACCTCCGTTGAAGAAGAAGACGCGCTTGGATTCCTCTGCTAGGTATATACGGAAGAAAGAAAGAGGGAAGGGGAAAGAGAGTCGCAGCTCTCGATTGAAGATGGTGTATGAAGTGGTTTTTGTGGGTCTAATCACGAGGTATGTTTCATATCCAAACCGTCCATCCAATTGGCGAGCTCATTTTAACGCTTGAAACAAAAACTAAGACAGATCTAACCATCAACCAGACCACACTGGAAAAACTAGTGGGAGATTGAACGTCTACCATTGAAACCCTTTTTCGGGTCGCCGAAGTTTTGATCAATATCAAATTTGTTTTTCCTCTTCGTTCAGGTACGTGTGACCATATGAATAGATTGGATGTAAAATAAACGTTATGGTGGGCCCTACAAATTTTTTAACAGTGAAAATCATTGTCTCAGCCACTATTTATGGTGTGGTCCAGATGATCGTTGGAATTGATTTATTTTTTTGGACAATGCTCTAAAATGATCTCTAAAAATAGATGAACGGTGTAGATATAAAAATACATCACTGTGGGGCCACGTAACTTTGATCTCCTTTGAATCGTTGCCACGACTCGGAACTCGTGGAGTTGTCTTCACACGACACGTGCTATAGTAAGTTGTAATACAGCTGTGCTAGCTACAGGCTAGCTACAGGAAGCTCGTTTACAATAAAAGGTTGGCGGATGGCGTGTTGAGTAACTCAGTACACGAGTAAACTCTGTGGGGCCCACCGTCATTTATGCATTTTATCCACTCTGTCCATCCATTTTATTACTTAATTTTAAGTGGTTAGCCCAAAAACAAAGCATATTCAAAGATCGAGTGGACCACACCAGTGGAAACAGTGTGAATTTAACGTCTACCATTGAAAAGTTCTTGATGGCCACGGAAGTTTTAGATCCAGCCGATGTTTTTTTTTTCACTTAATACATGTCTTTTTGATCTTACTAACAGGTTGGATGACAAATAAACATCACTAGAGTCCTTGGAAAGGTTTCAACGGTGGAAATCAATAATTCCACTGTTTCTTGTGGTATGGGTCATTTGAGCTTTGTATATGGTTCGATTTTGGGCTAAACCCCTAAAATGATCTGAAAAAATGGATGGACGGTGTAGATAAACCAAACGAATTCACAGTAGGACTAACAGAGTTTACTTAGTACGCTCTTTATAAAGCTTCCTGGAGAAGCTAAGTAACGGGTGTGATGCTTCTTCAACAAGCTATACAGCTGTATAGTTTTATCTGTGTGGGGATCATCTTTAACTTTTTACTTTATCCACACCGTTCATTAGTTTTTTCAGATCATTCTAGCCGTTGATACTAAATTTCAAGTATATTTAATAATTAAATAAATCGTATCATTGAAAGAAAATAATTAACCGAGTCTTACCCAATCCGATCCGACTCAGTTTTTCTGACCGAGTTCGACTCGGATCGATTCAGACCATAAGGAGTCTGGATCTGTTCGGATTAGATGACTGGGACTCGGCTCCGGATCGGATCAAGTTCGGGTAAGGCCCTGCAAAATCTCGAATAGGATTGGGTTGCACCGAATCCGATCCGACTCGGTCCGATGCCCAGCTCTAAGATTCCGGATGCACAACACTATTAGTGGGTGCTGGAAAGTGGGCCCACTATAATGTATGTGTCTTATCCACGCCATTCATCCATTTTTCTAAATCATTTTAGGGTTTATGCTAAAAACGAGACAAATTCAGATCTCAGGTGGACCACACTACAGGAAACAGTGGTAATTGAAGTCCACCGTCAAAAACTTTATATGGTATAGTACTGTTTGTTGTTATCCAGGTCAAACAAACCTGACTGAAGGAAAAATACAGATATGAGCTTCATCCAAAACTTTCGTAGCCCCTGTGAATTTTTTATGGTAGGCATTCTATCACCACTTTTTCCTAAGGTGGGTCCACTTGAAATTTGACCTACATAATTCCTTGGATCAAGCCATAAAATGAGCCGGTAAAATGGATGGATGGCATGGATAAAGTGGGTACGTGTGTATGTCCCACAGAACTTTCAAAACGCCTACCGGCACCGAGGTTGATGCTGTATGTCACGCTACGCCATTCGAATCCAAGTTTTGGTCGGACGCGGATCTCCTGGGAATGCCCTTCCGCATAAAGTAAATACCCAAGGATTATGGGTAGGGCCACTTTAATGTTTGTGAAAAATCCAACCTGTCCATCCATCTTTCGAGCTCATTTTAGGACGTGTGACAAAAAAATGAGGAGAATACAAAACTCAAGTGGGCCATGGGAGATGAAACAGTGGGGAAATGAATTTCTACCATTAAAACCTACCTTGTCTCCACTTGATATTTATATACCGTCCAAACTGTTTATAAGCTCATTTTCACTGAGAAAACACTAAAAACTTAGACCAATACAAACTTTTGTGACCATATAAATGTTCGAACCGTGGTCACTAAATCCCTATTGTTTCCTCTCGGGGCCATTTGAGTTTTGGATCCACTTTATTTTTGGCATACACTAAAATGATTTTACGAAATGGACGGAAAGATTGGATTTCTCACAAACATTACAGTGGGCCCTACCTAGAATCCTTCCTTTTTTCACACGCACACACTTTCACGCCGCAGCGTACTGCGTACCGAGTAACCGAGTAACTCCGTACGCTAACCGCGTGATGAGTAAACTCTGTAGGCCCACTTTCATTCATGCATTGTATCCACTCGGTTCATTTCTTTTACCACATAATTTTAGGGCTTTATGCTAAAAATGGATTATTTCCAAAATTCAATTGAACCACACCACCCGAAACAGTGTGAATTGAACATCTACCGTCAAAAAATTATCGGGGACAACCAAAGTTTTAGATCAAGCTAATATTTGTGTTTTCCCTTCATCCATGCTCTGTCTAATCTTATGAACAGGTTGGATGACAAGTAAACATCACTAGGGCATTAGAAAGTTTTCAACTGTGGAAATTAATACTTCCACTTTTTTCTTGTAGTATGGTCCACTTGAGCTTTGCATATGCAATAATTTTGGGTTGAACTTCTAAAATGATATCGGAAAACAAATGGACGGCGTGGATAAACCACATGCATTCACGGTGGGCCCAATAAAGTTTACTTCTTATCGTACTGAGTTACTCAATCCGTTCTCTGTGTTCCATCATGATTCATGTGATGTACCAACCGTCCGCTCATTTGGTGTGATATTAATAAGACTTGAGCCGAAAAATAAGAAAGATCCAGAGATCAAGTGAACCACATTAAAAAAACAGTAGGGTATTGAACGTCTACCGTTGAAACTATTTTCGGGTCACATAAGTTTTCGATTAATATGATTTTTTTTTCTTCTTCTTCATGTGGCCTTATGAAAAAGTTGGGTGGAAAATAAATGTTACAGCAGGCCTTAGAAATGTTTCAATGGTGATAGCCATTGTGATCCACTTAATCTTTAAAATAGACTCCTTTTTCTCGAATGGTGTGAATATAATATATACATCAGTGTGAGGCACCTGTAACTCTTTTTTTTTTTTTTCACACACACGCTCACGCCAGTGGAATTTCACCACCTATGGAATCTCGAACCCTTTACCAGGTGTTGAAACTCCCGATGCACCTATAACTTTCATCTAATTTGAACCGTTGATATAACTTGGAGCTTGTCTTCGCATGACACGTAGATGGATGGTTGGGATATAACTCATATATATCTAAGAATGTGACCACAGAACTTGGTGACATCATCACACTAGCCAGGTCGGTGGTGTGTGCTACACCAGCTAATCCACTTCTCCTTTAGCTACACTGGCGTACCTCGAGTACCGAAAGCCATTTTTAGGTCTGATTTTAATACCATTGATCATCATGGTCTGGCCCACCTTTTGTACCGATGGGATATTTCACATGTAAAACATTGGCCAGAAAACATTAGATGTATGGAAACTCATGATACAGGCTGTGTATCTTATCATTTTTAATGGTTAGCGATCAATCTAGACTCATGATATAGCCGATAACTTTGGTTAGTGTAATCACACCACTTTGTCTACAATTCCATCACTTTGTCTAGTAAAACCCGTCACTATTCTGCCACTTTATCTAGTTGAATCCCGTCATTTTGTCTGACAACCCTGTCACTTTGTCTTATAAAACCACTACACTTTTTCCAACAACCCAGTCACTTTATTTAGTAGAACCTCACCATTTTGTCGGGCAACCCGATCACTTTCTCTAATAAAACCCATCATTTTGTCTATTATAACCACGACCCTTTATCTCATAGTCTCATCACTTTGTCTACTGTAACCAAGACACTTTATCCCATAGTCCCATTACTTTGTCTAGTAGAATTTTATCTCTTTGTCTAGCAACTCCATCACTTTGTCTAGTGAATCATGTCACTTTGTTCGCTAATCTCGTCACTTTGTCAAATAAGACCCCATCACTTTGTTTGGTGGAACCACATTACTTTGTCTGGAAACCCTGTCCCTTTGTCTAGTAGAACTCCATCACTTTGATCCATAATCTCATCACTTTGTCTAGTGGAACTTTGTCACTTTGTCTAGTGAAACCTCATTACTTTGTCCAACAATCTCGTCAGTTTATCTTGCAAAATCCTGTCACTTTATTTAGTGGAATCTTGTCATTTTATCCAGTAAGCCTATCACTTTATCCGGTAAGTCTGTCACTTTATCTAGTGGAACTTCTTTATCTAGCAATCCAATCACTTTGTCTAGTGGAACCCATTACTTTATCTGGTAAAACCTCTTTAACTGTATAACGAGTTTACTTAGAAAAAAAAATATTTGTATGAGACATATCTAATGACTTAAATAGGGCCCACCATGATGTTTTTGTAAGATCCACTATGACCATTTGTTATTAGGTCTTATATCGGGTATAAAGACAAAAAATCAGATCGAATTATGATTCTCGTGGGCCACACTAAAAGAAATGGTTGGGAGAGATGTATACTCTTGATTTTTAAAGGTTCCACCATAATACTTGTATGAAATCCACTTCAACCACTAAATCGCAAAAAAAAAAAAAAAATAATAATAATAATAAATAAATAAATAAATAAATAAATAACAAAACCCCTTAGGCTTGTGCCCTAAAATGGTAACTGGACATGAATCACTTGGGTCACACCAATGGAAATAGTTTGGCAGAGCCCTTTACATTATGTCCAAGTCAACGTGAATCATAAATGGAATTGATTTTTGGGCCCATGGCCTAACATGGGTGAAAAACCTAGTGGTTGGGGTTTGTTTTACATACATATCACAGTAAGCCCCACCTGATCCACCAATTAACCATTTTCTTTTGCAGGTGGCTATAAGGGATGGTACACAGATTGCCTAGGGTAGCATGCACCATGGACAGTTGTGTGCTACTGGAAAAGCTTTGTAGGCCCTACCATGTGTGTATTATTCATATTATCCATCCATTTTTATAGATCATTTTAGTGCACGAGCACAAACTCAAGGTTGATCTAGATCTCAGGTAGACCACACCATAAGAAACTGGTGATTGGATGCCCACCATAAAAAACTTGGTGGCTACAAAAGTTTTGGATCAAGCTCGTATTTGTATTTTATCTTCATTCATGACTTTGTGACCTTATTGAGGTTGGATGGCAAATACAAATTACAATGGGCCCTAAGAAGTTTTTAATGGTGAGCTTTCAATTACTTAATGGTGTGATCCACTTAAGATTTGGACATACCTTATTTTTGTGCTCATTGTTGAAAAATATTGATTTAGAAAATATATTTTAATAATATATATATATATATATAATATATTAAAAGCTTTGAAAAATACCTTTTTCATGGGTTTTGGGAATAGTCCCACATTGAAAAAGGATGAGAAGAAAAAGTGGTTTATATGAGAGTGGTGGAGTATTATAATACTTACCCACATGGTCCACTCACGCTCGGGCTCGTTGCGAGGGCGTGAGCTTATGAGGCAGTGTGGTTGTAAAGGCGCTAGTGGCGCACTTTGCACATCGCAAGACATGTGCGAGTCACGGTGCGACTAGAATGGCTAGCCAGCTCTCACAACAGTCAGCATGCAACTGTTGTTATGGGTCATGCACAACAGTTAGAAATGGCCATAAAACGGCTAGTTTCTCAACAGCTAGAAATTGGATTAATGAGATTTATGTCACTGGACCATAACCTTCAGCCACCATAGCCTAAAAAAGGAGGGCCTGGATAGGTTTCCATACCATCTCTCAACTCACTCAAGCAAACCCATATGAACTAAGCCTAACCCACTCCTCTCCAATACACCAGTGATTCCAGTAATACAACAAAGTTCTTCTGAACCATTGCCTGAAAATTAGACCAGTAGTGTGGTCTAGAATGGTTCAACGGAACCAGTAGCCGAAGAACAGGAAAAATAGACCAGTGCAGTGGTCTAAGTTCTAATTCTTCTTCTCTCTTTTTCTTCTGGGATTTTACATTTCTTATATTTCTGTCAAACTGTGTAACAGAGTTCCATTAGTAGGCCTTCGTGTTTGCTGAACGCGGACCCACATCAGGCTCTTCATATCCTAGAAGTGGTTTGCTTGTAACCTTTCAGCATACTCTTGAGTATGGGAAAATAACACTTTAAGGATAGCGTTCTAGACGTGCTTCAACTTGTCCTTATTCTAAATCAATTTTAATATTTCAGTTTTTCATATTTTACAGAAAAATATACTTTTGTAAATTTTCCAACACTCATGCCCTAATATGATGTGAAAAATGGGTGAACAACATGAATAAGACACATCTATTATGGTGGCCCCATGGAGATTGTTTAGTAGCACATAATACCGACATGAGTGCTGCTTGCTACACTATGCCATCTGGTTTTGAAAAAGTAATGCAACTTTGTTGAAAATCTGTATGTGAGGGAGACTTGAGCATGGGGCACACTTTAATCGTGTGTATTATATATTACGCCGTTTATTTGTTTTGCTACTTCATTTTAAGGAAGGAAAAAAAAAAAAAAAACAACGAAATTGATGTAAATCTTAAGTTGACCACACCACAAGAAATAGTAGTCACTTACTGTTAAGGCCCTGGATCTAGCTGATATCTGTATTTTCCCTTCACGTGCCCTGTATGGCCCCGTCAACAACAGGTTGGATGACAAATAAACATAGCCGTGGACATTAGAAAGTTTTCAATGGTGGCCGTTTGGTGATCAATGTTTCCTGTGATGTGGTCCCCCTAAGATTTGTATCTTCTTCATTTTTTGAACTATGAATGTAAAAAAAAAAAGAAAAAAGAAAAAAGAAACGGTTGGATGGCATAGATATATAAAACATACATTGAGGTGGGCCACGGTCAGGTCCCACCAACGTCACCAACCCTGGGTGGCAGCAACACGCGTTGAATCCACGGATTAGCTACTGACAAGTTGGAGCAGGGAGAGACTCGCTAGTGAAGTGACATCACCAAGTTATGACTCATTCTTTGGATTATGCCCTAATATGATCTCTTCAAATGGATGGATGGTGTGGATAAAAAACATTCATGATGGTGGGGCCCACAGAAATTGGTGATGTCATTTCAGCAGCGAGTCTTGCTACTTAACCCGTCAGTATCTAATCCGCGTCCCCTTGAATAGGGGTGTACACAAACCAGGCTACCCTGGTTAGTTCTCTCGACCTGGCCCGAAAAAGCCCGACTCGGCCTAACCCGGAACTGAGTTCAGGTTAAGACGGGCCAATTTTTTAGGCCCGAAACCGAGTTCAGGCCGAGTTCAGATACATCCCAGTTCGGCCCGACTCGGTCCGAAACCTGACTCGCCCCGGCCCGACCCGACCCCGCCCGGTCCGAAAATAACTTGATAAACATCTGATCTGTAAGATTAAAGCCATAGGTGAGTTCTAAAGAAATCAATGATCCATTGTTGGGTCTTGTGAGTCTTAACGGACCTTGACAGATGGGCGCAGCTGCATTCACATTTGTTGGTCACATGATAACCTCCTAAACCAAGCTAAAGGGCAGTAATCAAGACCTTGAACTTATCCCATATTCTCAAAGGAAACTTGTAACCACTCGTCTACAAGGGAGCACCCCAAGCTTGTGAGATCTATGCCATCCATTAGACAGATCTCATTGTGCAGATGCCCTTGACTAAAAATTGGGACTGTCGGCTAATCAGTTCAGCTACTATCTACGAAACCAATTGTTAGCCAAAGAACTTTAGCAAAGTTTTTATAAGCCATCAATATGTTCTAGCACCGTGGACTCCGGATGATACGTGAGCAAGGGCATTAACACCATGAGAATCATCAGATGGACAACTTAGATCTTAGACAATTGTAGCATATGGGCAATTGAGGTTGGTGTGTATATGGGCCGTTTTATAGTGGCGAGTGAGCTAGCCAAACCTTTCACTAGATACAACCTTGCAAATCTTCGCCGTGTTTTTGAGCCATGGTCCATCCAGGGTTGGACTCAATAGACCAACTGCTCAGATTACTAAAGTATGGGCCATGTGTACCATTTTTTTTTTCTGAAAAAACATTCCATTACAGTAGTAAAAGTACATCCATTCAGGAGGATCCAGACAAAAAAAGGAGGGCCATGTGTACCATACTATCTCATGTGTAAGTCCTATCTTTGTTCTTATAGAGCTTTCAAGTTGAACTTACTCCTAATGGATACAGTTCCTAATCTTGGTATATGTCATGTGGATACAGTTCCTTGTAATGGGACACAGATTACCTGCTAAAGCCCTTCCCATGAACTCGCTGTAAGGTTCGAAACTGGCCCGAACTCGGCCGGAACTTGCGTCGGGCCCGGTTCGGGCTGGAGATGTTGGCCCGGTGACCAGGCCCGGTCGGGTTCGGGCCTTGTGTGGCTGTTGAACGGGTATGGACGGGTTGAGGCCAGTTCAACTCGGCCCGACCCGTGTACACCCCTACCCTTGAATCAGCTGTTGGAAATCATAACATTTCTTCCTAGATAGGCAGTATTTTGTAAACTATTTTTTACTTTATTAAAGTATTGTGCTGATGTCAGCATAAATGATGTGGACCAATTAAATTCCAAAATACGGGGAGCCAGGGTGCACTGGAAACAGAGGATCCGCTCTTAAGTAGGGCTGTTCACGAGTCGAGCTAGCTCGAAAAACTCGCTCGACTCGACTCGAGTTAGCTCGGATTGACTTGGCTTGAATGGCCGATTTGGGCCGAGTCAAGCTAATTATTTGAAGCTCGAGTTGAGTTCAAGCCGAGTTCGAACAGGGGGCATTTCAACTCGACTCGACTCGAAGCTTGAACTCGAGCTCGACTCGGCTTGATTAATATATATATATATTAAAGTTGTGGGGAATGCGGAGAAAGTTGAAGTGAGATCTCTTTGCTTTCACCCCAACAACGAAGAGTTTAATGTTAGTGTTGATGATCTCTTGAATCCAAAATGGTATATTGTATGGAGCACTCACATGAATAGATATATTCTTCCTGAATATGTTGTGAGCTACAAGTCCTCATATCATCTGCAAGGTAATGGAAACTGCGCTTTTGTCTGAGCAGCAACAATACATGTGGGTCCCATTTTTCTGTGGTCCCAGGTCTGTTCAAAATCTTATCCATTGGAAAGTATGGCCTTGATGATAGGTAATTCAGAACATACAATTGAAGATGCTTTTAACCCATGGTTCTTCTATCATAGGGCCCACATAGATGGATTTTCTAGACTACTGAAATATGGACTATACCCTGTTTTGGTTGTCGGGCCAAACTAAAAGTGAATTTCACTTGGTGGAGCATCATATAAAATGGTTCTTTAAAAAAAAAAAATTATTTAGCATCTCTTCTAAATCAATGGAGGAGGATCAAGAACAGAATCCATTACTCTCTCAACCAACAAGCTCAAGCTCGACTCGAGGTAAACTCAACTCGACTCGAACCACTAGCTCGACTCGAACTCGACTCGACAGCTTTAATAAACAAGTCAAGCTTCAATGTTGAGCTCAAGGCCGAGCTTGAGCTCGAGCTCGAGCTCGAACTCGAACTCGAGTACAACATGGACAAGCCGAGCTGAGCTTGGCCCACCTCGACTCGGCTCGATGCCCACCCCTACTCTCGAGTCGTGAATTTCCTATAGCACTGGTTGTTGGCTTGTGCAAATAGAAGCTGGGCAGGGCCCACCATGATGTACGTGTTGAGAAAAGTCTTAAATCTGAAGGTTTTGAGGTCGTTTGACCGGTCGTGGGAAGCTTCGACTGGTCGTGGGAGACGCTCAACCGGTCGTAGGTTCGAGCCCTGGCACGACTCAAAGTCCAGCGAGTTTTTGCTGTTTTTTGTTGTAGCTACGACTGGTCATAAAAGAGCTACGACTAGTCGTAGTTGGTCTACGACCAGTCGTAGGAGAGCTACGACTAGTCGTAGGTTACGCAGTTTGTTCCGCGATTTTGCATGAAACTGTGGATTTGAGTCCTTTCACAACTGGGATGCGGAAGGAAAGTTTCTTAAACTATAAATAGGTGTTCCTAGGATTTTTCTAGGGTATGCTAAGGCTTCCTAAAAGGGTTTAGGGTTATCAAAGGGTGTAGCAAGGGTGAGATTCGAGGTTGTTCGAATCGGGTAAGTCCTTTCTCTTTGTAATTAATGCTTTCATAGTGGTGATCTGTCACTTTGTGCCGTGGTTTTTTCCTGCAAGGGTTTTCCACGTTAAATCTGTGTGTTCTCTTGTGTGCTTGGTGTCATTGGATTATCATCCTAGATCTAGATCTGTGTGATTCCGCAGGCCAAAATCCCCAACAAGTGGTATCAGAGCAATCGGTTGGGGCACAAATCTGAATCTGAGGGATTAGTAATAATGGCAAGCGCTAGGTATGATATTGAGAAGTACTCAGGGAAAAATAATTTTGAGTTATGGAAGATCAAGATGATGAGTTCCTTAATCAAGCAAGGCAAAGATGGTGCTCTTGAGGAGCGGAGTCCACTATGACTGATGGTGATTGGAATACTCTTGATAAGAAGGCTTTATCATCGATCCGTTTATGTCTCACGGATGAGGTTCTCTACAACGTCATGAGGGAGAAAACTGCGGCTAAGTTATGGGCGAAGTTAGATGATGTTTATGCGAAGAAATCCTCTGAAAATCGCCTACACTTGAAGCGGCAGTGGTATAACTTCAAGATGGCAGAGGGTGGAGATCTAGAGGCTCACATCAGTAACTTTAAGAAATTGGTTTGCAAATTGCTGGATATGGAGGAAGTGATGAAAGATGAAGAACAGGCATGTATGTTGTTGAATTCTCTCCCGGCGTCTTGTGAGGCATTCAAGGACACTATGTGCAGCACGAACAAAACCCTGAGTGTTGATACTATTATCTCGACTCTTCAAGGGAAGGCTATGAGACAACTAAACAGCGACATGGAGACGTCTTTTGATGCACTGTTTATAGTAGGTAGAAATTCTGAATAAGGTACAGGTTCTTCAGGTTCTAGATCCAAATCCAAGGGCAAGGGCAAAGGAAAGGTAAAGTGCTGGAACTGTGGGAAGGAAGGACATGTAAAGAGGAATTGTGAAAATCCAAAATCGAAGAGGGAAGATTCTGAGGCTTCATGCAGGGAGGCCAACGCTGCCACGTCAAATGGATGTGATGGTGATGTTTTGTCTGTGTCTTCGCTCAGACGGTCATACGATGATCATAAGGACGAGTGGATGCTAAACACAGGAGCATCTTTTCACATGACTCCTCATCGGAGTTGGTTCGCCAGCTATAACGAGTGCGATGGTGGACAGGTGTTTATAGGCAATGGCTTTGCCTGTAATGTTGTGGCTATTGGTTCTGTATGCATCAGGATGTTTGATGGGGTGGAGCGTACCTTGACTGATGTCTGGCACGTTCCTGATTTGCAGTAGAATCTGATTTCTCTTGGTGTGCTTGAGGCAAAAGGATGCAAGAACACAGGTATTGATGTTGCTCTTAAGGCATCTAAGGGGGCACGAGTAATCATGAAAGCGCAACGACTCAGTAACTTATACAGGTTGATCGGGAGCACTTCAAACGGTGGAGCTATAGTAGATGTAGCGGATTCCACCTCTGTACGTGTGTGGCATGTTGGGCATGGCCACATGAGCGGGCAGGGTAAGAAGGCTGAGATGTGCGGATAAGGATACAGAGCAGGTGGAGCAACCACCTGTGAGAAGAATCACACGGCATGATCGTAGGATATCGGCGAGGTACATGGACGACTCCAATATCGCAGGAGATTCATCTTCCATTCAAATGGCTCTAGGTGAGTCTTATACTGAGAAGTGGAATGTGACTATGGGCGATATGATAGATTCGTTGTACCAGACCGGCATATGGGAGCTGGTGGAGCTTCCAGTGAGCAGGAAAGCGGTTGGATGTAGGTGGATCTTCAAGAGGATACAGCATAGATACAGGGCGATGTTGGTAGTAAAGGGTTATGCTCAGAGAGAAGGGATCGGCTTCTCAGAGATATTCACGCCGACAATATAGCAGGTATCTATTAGATCCGTGTTTGGCACTGGTTGGCCAACGTGATCTTGAGCTGGAAGGATAGATGTGGAGTCTGCACTTCTGTAAGGGAAAGTGAAGAGCAGATCTACATGAAACAACCAGAGCGGTTCAAAATTAAAGGGCTGAGAAAAGACTTTGCAGGAGGTCGTGGTTTGACCTGTCGCCTAGGCAGTGGTTTGATTCCTTCATGGTGAGTCAGGAATTGATGACATGTAGATCGCCAATTATGACATGTCTAAAATCAGTGTACTGAAGACTCGGTTAAGTGGAACGTTCAGGATGAAGGATCGAGGGGCTGCAAAGATGGTTCTCGGCGTTGAGACTGAAAGAGGAGTAGGCTTTGGTAATTACAGGAGGAATACCTTATGTGTAGGTATTGATCCAGGATGTGATGGGCTAGGTAAAGCTGGAGAGCGTTCCTTACGCATCTCTCCTCAAGTTTTCCTCAGGATATGTCCCAAAACAGATGAGGAAAAGCAGGATATCTCATGAGCCTTATTCGAATGCGGTGGGCAGTGTATGCCATGGTCTAGCTTAGATCGATTATTTCACAGGCTATTAGTGTTATGAGCAAGTACCCCGACAAGTAATATTAGGTAGCAGTGAGATGGTAAGAAGACTACGTCATTCTTTTTGTGAAGACAGGAGCAAAGGTGGTTGGGCATGTGGATTTAGATCTGGCAGACATGATCAACAAGAAATTCCTGTAGAGAAGTTCAAGTTCTGTGAAACTTCTCTGGGCTCGACGATGGCAGAAAAGAAGGACGGAGTGTGATCATGAGCTATGATGTGAAGCAGAGATAAGAGAAGAGGTCAAGGAGCTACACGGTTGAAGATTGAAGACTTGGTGGAGATTGTTGAGAAAAGTCTTATATCTGAAGGTTTTGAGGTCGTTCGATCGGTCGTGGGAAGCTTCGACTGGTTGTGGGAGACGCTCGACCGGTCGTAGGTTCGAACTCTGGCACGACTCAAAATCTAGCCAGTTTTTGTTATTTTTTACTGTAGCTACGACTGGTCGTAGGAGAGCTACGACTAGTCATAGGTGGTCTACGACCAGTCGTAGGAGAGCTACGACTAGTCGTAGGTTACGCAGTTTGTTCCGCGATTTTGCGCGAATCTGCGAATTTGAGTCCTTTCGCAACTGGGATGCGAAAGAAAAGTTTCCTAAACTATAAATAGGTGTTCCTAGGATTTTTCTAGGGTATGTTAAGGCTTCCTAAAAGGGTTTAGGGTGTAGCAAGGGTGAAGCAAGGGTGAGATTCGAGGTTGTTCGAATCGGGTAAGTCATTTCTCTTTGTAATTGATGCTTTCATAGTAGTGATCTGTCGCTTTGTGCCGTGGTTTTTTTCCGCAAGGGTTTTCTACGTTAAATATGTGTGTTCTCTTGTGCTCTTGGTGTCATTGGATTATCATCCTAGATCTAGATCTATGTGATTCCGCAGGCCAAAATCCCCAACAGTACGTACCAAATCCACTCCGTCCATCAGTTGCGGCACATCACTTTAGTACGTGATGCCAAAATCTAGTTAAGTCTAAACCTCAATTGGGCCACGCCCGGGAACAGTTGTGATGGGGAGCCCTACCACTGAAACCATCTTTGGGGCCCAACAGTGATGTTTGTATCTGATCCAACCCATTCATAAGATGAAATGGAAAAAGAAAAAAGAACCATCTGCCTGTTGCCTTTGCTGTAGCCCATTTGAGCTTTTCAGCAACGTCTTTAACTATTCTGTATCAACTGACGGATGTAGTGGATATGATACAGACATGGCCCACGTATACTTTCGTTGCACGGGTTCTCTACAGCAAGCTTTGTGGGAAATTCCTATCCTTACCATTTTAAAAAAAAAAAAAAAAAACTCCACTCTCTCTCTCTCTCTCTCTCTCTCTCTCTCACCATGAAACCATTACAACTCATCAAGAACTTCGCAAAGAAACTCCTCAAGGAACTCACCAACTCATCATCATCATCCTCCATCAATCCATCTGACCTAGAACGCATCGACGACCTCAGCAGCATCGGCAGTCGCACCGTCCTTCTCGTCCGCCACCGTCCCACCAACCAACTATACGCCCTCAAGATCATCTATGGCTTCAACGAGGAGATCGCCCGTGAGATTGAGATCCTCCGCACAACAGACGATCCCTTCATCATCCGCTGCCATGGCATCTTCCATAGTCGCGACGACATCCGAATACTTCTTGAATACATGGACAAGGGCCACATCGGCATGATAGGCAGAGTCCCTGAATCAACCCTTGCTAACATAACCTACCAAATCCTTCAAGGCCTCGCCTACCTTCATGGCCAAAAGATCATCCACCGCGACCTCAAGCCCGAGAATATCCTCATCAACGGTCAGAACGAGGTCAAGATTTCCGATTTCGGTTTAAGCCGATTCCTGACCGGAGAGATACGCATCTGCTCATCAGTCGTGGGGACGATCAAGTACATGAGCCCAGAGCGTCTCGAAAAGGAACCCTATGACGGATACGCCAGCGATATCTGGAGCTTTGGAATCTCTATTCTGGAATGTCATTTGGGGAGATTTCCGGTCGGCGTGTATGATAACTACTCGGATTGTATTATGCATGGGACATTCTCAGGCGAGTCGCCGACTAATACATCAGAGAAGTTCAAGCGCTTTATCAAGTGTTGCTTGAAGATAGAACCATCTGAACGTTGGACTGCACAGCAACTGCTGAATCATCCATTCATTACAGAGCGGGATGGCGGCTGCAATGCCCAGCCTTTCAACGATCGGAATCCACAGGCAGCTTCTTCTTCTTCTTCGATTCATCGGCATCCGTAAATTTTTCTACGTTATTTCCATTTTTACCCTTCTCAAGGCTGAGTTTTTCTTGTTCTTTTTCTTTTGACTGATTTGCCATTTGCTGTTGGATTATACGATGCAACGTAAACATGGGTATATTGGGAAATTGAAAAATGGGAATTCATCTCTTTTCTGTTTTCTTTGTACTTGATGGGTTCGTTTGCATGGTTACCGTTATTTCTGTTGTTCGAAAAGTACTTCAATACTCTGGAAGAGTGTGGTGGTTCATACACATGCACTCAGGAATTGTCGACGTGGCACAAATTTGGCTATATAATCGTCCAGATTGTGGCCCCAGTCATTAAGACCTTGTTTGCATACCACCCAAAACCAGTGGACCCACCCATTAGGGGGCCACACCGGTATACGAAGCCATTCCATCGTTTGTTATGTTGAATTCTCTGTATATATATCTGTCTGATTTCATTACCAGCTGATCATCATAGTCTGGCCACCTTTTGTACGGATGACATATTCCGCATATAACACATTGGCTAGAAACTATTGGATGTATGGAAACTTATGATATAGCCGATGTATCTCATTTTTTTCGTAGTTCTGCCTAATAACCCCACACTGCGGACGCGGATTACGCCCTACCCCCGCCCGGACGGTAATCCGTCCGGGCAGGGATCTGTGGGGCACACCGTGATGTAAGTGTTTTATCCACTCCGTTAATAATTTTTATAAGATCATTTTAAGGTATGACCTAAAAAATGAGGCAGGTCCAGGGCTTAAGTGGAACATAAAGTGGGGATTGAACTTCCACCATTAAAAACTTCTTGGGAGCTGGAGAAGTCTCGGATCAAGCTGATATTTTTGTTTTCACTTCATCCACGTCTACATGACCTTATGAATAGTTTGGATGGAAAAAAAAAAAAAACATTATGGTGGTCCTTATAAAGGTTTCAACGGTGGGTGTCATTATTACTGCAGCTTCCTTTGGTGTGGTCCACTAGGGCTATGTACGTGCTTCATTTTTAGGACCATATTTTAAAATGATCTGAGAAAAGCAAAGAACGGCGTGGATAAAACACTTACATCACGGTGGGCCCCACAGACTCCTGCCCGGATGGATTACTGTCCGAGTGGGGTAGGACGCAATCTGCATCTAGAACCGGCTAGATTGTCCACTCGGCCCAAAAAGCTCCTGTCCCGACCTGGGCTAGCCTTCGGTTAACTCGTCCAACTCAGCCCAAAAATTAAGCTCGAAGTTCTAATCCCGACCCGAACTCGGTCAAGTGGAGTTCGGGTCGGGACGAGTCCTTTTCTTTAATCCCGAATATAGTTCAAGCCGATATATATATATATATATATATATAGTCCTACTACCCGAACCCCCTTTACCCTTCGGGATCAAGAAGTGACACTAACTCATCCACCTCGCAGACGTATAACTTGAACGGCGTAGATTCATCCAAATACAAAAAGGAATTATAATATCCTGACTAGTTAGATTTTTTATGAAGTCTATAGTTCAACTATCTAAACTGCTAATCGAGGGCCTCGTAATTGGACACGGATTACCTATTAAAGTCCTTCTCATGAACTTGCTGTAAGGTCCGAAACTGGTCCGAACTCACCCGATT
Source organism: Magnolia changhungtana (assembly GCA_030180095.1). Lineage (NCBI taxonomy): Eukaryota > Viridiplantae > Streptophyta > Magnoliopsida > Magnoliales > Magnoliaceae > Magnolia > Magnolia changhungtana. The sequence goes on along the minus strand of JASAUF010000630.1, from coordinate 2,548,339 downwards.
GCTGACCGGGTTGAGTTCGAGCTGGATATGTTGGCCCGGTGACCAGGCCGAGCCGAGTTCGGGCTGAGATTGGCTAGTGACCGGGCCAGGCCGGGTTGAGCCCAGTTCGACTCGTGTACACCCCTATCTGCGTCCCCACAATACACTACAGCACTAGTTGTTGGCCAGTGAAAACAGGACGCCGATTGCGTCCTACCCCCACCCGGACGGTAATCCATCCGAGCAGGGCTATGTGGGGGCCGCCGTGATGTAAGTGTTTTATCAACGCCGTTAATCATTTTTCTTAGATCATTTTAAGATATAAACCAAAATATTAAGTAGGTTCAAAGCTCCAATGGACCACACCAAAGGAAGCTGCAGTGATAATGACACTCACCGTTGAAACCTTTCTAAGGGCCACTGTGATTGTTTTTTACCATACAACCTATTCACAAGGTCATGTAGACGTGGATGAAGCGAAAAAACAAATACTGGGTTGATCTGAAACTTCTCTAGCTCCCAAGAAGCTTTTAATGGTGGACGTTTAATCCCCAATTTGTGGTCCACTTAAGCCTTGTTCCTACCTCATGTTTTGGCTCATACCTTAAAATGATTTGAGAAAAACGATTAACGGCGTGGATAAAACACTTACATCACGGTGGCCCCCACATATCCCTGCCCGCCGGGAGGGGGTAGGACGCAATCCACGTCCGTGAAAACTGTGGGGTCTACCATGATCTAATACATGCCAGAAATGGATTGGCTATTCCCCCTGCCACCAGCCCGGTGGCTGGTGGTCGGTGCTTTGTGGGCCCATCATGATGTATGTGTCATCATTCCGTTCATCCATTTTTACAGATCATTTTAGGCTTGATACCAAAATTTAGGGGGATATAAATCTCAGGTAGACCACACCACAGGAAAACAATAGTGATTGGATATCCACCATTAAAATCCTCCTAAGGCCCATCGTACTGTTTATTTGACATACAATCGGTTGATTAGGTCATACAGACCCAGATGAAATAAAAAAGATCAGCTTGATCCAAAACTTTTATGGCCCCCAAAAAGTTTTTAATGGTCAACGTTTATTCAACACTGTTTCCTGTAATGTGGTCCATTGAGATTTCGATATACCTCATTTTTTGTCTCATACTATAAAATGATATAGAAAAATATATTGACGGCATGGATGAAACACATACATCATGGTGGGCCCACAGAGCACCGACCCCAGCCATTGGCTGGTGGCTGGGGAGTAGCCAATCCGTTCCCCTACATGCCACATCCACTCCGTCCATCAGTTGCAGCACATCATTTTAATATATGATCACAAAATATAGATAGGTCTAAAACTCAAGTGGGCCAGGCTATGGAAACAGTAGGTATGCAGAAGTCTACCACTGAAACCTTCTTGAGGCCAACGTCATGTTTATATCTGATCCAACCAATTCATAAGAGTCCCATCCGGATAAATAAATAAATAAATAAGATTAAAAAAATAATAAATTATATCATCCAGATCTAAAGCTTTTATGGGCCCATGAATGTTTCGATGGTGGGCATTACATCCCTACTGTTGCTTTTGCTGGGGCCAACTTGAGTTTCGAATTAGTCTGATTTTATGCTAACGCCTTGAACTATTTCTGGATCAACTGAAGAATTGAATGGATGTGATACAGACGTGCCCCTCAAATCAGGAAGAGTATTGCACGGTGTGTTGACGTTGTGGGTCCCACCATGATGTATGTGTTATATTCACACCATCCAAATGGACCCAAAAAATGAGGCAGATCCAAAACGTATGTGCACCACATCACAGCATACCACTGAAAACTTCTATAATGCTACAGAAGTTTTGGATCAATTTTGTAACCTGAAATTTGGTGTGTCTCCCCATCCAAGTGGGACACACACAATGGATGGGTTGGATGTCTAAATCCTATAGCATATGGTCCATATGGAAACACGTCACACACCTGGGCATCAAAGGTGACGATCTCTGATAAGTGGGGTTCTTTCTATATGAACTATTTATGGTGGGGACAGCTACATGAACGGATTGGATCGTTACAAGGTGGGGCAGAAGGAGCCTCTATGGAAGAGGCTTGCGAGCAAATATGTTCCTACTTCCTAGTGGCATGTCATCCATGGCTAGGGCTAGCAATGGGCCTGCCCCAAGTAGTTCGCAATCTGGGAGTAAAACACTCAGGCTACCTGATGCCACTAGGGCTGTTGACACGCCGGGATGGCCCATCGGGCTTTTCGATCTAGACCGGTAGCTTACAGATGGGTGTAAATCATAAGCCCATGGCCCGGCCCAATTTCATCAGTAGCCCTTCATTCCAGCCCAAGCCCAGTTCATTAAGCCTGTTTAGGGTTTCAAGGGCATTTTTGTCATTTGTTCTCCACGATGGGGCACAACTAATGAACTGCTCGGATTCTACATAATGGCTTAAGCCGTGAGTAATCATGGGCTGGACTTGGGTCTATTACTTTGCCCATCAGGCCAGGCTCATCCCTAGTATTTACAACGTGGGCCGGGCTTGGAAAAACCTCAGCCCAGCCCGTCACAGCCCTACTTGCTAACCATAGGTCTATTCATAATGCATACCCTGATTAGGAGTGCTCTTGGCGGCATAATTGGACGGTTCTAGCAGGTGTGCCAAATTCTACGGACAAGCTAAGATTGCTAAGCTTATCGGATTAATGTGGACGGCGTGCATAGGCCAAGAGTCCGTTACAAATGTATTATGTACTTAATTTATTAGAGTTGGCCGTTAAAAAATACCATTGATTATTAAATTTGAAGTTAACCAAATAAAATAATAAAATTTTATTTTAGTTAAAATTCAAATTATTTAATTACAGCAACTCCATCATGAGTATAAGATCTGCACCATTTAATGTTGGTCCATCAATGACATTTGATCTAGACCGTCAAAATAGTGAATCAAAATCATCAACATGCCACGGATAACCTTTTTCACAATTTTTTAATTTTATAGGGCAAAATGAAAATCTCTCTTATCTTTATGAGTGAGAATGAAAGGAAAAAATAGTTTATGCTATTAGAAAGATCTAATAGTTATTGGTTTCTTCAGCCTCATGGAAGTTAAGCACAGGGTGTTGTATGGTTAAATACAGAAGGTAACAAGTTATTTGGTAATATTCAAAAGAGAGAGTGTTGTTTGGCCTTATGGTAAAAGGAAGGGTGATGAATGTGAAAAACTCATAAAATATAAAACCAGTGTACCTTTATATTAACGATGCAATCCTAGGGCTTCATTTAGCTGGAAATTAAGACTCTGATGATCAAATTTGTTATATATGGAAAATATTAGCCATAACTTTTCCAGTTAAATGTAGACCGCCGATTAAATAGTCCAGTTTCTAGCCACCAATCAGATGGGTAAGATTATTGGAAGGATGAGATTTAAAGGTACAGATCATTTACTGTCTTTCATTATTATGAAAATGCCCGTAAATTAACTGTTTTGAAAGAAATCAATTCATTCATTTTTCATTACCAACAGTTTCTATAGCTTCTTTAAGGGGGGAAAAAAAAAAGTACAATTAGCAGAAAAAAAAATCTTTTATGTAGAAATCAATTCCATTCCAACCATTTGGCCATCTTTGTAGAGGTCTTATTGGTTGAAAATCAAATTCATCCACGCACATGGCAATAAGATATATGTTGGCATGGATGATGATTCAACATATGCAACGAAATAGAATTTAGGATGCGTTTGGTTAATGCACCAAATATCATGATATTTCATGATTAATCTGTCTAATTTGGTGCAACCAAACACAGCCGCAATCAAAAGAATAATATTAATAATAAAAGGAAATAGAGAAGCAAAACTAAACTATAACGAAAAAGAAGAAACACGATACAGAATTCACCCACAACGGTTGGTTGGCTTTTTGTTGTGGTTGTACGTATTTAGTTCCACGACAAGGCTCTCTTAACAACATTCTCAACAACAACGACGACGAAAACAGAATCAATATAAAAAAAAATCCCTTCTGAGTTCACGGCCTTCGTTGATTCCCGGATTCTGTCCTCCTTGCTTCCAACATCCTCTGCCCAGCATATCTTCATAAACACCCAGACAGAAAACACGCACGGTGTGCGGAAGTTAGTCCTTGGCAAACGTGTATATGGTCACGTTCCACGCGACGGCATGGACATGCATGTGAGATCCAGGCCATTCATCAGGTGGGCCAGTGGGTGAATGCACCCACCAAGATAAGATTTAGGCTTCCCAACTCATTGGGTGGACCAGGCATGTATGTCAACCGTCAGCCATGGGCTATTGTTTCTCTAACCGTCCATTTCTAGATAGTGATGGCTCACCCTCCTTATATGTGGACAAGTATACGGCTATCCAGACCATCCAAATCGTGGGGCACATGGTGTATGGAGCATATCGCGAAAACCATCAAGAGATGCTGACCGTCCATTTGGCTGGTATATATGGAACTTATGGTTGGAAGTATATATAGTAACGAGTGCTCCAAACTCTATTAGCTAGGGCTCATTCGGATTCCTGATCTATGCTCCATTCACACATTCACAATCGGGTTAGCCGTTTGGACGGTCTGGATTGCCATTAAAAAAATGTGTACATATGAAAAGCCGAAGGCATTTTGAGTTCGTTTTGCCTCAGTTGCGATTCAGGATCCAGCGTGTCTCCGTCCACTGGGCCCACGTGTCCTCTGTCCCAATGATCATAACCGTCCATGTTAGCCGCGACACATGCACGTGCTGGATCCTGACTTGCTATAGGTGAAAAACGAAACTCACAACTTTGATACTCTGGCAGAGTGTGATGGATGATACGCAGGCACTTAGAATTTGCATGGGCCGTATGCAACTAATTAAAATCGAACTGTTCAGATTACGGCTCACTGTTTAGAAAATTGGCGTTATTTGATCACCTTACTAGGTGTACATCTATTGGACGGTGAAAAATATCCAACGGTTCTAATTCAACGAACAAGTGTCCACGAGTCTACCAATCTTATAGACAGTAGATTACATAATTTAGTCGGACTCATTTGGGTTTACGTATGCCACGTATGCAATCCCATTGCCTGTGTATCAAGGACCACACTCTGCCAGAGTAGAATATCAAATAAATCCTTCTGGTGGGGCGCGAGCTTACCTTCCCATCATCATGACCGTCGCCTGGGGATTGGTGCCAGGAGACGCGTAGAAGGTGGACCCATCCACGACCCGGAGCGATCCGACTCCAATGACCCGATAGTTGCCGTCCACGACCTTCCCCGCCACGCACCCCCCGTGGTAGTGCCAGATCGTCGTGACCGTCCGCCTGCAGAACTCCGCCATCGCTCCGTCGTCCGATTCGTTGGCCGGCATCGCGGGCCCCACGTACCTAAACTCCCTCCCCATGCCGATCCCCCACTTGAACCCATCCATGGCCGGTGACCGCAGTGCGTCCCCGATCTTCCGCACCCCGCTCACGCACCGGTCCAGGTCGACCGGGCTCCTGAAATAGTTGAACCGGACCGTCGGGTTGTCGCGGACGTCGATCGAGGCGAGACGGAGCGAACCGGTGGAGACGGGGCCGGAGACCTTCTCCAGGAGGGTGGCGACGGTGAGGAGGAATGGGGCGGCGATTGGTCGGAAGAGAGGGGGGTAGAAAGGGATGATGTTGGAGGCGGCCTCGAGGAAGAAGCCGGAGCTGGTAATGCCCACAACCTGTATGAGGGAATGATCGAGAGGGATTGGGGAGAAGAAGGAGACGCCGTTGCGAGGGTTGTCGTAGAGGTACTGACCGACGGCTGGGAGGTGGTGGATCAGTGGTATGCCCCACGTGGCGAGGTAGGTGCGGGGCCCGATGCCGCTCAGTAGCAGTAGCTGGGGACTGCCCAGCGCTCCGGCGCTGAGGATCACCTCGCCCTTGTCCCGCAGCATGGCGTTGTGGTACCGCCCGTTGTGGTCCCTGTAAACCACCCCGCTCGCCGACGGCCGTCCATCTGCTGGGGCCCACGGGAATCGTAGCCCACGAAAAAAAAAAACGATCAGAGGTTAGTTCCGTGCCTGCCGTTGCACCGTATCTCATGGTACGCACCCACGCATCAACCGTACGGATGGCCCAGCACGGAGCACCGTGACCACCCTTGACTCGGGCGAGTCGCGGATCGAGACACGGCCGAGTCAGTACGAGTCGCCGAGACAACGTATCATGATATGCATGTGCCTCGATCAGGCCATGATCCATCCATCCATTACCATTAGTGTGAGACCGTCCAACTGATGACGGGCATTCGACTGCTCGATTCTAGCCAGCAGCGTTCGCACATGTGCCAAAGCGTGGCAGATCCTAGCCTGTCATCTGTTTGCCTTTCGTATATGTGTCTTTCTTGAGGTGGGCGGGATGGGGGTTTGAAAACATTGACAGATAAAAAGAAACTGATCGGTCCACGTTCAAGAAAGACGCACAGCCCACATTAGACGAGGCGTGATTTTTGGGCCATCATACATATACGGCGAGGCCCACCTGATGAAAGGACCGTCTGTTTGTTGAACACTAATTGAACGGTCAGGACCAACCCACGAGAGACGCCTTTGGCATGAACAATCTACCATGTTTGCATGAGATCAACGATTTGGATCGTTGCTGGTGAGACATTCCCATCTGATCTTTGATACACGTGACAATCTTGCACACGTGTACAAGATTCACGATCCTCATGAGAAAATGATGGATGGTTAGGATACTCATGATACACGTGAGAATCTTGCACACGTGTGCAAGATCCAGGATACTCATGAGAAAATGGTTGCCCCGGATCCTTCACACGTTTTGAATTCATGAAAATCAAGAAACGGAGAAATCAAGAAAACCAACCAAACACGCCCAGATGAGGAAAAAAAAAAAACAGAAAACCATACCTGGAGAGTGATCGAAGAGAACCCTCTCTACACTGGCATGAAGGGCGACCCTGATATTCGACATTGTGGCGTAACCAAGAAGATCGGCAGCGCTGTGCCGCCGCCCGCTTGGGTCGAATGTAGTGGCCCCGATCTTCGTCCCCACCACGTGTTCGACGGTGAAACCATTGTAGGGTGTGAAGTTGGCCTCGAGGAGCCCGTCACGGACGGCAGACTGCCAGATACCAACGTTGGGTTGGAATGCTACGGCACGCTCGACCCACTCGTAGGAGGCATTGACGAGAGACATGTCCCAGTTGATAGGGCCAGATCCGGCAAGGAAGAAGGTGGAGTCGCCGCGGCTGTAGAAGCCGGCGTTGATGGAGCTGCTGCCTCCAAGGATGCGGCCTCGGGCGTTGGGGACGCCGTCTTCGGAGATGAAGGACTGGGCGGGGGAGGAGTAGAGGTCGGTCTGCAGGAGGGTGGGGAGGAATCCTTCTCGAGTGAGGACGGTGGGGAAGGAGGTGCTGCTGCCGCCGCGTTCGAGGAGCAAGACGCGGTGGTCTTCGGAGAGGGTGGCGGCGAGCGGACAGCCAGCGGTGCCGCCGCCGACAACGATGTAGTCGTATTCCTCCTCGGGAGGGAATTCGGTGGCATTGAAGATGTAGTTGGTGGACTCTGCAAAGAATCAAAGAAGAGATGTGAGAAAGAAAGAACCGATGGAAGAAAGAAAGAAAGATGAGAGAGAGAGAGAGAGAGAGAGAGAGAGAGTAGACCTAGATGAGGGGATTGGGAGGAGATAGGGAGGAAGAGGAGGGTTAGGAGGAGGAGAGATTGTACAGTGGTGATTGTCATTTGAGAGAGAGAGAGAGGGAGAGAGAGAGAGAGGGATGGGTGAAAAGCTGTTGTTGGGGAGGAGAGGAAGAGAGGGAGAGGGATGGGTGAAAAGCTGCTGTTGGGAAAGAGAGAAGAGAAGCGGGTGAAACAGGCTTGGGCTTTGGTTTTGTTGGTTTGAATATATCAAGAAATGACGGCAATGCCCTTTATGCAGTGTTGAGAGAGAAAGAGAACAACCTTGTCTAATGAAAGTTTGCTAATTCCACACGTTTGCACGCTTACAGGTATGAAATACGTGTGAGAGACCTGAGCTTTGTATATGTTTGGAAATAAATGCTTAGATGGGCCACAACAGTACGTATCCAAGGAGTGGATCAGCTTGGACGCGGTTTGGCTGGTGACCCCACACCAGCCGGCTAGCTTGTGTCAAAGCTTCATGAGCCTCACCATTATGTACATGTTTTATCTATGCCGTCCATCTAATTTTCCAACTTATTTTAGGGCATTAACTTAAAATTGAGGGAGATCCAAAGACCAAGTGAACCACACCGCAGAAAACAGTAGCGATAGCGACGTCAACCTTTCAATTGACGGTACGCAAAAAGACTCGCAGGAAAAGAAATGCAGCTAGGGTCCACATTCAGTGTGCTAAGGGTGTAAGATTTGTGCAAGTGGACACCATGGTCCGATGATCTAGACTGTCCATAAATGGGCCTCATTTCGATAGTCCGCAAGAAATTTTACCAGAGATGTCAATCAAACAATTGCTGATGGGTTATAGGTGAATTGATTCTAGGATAAGTCCATCTGAGGTCCACTTACAAACAATACAATCCAGCAAATCTTCTGGCAGAATCACATAATGAATGCATTTATAATATTCCATGAAGGAAATGTTACATGGAGAATCTGATGGAAGGGAAAAGATTTATATTCGAGTTAATGAAATTTGGACCGGAATGGTTTAGTTTATATAGGCACAAGGGAGTGGATCATTTCTTGATGGTCATTAATAGTTCGGAACATTTAAAAAATGTTTCTGACAGTTGATTGTTAATTTCAGACGTTTTCAGTCATTGAAACGGAAGATCTAACTGTTGAATTATCATAGCCCATCTGTTTTTTTGACCTTTGTCGCTTTCAAGGCAGCTTATCATTTTAAAAAATGGCTAACCATTTTGGATAAAAAAATCCGACCTACGCCTATAAAGTCATGTCTCATCTCATATCCATCTAAGGCTCAACCAGCGTCACGACGGCGACACTGCCCATGCCTGAAGGTACTTGCATGTGTTACTATAACTAATTTATATAAGTTAAAAAAGCTACTTATTTATTAATATCCAATGGGCCCCCAATGAACAGCCCAGATCTTGCAGATAATTGGTGGTTGGGCAGCGGTCATGCATAAGCGTCATGGTCCAGACACTCTGTACCATGTTTTTCACTTTGTCAACCGGGCATGCACGGGCTTCAGCCCTGCCCATTGACAGCCCTAAGGATTAGGCCTGTGTGTCGGACGAGAGAAAACCTCATCTTAAAAAAAAACATATGCGTGGCAAAATGAGAACAGATCTGGACCGTTCATCAGATGGTCCCTTTCAAGGAGTCTGTATCTCCAAAATCAAATCAATGGAACACAATCTGATGGATAATTTCCCATATGTTCGCGTGTCAGCCAACGTGGACCTATCAATGATAAGCTGTAGAGCCCTTCATGGTTGGGCCCACCCAATGAATGGTAGATGTCATCAATGCGTGCCACCTGTAAGGTTTTGATCGTGGTGCAAACACAATTCCATTTCGATGGCAACCAATAAGTAACGGATTGGCTACTCCCCCTGCCAGAAGCCAATCGCTGGTAGTCAGTGCTCTGTGGGCCCCACCATGATGTATGTGTTTCATCCATGCCGTCCATCTATTTTTCTAGATCATTTTATGATATTAAAAAAAAAAACATTAGGTATATCCCAATCTCAATTGGACCACATCACAGGAAACAGTGTTGAATGAGCCTCAACCATTAAAAACATTTTGGGGCCATAAAAGTTTTGGATCAAGCTGATTTTTGTTTTTTCCCTTCATCTGGGCCTGTATGACCTAATAAACAGATTGGATATCAAATAAACAGTACAGTGGGCCTTAGGATGATTTTAATGGTGTATATCCAATCACTATTGTTTTCATGTGGTGTGATCCACCTAAGCTTTATATACCTCTAATTTTAAGGATCAAGCCTAAAATGATCTTTAAAAATGGATGAACGGAATGGATGAAATACATACATCATGGTGGGGCCCACGGAGCACCGACCACCAGCCACGGGGCTGGTGTCAGGGGGAGTAGCCAATCCGTTTCCCATTTTTTGGCCTCCGAGGAAAGATCAGCGGTGTAGATTACGAGCAGAGTGCATGTCATTCCCATGTCACAGCAGAATAAGCTTATTCTCCAAACTCCTTAGTCCGGGCCGTTGATATGATTCGTCCCACCAGCCTATCCTTAATTGAACGGTTTCTAAAATGATCTCAGGTTGATCCAAGCCGTACAATATTATGTCCTTTTCAGTTGAAGGTGGATGGTTTGTATACTTGTTGCTTAGCCTTCGATGTTGAGACCACACGAGGTGGGCCCATCATTTCAACGGACTGGCTTAGTAAACGTCATGAACAAAACAGGCCTCGATTTGGGGTCGGTGGGCCTAGCCCAGATAAGCTTGTTGGATGGCCCAACATTCAATTGAGTCTTCTGATCGGCTATGATTGAATTTGATTTTGGGGGATTTGTATGATCCGTTGGTAGGGTATGGTGCAGCACGTGCACACAATCACCGAATACATGACATGCATGTAGATCAATTCCCACCATCCAAATTGTGGGGTCTATTATAGAAAGAAGCATTGCCCGAAATCACATTGATAAGATTATTCTAAGCATTTGATAGTGGCCCTTAATTTTAAGATACGAAAGAAAATTGCCAACTTCAATATCAAAATGTCCATTAATCCAATGGTTAGAATTGTCCAATAGGTTTGATTTTGTGGCCATGCGACATCCGAATTCCTCGTGACAGATTGGACGGTCGGAATTGAAGACAGGACATGTATGGTGTATATGTGCGTGAGTATGATCCCTTATGGCACGTGCAAGGTTGAATTAAGGGCGGTCTCTATCATATTAATTCTCTTCATTTTAATATCCTCTCGTTCTTTTACTCTCAGTCTCCACCCGACCCACCGCTCTCAAGAAACTCCCGTCTCTGCGATCAACTCAAGAAACTCCCGTCACCCCAAGAAACTCTCCCTCCCCCACCACATTACCCTTCTTCACAGTCCTCATCCCCAGCTCTGCCTCTGCCATGTCGTCTTCATCGGCCTCATCCATCAAACTGGACAACCTAGAGTTTGTCAAGATCATCAGCAGGAGTCAAAGGGCCATTATCCGTCAACTCCGCGACCCCTGCACTGGCGAATCCTACGCCGTCAAGGAATTCGTTGATCGCCCCATTTCAGCAATCGGCCGTGTGCAAATCTACCGTGAGAACGGTTACCTCCGCGATTCTAAAAGTCCCTTCATCGTCAAGCACCATTGTAATTTTGGAGAAGGAGACGAATTCAAAATCGTCCTCGAATACGTGGATGGCAACAACATTGGCTCCTTCGGTCCCATCCCAGAGCCAACACTCTCCAAGTACGCCCATCAGATCTTTCTTGGGCTAAAACACCTTCACAGCAAAAGGATCGTGCACGGCGACGTAAACCCTGAGAATATCCTCATCGATAGTAAGGGTCAGGTGAAGATTTGTGGTCTTGGGAATAGTGAGAAGCTGCCTGGAGAGACGGTCATCTTTAAGAGATGGAAAGGGACGTCGTATGGATACAGGTGCGCAGACAAGCTCCGCAGAGCCTCTTGTAATGGATATGTTAGTGATATATGGGGCTTCGGAATGAGTCTTTTGCATGGCCATTATGGGAGCCATCCGATCATTAGGGAGGATGCCGACGACTATTCCAGGTTAATGTACAGAACCTATGTCTGGGGAAATCAAGAAAAGCCGCTTACGGCAGAAGACTCATCAGAGGATTTCAAGAAATTTATATCACATTGTATGCATAAAAAACCGTCTGATTGGTTGAGATCAATGGAACTGCGTGAAAAACCATCTGATCGGTCAAACGCAATGGAACTGCTGGAAGATCTGCTGAAGGATCCATTCATTATTAAGCACCAGGACGGTAGCAATGCCCAGCATTTGAGTGATCGGAATCCACATGAAGAATCTTCTTCTTCATCTCACACTGCTCTTAATCCACTGGCAGGATCTTCTTCTAACACTGTTTAGAATCTACAGGCCGCAGCATCTTCTTCTTCTAACACTGTAGATCAATGATTTTTTTATCGGATTCCGTTTTTAAAATTTTCTTCTTCTATCCTTCTCTTTGCTGCATTTTCTTTGTTTTTTTTTTTTGTTTTTCTACCCTTTTCGTGTCTAAATTTTTCTCTCTTTTCTTTTTACTGACTGGCCCTTTCGCTGCTGGATTGTTGGTGCATGATAAGATGACGTGAAGCGTGGATATATTGGGAAATTAGAAATGTCGAAATGGGAATTCTCTTTCTTCTTCTTGTTTTCTTTGTATCTTTGACGGATTCGTTCGTTTAGTTACCGTACGTTTGAGAAATACTTTAATACTCTGTCGTGTGATGGTTCATACACATGCAGTTAGAAATTGTTGGACTGGGACTCGCTCAGATCAAATGTAACCGTTCATTTTGTGGTCCCCAGTCGTAAGAAGATGATTACAATGGATTGATGTGGCCAATAGGCTATTGGTGGACATTCAACTAACCGATGCGTATTAATCAACGGTTGAGATCATCCGATTGATATGATCTTAGTATTATATACTAATCTATGGAGGGTCCCCCGGTCGAACTCCGTTGGCGTTGAGGCATTTCTTGATTTGATCTTCAACAGGAGAAGATGGTTTTGGTGGTTTGAATATATCAAGAAATGACGCCAATGCCCTTTTATGTAGTGTTGAGAGAGAGAGAGAGAGAGAGAGAGAGAGAACAACCCTGTCTAATGAAAGTTTGTTAATTCCACACGTTTGCATGCTTGCAGGTATGAAATACGTGTGAGATATCTGAGCTTTCTATATGTTTGGAAATAAATGCTTAGATGGCCACAACAGTACATATCCATGGAGTGGATCAGCCTCGACGCGGTTTGGCTAGTGACCCAGCACCGGCCAGCTAGCTTGTGCCAAAGCTCGTGGGCCTCATTGGCGTTCGTTGAGTATAGGGGTGTACCAAACTACCATGCACCGGAATCGAGTGATCAATATTTTGAGTTCAAATCTCGACCTAGTTCATGCCCCGACCCGACCCCAAAAATTTGCATTATGCATTGAGTAGTCAAGTTTTCCACACATACAAACTTGACTTTAGAAGTTCTTAAAAATGCGACGTATAGTCATAACTGAATTTAAAAAAAAAAAAGTGGACAAGCTAGATGGGCACTAAAATTACTATATGAATTCTTTTTTTTTGAATATTTCCTCATTTAGGATATTCATGCATATCTTTTGGAAATAGATCCATCTAAGCAATTAAAATTTCAATGAAGAAGTAAAAAAAGACTTTAGAAAAATTCAAGGAAGAAGACTTGATTGCAAACACATCTATGTTGACCTTTATATAAGGATTTCATTAAGATCTTTGAAGGTTATAAAACCTCTAAGGAAATAATAGAGAATTACTTAGGCCATTTATAGTTAATGACAATGAAATTCTTGAGCACATGCAAGTGTCATTTATTTTGAATAGTTTACATTCATAAAAAATAGTTGTGATAGTCTAGGTTGAAAGCAAAATTCATCTAACTAGCTTTGTGGAGTTTATTATCGTGGAACATGTATGACATCCGAACTATCCAACAAAAGTGCATCCTACCACCATGATTAGACGACTCAAAAGTGGGTCTATCCAATTATATGGCACACACCTTAGAAATTTGTGTAGATCACTCAAAAGTAAGGTTCGAAATCAACTTGAAGGTTCGAAATCGGCCCGAACTCGGCCCGAACTCGCCTCCCCCGAATCGGCTTGGAGATGTTGGCCCGGTGACCAGGCCCGGTCCGGCTCGGACCTGGTGCCGCTGTTGAACGGGCCTGGACGGGCCGAGGCCAGTTCGACTCGGCCCGACCCGTGTACACCCCTAGTTGAGTATACCCTACCATGCATGAAATATGACAAAAATGCCCTGAATGTCCTCGCCTCACTGGCGTCTCTCATAAAATTTCTAGTAGAGTCCGCAATTCCACGGCCTATATAAATGAGGCCCATTTATGGACAGTCTAGGTCATCAAACCATCTATCATGTGGGACCCGCCTTGGATACGGGCCACTCATCTAAGTGGGCCATCAAATCATCTAAGGGCGTGTTTGGCCGGACCAATTCCATGGGATAAGGTGGGATGGAATGGATTTTAAGGTAATGATGGTGGGGTCAGTGTTTGTCCATTGATCCCATGGGTTTGGGATAGCCCATGGGATATACAGCAGCCTGTTTGGACCATCCCAAATGGATGGGTTTGCATCTACACTGCTTCTTGTGGTGTGCCCCACTCACTATTTTATATTTCCCTTAAAATAGATTTATGTCTAAATGTAGGCCGGTGAAAATGATGGATGGAGTGGATATCTCATTGATATCTTGGTGGGCCCACATAGAGGTGAAAAATCACATCATTGGCAGAATCCATGTGAGCCAAAGGGTGGTGTTTACGAGGCGAGGTACATCCTGCCATCCCAAACAGAGGATGGGATGAGATGGAACCCTCCTGATCACAGGATAGCACACATCCAGCGCCTAACCAAACACGCCCTAAGGGCCTATTTGGCCAGGCAGATCCCGCAGTATTAGGAGGGATGGGATCGGCAATATCCTGGGACAGACATGATGAGCCAAACAAATCTGGTGAACTTGTCCTGAGATATGAGCAATCCTATGGATCTTAAGACAATCCACTGACATCACCATCATTACCTTAAAATTGATCTTATCCCTTGGTTGGATGGATTGAAAGGTAAAATCCCGGGATATGCACGGTGTGCCAAACAGACCCAGTGAACTTGTCCCGGGATATAAGCAATCCCATGTATTTTAGACAATCCGCTGACACCATCATCATTACCTTAAAATTGATCCCATCCCTCCTAATACCATGGGATCTGCCTAGCCAAACAGGCCCTAAGTGGGCCATCTATCATGTGGGACCCACCTTGGATACGGGCCACTCATCATTAAGCTGACCGTTGATGTGTATCGTTCATCATGTGGGGCCTACCTTGATGTGGATCATCCATTATGTGGGGCCCACCTTTATTAATTGCCTTGCCCATCCTGTGGAGCTCACCTTTGATGTGGATTGCTCATCATGTGGGTCCCACGTTGTATGTGAGTTTCTCATCATGTGGTGCTTGCCTTGGATGCAGGCCATTAATCATTAGGGGCAGACCTTTTTTATATGGATTGTATGTGAGACTACCTTGACATGGGCTATCATCATGTAATGCTCAGTGGATAATTTACTCATCCTTTGGATGATTTTCAATCTTATGAACTCAGAAAAAAGGGTTTCTAGTCACAAAAAGCATATCCTCTTAAATAATTTTTCACCTGCGAAAATATAAGAAATAAGTTACTCGTGAAATTTGAAAAGCAATTTTTTTTAAAAAATAACTCATAAAAAGAAGTTAATTTTTCTAGAAAATAATCAAAGTAAACTAACTTATTTAAGAAAAGTAACTTATTAATTTATATAAGTTAAAAAACCTACTTATTTGCCGGTATCAAATGGACCCGAACAGCCCATATCTTGCAGATAATTGGTGGTTGGGCAGCAGTCATGCATAAGTATCATGGTCCATGATCCGGCTATTTGTTTTGACCCATCATGGCCTAGACACTCGGTACTATGTTTTTCACTTTGTCAGTCAGGCGTAGATGGACTTCGGCCCTGTCCTTTGACAGCCTTAGGGGGCGTTTGGTCCATGGGATTAGATAGGTTTACGTGGGATGGAATCAGCACAATGTAATAATTACAAAGTGTCAGGATTGTCGTGTAATCCCATGGCTTGGAGCCATCCCACTCCATGTTTGGAAGATAAATGAAAATGTAGATCCTGATTTTACTAACAAACGTGTTTGGGTTCAACTGCGGAAGCTGTGGATCCGCCATCCCTATCGCGTGTGGAATAGAAACGGATTAGCTACTCACCCTGCCACTAAAGTCATTGCTCAGTGAGCCCTACCATGATGCATATGTTTCATCCATGTGTCCACCCATTCTTCCATATCATTTTATGGTATGAGCCCAAAAATGAGTTTGATCCAAATCTCAATTGGACCGTGCAGTGTTGATTGAACGCCCACCATTAAAAACTTCTTGGGCCCACAAAAGTTTTAGATCAAGCTGATATATATTTTTTCCCTTCATCCAAGTCTTTATGACCTAATCAACGGGTTAGATGTCAAATAACCATTACAGTTGGCCTTAGGAGATTTTTAATGGTGGAATTCAATCACTACTATTTTCCCATGGTGTGGTCCACTTGAGATTTATATTTACCTAATTTTTGGGATAAAGCCCTAAAATTATATTTGAAAATAGATGGACGACGAGGATAAAAGACCCACATTACAGTGGGGTCCACATAGCACCGACCGCTAGCTACCTTAGAATTGCCACAGACCACACCCGCCCTCTAGTGCGTTGACGTCACCCAGTCATGCAGACCCTATTATGATGTATGTGTTATATCCACACCATCTATTAGTTGTGCGGCATCATTTTATGGGTGGGCCAAAAAAGAGATAGATCCATAGTTTACATTGACCACACCACAGACATCACTGAGTATAGTGGTTCTCACCGTTGAAACCTTCCTAGGGCCCACCTTGATGTCTATCTTCCATCAAACCTGTTCAAAAAGTCAGACAGACCTAAATGAAGGTAAAAACACAAATATCAACTTCATTTGGAACTTCCCTGGCTTCCACGAAGTTTTCAATCGCAGGCATTCAATCCCACTTCTTTTCGTGGTGTGGTGCATTTGAGATCTGGATCTACCTGATTTTTGTGCCAATGTCTTAAAATGATCTTGAAAAATGAATGGATGGTGTAGATATAGTCCATATATATCATGGTGGGACCCATAAATCTTACAAGCATCAAGACACCCATGCTCGCTGATTTGCAAGAAGTAGGACATGGATGAAGGCAAAATCCTAGACAGATTTAAAGTGTTTCTTCTCACCACTCCTAAGTCGATGGTATTAGGGCTCATTTTTCAAAGTATGTTAAGCTTATAACCTATGAAGGAAACAAACCTGACATGAGAGTAGTTCAGTGGTTATTTTAATTCGATTCCATCTATTACCACCGAATACACCGAACCAAACAAGCTCCTATGGATTAGGGCCTGTGTGTCGGACGAGAGAAAACCTCTTCTTAATCGAAAAACATGTGCGTGGTAAAATGAGAACAGATCTGGACCGTTCATCAGATGGGCCCTTTCAAGGAGTACGTATCTCCAAAATCACATCAATGGAACACAATCCGATGGATAATTTCCCATATATATGTTCACGTGTCAGCCAACGTGGACCTATCAATGATAAGCTGTAGAGCCCTTCATGGTGGGGCCCACCCAATGAATTGTAGATGTCATCAATGCATGCCACTGTGGTGCCAAACAAACAATTCCATTTCGATGGCAACCAATAAGTAACTTTTTAAGTCATATTAAATGAATAAGCACAATTGTAAAAGTAATCGTGTATGAAAGTTACTTATTCTGTTGTTTTCTTTCTTTCTTTCTTTTTTTTTTTTTTTTTTTTTTCTTTTTTTTTTTGTACTTTTAACGTTTTTACTTATCTCTCTACGTGATGGAGGCCCATATCAAAGGAGGCTCTATATGATGGGCTGCCCAGGTCAAAGAAGGGCCCACATGATGGGCCAATCACATCAAAAATGCCACTCAAACGATGGACAGTCCACATCAAAGGTGAACCCCACACGATGGATGACCCATGTCAAGGTGAGCCCACATAATGCATTGTCCGCATTAAAGGCAAGCCTCAATTGATGAATGGCCCATATCCAAAGTAGGTCCCACATGATGGACAACCCACATTAAAGGTAGGGGACCACAAGATAGACAGTCCATATTAAAGGTGGGCTCCACATTAGGGGTGATGGATATTGAAAGTGGCCCCACATGATGGACAATAACATTGAAGGTGGGCCCCACGTAATGGATAGTCCACATCAAAGGTTGGACCTTCATGATGAATGGCCCACATCCAAGGTGGGCCTCAAATGATGGACGGCCCACATGAAGGTAGGGCCCACACAATGGTGGTCCACATTAAAGGTAGGCTTCACATGATGGACAGTGGACATCGAAGGTGGGACCCATATGATGGACAATTTATTTTGACGATCAGCCCACATGATGGATGACCCGCATAATGGACCGTCCACATCAAAGGTGCCAATGATGAATGTCCCACATCCAAGGTGAGCCCATATAATGCATTGTCCGCATTAAAGGCAAGCCTCAATTGATGAATGGCCCATATCCAAAGTAGGCCCCACATGATGGACAACCCACATTAAAGGTGGGGGACCACAACATGGACAGTCCATATTAAAGGTGGGCTCCACATCAGGGGTGATGGACATTGAAAGTGGCCCCACATGATGGACAATAACATTGAAGGTGGGCCCTACGTAATGGATAGTCCACATCAAAGGTTGGGCCTTTATGATGAATGGCCCACATCCAAGGTGGGCCTCAAATGATGGACGGCCCACATGAAGGTAGGGCCCACACAGTGGTGGTCCACATTAAAGGTAGGCTTCACATGATGGACAGTGGACATCGAAGGTGGGACCCATATGATGGACAATTTATTTTGATGATCAGCCCACATGATGGATGACCCGCATAATGGATAGTCCACATCAAAGGTGACAATGATGAATGTCTCACATCCAAGGTGGGACCCACCTGATGGACAACCCACATCAAAGGTGACGCCCACACAATAGATGGTCCACATCAGAGGTAGGCTCCATGTGAAGGGCAGTGGATATTAAAGGTAGGGCCCACATGATAGACAATAACATTGATAGTAGGCCCCACATGTAAACAACCCATATCAAAGTAGGCCTCATACGAGAACAATTCACATCGAAAATCAACCCCTAATAATGAATGACACACATTCAAGGCGGGCCCCACTTGATAGATGACCCACTAATTTGAAGTTGGGCCCTACATGATGATAATCCACATAAAGGTGGGCCCACATGATGGACAACCCAAATCCAATGTGAGCCCTGCATGATCCGCAGCCCACATTGAAGTGGTCCTCGCAAGGTGGATGGTCCACACTGAAGGCATGTCAATAATAGGTACTTAGAAATATATAAGAGAAAGTTTGATGATATGCTGGATGATAAGTAGGTACTTAGAAATTGCATTCATCACATTCACAAAGGTTTATTTAACTATAATATAACTCCCCATTGTATCCAAACACTTCTAAAATTCAAAATCATTTTAAGGATATTTTTTTTTTTTTTTTTAAATCACGTATTTCCCTTGGCATTTTTTATTGAGGATGTGGAAATTTTCCAAAGAAATTTGGATTGTATGAAATGATCCCTCCGTTGGATCGAATTACCTATCAAGTGCTCTCTATTACATTTTTCTTTAAAAAGCAAAGAAGTGGAGAATAGAAAGACCCACGTGGTCTGCATATGACATCCAACTCACCTAACATATGCACCCAAACATAATAAACACTAAAACAAAAAATTGAGCCCATCAAATCATTGGATGGGTTAAAGTGAATTTGAATGTTGTGTAGTGGTGTAAATTTTTTTTATGGTGCAGGCCCACTCAAAGAATGGATCCACCACATTTTCTATTCATCAGATCATCATGGTGATGTGCATCTATTAGGTGCCTTGGACGTCATACAAATGACAATTGGGCCTCATAATTCTCAAGAAGAAGAAGAGAGAGAGGCATTTTGGTAATTTCATACCTCTAAAGCACAATTAACTACATTCATTTGGAGAGGCATTATTTGGTAAAATCCGAATTAGTAGGGAATTTTGCAAATCCCTTTTATTTAACTAAATTGCTTGTAAATGTGGGTTTTGGCAACAGTCCCCACCTTTAGGGGACCTTAGCAACATCACCAAGCCTTTTAAACCGCACATGGGTGACTTATCGTCGATCCGAACCATTCATTGATTAATACGTTTAGGGCAAGCCATGTACAAGAATTAGACCGATCAAATTATCCTAACCTTTAAATGGGGCAAATTTGTTACAACCATCCATTATTTACAAACCATAAATTACATGGTTATAATCATTAAATCAAAGTACTATTTTAGAATAAAGAGAAATACAAAGTAAGATCTATCTACTATGTGTTTCCATATGACTATTGTACTTGTTTGTTTCTTCGGTTAATCTTGACTCTACATTTTTATGCTACTAATCAAAAGCTTGGGATCATCTGATTGGCATGAATTTTACATCATGGCTTGCTCATAGTTGTATGAATGAATGAATGATTGGAATCAACAATAGATCATCCTATGTACTTAGGTTTGATGATGTTGCTAACTCTAGTGATAAGCATGCCCACATCAACAAAAAGCTATAAATATATAAAATTCAAATCAGATTAACAGGAAAACAAGTCAAACCAATCAATGTGGACCATGACATAGAATAAATTAATTACCACTTAAAAACCTTCAGGTGGAGGCTCATATGATGGTTAAATTTTGATGTAGGATGTGGCACTGATACATTCCTAGCATGGTTGGACCAAATGAAGGTGAACCGTAAATTGACCATAACTTTTGATCCGGGTATCGTTACGGTGCACCAAGCCGAATATTAAAAACCGAAGCAGCACGAGAACTCAAGGACAAGTTCTTTTGAAGTAGAGGGAACTAATATAGAGCGGGTCACGGACACTTCCATGTCCAAGATGGACCATAGAAGGCCCAATAGAAGGCAGAAGTTATCAAGACCATAAAACAGACATATCTCGCAAATCGGAATGAGGTACTCGATGTACCATATATGATTTTGGGGTAGAATGGGCTATTGTAGCCAACCAACCTGGACATCTCTGGTTGCCCACGCCGAATTTGTGAGATTCTATCAAATCGATAGTCAAATTTCATGTTTATTTCCATTTTTTACTATTTTTAGTACATTTTGGTTTGATTATAACTCTTCATCCATTGGGATTTAAAAGTTGTGTCCAACATGAAAAGTGCTTAGAAAAATTAGGAGAATAATGTGGTTAAGCCACATAGGACCCTTACCATAATTAATAAATTTACTATTTATAGTAAGTTACGAATTTTAGGGAGTTTGAGTTGGAGTCTGATGCCGAAACTTCTTTCAAGGTTTAGTATCACTATTTAAAGGGTTGTAAATTCGTTTTTATTATGAATCAATCAATTTACAAATTTTCATGAATACTATTTCTATTTTCTCGCTTTTTCCTCGTGGATTCGAAAAGTCTCTGTGAGGAGTCTAGAGAAGCTTCGTAGATTCGAAGTAATTATCCTTGAGGAAGACGGTGATCGACCTCATCACATTCATCCCTGCGTCAATTGGTATCAGAGCGAGGATTTCCCTCGGGCCGATGGCAAACAATGAATGTATGAGCTAAAATCCAGTGGACGGTGATCCAGGGATTCGTTATCTTTCGGAAAGAATGGAAACTTTTCACTGGAAGAATCAGTCGACCATGTAAGGGCTGCAGGTAATCCTCAACCGTATTGCAGATGAGTTAATCCGCCCTGATCTCAAAGCGATGCTCAACCGCCCGTGGTCGCTGTACAACACAAACTTGATTTCTACAGAGCACCATTAGATGATGGTAAATCGCAGGCCACCACTTTGATTATGAGGAAGTCATTATACATGCCAAAAGTAAAAATAGATCTACAACGAGACAACATCTTTCGAACGAGGTGTACTGTAAGCTAAGAAGTCTATAATGCAATCATTGATGTCAGGAAGAGTGATAATCTCGTGTCGAAAATAATGGTGAAAAAGTTGCAGCTGAAAATAGAAAAGCATCCATCTCCGTATACGATTGGATGGATTAAAGAGATCAAGAAAACAGAGGTAACCGAACAATGCACTGTCTCGTTTTCAATTGGTAAAAATTATAATGATCAAGTACTTTATGACGTAGTCAACATAGAAGTTTGTATATGTTACTTGGTCAACCATGGTAAAATAATATTTATGCTATTGCTACACATAGAGGTCAGGATAACGTATTTAAATTTACTAAAGATAGTAGAAAAATTGGCTTCCTCCCTATGAGAGTGGAGAATCAACCCAAGACTTCTAAAGTTAAGGAACAATCTCTCATACCCAAACAGAATTTTGTAAAACAATTTGAGAAAACAAAAGATAAAAGTGCATTAATAGTAAAGGAAAAATATATGGAGCCTGTAAACATCCCGGAGGATTTAGGACCAATGTTGCAAGAGTTCAAGGTGGTTGTGCTCAATGAACTCTTTAATAAATTGTCTCCCATACAAGATATAAAAAATCAAATTGATCCCGTCTCAAGGGCAAGTCTATCTAATTGCCTATATTATCAAAAAGAATGTGAGATCTTAAAGGCATGAGTGAATGAACTGATCGATACTAGTCAAGTCAAGGAAAGCATGAGTACATGTATTATGTCAGTTCAAGAGCCTAATGTCAAGTATTAGAAAAGGGCTAAAAACATCGGCATCAGAAGTTATCTCAGAATCATAAGCCAAGTTCCTTGAGTAACTTGAGGACGAGTTTTTCTCAAGTTGAGGGATCTGATGTAAAACGTTTCATAGATACATTCTTAGCATAATTGGACCAAAAGAAGGTGGACCAAAAATTGATCATAACTTTTGATCCAGGTATCGTTATGGCGCACCAAACAGAGTATCAAGAACCGAAGCACACGAGAACTCGATGACGAGTCCTTTTGAAGTGGAGGGGACTGATGTAGAGCAGGTCGCAAACACTTTCATGTCTAAGATGGATCCAAGAAGGCCCAATCGGAGGCAGAAATCATCAGGACCGTCGGAACGTTAAAACAGGCATATCTTTAAACCGGAATGAGTTACTCGACGTACCATATGATTTTGGGGTAGGACAAGCTACTTTAGCTAACAAACCTAGCTATTCCGGGTTTCCCACACTAAATTCGCGAGATTCCATCATATCAACAGTCAAATTCTGTGTTTATTTCCGTTTTTACTATTTTTAGTAAGTTTTAGTTTGATTATAACTCTTCATCCGTTTGGCTTTAGGAGTTGTGTCCAACATGAAAAGTGTTTATAAAAATTAGGAGAACAACATGGTTAAGCTACATAGGACACTTAATATAAATAGTAAATTTACTATTTATAGTAAGTTACAAATTTTAGGGAGTTTTAGTTATAGTTTAATTCCTAAACTTATTCTAAATCTTGGTATCCCTATTTAAAGGGTTGTAGACTCATTTATTTCAGCTATCAATATTCAACAAATTTATTTCAACTTTCTAGAATTATTTCTAGTTTCTATTTTTTCTCATAGATTTGAGAAGTCTATATGAGGAGTCCAGAGAGGCTTTGTGGATTCGAAGTAGTTACCCCCTAAGGAAGACGGTGATCGACCTCATCACGTTCATCCCTACGTCAGATTTAAAGCAATTGATAGAAAAGCTTTATACTTAAACATTATTGCTAATGTAAGACCTATAAGACTGAAATTGCATAATGTACTATCATCAATGCATCAATCATGGATATCATAAAAATGAATCTTAGACGCATACCTGAATAGGGGTAGATTTTTTGGACGTGAATCAATGAACTTGGCCTTTTGCACCTTACACCATTTTTAAAACTCTTTTCAATGGTACTTAGGAGCTTTTGTACATACGAGTGAAGGGATACCTATATTCCTCCCTCAAGAGTCTCCACACTGGGTAGAGTTCATGTTCAACTAAAGTATTATGTATATATAACACAGTATGAGCATACTACCCCATTACATATCTAAACCGATCACAACTATTGTAAGGCTACTAGTATGCTTAATCTAAATATCCAATGGTCAAATTATTTAAGTCATTGATCATATATATGAAGCCCACCTAATAGAATTGACCATACTGATCAATTAAAGAAAATCAAATATTAAAAGAAAATTTGTTTACAACTTCCTTATGAATACCCACTAGATTTTAGAAAACACTACCGTTGAATAAATAATTAACACTTCTTACATCCCGTCCATCGAGACTATTAATGTTTGATCATGATAGTCATCACAATATTTAGTTTTTTTTTCAAGTGAGACAAATTATAGTCACTAATACCAACAACTTTAATGACATATATCATGAACATAAAAGTATAGTAGAAAGATTACATGCCTAATAGAAGTCTAATAAGGCTTACCCTAAAAATCATGCATGTCGAATTGTTAGGTTGGCCAATTTAGTATCCCATAGAGAAATGACTCTTGGGTTTCAAAATTTGTGTTGTAACTCAAATTTAGCTTCCTTATTAGTTACCCATGGGGATATAGAACCAAATTTAATTAAGGAATGATGTCATCTTACCACCTAATTAAGGAATGATGTCATCTTACGAGAACAATTCACGTCGAAAATCAACCCCTAATAATGAATGACACACATTCAAGGCGGGCCCCACTTGATAGATGACCCACTAATTTGAAGTTGGGCCCTGCATGATGATAATCCACATAAAGGTGGGCCCACATGATGGACAACCCAAATCCAATGTGAGCCCTGCATGATCCGCAGCCCACATTGAAGTGGTCCTCACAAGGTGGATGGTCCACACTGAAGGCAGGTCAATAGTAGGTACTTAGAAATATATAAGAGAAAGTTTGATGATATGCTGGATGATAAGTAGGTACTTAGAAATTGCATTCATCACATTCACAAAGGTTTATTTAACTATTATATAACTCCCCATTGTATCCAAACACTTCTAAAATTCAAAATCATTTTAAGGATATTTTTTATTTTATTTTTAAATCACTTATTTCCCTTGGCATTTTTTATTGAGGATGTGGAAATTTTCCAAAGAAATTTGGATTGTATGAAATGATCCCTCCGTTGGATCGAATTACCTATCAAGTGCTCTCTATTACATTTTTCTTTAAAAAGCAAAGAAGTGGAGAATAGAAAGACCCACGTGGTCTGCATATGACATCCAACTCACCTAACATATGCTCCCAAACATAATAAACACTAAAACAAAAAATTGAGCCCATCAAATCATTGGATGGGTTAAAGTGAATTTGAATGTTGTGTAGTGGTGTAAATTTTTTTATGGTGCAGGCCCACTCAAAGAATGGATCCACCACATTTTCTATTCATCAGATCATCATGGTGATGTGCATCTATTAGGTGCCTTGGACGTCATACAAATGACAACTGGGCCTTATAATTCTCAAGAAGAAGAAGAGAGAGAGAGAGAGAGACATTTTGGTAATTTCATACCTCTAAAGCACAATTAACTACATTCATTTGGAGAGGCTATTATTTGGTAAAATCCGAATTAGTAGGGAATTTTGCAAATCCCTTTTATTTAACTAAATTGCTTGTAAATGTGGCTTTTGGCAACAGTCCCCACCTTTAGGGGACCTTAGCAACATCACCAAGCCTTTTAAACCGCA
Source organism: Magnolia changhungtana (assembly GCA_030180095.1). NCBI lineage: Eukaryota > Viridiplantae > Streptophyta > Magnoliopsida > Magnoliales > Magnoliaceae > Magnolia > Magnolia changhungtana. The sequence goes on along the minus strand of JASAUF010000630.1, from coordinate 2,522,802 downwards.
CATGGGTGACTTATCGTCAATCCGAACCATTCATTGATTAATACGTTTAGGGCAAGCCATGTACAAGAATTAGACCGATCAAATTATCCTAACCTTTAAATGGGGCAAATTTGTTACAACCATCCATTATTTACAAACCATAAATTACATGGTTATAATCATTAAATCAAAGTACTATTTTAGAATAAAGAGAAATACAAAGTAAGATCTATCTACTATGTGTTTCCATATGACTATTGTACTTGTTTGTTTCTTCGGTTAATCTTGACTCTACATTTTTATGCTACTAATCAAAAGCTTGGGATCATCTGATTGGCATGAATTTTGCATCATGGCTTGCTCATAGTTGTATGAACGAATGAATGATTGGAATCAACAATAGATCACCCCATGTACTTAGGTTTGATGATGTTGCTAACTCTAGTGATAAGCATGCCCACATCAACAAAAAGCTATAAATATATAAAATTCAAATCAGATTAACAGGAAAGCAAGTCGAACCAATCAATGTGGACCATGACATAGAATAAATTAATTACCACTTAAAAACCTTCAGGTGGAGGCTCACATGATGGTTAAATTTTGATGTAGGATGTGGCACTGATACATTCCTAGCATGGTTGGACCAAATGAAGGTGAACCGTAAATTGACCATAACTTTTGATCCGGGTATCGTTACGGTGCACCAAGCCGAATATCAAGAACCGAAGCAGCACGAGAACTCAAGGACAAGTTCTTTTGAAGTAGAGGGAACTAATATAGAGCGGGTCACGGACACTTCCATATCCAAGATGGACCATAGAAGGCCCAATAGAAGGCAGAAGTTATCAACACCATAAAACAGACATATCTCGCAAATTGGAATGAGGTACTCGATGTACTATATATGATTTTGGGGTAGGATGGGCTATTGTAGTCAACCAACCCGGACATCTCTGGTTGCCCACGCCGAATTTGTGAGATTCTATCAAATCGATAGTCAAATTTCATGTTTATTTCCATTTTTTACTATTTTTAGTACATTTTGGTTTGATTATAACTCTTCATCCATTAGGATTTAGAAGTTGTGTCCAACATGAAAAGTGCTTAGAAAAATTAGGAGAATAATGTGGTTAAGCCACATAGGACCCTTACCATAATTAATAAATTTACTATTTATAGTAAGTTACGAATTTTAGGGAGTTTGAGTTGGAGTCTGATGCCGAAACTTCTTTCAAGGTTTAGTATCACTATTTAAAGGGTTGTAAATTCATTTTTATTATGAATCAATCAATTTATAAATTTTCATGAATACTATTTCTATTTTCTCGCTTTTTCCTCGTGGATTCGAAAAGTCTCTGTGAGGAGTCTAGAGAAGCTTCGTAGATTCGAAGTAATTATCCTTGAGGAAGACGGTAATCGACCTCATCACGTTCATCCCTGCGTCAATTGGTATCAGAGCGAGGATTTCCCTCGGGCCGATGGAAAACAATGAATGTATGAGCCAAAATCCAGTGGACGGTGATCCAGGGATTCGTTATCTTTCGGAAAGAATGGAAACTTTTCACTGGAAGAATCATTCGACCATGTAAGGGCTGCAGGTAACCCTCAACCGTATTGCAGATGAGTTAATCCGCCCTGATCTCAAAACGATGCTCAACCACCCGTGGTCGTTGTACAACATAAACTTGATTTCTACAGAGCACCATTAGATAATGGTAAATCGCAGACCACCACTTTGATTATGAGGAAGTCATTATACATGCCAAAAGTAAAAATAGATCTACAACGAGACAACATCTTTCGAACGAGGTGTACTGTAAGCTAAGAAGTCTATAATGCAATCATTGATGTCAGGAAGAGTGATAATCTCGTGTCGAAAATAATGGTGAAAAAGTTACAGCTGAAAATAGAAAAGCATCCATCTCCGTATACGATTGGATGGATTAAAGAGATCAAGAAAACAGAGGTAACCGAACAATGCACTGTCTCGTTTTCAATTGGTAAAAATTATAATGATCAAGTACTTTATGACGTAGTCAACATAGAAGTTTGTATATGTTACTTGGTCAACCATGGCAAAATAATATTTATGCTATTGCTACGCATAGAGGTCGGGATAACGTATTTAAATTTACTAAAGATAGTAGAAAATTTGGCTTCCTCCCTATGAGAGCGGAGAATCAACCCAAGACTTCTAAAGTTAAGGAACAATCTCTCATACCCAAACAGAATTTTGTAAAACAATTTGAGAAAACAAAAGATAGAAGTGCATTAATAGTAAAGGAAAAATATATGGAGCCTGTAAACATCCCGGAGGATTTAGGACCAATGTTGCAAGAGTTCAAGGTGGTTGTGCTCGATGAACTCCTTAACAAATTGTCTCCCATACAAGATATAAAAAATCAAATTGATCCCGTCTCAAGGGCAAGTCTATCTAATTGCCTACATTATAAAAAAGAATGTGAAATCTTAAAGGCATAAGTAAATGAACTGATCGATACTAGTCAAGTCAAGGAAAGCATGAGTACATGTATTATGTCAGCTCAAGAGCCTAATGCCAAGTATTAGAAAATGGCTAAAAACATCGGCATCAGAAGTTATCTCAGAATCATAAGCCAAGTTCCTTGAGTAACTTGAGGACGAGTTTTTCTCAAGTTGAGGGGTCTGATGTAAAACGTTTCATAGATACATTCTTAGCCTAATTGGACCAAAAGAAGGCGAACCAAAAATTGATCATAACTTTTGATCCGGGTATCGTTATGGCGCACCAAACAGAATATCAAGAACCGAAGCACACGAGAACTCGATGACGAGTCCTTTTGAAGTGGAGGGGACTGATGTAGAGCAGGTCGCAAACACTTTCATGTCTAAGATGGATCCAAGAAGGCCCAATCGGAGGCAGAAATCATCAGGACCGTTGGAACGTTAAAACAGGCATATCTCGTAAATCGGAATGAGTTACTCGACGTACCATATGATTTTGGGGGAGGACAAGCTACTTTAGCTAACAAACCTAGCTATTCCGGGTTTCCCCCAGTAAATTCGCGAGATTCCATCATATCAACGGTCAAATTCCGTGTTTATTTCCGTTTTTACTATTTTTAGTAAGTTTTAGTTTGATTATAACTCTTCATCCGTTTGGCTTTAGGAGTTGTGTCCAACATGAAAAGTGTGTATAAAAATTAGGAGAACAACATGGTTAAGCTACAAAGGACACTTAATATAAATAGTAAATTTACTATTTATAGTAAGTTACTAATTTTAGGGAGTTTTAGTTATAGTTTAATTCCTAAACTTATTCTAAATCTTGGTATCCCTATTTAAAGGGTTGTAGACTCATTTATTTCAGCTATCAATATTCAACGTTAAATGTTTTCCTATTTAAAGTTTTCCTTAAAATTATTCGACATCGAAGCACATTAAATGCTTCATGGTTGTGAATCTCTCAATTTTGTCCTATCAAATTCCCATAGATGAAGTATAGATATCCTAGACATGACCAATTCGTAGTAGGATGTGTAAAAAATTGAATGTTTTGATCAGGTCGTCGGCAGCAGGAAAAATAAAATGTTGCTACATTAGTACAGCGACATTTGCTCAATGAGTTGACTAGAGACCTAAACTAGGTTGAGTCAGCTTAGCTGAAATTTACGTTAAGTCACCTATTGGGCCTTGAGTTTGAACTAAGGCTGGAAAGATTTGCTTAAAAAAATAAAACACCTGAAAGATCCAAATCCTCAGGAGTTAAAATGACCCATCAATCTTGGCTTTAGTTGTATCAGGCTTTCTGACCCTGCATACATGTACAAGCAGCTCCTTTACTACGTGCACGAACCACACACTTATGGACATGTCTTTGCAGAGATCTCTTCTTATGTCTGGCAGCATTTATATTCAATGTAAAGCCAGGCCTTTCATCAGGTATGTCTGGTTCTCAGTTGGGCCATACATGGGCATCAAATCTAGATTTCCAGTTGACTCGGTTTCCATTCTTACCATACATACGTGGCTCATCTCAAAAATAGAACCAACTTGATTTTTCTAGCCACAGCACATACACGGTAGCAACCACCAGATAAATTGGATCTTGCATACATGTAGGGATGGTAGTAATTAGAATCCTACTCACACAGTTCTTATTGTAATTGGTGCATTCTTGCACATGTAATTGATGCATTCAATTGTGAAAGGATTTATGACCCACACCTCTCCTTATTCAGCAATCAAAACACTAAAACTAAAAAACAGAAAGAAAGAACCAAAATTAAAGAGAAAAATGAAAATTAAACCAAAATTGGACACATGCCATGATGGTTTGTGATCTGAATTTTTGGTGAGGAAACTTGTTTGACAGTCATGTTGAAGGTGATACTTTTGTCCTTCTATATCATATGTATGCAACTAATGCTTGATGTGGAAATCTGGCCATTTTGAACCTTCCCTAATTGCATAAGTGGCTGAACCAGCTCTGTATGTTACACATAATTTATCATCCACTAGTTTCTGTAAATGAAGATAAGAGGATTGATCTTAACAGTATGGTCGTCATGCACATAGACAGAAAATGCTTGCAATTAATTTTTATGAGAACTTGGTAATTTTGGAGTCATTGGTTAGGGTTTGGGCTGAAAGTATAGTGCTGGAGCCGACGCTTTCGGAGTCCGAACTTATTCTTTTGAAAAATAGAAAAATGGGAATATTAGTAAATATGGATTTTCTTGTTAAGAAGAAAATGGAAAGGAAAGAAGAGACATAACTGAAACTTTTCCCGTTGAATTTGACGTCCAGGAAATGAACCTTTTCCATAAAACCATAGATTTAAAACCATTAAATCCTTCTCAGAAATCTGAGTTTATTGAATGAATTGAAATATTACAATTCAATTTTGTTGAATATCCAAACTGCAAGGTTTCCATGAATTAGGCAAATAAATTCATTCTAACTCATTTTGTTGAATATCCAAATGCAAGGATTTATTATTTATTATTTATTATTATTATTATTATTTTGTGATATGCAATAGCTTTTCAGAATTCGTATGTAGGTGCATACTTGTGCTCATTCACATGGACTTTGACTATCTTTCTTAAATTTCTTTAGTTTTTCTAATTTTTGTATCTAATTTTGAATTTTTAGGCCGTAAAACAAGATTCGAGGTGCCGTCAACAATGCTAACAGAATCCTCCAGGTCAGATTGTTGATTGGACCTAATTTTATTTAAATGATCTTGATAATCCATTTTATTTAAATAAGTAGACCTGGATGTACGTCGGAGCTATCCGGATGTTGAGCGGGGGTCCTTGGAATGTGGGAACCACTGTTATGACCATGATGAAGCTGTCCACTTCCTGTGGACAGCATTGGAGTGGCCTGACCATTTGGACAGGCCGTGTTTATATCTGTAGTTACTCGAAATTGATGGAGCAAACCCGGATGTGCATCGGAACTGTCCGGATGTTGAGCGGGGGTCCCTGTAAGGTGGGAACCGCTGCTATGACCATGATGAAGTTGTCCATTTTCTATGGACAACATTGAAAGGGCCTGGCCATTTGGATAGGGCATGTTCATGTATTTGCTCGAAATTAATGGAGCAGACCCGGATGTGCGTCGGAACTATCCGGATGAGTGGGGGTCCCTGGAAGGTGGGAACTGCTGACCATGATAAAGCTGTCCATTTCCTATGGACAGCATTGGAAGGGCCTGGGCATTTAGACAGGCTGTGTTTATGTATTTGCTCGAAATTAATGGAGCAGACCCGGATGTGCGTCAAAGCTATCCGGATGAGCGGGGGTCGCTGGAAGGTGGGAACTGCTGACCATGATAAAGCTGTCCATTTCCTATGGACAGCATTGGAAGGACCTGACCATTTGGACAGGCCGTGTTTATATCTGTATTTGCAGGGACCACACCCTTAACCTATAACCTAAACCTATTCTCACATCCTAAAACCTATAACTACAACCTAAACCTTAACCTAAACCTATAACCTATAACCTAAACTCAATTCCATAAACTTTAACCTACAACCTAACCTATTCTCAAATCCCTAAACCTAAACCTACACTTAGTCCTAATCTTAACTCCCTAACATAAACCTAAACCTAAACTTGAAAACCCAAACCTAAACCCGATACCTTAAACCCGAACTCGATTTCTAAACCTAAACCTTAACCTATTCTCAATTCCCGAAACCTATAGCTTATAACCGAACCTAAACCTATAACCTAAAACCTAAACCAAAACCAAAATCGATAACCTAAACCCAAACCCATTCCCAAATCCCAAAACCTATAACCTAAACCGAAACCATAACCTAAACCTATAACCTATAACCTAAACCAAAACCAAAACCTATAGCCTAAACCCGAACCTAAACCTAAACCTTAACCTATATGTATTCTCAAATCCCTAAACCTAAACCTACACCTAATCTGTAACATCCCGATTTTTGCCAACACAGGATTAGACGTCCTTAGGCAATGGATCAATCCTAACACAGGTTTAACTTCTTAAACGCTCAATTAAAGCCTCAAATCCCTTTTCAAACCATTTTCTTCACAAATCCCACCCTTCACTACCTTGTGATTTCAATTTCTCAAAGCACTTTCGCCCTAGACACTATCTTAAACTAGCTAAGTAGTATAACTTGGATCACTTTAGATACAAACTATAAAGGACTAAGTACCACCTCAGACAGAAATCTTATAGGACTAAATCCTTTAGAAATGAGACAAAGTGACTAAGTGCTAAACTAGATTAGCTACGAAATCCATTTGAATCACTTTAAATACGATCTGCAAGACCCAAAACTTGTAGAATCATTGACGCTAGGTTACCCTAAAATTTAGGATCAATCTCATTACCCGGCTGCTCTCGAGAGCATCTCGAAACTCCGTATCGGATCTGGACCGCACGTCGAAAGTCCGAATAACTCGAAGTTAAGGAATTAGGACCGCCTCGTTGGGCTTGACAACCATCTCAGAAATCAAATCCAGTCGATGTCCCAGTGCCATTCGCTTGAGCCCGGAGTGAGGGAGTGTGAAAAACACTATTCCCTTTACAAAATAAATATCTGGAATAGTGATCTGGCACCATTCGCTTGCGCATCAGTATTAAGCAACCAGACCGTCAGAATCTGACCAAATTACACCCTCGGATCGAAAAATTTCATACACATTTACATGTACTCGGAATCTCCGATCGAGATCCGCTGACCGTTGAACTGAAACTGGTCCGCCACGCGTGATCTGAGAACCCTACTAGAACGAAAACTTAATTGAACGTAGATCCGGTGTTAGTGAGCTTAAGTCCGACCTTTGGCTCAAGGAGGCCCGCCAGAAGTCCTCCGTTGAGCTGAAACCGGCCCCCTTTGGCTATAACCCAAGTATACCTTGACCTTAAGCCTATTTTGGGCACATTTTAGGCTATATAAGGACCTTAAACCCTCTTCCATTTCAGCCATACGAATTTGGATTTGAGAGAGAGAAAAGAGAGAGAAAGTGAGGGAGATGTGGGAGGAACTCCCTGCTGCTGTTCCCTGCCGCTATTCGGGCTCCACCGCCTGATTCTCATGCTTTTCCGGCGATTCCGGCGTCGTTTCTAGGTAAGAAACCCTAACCCTAATCTGTTTTGGGGTTTAGACAGTTGTAGGTTAGGAAATAGCTAACCTGTTTCGTTCTCTAGGTTGCCAAACTCCCGTATACGGAAGCTTAGCGAACCTACCGATTCCGTTGTGATTCTACGACAAAAGGTGCGGACTTTAGATGTATAGGTTATGGTTTTCAACGCTTTCAATGTCAGATAATGATAGATTCATGATCTGCATGCAATTTCACATGTACAAAGTGCTTTCCGTTTTCTGTTTCAATTAGAATTGTAGAATTTGGAATTTCACATACTCTAGGTATTCGTATAAAATACCGTATACGTATTTTTTATGGAAATGTGTTTGACATGTTTATTTGACGTATGGATATATGACGTATGGATAAAATACTTATTTGGCGAAAGGATTCGCCTAAATACATGTTTACTAATAAACACTATGTATGTAGAAATACGGTATTGTAAGAAGTACCATATACATGTACATTTTAGCGATGTGTTTGTCATGATTAATTGTCATATAAATATATTATGTGCGTATAAAATATTTGTTTGGCGAAGGGAATCGCCTTAATACATGTTTGCTTGTATACACTATGTATGTGGAAAATGCGTATTCTAGAAAATACTGTATACGTATAAATTTTGGAGATATATTTATCATGATTAGTTGCTGTAGTAATATATTATACATGGATAAAATACTCACTTGGCTAAAGGATAGCCCTAATACATGTTTTGCTAACATACGCCATGTATGTTGTAATAGTGTATTCTAAGTGTTTGTGAAAATGACTGAATGAGTATAGAACTCTCATTCGTACTCGCCATGACTAATTGTCACGGATAATTGATTGTTGTATTGGCGATACCCCTTTGACGAAAGGATTTGCCCTAAATCACGCCACAGCCAATATACACCATATATGCTAAAATGTGTGGCCCAAGTGTTTGTGGAAATGATTGAATGAATATGGAACTTGGATTCCTGCTTGCCATGACTATCCGTCGTGGGTGTACGCGTGTTATGATTGGGGCAACTCTCTAGTGAAAGGATTTGGCCTAATGTCTATGTGATCGACATATGTCATGTATGTTGATGTATGTTTGTTTAAGTGTTTCTTGAAATGTCTGAATGAGTAGTAGTTAGCAAATTGTAATGTATAAGGGTGTTGAGATGTGATTCTCAACCTCTTTTAACTATGTGTATGATCTCCTTGGATTGTTGTGTGATTAGGAATTGAACATGTATAAACTCATGCTTGTGTTGTGATTCATAACATGCTCAACTGCTTTATGATTATAACTATGTAATGCATATGTTTAAATTGATATTTACGTTGTATGATCCGTCATGGGTGATGGGGGAGCGGAGCAACGAGTGCGTCTGTGACCACAGCGACCCTAAACGGATAATACCATAACTTGATTGTATGAGTTAAATCTTGATCCATTACTGCTTTATCTATCTGTACTTAATTGTGTTTGGGGCTATGATTATAGTCCAGACAATCGGTACTAGAATTGAATTCGTGGCTGCGATTCTTTTGCCACGTGAGATGTGTTCGACGAACTCGAGTCGTACTGCGGTTGACGATAGTGGTTGGCCACACGAAGTGCTTATGCGCTTCATATCGTTCAACTTGTTGTGCGCTCGAGCTAGCCAAGCTCGTCAAGCAACCCGATCTGTCTTATGTATGTTCACCATGTTTGGAAGCAACTGCTTGAACCTAGGGTACCAAACTTACCAGTGAAAACCCGTTAACCATGGTACTTCGATCCGCTAAGACTCATGAGCCGACATGGTGGTATGGGACACCGTGGCCGAGCTGTCGGCCTATCTTTGAGGCCACGTGCCTCCCCGTAGTGACCAGTGAGCAACCAAACTCGTGAGCCGATTATGGTGGTATGGGACATTATATTCGAGCTGTTGACACCTACGGCGAGAGCTGAGTATGATGAGATCTGTACTCGTGCTGACGGGCAACGAGTCCTCCGTAGTGTCTTCGAGTATGCCCTAAGGTCTGTGATTTGCGACGAGCCCTTCACAGCAACCAGAGCATGAGTTGAGCCGAGTACGGTGAGATCTGTATTCGAGCTGATGGCTAGCGATTGAGCCGAGTATGGTGAGACCTGTACTCATGCTGACGGTCAGCAATTGAGCCGCATACGGTGAGATCTGTATCCGTGCTGACGGGTGACGAGCCCTTTGTGATGCCTTCGCAACGCCTCTCAAACCTTAATATCGTATGAGATTAACTAGGACTGACGACCCTAGAATGGATCATATTTGGGAATGATACAAGGGAGGTACCTTAGTTTCCCAATACTGCTGTTTGAAATGGACTAATAATAACTCGGTAATCATGATCATCATCGCACCGCATGTGCTTAGTAGATGTGGCGCACTGAGGGAGTTAAGCATTCGCGAACGTAAGATGATGTCGCATGAGGGTGGTTTGGCAAGGGCATACAGCATCATGTCATTTCATTCTCGCACTTAATAAGAGTAGTTAGAATTGTTTGATTTGTACTGCTTTATCATTACTGCTTGATTGAATTGATAACATGTTAACCTATACTTTACTGTTCCACTGAGTTGATCACTCACTCTCACGTTACGGGACGGTGTTTGCAACACCAACCAGATTTGTTGAGTTTCAGGTGATGACGATGCTTGTGAAGCAGAGCCGGACTACTTCTATGATGATAGGAGGAATTCTCCTATCTATATCTCTCTGGTAGGTCAATGAAGACCGATATTGTATTGACTGAGGGCTATGGTACATGGGATAGGAGGCCTCACACTTCCTCACATTTGGTACATTTTAGAACTGCACTTGTAATTATTTAACCTAGTAATGTTATTACACTCTGGAGACTCATCATAGGTTATATATTTTATCTATCTATCACAGTCTTCCGCTTACAAATTTAACTGTCTCTGGAGTTTGATATGTTGTTTTGGCTTAATCTCACTCATGTTCAATGCACAAGTACAGTCAACATTCAAACATCATTCATTTTGTTGCATAAGTTATGTTCTGGAACTCGGGAGTTGAGTTTATGCTCGACCCCCAATTTTCAGGGCGTTACATAATCCTAATCTCAACTCTCTAACCTAAACCTAAACCTAAACTTGAAAACCCAAACCTAAACCCGATCTCGAACCCGAACCCAATTTCCTAAACCTAAACCTTAACCTATTCTCAATTCCCTAAACCTTAACCTAAATGTATTCTCAAATCCCTAAACCTAAACCTACAACTTATCCTAATCTCAACTCCCTAACCTAAACCTAAACCTAAACTTGAAAACCCAAACCTAAACCCGATCCAGAACCCGAACCCGATTTCCTAAACCTAAACCTTAACCTATTCTCAAATCCTAAACCTTAACCTAAATGTATTCTCAAATCTCTAAACCTAAACCTACACCTAATCCTAATCTCAACTCCCAACCTAAACCTAAACCTAAACTTGAAAACCCAAACCTAAACCCGATCCTTAACCCGAATCCAATTTCCTAAACCTAAACGTTAACCTATTCTCAATTCCCTAAACCTTAACCTAAATGTATTCTCAAATCCCTAAACCTAAACCTATACCTAATCTTAATCTCAACTCACTAACCTAAACCTAAACCTAAACTTGAAAACCCAAACCTAAACCCGATCCAGAACCCGAACCCGATTTCCTAAACCTAAACCTTAAACTATTCTCAATTCCCTAAATCTATAACCTAAACCTAAAACTTAAACACCTATAACCTTAACCTAAACCAAAACCTATAACCTAAACCTTAACCTAAATGTATTCTCAAATCCCTAAACCTAAACCTACACCTAATCCTAATCTCAACTCCCTAACCTAAACCTAAACCTAAACTTGAAAACCCAAACCTAAACCCGATCTCGAACCCGAATCCGATTTTCTAAACCTAAACCTTAACCTTTTCTCAATTCCTAAACCTTAACCTAAATGTATTCTCAAATCCCTAAACCTAAACCTACACCTAATCTAATCTCAACTCTCTAACCTAAACCTAAACCTAAACTTGAAAACCCAAACCTAAACCCGATCTTGAACCCGAACCCGATTTCCTAAACCTAAACCTTAACCTATTCTCAATTCCCTAAACCATAACCTAAATGTATTCTCAAATCCCTAAACCTAAACCTACACCTAATCCTAATCTCAACTCCTTAACCTAAACCTAAACCTAAACTTGAAAACCCAAACCTAAACCCGATCCCAACCCGAATCGATTTCCTAAACCTAAACCTTAACCTATTCTCAATTCCCTAAACCTTAACCTAAATGTATTCTCAAATCCCTAAACCTCGAACCTACACCTAATCCTAATCTCAACTCCCTAACCTAAACCTAAACCTAAACTTGAAAACCCAAACCTAAACCCGATCCAGAACCCGAACTCGATTTCTAAACCTAAACCTTAAACTATTCTCAATTCCCTAAATCTATAACCTAAACCTAAAACTTAAATACCTATAACCTTAACCTAAACCTTAACCTAAATGTATTCTCAAATCCCTAAACCTAAACCTACACCTAATCTTAATCTCAACTCCCTAACCTCGAACCTAAACCTAAACTTGAAAACCCAAACCTAAACCCGATCCTCGAACCCAAATCCGATTTTCTAAACCTAAACCTTAACCTTTTCTCAATTCCCTAAACCTTAACCTAAATGTATTCTCAAATCCCTAAACCTAAACCTACACCTAATCCTAATCTCAACTCTCTAACCTAAACCTAAACTTGAAAACCCAAACCTAAACCCGATCTTGAACCCGAACCCGATTTCCTAAACCTAAACCTTAACCTATTCTCAATTCCTAAACCTTAACCTAAATGTATTCTCAAATCCCTAAACCTAAACCTACACCTAATCCTAATCTCAACTCCTTAACCTAAACCTAAACCTAAACTTGAAAACCCAAACCTAAACCCGATCCCGAACCCGACCGATTTCTTAAACCTAAACCTTAACCTATTCTCAATTCCCTAAACCTTAACCTAAATGTATTCTCAAATCCCTAAACCTAAACCTACACCTAATCCTAATCTCAACTCCTTAACCTAAACCTAAACCTAAACTTGAAAACCCAAACCTAAACCCAATCCCAAACCCGAACTCGATTTCCTAAACCTAAACCTTAACCTATTCTCGGATTCCTAAACCTTAACCTAAATGTATTCTCAAATCCCTAAACCTAAACCTACACCTAATCCTAATTCAACTCCCTAACCTAAACTTAAACTTAATTAAACTTGAAAATCCAAACTTAAACCCGATCCTGAACCTGAACCCGATTTCCTAAACCTATAAACTAAACCTTAACCTATAGCTTATAACCTAAACTTATAACCGATAACCTAACCTATGGATTTTACTATAGTTTAGAAGATTTCTAGGTACATTTTTTATTTCTTTATATATAATTATTTTTTTCCAACTCTTTTTTTTTTTTGGTCTTTCTTCCTTTTGAGATGTATACAAAGGCATGCTTGTTCGATTGTGTCTACAATTGTTGTTTTATACAGCCTGACAAGCTAAAGAAGTCAGTGGATGATGAAATTCATTTTCTCAAGGGAAGGGTTTTAAAAATTGAAAGTGATCTTGTGTTAAAGTCTACAGAAGTTACATATGTAGTTTCAAGGAAAGAAGAAGCTCTATCTTCTGTGTTTGCTGAACTTGACCGTCTGAAGAAAGAAATTTCTGTAAAAGCGTGAGCATTATTTAATGCATGAGGGCACGCCTTAGTTGTAATTCTTTTGATAGGTTGAGCAAAGTGAAGTATTGTTTATTTAGAAATGTGAATGTAGGATGCATTGTAGATTTGATTACTATTGTAATAAATGCATCATTTTTTTTCTCTGATTGCATTAAGCTTAGATGAGTTATCAATCATAGCAGGTTCTTGCAATGGAAACAGGGAAAATAGCTACGAAATATAATCCGTAGCAAAGCTACAGCTTTTCGTCGTAGCTATTGCTATCTATTAATACGGATTATATCCGTAGCTATTGGTATCTATAGCTACGGATTATGTCTGTAGCTCTCCGTATGTAGTGCTGCAAATACCGTAGATATTGGTATCTATTGCTACGGATATAATCTGTAGTTATTGGTATCTATTGCTACGGATATAATCCGTAGCTATTGGTGTATATTGCTACGGATATTATCCGTAGCTAATGGTCTCTATTGCTACGAAAAAGATCCGTAGCTAATTGTATCTATTGCTACAGATATTGTCCGTAGCTAGACCTTTAGCTACCCTACCAATTGCGACGGACGTGATACGGACTAGATCCGTAGCAAAATCCATTTTGCTACGGATCTAGTCCGTAGCCTTTGCCCATTTTTCTTGTAGTGATGGTTGCATGTATCTGTTATTTTTCTCTTGAGAATTTAACTTTTAAAATGGATACTCAAGAAGGCTTATTTAATATAGATCGCCATTTGATAGCTCACCTTATGGAAATTCCTATCAATGATGAGGGCATTCTGATTCATATATTATCTGATAAAATCTCAGAATCTGAAAGACAAATGCTTACTAGGGATTTATGTAATTTAGATGTTCACTGGACTCATAAAGGTAATGCACTTCCTTTAAGGTATTTGTTACCCAGACACGGAGTGCTTCACAGGATTTTCATCTCAAATCTATATCCGCGTTCTTGTAATAAAACTGAACTCACTACATTTATGGTTCGTGTTTTGCATTCTATCATCTCTGGTGCGAATATTTGTCTGCCTTCGTTAATTTGTCACTCCATTATTCAGTTTCGTCTCCATCCAGGTCATAGGGATATTCCCTTTGGTTATCTGATGACTATGATTGCCAATCATATGCTCGTGGTTATGCCTGTTAGAAAGAAACCCATCCATCATCTCCCTTTTAATAATTCCAATATTCACAAGATGAATTTAGAATTGGCTAATGGCCAAGTAGATGTTGGTAGCAGTGGTGCTGAAGCAGGAAATGCAGATGAAGCTGGTGATCTTCCTGCAGACATAAATATGGATGATATCTTTGAAGACCTTGAGTCAGACTCGGCTGATGATCCTGACTTTCAGCCTTCTGATTTTCATGAGAGGTTGAATTCTCTTCAGGAACAGGTGGCTCAAATTCATGTTACCCAAGACACTCAATAATTTTCTTATTTACGCAAATATATGAGGCGTGTTGCTAGGGTTTACACAAAAGTGATCCATCTAATCCTACTCCCTCTTCTGGTTCTGACTGACAATTTTACGTTTGGTCTGAATAACTAGTATTTAACTTTACTCTATGGCTACACTATATTTGCTTAACTAACTGTTGTTGAATTATGCACTATGCACTTCGAACTTTTTTATCTCTTGCATCTATATTCCATCTCCTACCTTCCTTAACCTTAGCTTGCCCTTATTTTTTCTTCCTTTGTCATTTTGTGTCAAAAAGGGGGAGAAGTTAGGTGAAGTTTTGGTTACATTTAATGATTATGATTATGGGATTGTAGAGTAGTTTGGATGAGCTATTATACTCAGGGGGAGTAAGCTGGATGTTGCTTATGATGTCTATATAACTGGTGCATGATTCACTATTGAACTTATTGTGCTTGTCTCTCTCTTATTCTTATTGGAAGTATTATTATTTGGGTGTTTTGTCACAAATTTGACAAAGGGGGAGATTGGAAGTGCTATGATCTCATGCTCCTTTGGTTGTCAAATTTTGATGTGTCAAAACATCTATCTGTGTCTTGTGTTTGTATGATGATTTATATGTGTTCAAGACACTGCATCAACACTTCATGACATTGGATGTCTTCAAGAAATACAAAGTGTACTTCATCAACCTATCAATGTTCAAAGCTACAATGTTGAAGTTCAAGACTTAAGAAACAACTTCAAGACTCAAGAGCAATGCATGAATTAGCTTTCAAGCTAATGAAGATTTTAAGATTAAAGCTACAACAAGTTCAAGATCTCAAGCTTGATAAGGTTCAAATGTCTACATTCGTTGAATGGTTGAAGTTCAATGTCCATACGACATGTTTCAAGTTTGAATGACCATTAGGTTGACCTTAGAGTAGGTCATTTCGGATACACAACTCAATTATATCTTTAATAGGTTTTTGGTCTGTTCTAAGACCAGTCCTAGCACCTATTCGACCAGTCCTAGCATTGACTCGACCAGTCCAAGAAATTCCACGACCAGTCCTAAATTGTTGAGAATTTTCAAAAAATTTTGTTACACCTACGACCAGTCCTGGTGGTCCTTCGACCGGTCGTAGGAATGACTTCGACTCGATCACGACCAGTCGTAAGTCTACGACTTAAAGTCCAGCAAGCAATTTTATGGTCCTACGACCAGTCGTAGAGAGCTACGACCAGTCGTAGGTGACCCACGACCGGTCGTAGGTTCTCTAAGACCAGTCGTGGAACGGCTTTCAAAAATCGCGATCCTTATTTCAAATATCCATTAGAGGTACGACCAGTCGAAGGTTCCTAAGACCAGTCGTAGATGCGATTTCTGCTTCTATAAATTGAACACGAATTTCAGAGTTTTACAATTCAATTCATAATATTTTCAAGGCTCCACTCTGAGATAAGTTTGTGTTTGTTTTTAAGCTATTTTGTGCATAATTGTTTTCTCTTTTTGCTAGCTTATTTAATTTGATTTTGTTTCTATATTCCAATCTTATTTGAAAAGAGGAATTACCTTATTCCTTATTCTTGGAATCAAAATCAAATATAGCTACGCCCAACTGGTTAAAATCTAAAATCTATTAGAACTTAGAACCATATTAAAGTGAGTACTGGAAATTGAACTTTGATATTCAATCATCTACTCCGATTGGTTCTACCGGGCTGCTACAAAAAGGAGAAATTCAGGTATTTTACAATTCTGTAAAATTTCATTTCTTTTGGTTTTGTTTGAGGTTAAGCTAGAAAAATCTCATTATATTGGTTATCTGAGGAGAGCCAGAAAACTCAGAAATGAGAGGTTTTTGGAATTGTGTAAGCCCAAGTGAAAAAGACACAATTGTAAAGGTTTTGGGTGAACCTGTGAAAACCTATTTGATAGTGAACGCTAATATCCCCTGTGTGAGGATATTAGGAGTGGAGTAGCATTCTGTATGGCTGTTGAAAGACAGTTGTTGTACACACAGGCGAACCACTATAACTCTTTCTCTTGTGGATTGAATGCTTGCTTAATTTTCATATCTTTTATCATTCAATTGTGTGGAATGTACATGTGGATGTGAATGTTGTAACAATTTACATTTCAAGCAAGTGTGGGGATTGTTGTAATAAATTAGATCTATATTTCTGTATTTAATTTCAATTCTTTGCTATTCATTTATCTCTATTAAAATTGACTTCTTGATCCAAAAGACGTTCTAGAAATAAGGTTGTCATACCATAAGCCCTTGTTTATTATGGTGTAAGGTTGTCCTTAGAACTGAATTTGTATCAATCTCTCAATACTTATTTATTAAGGTGATTTGATTTCAGTATTGTGAATTGATTTATAATTGTAAGGCTATTAATTTATTTTATTCCGCTGATTTTATTTTAATTTGGCATAGTCCTATGCACCCCTCCCCCTCCCTCCCCCCCCCTCTCTAGGACATATAGCTTGGCCTTTTCAGAATGAGATACTATGCCTGAGCCGTCGGCCTATGCTGGGTGATAAACTCCCTATAGTGACCTTTGAGCTTCCTTAAAATGAATGTTTGAAATTGAATTAATAATGGTTGGGCTAATCATGCATTTTTCATGGCATATATCATGGTCTTTTTCGAGTGGTTAGTCCTTCTTGGGCGTACCTTTGTATACTTTTCCGGATGACTAGTCCACCCTGGGCGATCTATGTATTATTATGATCTTTTCTACGTAGTTCATCTACCGCGGGCGGTCAACATGGCCTTTTCCAGGTAGTTCATCTACCGCGGGCGGTCTACATAGCCTTTTTCAGGTAGTTCATCTACCGCGGGCGGTCTACATGGCCTTTTCCTTATAGTTCATCTACCACGGGCGGTCTACATGGCCTTTTCCAAGTAGTTCATCTACTGCGTGCGGTCTACATAGCCTTTTCCAGGTAGTTCATCTACCACGGACGGTCTACATAGCCTTTTCCAGGTAGTTCATTTACCGCGGGCGGTCTACATGGCCTTTTTCAGGTAGTTAATTTACCGTGAGCGGTCTGTATGGTCTTTTTCGGGTGATTAGTTCTCATTGGATGACTTTTTACCAGCTAGATGTGCATCCCCAGGTTTGTGAGCATGTGCATACATTCATGCATTTAAACAAGATCATCCTTATGAAATTTATTTAATGAATGTGTATCTGATGAACCTTATCTAATTTTCATGATAATTATTGTGTAATGTTTGTTATACACTGCCTTTGTTAATTATGCTTAATTATCTTAATGATATGATAAATCTTGAGGGGTATACATCATTGCGATAGCCATTGACGTTATCAAACGGTATTCAGTATGCAGGAGGTGCAGACAATCCATATGCGGGTGGTTATGGAGAATATGGGAACCTAGATGATCTTGCGGCTCTCCATTTCGGATTTCCTTTATGTTTAGTTTATGCTCGAGACATTGTGTTGTATAAGTTTTTGGGTAACCACTTGAAAACCTTGGTTATGTATATTTAGACTCCCTCTTATACTTGATTTATTTTTATTCCTTGAATGGTTAACTCTGATAAAGAAAAAAATTGTATGTGAAATTTGAGATATTTTAAAGGTTAACACTCGAGTTTTCGAAAAACGAGTAGTGTACTCGGGTTCCGGGAACCAGGGTGTTACAAGATGGTATCAGAGAACGTATGAGATATATAGTCCTAATAAATAAAGGTTAACACTCAAGTTTTCGAAAAATGAGTAGTGTACTCGGGTTCCGGGAACCGGGGTGTTACAAGTGAGAATTTTATAACACAACCCTTCCTCATTCACATTAAGATTCTTTTGCTAGGAAGCCCATGGTTTCGTGATTCAAATCTACTAGTTTCCAAATGTCAGAATTTTAAATTTATACATACATTTTTTTATTTTATTTTTTTCAACTCCATGTATTCTTTTTTGAAAAACGAACAGATGATGTTCAGGGACACTTTTGGGTGGGCACCTCATAAAACAAAGGGCCACACTTATCATATGTGGGAATCATAAACAGAAAAATTTATACATACATATGAAGAAGCCTTTTGCATTAATTCTAAGGCAGCTTTGAGATCGTCACAAAGGTCATCCCCTGCAATAGTTATTCTCTTCAGCACTTGAGCATTTGCCGTGATAAATTTTGCAACGTCCATCTCGTAATCAAAACCCATGAAATCGCTAAACCATACTTCCTCCAAGCATGCGTCGAGACAGCAAAAGGGCTCATCAACATCCGAATATTCGGGATAGGATTCTTCCATATAATGTGTATCCACGCCATTGAGCTAAGGAGAAGCAAGAAGAACATTAGGAGTAACAGGTTATAAAACCTACATATTATTAGCTTATTTAATAAAATCAATAAAAACATATCATGATCATTGTTGATTGTGGTGAACATATGTGCTAGACTATTAGATAACTCTTGATGGTAATCAACTTATGTAATAGTCTAATATTACATTGCACCTATGAGAGTCTTGTGCTCTCATTGTCAGTCCCAAACTTAGGCAAAGGAGGATTGCATTAGGTTTGCCGTCAGTATCAAACTTATGTCACAACTTTTATCATGAATCTGAATAAAATGACATGGTTATGTACCATTAATTAACTTAAAAGAAATTTTATATATATATATATATATAATATATTTGATATATCCTTAATAAAGGAGTCCTTAATAAAGAGAAAGACAAAAAAGGTTCATGTAGCCAACCCAATTAGTTGAGATAAGGCTTAGCTGATGATGATGATGATAACTATACGACCATGTGTGCTTTACATAGATTGAATGTTGGATAGTCAAATAACTACTTATTCATAGGATGAGATAGTTGGAATGAGGATGTTGAGATCGATTAGTGGCAAGAAGAGAAAGGTTAGAAGTAGAAATAAATGCATTTGTGGGAGCTGTATACTAGCTTAATTAAATAACATCAGTCCATGGGTGAATGTACTCTAGCTTAAATAACATCCGCCCAATCTAACAATCATGTGTAAAATGGGATTTTGGCTATTTAACCTTTCTTTAAGGGCCAATTTGGTTAGAGTAGATGATGAAAAGCTTAGATTAATATCTTGTAGATTTGCATACAACTATGGATACATATCCTCCTGCCTCTTATACCATGTAGTTGTGTGTATGTCTATAAGAACTAATCTAAGCTTATCCAAACGTGCTATAATAGAGTTGAGGAAGAACAACGTTTAGCTAAAAGTTCGATTTTATTTTATCAAGAAAGTTACTTCATTATCAGCTACATTATAATATTTTTGTTAAGTGGGTTACCTCATGTCTATTGGCACAACTTCAGATAGAATTGACAGCTTGCAATAATTAGCTTTCTTCAAAAGCAACTACACATGAAATGGACTTACCTTGATAATCAATTCCTGCAAGTAAGGACATCTTTTGATTAGGACGCAATGAAAACGTATGCTTGCCTTTGAGATTTCAAAGCTACTCGGATGACTAATTTTCTTAGCATATTGAATGGAGTTGGAAGGCACTGTGACAAATTATTTGCTGCCAAAACCTATGGGTGAAAAAAAAAAAAACACGGGTAAAAGAGATTCAATTCACATCATTGGATTATAAATATTAATAAATGAACAAGAGGAATAAAGTAACATAATAGAAGTTATAAACCAACAAAAAACAGATGGTAGTAAAATATTGTATTTTGTTTCAAATTTTATATTAAAAATCTCTTTAAATTTGAAAATTTTGTTGCTTTTGAGTTGTGAGTTTAGTCTCACATTGAATTTGACTAAGAAAATTTTCTTGTATATAAGATAGGCCTTTTACCTCAAGGCATGAGTCACATTCAGGGGGCATGTGAATTTAGTCTTATACAGAGCTATGTCGATAGCTCTAATATATGCCAATTTTCTATATGGGTACTTGTAGTCATGAAAAAATATATATATATTTTTTGTTACTTTTATGTTTTACAAAGTTTTAGGACCGGATTATAGATGTTGTATCCTGGAGGTCGATTGCTCTAGAGACCTGTTGTACTTGGGATGATATCAAGGGGAGAAATTTTGATTTCAAGCCTAAGTGATTCACGTCATGCCTAGACTCAACTCTCAAAGTCTTCTATCTTATATCTTTTATTTTCTTTTTGGTTGTCGATTTTAAATATTAACAAATGAACAAGGGGAATGCAGTGACATAATAGACGTTGTAGACGAACAAACATATGAGATTAGCACAAATACACTAGAAATTGGAATTTATAGAGTTTTACAGGGACATGTGAATAGGATTACAAAGATGCAGAGATTGTGTGTGTGTCTATATATATATATATATATATATATATATATATATATATATATATATATATATATATATAGGAAATGGTTCTATGCGGTCAAGCTCATGGGAACTTCCCATGAGGTCGAGCTGTGTGGGCCCCATCGTGATGCATGTCGAACATCAACACCGTGCATTTTATGGATTGTACTATATGCTCGACCATATGTTACCTTCCCATAAGGTCAAGTGCTGGCAGTACGATAGGGGTCAGATAGTAAAATTTTCAAAAGAACAGTAAGATTTTATAGGAAGAATAGTGTGATTTTATATGGAGAGTGGAGAAACAAAACCGGTGAAACCGGTTATTAAAATACCGACTCCATCGAAATGGGATTACGTATTGAGTTACTCAGTATGCTCTTATCGTACTGAGTAAACTCTGTTGAGCCAACCGTGAATGCATGTGTTTTATCCATGCTGTTCATTCGTTTTTCCAGATCATTTTAGGAGTTCAACCCAAAATTGAAGCACATACAAAGCTCAAGTGGACCATACCACAGGAAAAAGTGGAAGTATTGATTTTCACCATTGAAAACTTTCTAAGGCCCCAGTGATGTTTATTTGTCATCCAACCTGTTCATAAGATCAGACAGACATGGATGAAGGGAAAACACAAATATCATCTTGATCTAAAACTTTGGTTGCCCACCAAGAATTTTTTTAATGGTAGATGTTCAAGTCACACTATTTCCGGTGGTGTGGTCCACTTGAGATTTGGATATGCTCCATTTTTTTGTTAAAGCCCTAGAATTATGTGATAAAAGAGATGGATGGATTGGATACAATGCATGAATGACAGTGGGGCCAACAGAGCTTACTCAGTAACCTTAGTGTTAGGAGTGACTTAGTACGCAATCTGCTTCCGACTCCACTTCTCTCTCTCAAGTATATTTCCTATGAAAGCTTTATGCATGAAGGTCCTGCCCTATAAACCTAGGTGGGGCCTACCATGGGGTTTTTTGAGAAATCCACCCCATCCATCCAGTTTTCCATATTATTTAAGGGGTTGAGCCTTAAATTGAACCAAATCCAAATCCAAATCTCAAGTTGATCATATTACAAAAATAGTGGGAAAAATGATTTCAACCATTGAAACCTTGCTAGGCCCACAATGATGTTTATTTTTCATCCACCATTCCCAAAACTCTTGTTACATACTGGAAGTTTTTAATGGTGGGCGTTGAATCCCTACGGTTTCCTGCAGAGTGGTCCACTTGGAATTTGGATCTGATTCATTTTTAAACTCATCATCTAAAATGAGCAGTGATAACGGATGGACAACATGGATATATAATAAATCTATCAAGATGGGCCCCACTCTTAGAAAGGCTTTAACCATAGAGGCATTATCCCCATTGTCTCTTGTGATGTGGTCCACTTGAGATATCTTTGATATGATTCAATTTTGAACTCTGTCCTAAAATGGGCTTGTAAAACAGATAGACGACATGGATTTTAAAGATTTAACCACCTGAATTAAAATCAGATGGCAGTTGAGGATTGCTCATCAAAGCATGGTAATGGAGGCGGGCAGTGAAGAGTGACGCCCACCGTTGAAACCTTCCCAAGGTCCACTATGATGTTTATTTTAGATCCGATGTGTTTATAAGTTAAGATAGACATGAAAGAAGGGAAAATAGAAACTTCAGCTTGATTGAAAACTTTCATAGCCCTTATAAAATTTTAATGGTGGGCATCACTCTATCCACTATTTTCTGTGGTGAGGTCCATTCAAGCTTTGGATCCAACTCATTCTTTGGCTCATGCTTTAAATTGATATCTCCAAGTGGATGGATGGTATGGATATAACACATACATCATGGTGGGTCCCACAGAAATTGGTGACGTAGCGCAGCAAGGTTCACATGATTTAAGTATTTTATCCATTTTGTCTATCTATTTTACCGAATAATTTTAGTGCTTGAACCCAAAAATAAAGCATATCCGAATATCAAATGTATGATACCATAGAAATAGTGTGAATTAAATGTCTATCGTTGAGAAATTCTTAGGGGCCACAGAACTTTTGGATCAAACTTATATTTGTGTTTTCCCTTCATCCATGTCTGTATGATCTTATGAACAGATTGAATGGCAAATAAACATCACTATAGGGCCTAACAAGGTTTCAATGGTTGAAATCATTAATTATTTCCACGGTTTCCCATGATATAATCAACTTGAGATTTGGATTTGGTTAAATTTTAGGCTCAGCCCCTTAAATGATATTGAAAAGTAGATGGACGGGGTCGATTTCTTAAGAACTTCCACGGTAAGCCCCACCAAGGTTTCCAGCATATTACCTTTACGCTAAAGGCTTTTAGAGGAAATACATGGAGTTAGAGCTGGGCAGAATCCGACCCGATCCGATGGATCCGACCCGATTCGAACCGAACCGAAGGCATAGATCGGTGCGGATCGAGTAGGACCACTCAGATCCGATCGTACATCGGATAGAGCTCGAATCATGGTCAATCCGGACCGATTCGATCCAAAATCTGAACGAACCCTAACCCATCTTTCTCTACTAGAAGGAGGTAGACGCACCCACCCATCTCTCCTCCTTTCTCACCCCCTTTCTCTCCTGATTCCCCTCCTCTCCTACCTTCTATCCTCCTTTCTCTCCTTCTTTCTCTCCCAGTTTCTCACATCTCCTTCTTTCTCTCCTCCTTTCTCTCCCTCTCTCTCCCTAGACTCAACTCAATCCAACTCAATTTGGTTTCCTACAAGTCAGGCTAGCAAGGATTCGGATCGGATCGAGTCAGCCCTGCTGGCTCGGTGCCGGATCGGATAGAGTTCGAGTCAGGTTCTTGAAAAATCGAATCAAGTCGAGTTGGACCCAATCCGGTCCGACTCGACTTGATGCCCACATCTACACGAAGTCTATTTTAATAACCGGTTTCACAGTTTGGTTTCTCCACTTATCCTATAAAATCTCACTGTTAGTTTGAAATTTTTAACATCCAACCGCTAGCGTGTTGTCAGTACTCAACCTCTTGGAAAGGTACTATACACTCCAGTGTATAGTAACTTTTCCCATATATATATATATATATATATATATATATATATATATATATATATATATATATATATATATATATATAGAGAGAGAGAGAGAAAATGGTTCTATGCGGTCAAGCTCATGGGAACTTGCCATGAGGTCGAGGTGTGTGGGCCCCACCGTGATACATGTCTAACATCAACACCGTACATTTTATGGATCCCTTTTAAATTATGAGATATCCAAAAAATCAGCCGTATACGAACTCAGATGGACCATACATCTAAAATCATGCGAAGACATGCCTAAAATATATAAAAGCACTTTGTGGGCCCACCTAAAATTTGGATGCGTCTGAAACTTGGTCTTGGTCTAACCACATAATGGATGGGCTGGATTTTTGAATCACATCTCAGTGGGCTCAACAAATGATTACGAATGTTTTAATGGGAGGGTAACCCCTCTCAACTTTTGTATGTGGTGTGGCTCACAAAAGTCATTGATTGACTTGATTTTTAAGCCTGCGGCCCATCATGTGTGTTTGTGTGTGTGTGTGTGTGTGTGTGCATGTATATATATAGTAATGATTTCTTGCGAACCATATCGTAAGGAATTTATGTGTGAGGCTTCATGTAAGTTGTAAGATGACGAGAGCAACCGGGATTTAGCTGCATTGAGAGAGGAAGAGTCTTAAAAAAAAAAAAAAAAAAAAAAAAAAAAGACTCTCTCCTACACTTAGGGGTGTAATGACTCGACTCGAAAAAGCAACGGTTAAGTGTATGAGAGGAGAGAGTCAATTTTTTGGCTAAATCCCAGCCATTCTCGTCATCTCACGGCTTATACGAAGGCTCGCATATAACCTCCTTGCGGTACGATACACAAGAGACCATTACTATATATATATATGTGTGTGTGTGTGTGTGAAAATATACTTGAATGATGAATGTATTAATCTATTATATGTACCTCCATCGATCCGGGTAGCAATGCATGAATATTTACGTTTGATGGGAAGCACAATTCAAACATATTCATCTTTTCTTGAACGGAGTATGCCTCTGACCGAATCCGATTTGTTATCATTCGCTTTTCGTCAGTCCAAGTCTGGGACATGTTGACATAAGACGACTGTAGATTAGGAGCTCGGACACAAAAGCGCTTCACCCCCTTCTCGGCCAGCAGAACCATGGCAGTGAGATTTGGACCATCGATGTCTATGGTCATCTTAGTGCCCACCCATATAAATAAATACTTGAGATTTTGTACATGAATGGTGAGATCTTCCTTTCCATAGCAATGTACTAAATGCAACTTCTCCAAGTGCACACATCTGGAGATGGCATGGTGGATTGGATGGCCTTCAAATTTTATCAGCACCAGCGTCAAAACCTTTAGATATCTACAACCATCAAATGAGAATTTGGGCGGTAACAGGCAGTTGTCCAGTTGCAAGAATCTCATGGAATCGCAGTTGAGAATACTAGAAGGCACCTTATCTCGTCCATCGTTACACCAAAACACAAACCTTTCTATCCCACCACGTGTCAGAATCTCAGCCCACCGTTCATAGCTGAATGCCAACCTTTCCATTACTTCACAGGGCGATCGCTCATACTTGGGGCGTATATACCTCGGCCTACAACATTCAATCTGGCAGTCTCTAATCGATCCTTGACAGCTTCTGAGGATTTTGTCGATAATGTGGATCCATTTGTTCATATTTTCAATCCAGCGAGAGTCATATGTCGAAAAAGGGTCAGATGCGGGTCGGCAGTTCATCGTATCCAGATCGATGCTGAGAGAAGTGATGAAACCCCACCATGTATGTGACCATCTTCGGGATAAGATGCTTGTTCTCACTGCTTCTTTGGTAGGTAGATAGGAGATTATGGAGGAGAGAACGTCGTCTGGCAAAGAGCTGAGAATATCTCTTTCTTTCTTCATCTCTCTCTGTACGGTATCCATCTCTCCGTATGGTTCCAATTCTATTGAATATAAATAGTTGGTTGCTCTGTTTCTTTTTTAACTTTCTACTTTGTTGCGTAAAACACACAAGGTCCGTGGCGGACGCGGAAGTTCCTGCGCTGGGAACTTAGGTGGGGCCCACTGTGATGTTTTTAAAAAATCCTCTCCGTACATTCGTTTTGTGAGTTCATTTAGGAAATTTTGTCAAAAATGAACCGTATCCAAAGCTTGAGTGATCCGTACTAAAGGAAAATGTGGTTAGGGAAATTCCTACCATTGAAACCTTCCTGGGTTCAACAGTGATGTTCAGATGCCATCCATACCGTTAATAACGTCATTCCTATTGGAATGAACAGAAAACAAAAATATTAGCATGAATGAAAACTTATGTGGCCCCACAAATATTTCAACTGTGGAAATTTAATTATCACGTTTTTGGCTCACTTGAGCTTTGGACACGGTACATTTTTGGCAACTTGTCTAAAATGAACTTACAAAACGGATGGACGGATAGGATTTCTCACAAACATCACAGTAGACCTCACCTAATTTCTCAGCGCAGGAACTTCCTTTAGTAGGAAATCCGCGATTTCCTGCTGAAGCCTTTCGCGGGAAGTTACTGCGAAAGGATGCTGACTTCCTGCGAAAGGATGCTGGGTGGGGCTCACCACCATAGTTTTGGGAAATATATTCCGTTCATCCATTTGGCTAGCTCATTTTAGGAAAATCGAATAAAAATGAGGTGGATTCAAAACTAAAGTGGGCCACACCAGAGGAAAAATTAGGAAAAAAATACCTACCGTTGAAACCTTCTTGGGTCTCACCTTGATGTTTATATGCCATCCAAACCATTTATAAGGTCATTAACACAGGGATGACGTGGAAATACAAAAACATTAGCCTGAAACAAAGCTTTTATGGTCATAAGAATGTTTCAACGGTTCTCACTGAATTCCTACAGTTTCCTCTCGTGTGGCCCACTTGAGTCTTGGATCCACTTCATTTTTTGTTGCCTATCCTAAAATTAGCTTACAAAACGGATGAACGGAGTATATTTCCAAAAAATATGGTGGTGGGCCCACCCAGCAACCTTGCACAGAAACTTCCTGCGAAAGGCTTGCGCAGGAAATCCGCGTCCCACTGATGCAGCTTTTGTGTAGGAAGCGGATTACGTGCTGCGTAACTCATTACCCTTACCGTACTGAGTAAATTCTATGGGCCCACCGCCATTCATGCATTTTATCCACTCCGTCCATCCATTTTACCGGATAATTTTAGAGCTCTCTACCTAAAATTAATCATATCCAAGCTTAAGTGGACCACACCACTAGAAACAGTGTGAATTGAATGTCTGCCATTGAAACGTTCTTGGGGGCCACAGAAGTTTTAGATCAAGATGATATTTTTGTTTCCACTTCATCCAGGTCTTTTGATCTTATTAACAGGTTGGATGACAAATAAACATTACTAGAGGCCTTAGAAAAGTTTCAACGATATGAATCAATACTTTCATTTTTTTTCCCTATAGTATGGTCCACTTGAGCTTTGGATGTACTTAAATTTTGGGCTAACTCCTAAAATGATCTTGAAAAACGGATGGATGGCATGGATAACGCGCATTCACGGTGGGCCCAACAGAGTTTACTCAGTACGATAAGTACGTACTGAGTAACTCAGTACACAATCCGATTTCTTTTGTGTAGGGCTACCATGTGTATATCTTTCATCAAAACCGTTAATCTCTTGTAACTTCTCGTCTAAATAAATTGTTCTCAATTGATTGACGGAGTGGATTTTTCATATTAAACGCAATTAACCACATAGCTAACACTGCGTAAGACGGGGAGTCGTAGAAGACTCCGGTCAGTTTTGGGATCCGGATACACAACACTATTAGTGGGTGCTGGAAAGTGGGCCCACTATAATGTGTGTGTCTTATCCACGCCATTCATCCATTTTTCCAAATCATTTTAGGGTTTGGGCTAAAAAAGAGACGGATTAATTCAGATCTCAGGTGGACCACACTACAGGAAACAGTGGTAATTGAACGTCCACCCGTCAAAAACTTTATATGATATAGTACTGTTTGTTGTTATCCAGGTCAAACAAACCTGTCTGAAGGGAAAATACAGATACGAGCTTCATCCATAACTTTTGTAGCCCCTGTGAATTTTTAATGGTAGGCATTCTATCACCACTTTTTCCTAAGGTGGGTCCACTTGAAATTTGATTTACATAATTCCTTGGATCAAACCATAAAATGAGCGGGTAAAATGGATGGATGACATGGATAAAGTGCGTACATTGCGTGTGTATGTCCCACGGAACTTTCCGAACGCCTACTGGCACCGAGGTTGATGTTGTATGTCACACTAAGCCATTCGAATCCAAGTTTTGGTCGGACGCGGATTTCCTTGGAATGCCCTGTTGGAAATTGGATTTTGAAAAACTATTTAAAATCATATAAAATTAAAATAAGAAAGTTAAAAAACTTATCAATTTGTATAAGTCGAGGCATGACGTGAGTCACTCGGCTTGAAATCGAACTTGCTCCCCTTGGACAGCGTCCCAAGTGCAACAGGTTTCCAGAGCAATCGACCTCTAGGATACAACGACTATGACCCGGTCCCAGCGGTGCACTCACTGTACACGGGCTCGAACCACTTGTAGTCTTAACCCGAACTAGAAAATACTTGAACATATTTTTAAGAAGAAACCTGATTTTCTAATCCTCTTCAATACTTAAAATCAGAAGCCTATTTATAGACTTTGTGAATACACCCTTAAGGGTGTAGAGACACCCTTTCACAAAGGGATGTGACTATTGCATTTAAATCCAATTGGTGCGACTCTTAGGCTTCAAAAGACACAACTTTTCAAAACAAAAATTGAAAGGATGCAACCTTTCAAACTTAAGTGAAAAGACACATCCAAAGATCCTATGACCAATGGATATTTTGAAACACTAAATTATTTTAAAATAACTTAAAATACAACAATCCCCCACATGTTTCAAAATTTATGACATTTCACGTTAAGATGGAAGAGTTGTGCAATGGTGCCGGTGTCACCATAGACTTGAACCGACATTAGAGTAAACATGACAGGTCTATAGGAATCAGGTGACACCATAGTCTTGAACCTGATTCCTTTTGATGTAGATCGCAAGTACATACCACTCACACAACTTTTCCGCTACAAGTGATTCTGCGGTTCAGTGCGTTTCGGTCATGCACCATTACCTGGATTTCATGAGTGCTATGGAGAATTCACCCAGATTCTCATAGGAAGCGGCCTCCACCTTCACACCCATATAGGTGAATTCCATCAAGTGTATGCAGCAACTATATACACCACCAAATATATGGCTATGGATTTATTAAGAGTTCTAAAAACTCATCCTTCTGCGTTGCTGCTCACACTTTACACCATCAAAGGGGCTTATTTACATCAGTGCAATCATCTACCTCGTGTCTTGTTGTTTACCCATTGAACCTATCTAATAGGATCTCTACTCGTATAGGTTGGGTTGCCAACACTGGTAGCTCATATATTAGGCTCAGTCTCATTCCCTTCGATGTATCATTGACTAATTTTTTAGATAGTCACTTGGTCAGAGGATTTATGACCCGTAGGCCTTTTACCTCCATCCGTCTTAGTCCCATTGTAGCTAATCATCCTTTCAGATCAGCTAGGGATCATCGTATTGCCAAGCTATTGCCTCTCCAACTAGCTACTCATAAATGATCCTCTGCCTATGCTGATTTATCATTTTACTCCTCAATCAAGTCTTTGACAGTCAGTTGCAGCCTCTTTAATTATTCATATCTTAAGCCAAAGTATACTGAACTCATTTCTAACCTCACAGAGTCAACAATTATGACTCCATCAAGTAACAGATACTGGGCATCACTTTTATTACGATAGTTGTTATATCACTGGCTCTGAATACAATCAACTTTCTTAGCCTTTAATGTACTTTTACAATTCAAGCAACTTCACTAGCTCACCATTCAACTAACTGGTGGTAAAGTCAATCGACCTTATTGTATCTGCAATACAAATAGGCTAGAGTAATCTGTCATGCATAGACATATGACAAGTATAACTTTCATGTAATCATATCGCAATATAATCATGTTATCATATGTTCAAGTTCATTATCAAGCATCTTGATCGATGGATTAAACAATGGGATCCATAGGTGCATAAATTTGGCTAATAGATACATTTGTTGATGGTAAAACAACATAGTTCATCAAATGAACTTATAGTCTCATATGAATACCAATCCCAAATGTCCAAATCCAGCCTCCAATGAGAATAAAATATAGCCTGAAAATTTCGTTGACCCAACAATCATCTTTTGAATTCAAACCACTAACAATTTTCTTTCTGACCATTTATTCGATGGCTACCAATTAGATCATCAAAACATGTAATCAGTTTGATTCCAGATATCTTGTTTCAAAAACCTACATGATGACAATGTAACACATGTGCATATTGATCCACAACATTCATCATATACCTTTCTTGGTACAAACCTTCATGTCAACCCATTTATCAAATATTCATTAACTAAACTTGTACTCCATGGGTTAAGCGGTTTATCTAAATGCATTCAAGTGCACCCCCACAATTTTAGATTTAGCGTAGATAGATATATCTATGGCCTACCTGATAAACCTATTAACCAAATTTGGAGTTTGAGGATTTCATAGGAACTATCATATGAATTGACTAGATCTAACACATGTGTCCTAGATTGGCATATGATCGGATGAAAATAATATTTTCTTAAAAAGTATTGGATCCTACCATATATAAAATGATGTTGATGATGGATGTGATTACAAGAGGATTTATTCGTACAAGAAGAAAATATGAGTATTTATATAAGAATATAGTTATAACTAGTCCCATGGTTTAATTGACTCAATTATCGATCTGATAATGTCCATTGAATTCATTCCAATCAAGACATGTGAGAACCATCATTCTATAGAACAACTAATGATAAGCTATATCATCATTCTATAGAACAACCAATGATGAGCCACATCTAAAATGAATTGTAACTATAATCCAATTGTCATCTAGCGATAAATTCAGACTATGCATTTAGTAGGTCTTTCCAACTAATTCTCTTAGTTAAAAACTATAAGAATATTTTATTTTTATTTTTACTATTCACTTTTTGACCTTTTGCCTTCACATGATGCTACTTCCATCAATGACTAGCATTGATACATCATCTATATATGTCATGTGTCCGATATGAATACCCCTCCATTTAGGCCATTAAAGGCAAAACCCACTAAATAATATTTTCACTCTTATGTGTACCATATGAAAAATGACATAATTAAGATTGATATTTCGGATCATGGATTCTATGCATGCAGTAGGCACCATAGATGATATAAAGATGATCTAAAGTTATAATTCCAAGTAAGCACGAAATCATGTGACAGAAAACTATTCCAGCAATGAGAAGTGTTATGTCTACTTCACATAACTTGCCACACATGTGAGGGATCTGATCTAAGCAATATATGCATTTGATATAGACAATGCCCTGTCCCATTTGGCCAATCCACTTATCATATATACTTGTAAGAGAATGCCTTTCTTATCAGCGTTCATGTTTGGCTTTTAGACAGATCCTATTTATTTATAACCCTACTTGGTAGATGGTCGAGATCTCTCACACATGCTCCGTACTAACATGAGAACTTTTAGAATCTTTCCCTATTTGAGAGCGTTGCATTTCTCAATTAATCAAAAAAAAAATTAATGAGGCATGAGTAACATCACCCAACTGCATGTTAACATCAACATAACTTAAATTATACTAAATTAAACAGGATGTACACTACTCATGTAGCAATTTATAACAACAATTGTGAAGATATTGTTTTTAAAGGGATTCTCTCCTTCTGCCCACCAAGAGATGATCGTGACCACTTATTTAGAAAATTCTTAAGATAAATTTTTATAATACATTGAGTCGATTTGGACTATTTAATGGCCAATTTTGTAAAATTGCACCAACAATCCTAGCCATCCAATTAATAAACTTTGTGCCTAATATAGGAGCATCACCCCAGTAATCTAGATAATTCATCTAGTGGACTTTTATGGGTCAACAGTAGAGAATAATCTCAGTCATCTATTATTTATTTATTTTTATTACATGAACTGTTTCTTATTATACAGTAACCAAAGATCCAAACATGATATTTTGACCCCATAACATGACATCAAAGGACACACTTGATATATGTAACGAATATTAAGCATCAAGAATTTTGGTGCATGCAAAAGTTCAACAATAG
Organism: Magnolia changhungtana; assembly: GCA_030180095.1. Taxonomy (NCBI): domain Eukaryota; kingdom Viridiplantae; phylum Streptophyta; class Magnoliopsida; order Magnoliales; family Magnoliaceae; genus Magnolia; species Magnolia changhungtana. The sequence continues at coordinate 2,490,383 of JASAUF010000630.1, read as the reverse complement.
ACACAACTAGAGGATAGACATTAGAATAATCTTAACCGTACAGAACCTTGGAAATGAAAACAGAAATGAGAAAATCTTTTATTTTCTCTTTAAAATTTTAGAGCCTTGAAGCCATTAGATCCCCCCACATTCACAATTATTATTAGAGATTGAAATGAATTCATAATTGGAGATGTAACGTATAAGCCATAACCTGACTCGAACGTTGGATCATATCATGTATAGAATTTTTGGAGAATCTTAGGATTAACAAAAGACGTTGTACTCAAAATAGCAGATAATTGCAAATGGGGCAACGAATTAAGATCTTGTAAATCATATTCAACAACTTCCATATCACAACATGATTATCCAGAACATTCTTCTAACAATTCTCACCATAAACAAGACATATCAATATTTATGTTACCGTAGATCACAATATGTCCTAAAAGAGTTAAAAACTACAGGCTGAAAAGAACTTTCAAATGCAATTTCACAAGAAAGTTGTGCATGCTGAGGATATTTGATCAGTCAGAATTTTTCTTTGTGTGTTGCACTTGATGAAGATAATGTTCGTGTGTATAGTACCATTATTGGTTCACATGGTTCCCCTCATTTATATTTTAAAGATTCTATATGAAAGTGACTCTTCTTTGTTTATGCATGCATGGTGGTTGAAAAAGTTCCTAATACTTGTGTCCTACCCTGATATCTTAGTTTTATATACATTTCAGATCAATCCTCATTGTACACAAATGGGAAATATTAGTGGATACCTACTTGGTGTGGCATCACATATGACTTGATCTTGTTGTGTGTGATAGACTGACATTATCAATGACATAAACATAAAAACAATCAATAGCTATAGCATCAGTACATAACTTTAAGCCTTTTAGATGATTTGCACAGGTGGTCTAGAAAATATGTACACCAAATATGTATAAGATCCTAACTATTAGATGGTATATGAGGATTCCAGATTATATGGGTTGATCTTTATTATATAGGGATGTTAAGATCAGTGTATATCCTACTCAGTCTGTGTATACGTTCACTTTTGTATATATGGTCTAAAGAACTTACATAATAAGTATCTATAAGATCTTGACCATTATGTGAGATATGACAATTCTAGATTATATGAGTCATGGCTCACAAATCGGGTTGGTGTGGTTTCATTTTGGGCTATTCCAACCAAATAGATGCAACCATAATTCTTAAATAGTTTTCCAAAGTAAAATTCGATTTCAAGAATGTTGGAAATTGGATTTTGGAAAACTATTTAAAATCATATAAAATTAAAATAAGAAAGTTAAAAAACTTATCAATTTGTATAAGTCGAGGCATGACGTGAGTCACTCGGCTTGAAATCGAATTTGCTCCCCTTGGACAGCGTCCCAAGTGCAACAGGTTTCCAGAGTAATCGACCTCCAGGATACAACGACTATGACCCGGTCCCAGCGGTGCACTCACTGTACACGGGCTCGAACCACTTATAGTCTTAACCCGAACTAGAAAATACTTGAACATATTTTTAAGAAGAAACCTGATTTTCTAATCCTCTTCAAAACTTAAAATCAGAAGCCTATTTATAGACTTTGTGAAGACACCCTTAAGGGTGTAGAGATACCCTTTCACAAAGGGATGTGACTATTGGATTTAAATCCAATTGGTGCGACCCTTAGGCTCCAAAAGACAACTTTTCAAAACAAAAATTGAAAGGATGCAACCTTTCAAACTTAAGTGAAAAGACACATCCAAAGGACCTATGACCAATGGATATTTTGAAACACTAAATTATTTTAAAATAATTTAAAATACGACATGCCCTTCCGCACAAAGTTAATACCCAAGGATTATGGGTAGGGCCCACTGTAATGTTTGTGAAAAATTCAACCCGTCCATCCATGTTTTGAGTTCATTTTAGGACATGTGACAAAAAATGAGGAGGATCCAAAACTCGAGTGGGCCATGGGAGATGAAACAGTGGGGAAATGAATTTCTACCGTTTAAACCTTCCTTGTCTCCACTTGATGTTTATATACCGTCTAAATTGTTTATAAGATCATTTCCACTGAGAAAACACTAAAAAATTAGACCAATACAAACTTTTGTGACCATATAAATGTTTCAACGGTGGTCACTAAATCCCTATTGTTTCCTCTTGGGGCCCATTTGAGTTTTGGTTCCACTGTATTTTTGGCATACACTAAAATGATCTCACGAACATTACAGTGGGTCCTACCTAGAATCCTTCATTTTTTCACACGCACACACACTTTTACGCCGCAGCGTATTGTGTACCGAGTAACTCGGTTACTTGGTACGCTAACCGCGTGATGAGTAAACTCTGTGGGCCCACTGTCATTCATGCATTGTATCCACTCGGTTCATTTCTTTTACCACATAATTTTAGGGCTTTATCCTAAAAATGGATCATTTCCAATAGTCAATTGAACCACACCACCCGAAACAGTGTGAATTGAACATCTACTGTAAAAAAAAAAATTCTGGGGGCAACCAAAGTTTTAGATCAAGGTGATATTTGTGTTTTCCCTTCATCCATGCTCTGTCTAATCTTATGAATAGGTTGGATGACAAGTAAACATCACTAGGGCAAATCGGTGGAAATTAATACTTCCACTTTTCTTATGGTATTGTCCAATAATTTTGAGTTCAACTCCTAAAATGATCTGGGAAAACAAATGGACGGCGTGGATAAACCACATGCATTCACGGTGGGCCCAACAGAGTTTACTCCTTATCGTTACCCAATCCGGTTTCTGTGTTCCATCATGATTTACGTGATATATCCCAACCGTCCGTTCATTTGGTGTGATATTAATAAGACTTGAGCCGAAAAATAAGAAAGATTCAAAGATCAAGTGAACCACACTACAAAAAATAGTAGGGGATTGAACGTCTACCGTTGAAACTATTTTCGGGTCACATAAGTTTTCGACTAATATGATTTTATTTTTATTTTTTCCTTCTTAATCTATGTCTGTATGGCCTTATGAACAAGTTGGATGAAAAATAAATGTTATGGCAGGCCTTAGAAATGTTTTAATGGTGAGTCATTGTGATCCACTTAATCTTTAAAATAGACTCTTTTTTCTCGAACGGTGTGAATATAATAAATACATCAGTGTGAGGCACCTATAACTTTCATCTAATTTGAACCGTTGATATAACTTGGAACTCGTCTTCGCATGACACGTGGATGGATGGTTGGGATATAACTCATATCTAAGGATGGGACCCACAGAACTTGGTGACATCAACACACTAGCCAGGTTGGTGGTGTGTGCTACACCAGCTAATCTACTTCTCCTTCAGCGACGCTTGCGTACCTCGAGCACTGAAAGCCATTTTTAGGTCTGATTTTAACACCATTGATCATCATGTCTGGCCCACCTTTTGTACTGATGGGATATTTCACATGTAAAACATTGGTGAGAAAACATTAGATGTATGGAAACTCATGATACAGCCTATGTATCTTATCATTTTTAATGGTTAGCGATCTATCTCGACTCATGATATAGTCGATAACTTTGGTTAGTGTAATCACACCACTTTGTCTACAATTCCATCACTTTGTCTAGTAAAACCCGTCACTATCCTGTCACTTTATCTAGTTGAATCCCGTCACTTTGTCTTATAAAACCACTACACTTTTTCCAACAACCCAGTCACTTTATTTAGTAAAACCTCACCACTTTGTCGAGCAACCCGGTCACTTTCTCTAATAAAACCCATCACTTTGTTTATTGTAACTATGACACTTTATCTCATAGTCTCATCACTTTGTCTACTGTAACCACGACACTTTATCCCATAGTCTCATCACTTTGTCTAGTAGAATTTTATCTCTTTGTCTAGCAACTCCATCACTTTGTCTAGTGAATCATGTCACTTTGTCCGCTAATCTCGTCACTTTGTCAAATAAGACCCCATCACTTTGTTTGGTGGAACCACATTACTTCGTTTGGAAACCCCGTCCCTTTGTCTAGTAGAACTCCATCACTTTGACCCATAATCTCATCACTTTGTCTAGTGAAACCTTGTTACTTTGTCCAACAATCTCGGCAGTTTATCTTGCAGAATCCTGTCACTTTATTTAGTAGAATCTTGTCATTTTATCCGGTAAGCCTATCACTTTATTCGGTAAGTCTGTCACTTTGTCTAGTGGAACTCCTTTATCTGGCAATCCAATCACTTTGTCTAGTGGAACCCATTACTTTGTCTGGTAGAACCTCTTTAACCGTATAACGAGTTTACTTAGAAAAAAATATTCGTATGAGACATAGCTATTGACTTAAATAGGGCCCACCATGATGTTTTTGTAAGATCCACTATGACCATTTGTTATTAGGTCTTATATTGGGTATAAAGACAAAAAATCAGATCGAATTATGATTCTTGTGGGCCGCACAAAAAGAAATGGTTGGGAGAGATGTATACTCTTGATTTTTAAAGGTTCCACCATGATTCTTGTATGAAATCCACTTCAACCACTAACTCGCAAAAAAAATAAATAAATAAAATAAAATAAAATAAAAACCTTAGGCCTGTGCCCTAAAATGGTAACTGGACATGAATCACTTGAATCACACCAATGGAAATAGTTTGGCAGAGCCCTTTACATTATGTCCAAGTCAACGTGAATCATAAATGGAATTGATTTTTGGGTCCATGGCCTAACATATATGGGTGAAAAACCTAGTGGTTGGGGTTTGTTTTACATACATATCACAGTAAGCCCCACCTGATCCACCAATTAACCATTTTCTCTTGTAGGTGGCAATAAGGGATGGTACACAGGTTGCCTAGGGTAGCATGCACTGTGGACAGTTGTGTGCTACTGGAAAAGCTTTGTAGGCCCTACCATGATGTATGTGTATTATTCATATTATCCATCCATTTTTATAGATAATTTTAGTGCACGAGCACAAACTCGAGGTTGATCTAGATCTTAGGTAGACCACACCATAAGAAACTGGTGATTGGATGCCCACCATAAAAAATTTGGTGGCTACAAAAGTTTTGGATCAAGCTCATATTTGTATATTTTCTCTTCATTCATGACTTCGTGACTTTATCAAGAGGTTGGATGGCAAATACAAATTACAATGGACCCTAGGAAGTTTTTAATGGTGAGCTTTCAATTACTTAATGGTGTGATCCACTGGAGATTTGGACATACCTTATTTTTGTGCTCATTGTTGAAAAATATTGATTTAGAAAATATATTTTAATAATATATATATATATATATATATGGAAACGCTCACCTGCAAACAAGTTCGTACGTGCTACGTATGAACTTTTTTGAGAACCCATCATACGTGATGGGAATCCAACATTTGAACCGTTCATGTGAAGCAGCACCTCGTGAAACCCCCGAGGCCCAAGTTTGAAGTTGATCTAAAACTTTGATGGGCCATGAAAAATGAAAACAGTTTCCTCTCTTGATTTACATTTCTCTTTGCTATGGCCCACCAGAATTTTAGATTAGGGTGAAAATTTGTCACATGAGGTTTCATGGAATTCCGCATCACATGGACCGTTCAAATTTGACACCCATGACACGTGTGCAAAGGTGCGCACGTGCGTAGGTCCGCTGGGGAGCATGACTCTCTCTCTCTCTCTCTCTCTCTCTCTCTCTCTCTCTCTCTCTCTCTCTCTCTCTCTATATATATATATATATATATATATTAAAAGCTTTGAAAAATACCTTTTTAATGGGTTTTGGGAATAGTCCCACATTGAAAAAGGAGGAGAACAAAAAGTGGTTTATATAAGAGTGGTGGAGTATTATAATACTTACCCACATGGTCCACTCGTGCTCGGGCTCGGGCACAGGCTCGGTGCGAGGGCATGAGCTTGTGAGGCAGTGTGGTTGTAAAGGCGCTAGTGGCGCACTTTGCACTTCGCGAGATATGTGCGAGTCATCTTTGTGACTAGAACAAAGCCGCTCTCACAATCGAAGATGCAATCACATTGTATGGGCCATACACAACAGTTAGAAATGGTCATAAAACGGCTAGTTTCTCAACAGCTAGAAATTGGATTAATAGGATTTATGTCCCTGGACCATAATCTTCAGCCACCATAGCCTAAAAAAAAGAGGGCCTGGATGGGTTTCCAAACCATCTCTCAACTCACTCAAGCAGACCCATAAGAACTAAGCCTAAGTCGTTCCTCTCCAAAACACCAGTGATTCCAGCAATGTACAGCAAGGTTCTTCTGAACCATTGCCTGAAAATTAGACCAGTAGTGTGGTCTAGAACGGTTCAACTGAACTAGTAGCTGAAGAACAGGAAAAGTAGACCAGTGCAGTGGTCTAAGTTCTAATTCTTCTTCTCTCTTTTTCTTCTGAGATTTTACATTTCTTATATTTATGTCAAACTGTGTAACAGAATTCCATTAGTAGGCCTTCGTGTTTGCTGAACACAGACCAACATTAGGCTCTTCGTATTCTAGAAGTGATTTGCCTGTAACCTTTCAGCATACTCAATTCACTTGAGTATGAGAAAATAACACTTTAAGGATAGCGTTCTAGACGTGCTTCAGCTTGTCCTTATTCTAAATCAATTTTAATATTTCAGTTTTTCATATTTTACAAAAAAAATATACTTCCGTAGAATTTCCAACACTCATGCCCTAATATAATATGAAAAATGGTTGGACAACATGGATAAGACACATCTATTACGGTGGCCCATGGAGATTGTTTAGTAACATATAACACTGACATGAGTGCTGCTTGCTACACTATGCCATCTGGTTTTGAAAAAGTAATGCAACTTTGTTGATAATCTCTATGCGAGTGAGACTTGAGCACGGGGCACACCTTAATCGTGTGTATTATATATTTACGCCGTTTATTTGTTTTGCTACTTCATTTTAAGGAATATATATATATATAACAACGAAATTGATGCAAATCTTAAGTTGACCACACAGCATAGTCAGTTACTTTTAAGGCCCTGGATCTAGTTGACATCTGTATTTTCCCTTCACGTGCTCTGTATGGCCCCGTCAACATGATGTTCGTTTGAGATCCAACCTGTTCATGTGTTAAAGAAGACATGAAGGAAGCGAAAACAGAAATATTAGTTTGATCGAAAACTTTTGTGGCCCTTAGAACTATTTAATGGTGGCGTCACTCTCCCCACTGTTTTTTGTGGTGGGATCCACTCGAGCTTTGGATCTGACTCATTCTTTGGATTATGCCCTAATATGATCTCTTCAAATGGATGGATGGTGTGGATGAAAAACATTCATGATGGTGGGGCCCACAGAAATTGGTGACCTCATTTCAGCAGCGAGTCTCGCTGCTTAACCCGTCAGTATCTAATCCGCGTCCCCTTGAATCAGCTGTATTTTGTAAACTGTTTTTTATTCTAGTAAAGTACTGTGCTGATGTCAGCACAAATGACGTCGACCAATTAAATTTCAGAATACGGGGAGCCAGGGTGCGCTGGAAACAGAGGATCCGCTCTCGAGTCGCGAATTTCCTGTAGCACTGGTTGTTGGCTCGTGCAAATAGAAGCTGGCAGGGCCCACCATGATGTACGTACCAAATCCACTCCGTCCATCAGTTGCGGCACATCACTTTAGTATGTGATGCTAAAATCTAGTTAAGTCTAAACCTCAATTGGGCCACGCGCGGGAACAGTTGTGATGGGGAGCCCTACCACCGAAACCATCTTTGGGGCCCAACAGTGATGTTTGTATCTGATCCAACCCATTCATAAGATGAAATGGAAAAAGAAAAAAGAACCATCTGCCTGTTGCCTTTGCTGTAGCCCATTTGAGCTTTTCAGCAACGTCTTTAACTATTCTGTATCAACTGACGGATGTAGTGGATATGATACAGACATGGCCCACGTATACTTTCGTTGCACGGGTTCTCTACAGCAAGCTTTGTAGGAAATTCCTATCCTTACCATATTTTAAAAATAATAATAAAAAACACCACCCTCTCTCTCTCTCTCTCTCTCTCTCTCTCTCTCTCTCTCTCACACACACCATGAAACCATTACAACTCATCAAGAACTTCGCAAAGAAACTCACCAACTCATCATCATCATCCTCCATCACGAGGAGATTGTTATATTTTGTTTTAAAATATTATTAAATTTGAATTTTCAAATTTTCGGTGATTTCCTTCCACATTTGAAAAGTTGTGGTACTTTTGTGTTGCGGGTTTTGTCCCACATCGGATTTGACAAAGTAAACTATCTTGTATATAAGATAATATTTTTTCCTAGGGCTTGTGCCCCTTTCAAGGTGCATGTGAATTTGGTCCTGTGGAGGGGGCTATGCCAATAGCTCTAATCTATGCCATTGACCACACGCGCGCCGAGCCGAGTCCGCGTGCGCGACGGGACGGGCTGGGCTGGGCGTAGGCACGGGCGCGGGTGCGGTGTAAGTGTACTCGCGTGTGTGTGTGTATGGGTACTCGCGGGACTTTATTTGCGAGAGTGTACTCGCACTTGCGCCTTTTCGTTTTAAACCAGAGAGATGCATCCCTTCCGGTTGGTCAAAAAAGATCAGCTTGATCCAAAACTTTTATGGCCCCCAAAAAGTTTTTAATGGTCAACGTTTATTCAACACTGTTTCTTGTAATGTGGTTCACTTGAGATTTCAATATACCTCATTTTTTGTCTCATACTATAAAATGATATAGAAAAATATATTGACGGCATGGATGAAACACATACATCATGGTGGGCCCACAGAGCACGTACCCCCAGCCATTGGCTGGTGGCGGGGGAGTAGCCAATCCGTTCCCCTACATGCCACATCCACTCCGTCCATCAGTTGCAGCACATCATTTTAATATATGATCACAAAATATAGGTAGGTCTAAAACTCAAGTGGGCCAGGCCATGGAAACAGTAGGGATGCAGAAGTCTACCACTGAAACCTTCTTGAAGCCAACGTCATGTTTATATCTGATCCAACCAATTCATAAGAGTCCCATCGGGATAAATAAATAAATAAATAAATAAGATTAAAAAAATAATAAATTATATCATCCAGATCTAAAGCTTTTATGGGCCCATGAATGTTTCGATGGTGGGCATTACATCCCTACTGTTGCGTTTGCTGGGGCCAACGCCTTGAACTATTTCTGGATCAACTGAAGAATTGAATGGATGTGATACAGACGTGCCCCTCAAATCAGGAAGAGTATTGCACGGTGTGTTGACGTTGTGGGTCCCACCATGATGTATGTGTTATATTCACACCATCCAAATGGACCCAAAAAATGAGGCAGATCCAAAACTTATGTGCACCACATCACAGCATACCACTGAAAACTTCTATTATGCTACGGAAGTTTTGGATCAATTTTGTAACCTGAAATTTGGTGTGACTCCCCATCCAAGTGGGACACACACGATGGATGGGTTGGATGTCTAAATCCTATAGCATATCGTCCATATGGAAACACGTCACACACCTGGGCTCCAAAGGTGATGATCTCTGATAAGTGGGGTTCTTTCTATATGAACTATTTATGGTGGGGACAGCTACATGAACGGATCGGATGGTTACAAGGTTGTTTGGCATTATGGTAAAAAGGAAGGGTGATGAATGTGAAAAACTCATAAAATATAAAACCAGTGTACCTTTATATCAACGATGCAATCCTAGGGGTTCATTTAGCTGGAAATTAAGATTTTGATGATCAAATTTGTTATATGTGGAAAATATTAGCCATAACTTTTCCAGTTAAATGTAGACCGCCGATTAAATAGTCCACTTTCTAGCCACCAATCAGATGGGTAAGATTATTGGAAGGATGAGATTTAAAGGTACAGATCATTTACCGTCTTTCATTATTATGAAAATGCCTATAAATGAACTGTTTTGAAAGAAATCAATTCATTCATTTTTCATTACCAACAATTTCTATAGCTTCTTTAAGGGGAATATATATATATATATATATATATATATATATATATATATATATATATATATATACACACACAATCAGCAGAAAAAAAAAAATCTTTTATGTAGAAATCAATTCCATTCCAACCATTTGGCCATCTTTGTAGAGGTCTCATTGGTTGAAAATCAAATTCATCCACGCACATGGCAATAGGATATATGTTGGCATGGATGATGATTCAACATATGCAACGAAATAGAATTTAGGAAGCGTTTGGTTAATGCACCAAATATCATGATATTTCATGATTAATCTGTCTAATTTGGTGCAACCAAACACAGCCGCAATCAAAAGAGTAATATTAATAATAAAAGGAAATAGAGAAGCAAAACTAAACTATAACGAAAAAGAAGAAACACGATACAGAATTCACCCACAACGGTTGGTTGGTTGGTTTTTTGTTGTGGTTGTACGTATTTAGTTCCACGACAAGGCTCTCTTAACAACATTCTCAACAACAACGACGACGAAAACAGAAACAATATTAAAAAGAATCCCTTCTGAGTTCACGGCCTTCGTTGATTCCGGGATTCTGTCCTCCTTGCTTCCAATATCCTCTGCCCGGCATATCTTCATAAAACCCGGACAGAAAACACGCACGGTGGCGGAAGTTAGTCCTTGGCAGACGCGTATATGGTTACGTTCCACGCGACGGCATGGCACATGCAGGTGAGATCCAGGCCATTCATCAGGTGGGCCAGTGGGTGAATGCACCCACCAAGATAAGATTTAGGCTTCCCAACTCATTGAGTGGACCAGGCATGTATGTCAACCGTCGGCCATGGGCTATTGTTTCTCTAACCGTCCATTTCTAGATAGTGATGGCTCATCCTCCTTATATGTGGACACGTATACGGCTATCCAGACCATCCAAACCGTGGGAAACATGGTGTATGGAGCATATCGCGAAAACCATACTGATCAACAGATGCTGACCGTCCATTTGGCTGGTATATATGGAACTTATGGTTGGAAGTATAGTAACGAGTGCTCCAAACTCTATTAGCTAGGGCTCATTCGGATTCCTGATTTATGCTCCATTCACACATTCACAATCGGGTTAGCCGTTTGGACGGTCTGGATTGCCATTTAAAAAATGTGTACATATGAAAAGCCGAAGGCATTTTGAGTTCGTTTTGCCTCAGTTGCGATTCAGGATCCAGCGTGTCTCCGTCCACTGGGCCCACGTGTCCTCTGTCCCAATGATCATATCCGTCCATGTTAGCCGCGACACATGCACGTGCTGGATCCTGACTTGCTATAGGTGAAAAACGAAACTCACAACTTTGATACTCTGACAGAGTGTGATGGATGATACGCAGGCACTTAGAATTTGCATGGGTCGTATGCAACTAATTAAAATCGAACTGTTCAAATTACGGCTCACTGTTTAGAAAATTGGCGTTATTTGATCACCTTACTAGGTGTACATCTATTGGACGGTGAAAAATATCCAACGGTTCTAATTCAACGAACAAGTGTCCACGAGTCTACCAATCTTATAGACAGTAGATTACATAATTTAGTCGGACTCATTTGGGTTTACGTATGCCACGTATGCAATCCCATTGCCTGCGTATCAAGGACCACACTCTGCCAGAGTAGAATATCAAATAAATCCTTCTGGTGGGGGCGCGAGCTTACCTTCCCATCATCATGACCGTCGCCTGGGGATTGGTGCCAGGAGACGCGTAGAAGGTGGACCCATCCACGACACGGAGCGATCCGACTCCAATGACCCGATAGTTGCCGTCCACGACCTTCCCCGCCACGCACCCCCCGTGGTAGTGCCAGATCGTCGTGACCGTCCGCCTGCAGAACTCCGCCATCGCTCCGTCGTCCGATTCGTTGGCCGGCATCGCGGTCCCCATGTACCTAAACTCCCTCCCCATGCCGATCCCCCACTTGAACCCATCCATGGCCGGTGACCGCAGTGCGTCCCCGATCTTCCGCACCCCGCTCACGCACCGGTCCAGGTCGACCGGGCTCCTGAAATAGTTGAACCGGACCGTCGGTTGTCGCGGACGTCGGTCGAGGCGAGACGGAGCGAGCCGGTGGAGACGGGGCCGGAGACCTTCTCCAGGAGGGTGGCGACGGTGAGGAGGAATGGGGCGGCGATTGGTCGGAAGAGAGGGGGGTAGAAAGGGATGATGTTGGAGGCGGCCTCGAGGAAGAAGCCGGAGCTGGTAATGCCCACAACCTGTATGAGGGAATGATCGAGAGGGATTGGGGAGAAGAAGGAGACGCCGTTGCGAGGGTTGTCGTAGAGGTAATGACCGACGGCTGGGAGGTGGCGGATCACGGGTATGCCCCACGTGGCAAGGTAGGTGCGGGGCCCGATGCCGCTCAGTAGCAGTAGCTGGGGACTGCCCAGCGCTCCGGCGCTGAGGATCACCTCGCCCTTGTCCCGCAGCATGGCGTTGTGGTACCGCCCGTTGTGGTCCCTGTAAACCACCCCGCTCGCCGACGGCCGTCCATCTGCTGGGGCCCACCGGAATCGTCGCCCACGAAAAAAAAAACGATCAGAGGTTAGTTCCGTGCCTGCCGTTGCACCGTATCTCATGGTAAGCACCCACGCATCAACCGTACGGATGGCCCAGCACGGAGCACCGTGACCACCCTTGACTCGGGCGAGTCGCGGATCGAGACACGGCCGAGTCAGTACGAGTCGCCGAGAGTCGAGACAACGTATCATGATATGCATGTGCCTCGATCAGGCCATGATCCATCCATCCATTACCATTAGTGTGAGACCGTCCAACTGATGACGGGCATTCGACTGCTCGATTCTAGCCAGCAGCGTTCGCACATGTGCCAAAGCGTGGCAGATCCTAGCCTCTCATCTGTTTGCCTTTCGTATGTGTCTTTCTTGAGGTGGGCCGGATGGGGGTTTGAAAACATTGACAGATAAAAAGAAACTGATCGGTCCAAGAAAGACGCACAGCCCACATTAGACGAGGCGTGATTTTGGGCCATCATACATATACGGCGAGGCCCACCTAATGAAAGGACCGTCTGTTTGTTGAACACTAATTGAACGGTCAGGACCGACCCACAAGAGACGCCTTTGGCATGAACAATCTACCATGTTTGCATGAGATCAACGCTTTGGATCGTTGCTGGTGAGACATTCCCATCTGATCTTTGATACACGTGACAATCTTGCACACGTGTGCAAGATTCATGATACTCATGAGAAAATGGATGGTTAGGATACTCATGATACACGTGACAACCTTGTACACGTGTGCAAGATCCAGGATACTCATGACAAAATGGTTGCCCCGGATCCTTCACACGTTTTGAATTCAAGAAAATCAAGAAACGGAGAAATCAAGAAAACCAACCAAACACGCCTAGATGAGGAAAAAAGAAGGAAGAAAACCATACTTGGAGACTGATCGAAGAGAACCCTCTCTACACTGGCATGAAGGGCGACCCTGATATTCGACATTGTGGCATAACCAAGAAGATCGGCAGCGCTGTGCCGCCGCCCGCTCGGGTCGAATGTAGTGGCCCCGATCTTCGTCCCCACCACGTGTTCGACGGTGAAACCATTGTAGGGTGTGAAGTTGGCCTCGAGGAGCCCGTCACGGACGGCAGACTGCCAGATCCCAACGTTGGGTTGGAATGCTATGGCCCGCTCGACCCACTCGTAGGAAGCATTGACGAGAGACATGTCCCAGTTGATGGGGCCAGATCCGGCAAGGAAGAAGGTGGAGTCGGCGCGGCTGTAGAAGCCGGCGTTGATGGAGCTGCTGCCGCCAAGGATGCGGCCTCGGGCGTTGGGGACGCCGTCTTCGGAGATGAAGGACTGGGCGGGGGAGGAGTAGAGGTCGGTCTGCAGGAGGGTGGGGAGGAAGCCTTGTCGGGTGAGGACGGTGGGGAAGGAGGTGCTGCTGCCGCCGCGTTCAAGGAGCAAGACGTGGTGGTCTTCGGAGAGGGTGGCGGCGAGCGGGCAGCCAGCGGTGCCGCCGCCGACAACGATGTAGTCGTATTCCTCCTGGGGAGGGAATTCGGTGGCATTGAAGATGTAGTTGGTGGACTCTGCAAAGAATCAAAGAAGAGATGTGAGAAAGAAAGAACCAAAGGAAAAAAGAAAGAAAGATGAGAGAGAGAGAGAGAGAGAGAGAGAGAGTAGACCTAGATGAGGGGATTGGGAGGAGATAGGGAGGAAGAGGAGGGTTAGGAGGAGGAGAGATTGGACCGTGGAGATTGTCATTTGCGTGAGAGAGAGAGAGAGAGAGAGAGAGAGAGAGAGAGAGAGAGAGAGAGGGTGAAAAGCTGTTGTTGGGAAGGAGAGGAGAAGCGGGTGAAACAGGCTTGGGCTTTGGTTTTGTTGGTTTGAATATATCAGGAAATGACGCCAATGCCCTTTATGTAGTGTTGAGAGAGAGAGAGGAGAGGACAACCTTGTCTAATAAAAGTTTGCTAATTCCACACGCTTGCACTCTTGCAGGTATGAAATACGTGTGAGAGATCTGAGCTTTCTATATGTTTGGAAATAAATGCTTAGATGGGCCACAACAGTACGTATCCAAGGAGTGGATCGGCTTGGACGCGGTTTGGCCGGTCACCCCATACCAGCCAGCTAGCTTGTGTCAAAGCTGCGTAAGCCTCACCATTATGTATATGTTTTATCCACGTCGTTTATCTAATTTTCCAGCTCATTTCAGGGAATTAAGTTAAAATTGAGGGAGATCCAAAGACCAAGTGAACCACACCGCAGAAAACAATAGCGATAACGACGTCAACCTTTCGATTGACGGGATGCAAAAAGACTCGCAGGAAAAGAAATGCAGCAAGGGTCCACATTCAGTCTGCTAAGGGCGTAAGATCGGTGCAAGTGCACGCCATGGTCTGATGATCTAGACTGTCCATAAATGGGTCTCATTTCTGTAGCCCGTGGAATTGCACAATCCAGAGGCGGCCAGGACGTTTAGGATTTCAAGGGCATTTTTGTGGTATCGTTGGGAAAATAAGTTGGATATATTAAAAAAAATGAAAAATAAAATAAAATAAAATTTAATTATTCGTGTCACTCAGCTGAATCATATAAAAATATATGTTGTTCTTAAAGTGTGATTCACCTCAATATCAAATGTTGATGGGTTACAGGTGAATTAATTCTAGGATAAGAAAAGTTTGATTGGATCCGGCGTGCAGCAATTACGATGGGTTCACTTAGAAACAATTTAATGCAGCAGACCTTCTGGCAGAATTAAATAGTGGAGTCATTTACAATATTCACGGAGGAAATGTTATGACGCAGGGATGAACGTGACGAGGATAATTACTTCGAATCCATGGAGCTTCTCTGGACTCCTCACAGAGACTTCTCGAAATCACAAGGAAAGAAAGCAGAAAATATAAATAAATTCTAATAAATTCAAACTTGATTAATTGATTACTAAAAACGAGTTCACAACCCTTTAAATAGGGGTACCAAGTAATGGGAAAGAAATTAGAATCAAATTACAACTAAAACCCCTAGAATCCGTGACTTACTATAAATAGTAAACTTACTATTTATAGACGGTTGTGATGTCTACTAGTGCGCAAGGTTTTCGGCCAAAAATAGTAAGTGTCCTATTTGGCTTCACCAAACCGTTCTCCTAATTATTCTAAGCTCTTTTCACGTTGGGCAATCCTAAAGCCCGACGGATGAAGAGTTATAATCAAACTAAAACTTACTATTTATAGTAAAAACAAAATTAAAGCAGGGAAACGACCGTCGATCTAGGGGTTTTTCGCAATTCCGGACGTCGCAACCCTATGTAGCCGGGTTGGTTGGCTAAAGTATCTCATTCTACCCCAAAATCATATATTTTACGTCAGGTAACTCATTCCGGATTGCGAGATACGCCCGATCTAAGGTCCGACGGTCCGAATCACTTCTGTGGTCGACCAGGCCTTTTCTGATCCATCTTGGCCATGAAACTGTCCGTGACCCACTCTACATCATGTTATATGGAGGATCTGATGGAAGGGAAAAGATTTATGTTCCAGTTAATGAAATTTGGATCGGAATGGTCTAATTTATATAGGTGCTAGGGAGTGGATCATTACTTGATGGTCATCAATAGTTCAAAACATTTGAAAAATGTTTCTCACCGTTGATCATTAATTTCAGCCGTTTTTAGTCATTGGATCAGAAGATCTGACCGTTGGATCATTATGGCCCGTCCGTTTTCTGACCTTTGTAGCTTTCGAGGTAGCTACCCGTTTTCAAAAACGGCTGACCGTTTCGGATTAAAAATTCGACCGTTCTCAGTCACCTATAAAGCCATGGCTCATTTCAAATACATCGCACCTAGGCTTGACTAGCGCCACTACAGCTACACTACCCATGCCCTTGCTCTCGCTCACACTCAAGCATACGTGCATGCGTTACTACGCTCTTATTAATTTATATAAGTTAAAAAAGCTACTTATTTGCTAGTATCCAAACGCCCCTAATGAACGGCCCAAATCTTGTAGATAATTGGTGGTTGGGCAGCGGTCATGCATAAGCATCATGGTCCATGATCCGGCTATTTGTTTTGGCCCATCATGGCCCAGACACTTGGTACCATGTTTTTCACTTTGTCGGCCGGGCGTGGACGGACTTCAGCCCTGCCATTGACAGCCCTAAGGATTAGGTCCGTGCGTGTCGGACGGGAGAAAACCTCTTCTTAATCGAATAACATATGCGTGACAAAATGAGAACAGATCTGGACCGTTCGTCAGATGAGCCCTTTCAAGGAGTCTGTGTCTCCAAAATCGCATCAATGGAACACAATCTGATGGATAATTTCCCATATGTTCACGTGTCAGCCAACGTGGACCTATCAATGATAAGCTGTAGAGCCCTTCATGGTGGGGCCCACCCAATGAATTGTAGATGTCATCAATGCAAACCACCTGTAAGGTTTTGATCGTACGTGGTGCAAACACAATTCCCTTTCGATGGCAACCAATAAGTAACTTTTTGAAGTCATGTTAAGTGAAGACTCACCACCATTTGTAAAAGGAAATGGATTGGCTACTCCCCCTGCCGCCGGCCAATGGCTGGTGGTCAGTGCTCTGTGGGCCCCACCATGATGTATGTGTTTCATCCATGCCATCCATTTATTTTTCTAGATCATTTTATGGTATTACAAAAAACATTAGATATATCCCAATCTCAAGTGGACCACATTACAGAAAACAGTGTTGAATGAACGTCGAACATTAAAAACTTTTCAAGGACCATAAAAGTATTGGATCAAGCTGATATTTGTTTTTTCCCTTCATCTGGGTCTTTATGACCTAATTAAGAGGTTGGATTTCAAATAACCAGTACAGTCAGCCTTGGGAGGATTTAAATGGTGGATATCCAATCACTATTGTTTTCCTGTGGTGTGGTCCACATGAGATTTATATCCCTCTAATTTATGTGATAAAGATCTAAAATAATCTTAAAAAATGGATGAAATACATACATCATACTGGGGCCCACAGAGCACCGACCACCAGCCACGAGGATGGTGTTAGGGGGAGTAGCCAATCCGTTTCCTTTCTAAAATGGTGGTGAATAGGGGTGTACACGAACTGAGCTAGCTCGGTTAGCTCACTCGACTCGGCTCAAAAAAGCTCGATTCGACTCGATTTAAAGCTGAGTTCGAGCAGAGTTGAGCTGATTTTTTGAGCTCGAAATGAGTTCAAGCAGGCCCCAGCTCGACTCAACTCGGATTGAATCCAGCTCGAATCAAACTAGTTCAGTGACTCGGTTACTTTGCCATTGATGTTGCTCACCAACTGTTTGATAAAATGACTCAACAAAATGTGGTTGTTGGCAAGGAAGGAAGGTTTGGCTAGTGGCAAGGAAGGTATGTACATGAAACTAATACCTTTTTTTCTCTTTGGTTTTTTTTTTTATTATTTTTTAAGTTACTTAGAAGGTGCTTGAGAAAATACTTGTAAAACCATTGCCTCTGTTTGTAAAACAATGGGGTTTTGAAGTTGCAGTTCAGGTGTAAGACCCGTATCCTAGTCCGTAGGCTTCCGCAGTCTTTCCTATTGAATTCCGGTAATCTTCGACCCGTATCCAACGTTTACGCACGATCCTAAGCCGATACCTATAAGCCGAAGTCGGTTCAACCCGAGACTTGTATCTTAGCGACCGTGCCGTCGCCGCAGTTCCAACGCCGTGACTCGCGCACCGATCTGATACCCAGGGTAGAAGATGCAAGCCCACGTTCATTTTGAAGAAAACGTCATGCGTACAAATTTCGAGAGAATCTCTACAACATGTCCTATCAATCAATCAATCAATCTCATCAATCAAGTACACATCACACATCAAGTCAAGTACAAGCAACCCATACCTTATCCTTATTTCTCTCTTACACAAGCTACCCTAAAGTCAACCATTACATCACTTCACCCATCACACATCACTCCACCTCTTATCAACCCATCACTTCTCTCTCTTCCTCATTTCTCAAAAAAAAAAAAACTTCTCCCAAGCAACAAGCACCATACGTCCAAGCTCCCTCTCTCCCAAAGCCAAGTGTGGCCCACTTTCCCTACCATCTCATCTCTCATCCACACCATCAAAACCTCATCAACCTCCATCAAAAGAGAAGGCAACCTATAACCTAAACCAAAACCTATAACCTAAACCCAAACCCGAACCCGAACCCGAATCCCTAAATCTTAACCTAAACATATAACCTGTAACCTATAACCTAAGCCTATACCTAAACCTAAACCTAAACGTATAACTTATAACCTAAACCTATAACCTAAACCTTATAACCTTAACCTAGCTAAACCTAAACTTATAACCTAAACCTTTCTCAAATCCCAAAACCTATAACCTAAACCTAAACCTTAACTTATAACTCAACCTAAACCTAAAATTATACCCTAAACCTATTCTCAAATCCCAAAACCTATAACCTAAACCTAAACCTTAACCTATAACCCAAAAAACTAAACCTATTCTCAAATCCCAAAACCTATAACTTAAACCTAAACCTATAACCTATGACCTAAACGAAAACATATAACCTAGACCCGAACCCAAACCCAAACCCGAACCCAAATCCGTAAACCTTAACCTAAACATATAACCTATAACCTAAACGTAAACCTATAACCTTAACCTAAACCAAAACCTATAACCTATAACCAAAACTTAACCTAAACCTATAACTTAATCTAATCCTAAACCTAAAACCTAAATGTATTCTCAAATCCCTAAACCTAAACCTAAACCTACACCTAATCCTAATCTCAACTCCTTAACCTAAACCTAAACCTAAACTTGAAAACCCAAACCCGAACCCGATTTCTTAAACCTAAACCTAAACTATACTTATAACCTATAACCTAAACCTTAACCTATAACCCAAACCTTAACTTATAAACTAAACCTTTAAAAAAAAAAAAAAATGTTATACATGATGCACTTCTTTAACTTTATTTTTCTTTCCTCCAATGGTCATTCTGATTTATGAATGCCATGACTATTTGTAGGATGATGGAATATACGAAGCTGTTACATGAAGTGACTTTGTCATTACTAGAGTTGCATTTCGAGACAACTCTTCAAAGTACCTACATAAATGACCGTAGAAGTAACTTTACAGAGGTCACTAAAAAATTGAAAGGAAAAGGAGTGGATTTGGACAACAATCGATTTTTGATTCTTTAGGTGGGTGATGGCTGAAAAAAGCCTATTTACTTCTAAAAAGAATATCATACCGTCAAAATATATCTTCTCTTTCAATTCTTTATCATTGAAATTTCAGGGTGAAGTCGAACAAATTTCTCTAGTGAAGTCAAAGATTTGTATTTTCAACATTATTGTAATTGTAATTATAATTGATTAAATGAAGGATTGTAATTAATTGTAATTATAATTGATTGAATGAAGGATTGTAATTGATTGAATGAATGATTGTAATTGATTGTAATTGAATGAATGATTGTAATTGATTATAATGGAATGAATGAATGATTGTAATTGATTGTAATTGAATGAATGATTGTAATTGATTATAATGGAATGAATGAATGATTATGCAGGTGGTAATTGAATGAAAAATGATTATATATATATTATTTTTTTAATGTAGGAAATAGCTACGGATATTGACCGTAGCCGATAATCCGACAGCTGTAGCCATTATTAAATTTGGCATATTGCTACGGACTTTTAGCTACAAATAATATCCGTAGTTGTTTATACTTATTGCTACAGATATAATTGTTATGGATTAAATCCGTAGCTATAGGTTCCGCATTTATTATTACAAAGACCTACAACTACGATCATGTGGACGTTTTCTAGCTACGACTAAAACCGTAGCTACTCTATGGCTAAGGATTTTATCCGTAGCCTTTGTCCATTTTTTGGTAGTGAAATGACCGTGAATCAACACGAAATCACCGAGAATGACTATGAAATGCATGGAAATGACCATGAAGTGAAGCGAATTGACCATGAAGTGCGTGGAAATGACTGTGAAGTGAAAGGAATTGACTGTGAAATGAATGGAAATGACCGTGAATCAACACGGAATCATCAGGAATGACCGTAAAATGCGTGGAAATGACCGTGAAGTGAAGGGAATTGACTGTGAAATGCGTGAAAATGACCGTGAATCAACACGAAATCACCAAGAATGACCGTGAAATGCATGGAAATGACCATGAAGTGAAGCGAATTGACCGTGAAATGCGTGGAAATGACCGTGAAGAGAAGGGAATTGACCGTGAAATGCATGGAAATGACTGTGAATCAACACAGAATCGCCAGGAATGACTGTGAAATGCATGGAAATGACCGTGAAGTGAAGCGAATTGACTATGAAATGTATGGAAATGACCTTGAAGTGAAGGGAATTAACTGTGAAATGCGTTGAAATGACCGTGAATTAACACGGAATCACCGGGAATGACCATAAAATGCATGAAAATGACCGTGAAGTGAAGGGAATTGACCAAAGTGAAGGGAATTGTCCGGGAAATGCATGAAAATGACAGTGAAGTGAAGGGAATTGACCTTGAAATGCATGGAAATGATCGTGAATCAACACGAAATCATCGGGAATGACCATGAAATGCATGGAAATGACCGTGAAGTGAAGCGAATTGACCGTGAAATGTGTGAAAATGACCGTGAAGTGAAAGTAATTGACCGTGAAATGCGTGAAAATGACCGTGAATCAACACGGAATCGCCCGAAATGACCATGAAATGCATGGAAATGACCGTGACATGAAGCGAATTGACTGTGAAGTGAAAGGAATTGAATGTGAAATGCATAGAATTGACCGTGAAGTGAAGCGAATTGACCGTGAAATGAATGGAATTGATCGTGAAGTAAAGCGAATTGACCATGAAAGTGAAGGGAATTGACTGTGAAATGTATGGAATTGACCGTGAAATGTATGGAATTGACCGTGAAATGAAATTAATGAAATTAACCACGAACTGGAAATTGATCGCGAAGTGAATGAAATGAATTTTTGACCATCGACCTGATGGAATCTTGGAAAATAAGTAGGTTGGTTAGCTAAAGTAGCATCTCCTACCCCAAAATCCTATATGGTACGTCAAGTAACTCATTCTGGTTTAAGAGATATATTTATTAAATGAATAAAGAAAGAAATGAATAAAAAGATACAAAAAAAAAAATAAAAAATTTATATGCTTAAATATACATATTTATATAAATATGTATTAGAGAAAAACGTAAGAGAAAAAGTTCTCCTGTACAAAATAAATAAATAAATAAATAAAGGTACACAAGTGGAACAACGAGTTGGAGTCGACCGGGTCAATGGGAACAGTGACTCGGGGACCCAGTCGACCCCAACTCGCTCTCCACCCTTTTCCAATCATCGAGTTATGGCTACAGTTATAGCTACGGTTATCGCTACGGTTATAATCCGTAGCCAAAGGTTGCTCAAGCTTTTAAAGCTGACAAGCAAGGGCATTTTCGACCTAGGAAATGGGGTCGTGGGCCATAAATGGGTCGTACAGTGGGAAATGAGTGCGGATCCTCTGCCTCCCGGAGGCAGAAACTCCCTGCCTCCAGCATTTTCATTGGTCAACGTCATTATATGTGCCACGTAATCAACTTTTTAAATATATTTTAAAAGTACATTTAATGAGAAGTATAACGGAGACGTTAAACAGAAGCGGTTTGCATGCTCAGTAAATCAGCATGGCAAGCGTACTTAGTAAAGTCTGTGGAGCCCACTGTGCATTGTATCAACTTCATCCATCTCTTTTATCATCTAATTTTAGGGTTTTACAACAAAAATTAATCATATCCAAAGATCAAGTAGACCACACCACCTGAAATAGTGCGAATTGAATTCTACCGTTGAAAAGTTGTTGGTGCCCACAGAAGTTTTATATCAAGATGATATTTGTTTTTTCCATTCATCCATGTCTTTGTGATCTTATGAACAGTTTGGATGAAAAATAAACATCATTGGGGGCTTAGAAACATTTCAATGGTAAGAATCAATACTTCCAATGTTTCCTTTGATATGGTCTACTTGAGCTTTTGGTATACTTCAGTTTTGGGCTCAACCCCTAAAATGATCTGAAAAAACGGATGAACGGCGTGGATAAACCACATGAATTCATAGTGGGCCCAATAGAGTTTACTTAGTACGATAAGACTCGGTACGCAATCCGATTTCACGTGTCTAACGGGGACGCGGATTTCCTGCCAAAGCCTTTTGCAATAAGATCCTCGTGCGAGAATTCCGGATGGGCCCACTGCGACGTTTGTGATAAATCCAACTCGTTCATCCATTTTTAGATATCATTTTAGGACATAATACCAAAACTAAGGTTTATACAAAACTAAAAAGGGCCACATGAGAGGAAACAGTGGGGATTTAGTGTCCAACATTGAAATATTTATTTGGCCACAAAAGTTTTGCATCGGTCTAATATTTTGGTGTTTTCACTTCATCCTAGTAAAAATGACCTTATAAACAGTTTAGATGGCATATAAACATCAAGATGCCTAGGAAGGTTTCAACTATAGGAATTTCTTTCTCCGCTGTTTAATCTTGTATGGCCCAGTTGAGTTTTTCATCATCCTAATTTTTGGTTACATGTCTTAAAATGAGCTCTAAAAATGGATGAATGGATTGAAATTCTTATAAACATCATGGTGGACCCCACCATACATCCCAGCGTTGGAACTTCATGCAAAAGCTTTCCCTGGTGAATATGCGTCCATGGTTTCCATTGGAAACGGATTGGCTACTCCCCTGCCACTCGGTGCTATGTGGGCCCACCATGGTGTATATGTTTCATCTATGCCGTCCATTTATTTTTCTAGATCATTTTATGGTCTGAGACCAAAAATGAGGTATAACCCAATCTCAAGTGGACCACATTACATGAAACAGTGTTGAATGAACGTTAACTCTTAAAAAACTTTTTGGGGGTCAAAAAGTTTTTGATCAAGCTAATCTTTGTTTTTCCCTTCATTTGGGTCTTTATGACTAAACCGACAGATTAGATGTCAAATAAACAGTACGGTGGGCCTTAGGAGGACTTTAATGATGGATATCCAATCACCATTGTTTTCCTGTGGTGTGGTCCATATGAGATTTATATCCCTCTCATTTTTGGGATCAACCCCTAAAATTATATGTAAAAATAGATTAACGGAATGGATGAAACATATACATCATGGTGGGGCCCATAGAGTACTGACCACCACCATCACCACCACCGGACTAGTGCTAGGGGGTAGCCAATCCGCTTCCATTTCCATTTGGGATTCAGTGCCACATTGAGCAGTGAGACTCGCTACTAAAGTGATGTCACATATTTATATGGGTCTCACTATGATGTATGTTTTGTATCCACACCGTCCATCCATTTGGAGAGATCATTTTATGGCATGAGCCAAAGAATGAATCAGATCCAAAACTCGAGTGGACCCCACCACAGAAAATAGTGGAGAGAGTCACGCCCACCATTTCTTCTGACTAAATCCAATCCAAACCTCGTCACTTTATACTGCAACCCCGTTACTTTATCTACTGAACCCTGTCACTTTGTGTTGCAACCTCGTCACTTTATCTAGTGAACCCTGTTGCTTTGTACTGCAACCCCGTCACTTTGTCTACTGAACCCCGTCACTTTGTACTGCAACCCCGTCACTTTGTTTACTGAACTCCGTCACTTTGTACTGCAACATTGTCACATTATCTACTGTACCCCGTCACTTTGTGAACAACCTCGTCACTTTGTCTACTATACCTCGTCACTTTGTCTACTATACCCCGTCACTTTGTGTTGCAACCTCGTCACTTTGTCTACTGAACCCCGTCACTTTGTACTGCAACCTCGTCACTTTGTCTACCGAACCCCGTCACTTTGTACTGCAACCCCGTCACTTTGTTTACTGTACTCCGTCACTTTGTACTGCAATCATATCACTTTATCTACTGAACCCCGTCACTTTGTACTGCAACCTCGTCACTTTGTCTACTGAACCCCATCACTTTGTACTGCAACCCCGTCATTTTGTCTACTGAACCCCGTCACTTTGTACTGCAACATCATCACTTTGTCTACTAAAATTATATGTAAAAATAGATTAATGGAATGGATGAAACACATACATCATGGTGAGGCCCACAGAGTACTGACCACCACCACCACCACCACCACCACCGGACTGGTGGTAGGGGTAGCCAATCCGCTTTCATTTCCATTTGAGATTCAGTGCCACATTGAGCAGTGAGACTCGCTACTGAAGTGATGTCACATATTTATATGGGTCTCACTATGATGTATGTTTTGTATCCACACCGTCCATCCATTTGGAGAGATCATTTTAGGGCATGAGCCAAAGAATGAATTAGATCCAAAACTCGAGTGGACCCCACCATAGAAAATAGTGGAGAGAGTCACGCCCACCATTTATTCCGACTAAATCCAATCGAAACCTCGTCACTTTGTTTATTGAACCCCATCACTTTGTACTGCAACCCCGTTACTTTATCTACTGAACCCTGTCACTTTGTGCTGCAACCTCGTCACTTTATCTACTAAACCCTGTTGCTTTGTACTGCAACCCTGTCACTTTGTCTACTGAACCCCGTCACTTTATACTACAACCCCGTCGCTTTGTTTACTGAACTCCGTCTCTTTGTACTGCAACATTGTCACATTATCTACTGTACCCCGTCACTTTGTGATACAACCTCGTCACTTTGTCTACTATACCTCGTCACTTTGTCTACTATACCCCGTCACTTTGTGTTGCAACCTCGTCACTTTATCTAGTGAACTCCGTCACTTTGTACTGCAACCTCGTCACTTTGTCTACCGAACCCCGTCACTTTGTACTGCAACCCCGTCACTTTGTTTACTGTACTCCATCACTTTGTACTGCAACCATATCACTTTATCTACTGAACCCCGTCACTTTGTACTGCAACCTCGTCACTGTCTACTGAACTCCATCACTTTGTACTACAACCCCGTCACTTTGTCTACTGAACCCCATCACTTTATACTGCAACATCATCACTTTGTCTACTAAAATTATATGTAAAAATAGATTAATGGAATGGATGAAACACATACATCATGGTGGGGCCCACAGAGTACTAACCACCACCACCACCACCACCACCGGACTGGTGCTAGGGGGTAGCCAATCCACTTTCATTTCCATTTGGGATTTAGTGCCACATTGAGCAGTGAGACTCGCTACTGAAGTGATGTCACATATTTATATGGGTCTCACTATGATGTATGTTTTGTATCCACACCGTTCATTCATTTGGAGAGATCATTTTAGGGCATGAGCCAAAGATTGAATTAGATCCAAAACTCGAGTGGACTCCACCATAGAAAACAGTGGAGTGAGTCACGCTCACCATTTATTACGACTAAATCTAATCCAAACCTCGTCACTTTGTCTACTGAACCCCGTCACTTTGTACTGCAACCCCGTCACTTTATCTACTGAACCCTATCACTTTGTACTGCAAGCTCGTCACTTTGTCTAGTGAACCCCGTCACTTTGTACTGCAACCCCGTCACTTTGTCTACTGAACCCCGTCACTTTGTACTGCAACCCCGTCACTTTGTCTATTAAACCCCGTCACTTTTTGAGTGTCCACCGTCAAAGTAACGAGGTTGCAGTACAAGGTGACGGGGTTCAGTAGACAAAGTGACGAGCTTGCAGTACGAAGTAACAGAGTTCAGTAGATAAATTGACAGGATTGCAGTACAAAGTGACGGGGTTCAGTAGACAAAGTGACGAGGTTTGGATTGGATTCAGTCGTAATAAATGGTGGGTGTGACTCTCCATTATTTTATATGGTGGGGTCCACTCGAGTTTTGGATCTGATTCATTCTTTGGCTCATGCCCTAAAATGATCTCTTCAAATGGATGGACGGTGCGAATACAAAACATACATCATAGTGGGACCCGCATAAATAGGTGACATCACTTCGGGAGCGAGTCTCACTACTCAACATGTGCACTGAATCCCAAATGAAAACGGAAGCGGATTGACTACTCTCCCTACCACCAGCCCAGTGGTGGTGGTCATGCTCTGTGGGCCCCACCATGATGTATATGTTTCATCCATTCCTTTAATCTATTTTTACATATAATTTTAGGGCTTCATCCCAAAAATGAGAGGGATATAAATCTCATATGGACCATACCACAGGAAAACAATGGTGATCGGATATCCATCATTAAAGTCCTCCTAAGGCCCACTATACTGTTTATTTGACATTCAATCTGTTTATTTGGTCATAAAGACCTAGATGAAGGGGAAAAACAAAGATTAGCTTGATCCAAAACTTTTATGGCCCTTAAAAGGATTTTAATGGTCGATGTTCATTCAAAACTGTTTCATGTAATGTGGTCCACTTGAGATTAGGTTATACCTCATTTTTGTTCTCATACCATAAAATGAATTAGAAAAATAGATGGACGGCATGGATGAAACACATACCTCATGGTGGGCCCACATAACACCGAATGGCAGGGGAGTAGCAAATCCATTTAGAATGGAAACCATACAATAGACGCGGATTAACGGGGAAGGCTTTTGCAGGAAATTATAGCGTTAGGATGTAAGGTGGGGGTCTACCGTGATGTTTATAAGAAATCCAATCTATTCATCCATTTTTAGAGCTCATTTTAGGACATGTAACCAAAAATTAGGATGATCGGAAACTCAGCTGGGCCATACAAGATGAAACAGTGGAGAAAGAAATTCCTACGGATGAAACCTTCCTAGGCGTTTTGATGTTTGTATGCCATCCAAACCGTTTATAAGGTCATTTTTACCGGGATGAAGTGAAAACACCAAAAATTTAGACAGATAAAAAACTTTTGTGGTCATATAAATATTTCAATGGTGGTCACTAAATCCCCTTTGTTTTCTTTTGTGTGGCCCATTTAAGTTTTATATACACCTTAATTTTGGTATAATGTCCTAAAATGATATCTAAAAATGAATGATCAGATTGGATTTATCACAAACATTGTTTTACGCCTCATCTAGAATCCTTGGGCAGTAAAGTACCGCAAAAGGCTTTGGCAGGAAATCCGCGTGCCCGTGTACGACGGAAACGGATTGGCTACTCCCCTGCCACCAGCCCAGTGGCTGTGGTCTGGTGCTCGGTGGTCCCCACCATTATGTATGTGTTTCATCCATTCCGTTCATCCATTTTTACGGTTTATTTTAGGGCAGTTTTCAAAAATAAAAAATAAAAAATGAGAGGTAAGTAAATTTCAGGTGGACCACATCACAGGAAAACAGTAGTGATTGTATATCCACCATTAAAATTCTCCTAAGGCCCCTGTATTGTTTATTTGACATCAAATACGTTGATTAGGTCGTACAGACCCAGATGAAGGGAACAAACAAAGATCAGCTTGATCAAAAACTTATATGGCTCTCAAAAAGTTTTTAATGGTCCACGTTCATTCAACACTGTTTCCTACAATGTGGTCCACTCGAGATTAGGCTATACGTCATTGTTGATTTCATATCATGAAATTATCTATAAAAATAGATGGACAACATGGATGAAACACATACATCATGATGGGGCCCACAGAGCACTGACCACTAGTCACATACATCATGATGGGGCCCACAGAGCACTGACCACTAGCCATTGGCCGGTGGCATGGGGAGTAGCCACCGTTTCCGTGTCTAACCTCTCCGTTACACTTCTTATTAAATATATATTTTTTAATATATTAAAAAAACTGATGAGGTGGAGCTTACACTGACGTGGACCAATGAAAACGCTGGAGGCAGGGAGTTCCTGCCTCCGGGAAACAGAGGATCCGCACTCGTGGGAAATTAATCTTTATAAAGTTCGTATCCTTGCCCTATTTTAAAGAAGCCTCTCTTTCTCTCCACTCGAAGTGGTTCCGTCTCCAAGAAATTCTGCAAGAAACTCATCATGAAACGGGAAACCAACCTCGCCGTCTCTCCCCCACCACCCGACTCTTCTCTCACTGGTACCACCCCCACCGTTGGTTCTGCCATGTCATCATCACCAACATCCATCGACCTGTCCGACCTTGTCAAAATCCGCGTCATTGGCATTGGCGCCAGCGCCACTGTCCATCACGTCCGCCACACAGTCACTGGCCAATCCTACGCCCTCAAGATCATCGGTGGATCCTCTAAGGACTCCACCCGCATCCAAATCTCCCGTGAGATCAATATCCTCCGTCAAGCTGACAGTCCCTTCATCATCAAACACCATGCCATTTTTGAAGAAGGCGATGAAACGAAAATCCTCCTCGAATACATGGATAAAGGCCACATTGGCTCCCTCGGCCAAATTCCTGAGCCGAAACTGTCAAAGATCGCCCACCAGATACTGCTTGGCCTCACCTATCTTCACGCCAAAAAGATCGTACACTGCGACATCAAGCCCATGAACATATTGATCAACAGTGATGATCGCATTAAGATTTGTGACTTTGGATTGAGCCAAAAGGCGACCAGGATCTGCCAGGCAGGAGGGACGTTCGCATACATGAGCCCAGAGTGGGCCAGTGAGAAGTCTTCCGATGGATATGCTAACGACATATGGGGCCTTGGAATGTCCCTTCTGGAATGTTATTTGGGGAAGCATCCTATCAAGGAGGACGACGACGACGAGTTGATGGATTGGCCGTGCATCGTGTATTTGTCTAAATATAATGAGTCGCCGGATATGGCACCTGGCTCATCTGTGGAATTTCAGTCTTTTATCAAATGCTGCATGAGGAAAGAACCTTCTGACAGGTCGAGTGCAGAGGAACTGCTGGAGCATCCATTCATTACTGTGCACCAAGAAGACGGAAATGCCTAGGATTTCATCGATAAAAATCCACAAACACCGTTCAGAATCTAATGCAGCGTCATCTTCTCATGGATTTTTTTTTTCTTTCTTTCTCTGCAGATCAATGAATTTTTCTATCTGATTCCGTTTTTACCGTTTTCTTGTTCTATCCTTCTGTTTGGTGCATTTTCTTTTGTTCGTTTTTCCACCCTTCTCGTGGCTAAATTTTTCTCTCTTTACTTTTTACTGATTTGCCCTTTTGCTGCTGGATTGTTGGTGTATGATAGATAATGTGAAACGTGGACATATTGGGAAATTAGAAATGTCGAAATGAGAATTCTCTTTTCTTTTTTTTCTTTTTTTTTTTTCTTTTTTTGTCAATGCCCTTTATGTAGAAATGTAATGCTCACTGGATAATTTACTCATCCTTTGGATGATTTTCAATCTTATGAACTCAGAAAAAAGGGTTTCTAGTCACAAAAAGCATATCCTCTTAGATAATTTTTCACCTGCGAAAATATAAGAAATAAGTTACTTATGAAATTTGAAAAGCAATTAAAAAAAATAACTTATAAAAATAAGTTAATTTTTCTAGAAAATAATCAAAATAAACTAACTTATTTAAGAAAAGTAACTTATTAATTTATATAAGTTAAAAAACCTACTTATTTGCCAGTATCAAAAGGGCCCTTAATGAACAGCCCATATCTTGCAGATAATTGGTGGTTGGGCAGCAGTCATGCATAAGCACCATGGTCCATGATCAGGCTATTTGTTTTGACCCATCACGGCCTTAGACACTCGGTACTATGTTTTTCACTTTGTCAGTCAGGCGTAGAGGGACTTCAGCCCTGACCTTTGACAGCCTTAGGGGGCGTTTGGTGCATGGGATTAGATAGGTTTACGTGGGATGGAATCAGCACAATGTGATAATTACATGGTGCTAGGATTGTCGTGTAATCCCATGGCTTGGAGCCATCCCACTCCATGTTTGGAAGATAAATGAAAATGTAGTTCCTGATTTTACTAACGAACGTGTTTGGGTTCAACTGCGGAAGCTGTGGATCCGCCATCCCTATCGCGTGTGGAATAGAAACGGATTAGCTACTCACCCTGCCACTAAAGTCATTGCTCAGTGAGCCCTATCATGATGCATATGTTTCGTCCATGTGTCCACCCATTCTTCCGTATCATTTTATGGTATGAGCCCAAAAATGAGTTTGATCCAAATCTCAACTGGACCGTGCAGTGTTGATTGAACTCCCACCATTAAAAACTTCTTGGGCCTACAAAAGTTTTAGATCAAGCTGATATATATATTTTTTCCCTTCATCCAAGTCTTTATGACCTAATCAACAACAGGTTAGATGTCAAATAACCATTACAGTTGGCCTTAGGAGATTTTTAATGGTGGAATTCAATCACTACTGTTTTCCCATGGTGTGGTCCACTTGAGATTTATATTTACCTAATTTTTGGGATAAAGCCCTAAAATTATATTTGAAAATAGATGGACGACGAGGATAAAAGACCCACATTACGGTGGGGTCCACATAGCACCGACCGCTAGCTACCTTAGAATTGCCACAGACCACACCCGCCCTCTAGTGCGTTGACGTCACCCAGTTATGCGGACCCTATTATGATGTATGTGTTATATCCACACCATCTATTAGTTGTGTGACATCATTTTATGGGATGGGCCCAAAAATGAGATAGATCCATAGTTTACATTGACCACACAACAGACATCACTGAGTATAGTGGTTCTCACCGTTGAAACCTTCCTAGTGCCCACCTTGATGTCTATCTTCCATCAAACCTGTTCAAAAAGTCAGACAGACCTAAATGAAGGCAAAAACACAAATATCAACTTGATTTGGAACTTCCCTGGCTTCCACGAAGTTTTCAATCGCAGGCATTCAATCCTACTTCTTTTGGTGGTGTGGTGCATTTGAGACCTGGATCTACCTGATTTTTGTGCCAATGTCTTAAAATGATCTTGAAAAATGAATGGATGGTGTAGATATAGTCCATATATATCATGGTGGGACCCATAAATCTTACCAGCATCAAGACACCGACGCTCGCTGATTTGCAAGAAGTAGGACATGGATGAAGGCAAAATCCTAGACAGATTTAAAGGGTTTCTTCTCACCACTCCTAAGTCGATGGTATTAGGGCTCATTTTTCAAAGTATGTTAAGCTTATAACCTATGAAGGAAACAAACCTAACATGAGAGTAGTTCAGTGGTTATTCTAATTCGATTCCATCTATTACCACCGAATACACCGAACCAAACAAGCTCCTAAGGATTAGGGCCTGTGTGTCGGACGAGAGAAAACCTCTTCTTAATCGAAAAACATGTGCGTGGTAAAATGAGAACAGATCTGGACCGTTCATCAGATGGGCCCTTTCAAGGAGTACGTATCTCCAAAATCACATCAATGGAACACAATCTGATGGATAATTTCCCATATATATGTTCACGTGTCAGCCAACGTGGACCTATCAATGATAAGCTGTAGAGCCCTTCATGGTGGGGCCCACCCAATGAATTGTAGATGTCATCAATGCATGCCACCTGTGGTGCCAAACAAACAATTCCATTTCGATGGCAACCAATAAGTAACTTTTTAAGTCACATTAAATGAATAAGCACAATTGTAAAAGTAATCGTGTATGAAAGTTACTTATTCTGTTGTTTTCTTTCTTTCTTTTTTTTTTTTTTTTTTTTTTTTCTTCGTCTTTTTTTTTTTTGTACTTTTAACGTTTTTACTTCTCTCTACGTGATGGAGGCCCTTATCAAAGGAGGCTCTATATGATGGGCTGCCCAGGTCAAAGAAGGGCCCACATGATGGGCCAATCACATCAAAAATGCCGCTCAAACGATGGACGGTCCACATCAAAGGTGAACCCCACACGATGGATGACCCACACTACGTGAAAAATGGAAAAAAATGACAGATTTAGAGACGGTTCTGGACCGTCTCTAAAATTGCTTGGTTTAAAGAAGCTTTAGAGACGGCCGTAAACCGTCTCTAAACTTTTAGACGGCTCTTGACCGTCCTTAATATTGTCTTAAAAAATTGAACGTCCATAAATCATTTAAGACGGTCAAAAACCGTCGTTAACTGCAGAAAAAAGACGGCCATCGACCGTCTGGAAAAGAGACGGTCTCTGACCGTCTTATATGCGGCCTTTTGAGACGGTCAAAGACCGTCTATATTAGAGACGGTCATTGGCCGTCTCTTACTGGTAATATGAGACTGTCAAGGACCGTCTCAATTAGAGACGGTTATCGGCCGTCTTAATTTGAGACTGTCAAACACCGTCTTAATTAGAGACTGTCTTTGACCGTCTTCTAGCGGTCATCTGAGCCGTCTACATTAGAGACGGTCCTAAACCGTCTCTAATGGTCAACACTTTCCAACCAAAAAATTATGAATTTCGAAAAAAAAAATAATTAACAATGTTTAAGAAAATTTTAAATTTTGAAAAAAAAAAACTGTGATTTTATAATAATCTAAATTTTTAATCTAAATTTTGCGAAAAAAAATTTAATAACTTTGAATAATGTTGATCATTTTGAAAAAAAAAAAAAAAGATTTCGATAAAAAAAATGATATTTTGAAAAGGAAAATATAAAAAATTAAACAAAATTGAACCTAAAATGATATTTTAAAAAAGAAAATATAAAAAATTAAAAAGAAAGTTTGAGAAAATATAAGTGTTGTATTTTTCTCTTAGAAAATCTTCCCGCTACCTTGAAAAGTTTTTTTATATATATAATTAAAAGGTAATATTTAAATGATTTAAAATATCATATGAAAAATAATATTGAAAAGTTTAGAAATTTTAACTGTTTGAGAAAAATTTTGAGAACAAAATGATGTTTTTGAAGAAAAAAATCAGAATTTTGAAATTTTTGAGAAAAAAATAAAATATGAGAAATTTTTTGAGATTTTGAAAATAAAAATTCAAAATTTGTATTTTATTTTTTTTGAAATATTTTATAATAAAACAATATTTTGTTAAAAGAGTAAAAAAAAATATACATTTTGAAAAAAAATTGTTATTTTTAAATGGAAATTGAAATTTATCTATAAAAAATAAAATTACTAAATTATTAGGGACATCCACTAATTGAACCTTTAATCAACTCTTTTTGGACAAATTAATCAGTTCAGGTTGAAGAGTAAATAACTTCAAATGTTTAAATCCAATTCACCAATTTCTCCCAAATTGGATCACCTGCCCTCAAATTTTGAAATCGAAGGTAAAATTTTTAAGAAAGTTTGAGAAAAATTTTGAGAACAAAATTATGCCTTTGAAGAAAAAAAAAATCGACATTTTAAAATTTTTGAGAAAAAAATTAAAATATAAGAAATTTTTTGAGATTTTGAAAATAAAAATTTAGAATTGGTATTATAAATTTTTTTTGAAATATTTTATAATAAAAATGATATTTTGTTAAAAGAGTAAAAACATATACATTTTGAAAAAAAAAATGTTATTTTTAAATGGAAAATGAAATTTATCTGTGAAAAATAAAATTACTAAATTATTAGGCACATCCACTAGTTAAACCTTTAATCATTTTTGGACAATCTAATTAGTTCAGATTGACGAATAAATAACTTCAGATGTTTAAATCAAATTTCACTAAAATTGTGTGATCAATCTTGTATGCCTAATATCTTTTTCATATGTAAACTGATTGAGGCGAGTAACTACTCAAATGGAGGGTATTGATCAGTAAAATAGAGTAAATGGACCATACATGTAAAATGGGCTAAATATTCTGTTCAAAATTGTGACCCAACTTAGTGACCTTGTGAGAACCTAAGAATCGATGTTAGTAAGTTTTGTGGGCCCCATCATGATGTGTGTCGAACATCAACACCGTGGATTTGATGTGTCCCCTTTAGGTTATGAGATATCTCAAAAATCACCTATATATGAAACTCAAGTGGGACATACTATCTAAAACTATGTGAAGACATCCTAAAAAATATAAAAGCACTTGGTGGGGCCCATATGAGTTTTGGATGCGGCTGAAAATTGGTCTTACCCCTCATCCAAGTGAGACACATAATGAGTGGGTTGGATATGTGAATCACATTTAGGCAGGCCCAATATATAATTATGGATTTTTGAAGGAAACCCCTCTCCACTATATTGTGTGGTGTGACCCACCCAAGTCATAGATTGACTTTATTTTTAAGCTCTTGGCCCACCCAAGTCATGGATTGAATTTCTCCATATCGTTCGACGCTTTTCTCGGATCATTTTAAGATATTAACTAAAAAATGGGGCGAGTCGAATGTCCGCTATTAATCTGGTGGAATCGACCATTGATTGACCTTTAACTAAAATTTCTATGATTATACTATCTTAGATGTTTATTAATTGAGCATTTTCCTTCCTTAACAGAATCCATTACTAGATTTTGTCTTTTTTTGTGTTCATTTGTCTGCTGCCAAGTAAAGGGTCTAAGTATTCGGTTTTTTTCTTCCGTACAAGTGGAACACCTTTTCAAAATTTTAAGACGAAAATGGCTTTGAACATTTTTTTTATACGATTTATTTTTTTCAAAATTTTGAGACGAAAATGGCCTTGAACATTTTTTATATGATTTCTTTTTTTCAAAATTTTGAGACGAAAATGGCCTTGAACATTTTTTATATGATTTTTTTTTTTCAAAATTTTGAGACGAAAATGGCCTTGAACATTTTTTATACAATTTTTTTTTTTTTTTCCAAATTTTTGAGACAAAAATGACCTTGAACATTTTTTATGACTTTTTTTTTCAAAATTTTGAGACGAAAATGGCCTTGAACATTTTTTATATGATTTCTTTTTTTCAAAATTTTGGGACGAAAATGGCCTTGAACATTTTTTATGTGATTTTTTTTTTCAAAATTTTGAGACGAAAATGGCCTTGAACATTTTTTATACGATTTTTTTTTTCCAAATTTTTGAGACAAAAATGACCTTGAACATTTTTTATGACTTTTTTTTTTTTCAAAATTTTGAGATGAAAATAGCCTTGAACATTTTTTATACGATTTCTTTTATTAATATTTTCTAGTATTCTTCTCTCACCATGATCTCCTGTACTTTTTAAACATGAGGCAAGTAAAGAGATTAAATGGACCACAAAGTTGGCCCACAATAATTCATATTTTTTTTTTTTTGTGTTTTCTCTTCATTCATATCTTTTTGATATTATGAACATGTTGGATGTCAAATAAATAGTACTATGGGCCCAAGGAAGGTATCAATGGTGGAAATCATTATTTCACACTGTTTCGTGTGGCATGGTCCACTTGAGTTTTGAATTTACCGAAAATTCGGGATTAACCCACACTGGTCATCCATTTTTTGAGATCATTTTAAAGAATTATCCAAAAATTGATTCATATCCAAAGATTAAGTAAATGAACCACACCACAAATAAGAGGAACAAAATGGCTACTCCCCCTGACACTATCCAATGGCTGATGATTAGTGCTCTGTGGGCCCCACCATGGTGTATGTGTTTAATCCATGCCGTCCATCTATTTAGAGAGATCATTTAAGGGCAATGTCCAAAGAACGAGTTAATCCAAAGCTCCAGTGGACCTCGACATAGATGATGGACCCTAGCACAAACAATCATTTTAGGGCAACCATTTAAAAAAAAAAAAAACTTTTGAAGCAATTGGATTTCAAATAAACATTACAATGGGCCTTAGGATAGTTTCAACGGTGGGAATCACCCTCCTCCTTGTTTTCTGTGCCGAGGTGCACTACAGATTTTTATCTGTCTCATAGATTGGATCTCATGACTTAAAATGATATCAAAATGGATGGACGGTGTGGATATATATATATATATATATATATATATATATATATATATATATATATATATATATATATATATATATAAAAAGGTTCTTTACGCCAAGCTCATGGGATCCCCCCATTAGGTCGAGTTGTGTGGGCCACACCATGATGTGTGTCAAAAATCAACATCATGCATTTGATGGGTCCCCTTTAAATTATGGGATATCCCAAAAATCAGCAGTATACTGAACTCAAGTGGGCCATACCATTTAAAATCATGTGAAGACATGCCTAAAACATATAAAAGTACTTGGTAGGGCCCCACTTGAAATTTGGATGCATCTGAAACTCGGTATGACCCCTCATCCAAGTGGCAACATATAATGGATGGGCTGGATTTTTGAACCACATCTTTATGGGCCCAAAAAATAATTATGAATGTTTTAATGGAGGGTAAACCTTCTCAACTTTTGTATGTGGTGTGGCCCACACAAGTCACATATTAATTTTATTTTTAATTCCTATGCCCACAATGAAATGCTGAATCTAACTGATGGAGTAGATGTTTGACACACATCATGGTGGGGCCCACAGAGCCATACCAGATCTAAATCACAAGTGACGTTATTTGGTTATAGAAACAGTGTGTGAGTTTTGTGTTTAATGTAAAATAGTGGTGACTCATCTTAATAATAGTGGCAATGATATAGAGTTATCCAGACCGTCTAAATAGTGGGTCTAGTTATTAATGATTAATACTTAAACTTTTTACTATATAAACTATATAAATCATCCACTAAATGGTCCCTTAAATGTAGGGTTATTAATCTAGTTGATGTGCTAAATTATGGAAAACTCACAACCTGCGGATTTGAAACCAACATCTCATTTCGGAAGAGGATTTAAATTCCAATTCCGTCTTCTCATTTCCATTTCCCTCCGTCTTCTCATTTTCATTTCCCTCTTTTCTCTTCCGTCGTTGAACTCACTGGAGAAAGCCTCTATGGATGACGGGCTGGAAGCCATCGCACCATCTTGAGATCTCTTTAATCTCAGGTGCCATAGAGAAGAAACAAGCAGCGTCGTCACGGCCACCGAAAGAAGACACAATCTACAAGCAACGGTGAGTTCTGATTCTATTTCCATTCTCCACTCCAGCATAGGGAATGGTATAACACACATTCCGATTGTCAGTTGGAATGGTCTTTCATATGGGATATTTTACAAACAGTTGGATAGTATATTACATCTTCTACCCGTCATGCCCTATCCCTGTCACTTTCGATCCCAATGCTGCCATGGTGGGTTATCCTCGAAATGCATATACATAGCTGATGATGAGAATCTGAGGGCCTGTTTGGGAGCGTGGATCTGGAACCCCCTAGATTCGCAACCCCCAGGATTGGAAACCCCCTGGATTGGCAATCCTCTCGGTGTGTTTGGCACCCTGGAGTGTGAATCAACTTTAATTCAAAAATACCTATACATGGCATATTTATAGGGGTTTGAATTTAATTACTAAATCAATTTTAATGTCCTCAATTAGTGAGATATATTATTTTTGACACCATGATTTTGATAAGCCCGCTAAAATATATATTTTGCCTAAAAATGATGAAATTCCAAGTCTCAGATGGACCGCAAGCACAAGATCACGTCCGAGTGACAAACCAACGATTTTTAATCGTTGATTAATATGGACAATGTTTGGACGGTCTTTGGATAATATTTGGACGATGCGATCTACATGAACAATGTTTGACGGTCTTGATCATCGTTAGTGGGCCATGTGCCTGGTAGAATGATAGTGTACAGTGACGTACATTTATACCGCAACTATTGAAATGATTTTAGGTGCAATCCAAGCTCTCACCGTGGATTACAAACCCCCTCAAAGAGGGGATTAGAAACCCCCTGGATTGGCAATCCCCGCTTGCTTTATGCTGCCAAACAACCAAGGGGATTTGAAACCCCCTCTAATCCCCTCCAATCCCCTCCAATCCAAGGTGCCAAACGACCCCTGAAGGTGTTTGTGACCTACAGATTGACTATGTCTGGGATGGATTGTAAACGTACCTGCTGCCAAACTCCAACCTTCCATACCTATGTAAGAACCTGAGATGGGCCAATTGCTATTTTCTATACTCTGTTGTTCAAACTATCATACATTAGTTGAAGTGTTGAATTTCATCACCTCATCGAACTTTTTGATTGTCACTTCTTTAGATGATTGAAAACATTTGATTTTTTTATTTATGATTCGTAGTAATTACATCAACAGTTGTGTATAAAATCTCTATAGTAGGGTTTGTGATCCAATCATTACTTTATCCATCCCATTACATCCCATTCAAGGAATCCAAACACGCCTTCAATCTCAGTTGGGAGCTTGTATTTGGAATGCATTGGATTCAACATCATAAATTAAGATAATTTTAAATCCTCAATTGCATTTGGCAGCTATATGAAAGCAATGGAGTTTAAAAATAGAAATGCATTAAAATTTTGTAGTATATCATTATTTTATCCACCCCATTACATCCAATTGAAGGAATCCAAACACGTCCTTAATCTCATTTGGGAGCTTGTATTTGAAATGCATTGGATTCAACATCATAAATTAAGGTAATTTTAAATCCTCAATTGCGTTTGGCAGCTATTGGAATGCAGTAGAGTTCAAAAATAAAAATGCATTAACATTTTGTCGTATATTTTCCAAAAACTTATATTTAATTACTAAATCAACTTTAATATTTTAAATTAGTATACATAGGTAATATTTGGTAAAATGATTGTAATAAGTCCATTGAAATATATACTTCGACAAAAAATAACAAAGTTCAAAGCTTAGATGAGCCACAAGTATAAGGATCAGTAAACACCCTAACCAAAATTACAGATAATATCTCTCACGATCACATTGAACTTTTGAAATCAATATTAGATTGGTTTAACAAAATATCACAAATGTAAACAAAGTGCACTACCGTGGTCCATTTAGTACCAACAAACAGTCCAAATCAGTCATACATGACTGATAGGAATTCAATTTCTGCCGACCACATTGCATTGATCTGAATCAAATGAAGCCACATGGCAGCTGAGGTGGCCAAAAGTCTAGAAAATCATGAGATACGACTCGATGAAAATCGGATTCTTATCTCCACGGCTGATGGCCTCAAGTTTATGAAGGTGCAATCTTCTCTCCTACCTATCAAAAAGAAAGGAAGATGTAGTCTGATTTATCAACTTATGAAGCCACGGATCAACTTTTCAAGTTTACACTTCTCTTTTATGGTGTCAGCTAAACCCTTCGCAAGAGTCAATGTTTCCATTTGGTTGGTAATAATGCTTAGATCTCTACCTCAAAAATCAGGTAGTCTCATCCTCAAATGGACCAAAATATACAACCATTTTAGGTATGGAATAACCATTTTAGTTATACAACCAAGCTAATGGAAAATGTTATATTTCGGTATGTTGTGTCACAACCATTTTAGTTTTGTGTTGCTCAGTATAGAATTTCATACAGTTGGGAATAACTTGGATGATCAGATTCATGAAAGTTGTGTGTTAGGCAAGTGAGTTTCGATCTTGCACCAAGGTCACATATGGGCAGAGTTATCCTTGTAGCTTGTGTGACTACAAAGTCATGAAACTAGAAACCTTCATAAGTGTTCATTTCTCATTCAGATTCGTTCAATTTATATAGAGCTACCTTGTGGTAATGACACTCAAATTGGCCTTGCAGTCCACATCATGCATCTTGCATTCTATTGCTCTTGCTTTACCAGACACTAGATTGTGGCTCCATGTAAGATATAGAAGTAGAAATATATCAGTTCTATTTTATTTGCATATGGAAAAGTAGAACATTCTCTGCTAATGCTTTGAATCTTTATGCTGAGTATGAGTGTATCGTATGACTACATCTTGTTGTCTTTGAAAACTTTTTACATGTACATGACGAGGGGCTGATGTTGTCATCTTTTTACATGTACATGTTATGGTTCCGCTGATATGTGAGGTACGCTCCCCACCTGTTATATTGCTGTGTGTATTCTCATTTCTTATGAGCTATCTTGTGTCAAAAAGTGTTGTTAGTGTTGGAGAAGATATTTAAAGCATTTATGGACCGGCTTAGCGTATCTTGTTCATAAGTATTTGGTTTGTGTGCTATCCTTCTAATATGGATAAAATAAGGAAATGACTCGAATTGATTTTTTTTGCATAAACCAGCTAGGTTGAATGCCGTATTTTATAGATGCAATTGGAAGTATGATGGCCCTTTCAGAAAAGAACTGTTTCAAGTGGATTTTGGTTAGAAGATTTAAAACAGAAAAATCCAATTGCATGATCACTCTGTAGAATAATTCACTTTCACTGTCTGTCTCTATTTTCTTCATGGTGCACAGGGCCCAATCTGTTGCAGAGGAAATTGTTGAAGTCAACCAGTTGCTTCAAAATGAAATCCATTTAAGAAAGGCTGCTAAAGAGGAGGCCAACAATCTTAAAAGCCAACTGGTGTAGTTGAAAAAATCAGAGGTATGGTTACTCATCAATGAATGTGTAGCTTCTTTGTCATCATGCATGGCTCTGGTATTCATGAGGCATCTAGTGTGTTATTCCATACATATACAAACTCCAACATGCATTCATATGTGATAAAAGCTTATTCACAGATGCTATGCTTATTCACAGATGCATTGACAGCTTTGCATTCATATGTGATAAACACTGTTCATTCTATTCCCTTAATAATTGTTGTCTTTTTGGTGCTTTCCTGTTCAAGCTTAATTTCAAAGTAAGAAGTTGTAACCTCGAGCTTCAGTTCTCAGAACATTAGGAACTCCACCTTGCTTGCTTTACATTTTTCTTCATGATGACACTATGCTGAACAATTCTTTAACTGAATAAAAAATTACATATTGTGGCGACACAAGATTGGATAATAAAAGTGTATTTTTAGGAATAAATGGCACCATACACTTTGTTGCTATACATCATATACTACATTTGTGGGTTTTTTTTTATACCATTGGATCTGGTTGTAGCAAATACTTGATAGTTGATAGTTTAGTATGGTTTTGAACTCGTTCCAAGATCCCCACCCTCATGTGCGCTAGGTTGCTATTAATGCAAATGGGCAATTGTCTACAGATTTGGGGCCAAACCTTCAAGTTCAGTATCATCAATGGGTGTTGCATGCATTAGCCTCAGCTATGGATGATTTCCAAAATCCTTGAGTACAGGTAAGTGGGTTTCTGGCATTGTGGTTCGTACTTGATAGAACATTGTCTGGTCATTATCTATTTCTTTTTTAGGTGCATTGAAAACTATCTATTGTCTGGTCATTATCTATTTCTTTTTTAGGTGGTTGTTAAGCCCAACCGAGTCATTGTCACATTGTCTAAAGCTTCAAAAGGGAATTGGCTTGACTTGCACTTCAACGAAGATAAGGTAAATGCCAAATTTCCATTTCCTCTTTCTTATTGTAATTACTATGAACAAGAAATAGGAGAAGTCAGCCCCTGTTTTAATTTTTCATTTCCTTATCTTGTGAACACAACACACAATCATGTGCTTGTGAACACAACACACAATCTTTCTTATTGCTTGTAACAGTAATAGTGGGCTGAAATTTTATAGGATAGCTATAAGACCAGCCATGCTTTATGGGATTGAATGTTGGGCAGCCAAGGAAGAACGCATTCATAGGATGAGTGTAGTTGAAATAAGGATATTCAGCCACTGCTTCAAATGGAGGGACTGCACAAAGATTTGGTTAGGGAGACTACTGATGGTGAACTAGCAACTGCAACAAATATGAGAGTTACAAAGGTGAAAAGAAACATAAGGCGGTCGGTAAGATAAGATAGATTGACAGTACTTGTTTCAATTTTCTTGGATGGATGATGAATGTATTTGGGAATGTAAATGAAAATAAAAAACTTATAATATATATATATATATGTTATCAATGGAGGATACCTTGTTTAGGGGGACATGAAATTCTTGTAGCTTATGGTATGGTGCCCCAATATTGGTTGTATGTTACTAGTATGTAGTAGATAATACTAGGTTCAATAGTAGATAATACTAGAGAATCCCTAAACCTAAACCTACACCTAATCCTAATCTACTTATTAACCTAAACCTAAACTTGAAAACCCAAACCTAAATCCGTACACAAACCTGAACCCGAACCGAACCCGATTTCCTAAACCTAAACCTTAACCTATTCTCAATTCCCTAAACCGTAACCTATAACCTACACTTATAACCTAAACCTAAACCTATAACCTAAACCTATAACCTTAACCTAAACGTAAAACCTAAACCTAAACCTAAACCCAAGCCCGATCCCGAACCCAAATCTGAATCCCTAAACCCTTAGCCTAAACCTAAAACCCAAACGTAAACCCGATCTCGAACCCGAACACGATATCCTATACCTAAACCTTAACGTATTCTCAAATCAGTAAACTTAAACCTACACCTAATCCTAATCTCAACTCCCTAACCTAAACCTAGACCTAAACTTGAAAACCCAAACCTAAACCCGATCCCGAACCCGAATCTTAATCCCTAAACGCTTAGCCTAAACCTAAAACCCAAACGTAAACCTGATCTCGAACCCGAACTCAATTTCCTATACCTAAACCTTAACGTATTCTCAAATCCCTAAACCTAAACCTAAAACTATTCTCAAATCCTTAAACCTTAACCTATAACCTAACCTAAACCTATACTTATAACCTAAAACTATTCCCAAATCCCAAAACCTATAACTTAAACCCGAATCCAAACCCGAACCCGAACCCGAATTCCTAAATCTAAACCTAAACATATAACCTATAACTTAAGCCTATACCTAAACCTAAAACCTTATAACCTAAAACTATTTTCAAATCCTTAAACCTTAACCTATAACCTAACCTAAACATATACTTGAAAACCCTAAAACTATTCTCAAATCCCAAATCCTATAATCTAAACCTGAATCCAAACCCGAACCCGAACCTGAATTCCTAAACCTTAACCTAAACCAAAACCTATGACCTAAAACCCAAACATAAACCCGATCCCGAACCCGAACCCGATTTCCTAAACCTAAACCTTTACCTATTCTCAATTTCCTAAACCTATAGCTTATAACCTAAACCAAAACCTATGACCTAAAAAAAACATAAACCTGATCCCAAACCCGAACCCGATTTCCTAAACCTAAACCTTTACCTATTCTCAATTCCCTAAACCTATAGCTTAACCTAAACCAAAACCTATGACCTAAGACCCAAACATAAACCCGATCCCGAACCCAAACCCGAACCCGATTTCCTAAACCTAAACCTTTACCTATTCTCAATTCCCTAAACCTATAGCTTATAACCTAAACCTTAACCAAAACCTTAACCTAAATCCAAACCTAAACCTATAACCTTAACCTAAACCAAAACCTATCACCTAAAACCCAAACATAAACCCGATCCCGAACCCGAACCCAATTTCCTAAATCTAAACCTTTACCTATTCTCAATTCCTAAACCTATAGCTTATAACCTAAACCTTAACCAAAACCTTAACCTAAACCCAAACCTAAACCTATAACCTTAACCTAAACCAAAACCTATGACCTAAAACCCAAACATAAACCCGATCCCGAACCCGAACCCGATTTCCTAAACCTAAACCTTTACCTATTCTCAATTCCCTAAACCTATAGCTTATAACCTAAACCTTAACCAAAACCTTAACCTAAACCCAAACCTAAACCTATAACCTTAACCTAAACCAAAACCTATGACCTAAAACCAAACATAAACCCGATCCCGAACCCGAACCCGATTTCCTAAACCTAAACCTTTACCTATTCTCAATTCCCTAAACCT
The DNA here is from genome assembly GCA_030180095.1 of Magnolia changhungtana. Lineage (NCBI taxonomy): Eukaryota > Viridiplantae > Streptophyta > Magnoliopsida > Magnoliales > Magnoliaceae > Magnolia > Magnolia changhungtana. The sequence goes on along the minus strand of JASAUF010000630.1, from coordinate 2,446,351 downwards.
ATAGCTTATAACCTAAACCTTAACCAAAACCTTAACCTAAATCCAAACCTAAACCTATAACCTTAACCTAAACCAAAACCTATGACCTAAAACCCAAACATAAACCCGATCCCGAACCCAAACCCGAACCCGATTTCCTAAACCTAAACCTTTACCTATTCTCAATTCCCTAAACCTATAGCTTATAACCTAAACCTTAACCAAAACCTTAACCTAAACCCAAACCTAAACCTAAACCTATAACCTTAACCTAAACCAAAACCTATGACCTAAAACCCAAATATAAACCCGATCCCGAACCCGAACCCGATTTCCTAAACCTTTACCTATTCTCAATTCCCTAAACCTATAGCTTATAACCTAAACCTTAACCAAAACCTTAACCTAAACCCAAACCTAAACCTATAACCTTAACCTAAACCAAAACCTATGACCTAAAACCAAAACATAAACCCGATCCCGAACCCGAACCCGATTTCCTAAACCTAAACCTTTACCTATTCTCACTTCCCTAAACCTATAGCTTATAACCTAAACCTTAACCAAAACCTTAACCTAAATCCAAACCTAAACCTATAACCTTAACCTAAACCAAAACCTATGACCTAAAACCCAAACATAAACCCGATCCCGAACCCGAACCCGATTTCCTAAACCTAAAACCTTTACCTATTCTCAATTCCCTAAACCTATAGCTTATAACCTAAACCATAACCAAAACCTTAACCTAAAACCAAACCTAAACCTATAACCTTAACCTAAACCAAAACCTATGACCTAAAACCCAAACATAAACCCGATCTCGAACCCGAACCCGATTTCCTAAACCTAAACCTTTACCTATTCTCAATTCCTAAATCTATAGCTTATAACCTAAACCTTAGCCTAACTAAACCCAAACCTAAACCTATAACCTTAACCTAAACCAAAACCTATGACCTAAAACCCAAACATAAACCCGATCCAGAACCCGAACCCGATTTCCTAAACCTAAACCTTAACCTATTCTCATTCTCCTAAACCTAAACCTAAACCTAACCTTAACCTTAACTATTCTCAAATCCCTAAACCTACACCTACACCTAATCCTAATCCCAACTCCCTAACCTAAACCTAAACCTAAACTTAAAAACCCAAACCTAAACCCGATCCCGAACCCGAACCCGATTTCCTAAACCTAAACCTTTACCTATTCTCATTTCCTAAACCTTAACCTCAACCTAAACCTACACCTACACCCATAACCTCAACCTAAACCAAAACCTATGACCTAAAACCTTAACCTATAATCTATAACCTAAACTTATAACCTTAACCTAAACCTTAACCTAAACCTTAACCTATAACATGAAACCTAAAACCTAAATGTATTCTCAAATCCCCAAACCTAAACCTACACACCTAGTCCTAATCTCAACTCCCTAACCTAAACCTAAACCTAAACTTAAAAACCCAAACATAAACCCGATCCCGAACCCAAACCCGATTTCCTAAACCTAAACCTTTACCTATTCTCAATTCCCTAAACCTGTAGCTTATAACCTAAACCTTAACTAAAACCTTAACCTAAACCCAAACCTAAACCTATAACCTTAACCTAAACCAAAACCTATGACCTAAAACCCAAACATAAACCCGATCCCGAACCCAACCCGAACCCGATTTCCTAAACCAAAACCTTAACCTAAACCCCTTAAACCTAAACCTATAACCTTAACCTAAACCAAAACCTATGACCTAAAACCCAAACATAAATCCGATCCCGAACCCGAACCCGATTTCCTAAACCAAAACCTTAACCTATTTTCAATTCCCCAAACCTAAACCTAAACCTAAACCTTAACCTTAACCTAAACCTCTCAAATCCCTAAACCTACACCTACACCTAATCCTAATCTCAACTCCCTAACCTAAACCTAAACCCTAACTTGAAAACCCAAACCTAAACTCGATCCCGAACCCGAAATCGATTTCCTTAACCTAAACCTTTACCTATTCTCATTTCCCTAAACCTAAACCTTAACCTAAACCTCAACCAAAACCTTAACCTAAACCTAAACCTACACCTATAACCTTAACCTAAACCAAAACCTATGACCTAAAACCTTAACCTATAACCTATAACCTAAACTTATAACCTATAACCTAAACCTTAACCTAAACCTTAACCTATAACCTGAAACCTAAAACTAAATGTATTCTCAAATCCCTAAACCTAAACCTACACCTAATCCTAATCTCAACTCCCTAACCTAAACCTAAACCCTAACTTGAAAACCCAAACATAAACCCGATCCCGAACCCAAACCCGATTTCCTAAACCTAAACCTAAACTTAAACCTAAACCTAAACTTAAACCTAAAACCTAAACGTATTCTCAAATCCTCAAACCTAAACCTACATCTAATCCTAATCTCATCTCCTTAACCTAAACATAAACCTAAACTTGAAAATGCAAACCGAAACCCGATCCCGAACCCGAACCCGATTTCCTAAACCTAAATCTTAACCTATTCTCAATTCTCTAAACCTTAACCTAAACTTAAACCTAAAACCTAAATGTATTCTCAAATCCCTAAACCTAAACCTACACCTAATCCTAATCTCAACTCCTTAACCTAAACCTAAACTTAAACTTAAAAACCCAAACACAAACCCGATCCCGAACCCGACACGATTTCCTAAACCTAAACCTTAACCTATTCTCAATTCCCTAAACCTAAACCCAAACCTAAACCTAAACCTAAACCTAAACCTAAACCTAAAACCTAAATGTATTCTCAAATCCCCTTACCTAAACCTACATCTAATCCTAATCTCAACTCCTAACCTAAACATAAACCTAAACTTGAAAATGCAAACCGAAACCCACGATCTCGAACCCAAACCCGATTTCCTAAACCTAAACCTAAACCTAAACCTAAACCTTAACCTAAACTTAAACCTAAAACCTAAATGTATTCTCAAATTCCTAAACCTAAACCTAAACCTAAACCTAAAACCTAAATGTATTCTCAAATCCCCAAACCTAAACCTACATCTAATCCTAATCTCAACTCCCTAACCTAAACATAAACCTAAACTTGAAAATGCAAACCGAAACCTGATCTCGAACCCAAACCCGGTTTCCTAAACCTAAACCTTAACCTATTTTCAATTCCCTAAACCTATAACTTATAACCTAAACCTAAACCTTAACCTAAACTTAAACCTAAAACCTAAATGTATTCTCAAATTCCTAAACCTAAACCTACACCTAATCCTAATCTCAACTCCCTAACCTAAACCTAAACCTAAACTTAAAACCCAAACCTAAACCCGATCCCGAACCCGAACCCGATTTCTAAACCTAAACCTTTACCTATTCTCAATTCCCTAAACCTATAGCTTATAACCTAACCCTAAACCTTAACCTAAACCTTAACCAAATCCTTAACCTAAACCTAAACCTATAACCTTAACCTAAACCAAAACCTATGGCCTAAAACCTTAACCTATAACCTAAACTTATAACATATAACCTAACCTTAACCTATAACCTAAAACCTAAACCTAAACCTAAAACTAAATGTATTCTCAAATCCCTAAACCTAAACCTACACCTAATCCTAATCTCAACTCCTTGACCTAAACATAAACCTAAACTTGAAAACCCAAACCTAAATCCGATTCTGAGCCCGAACCCGATTTCCTAAACCTAAACCTTAACCTATTCTCAATTCCCTAAACCTATATCTTATAACCTAAACATAAACCTAAACCTTAACCTAAACGTAAACCTATAACCTATAACCTAAACCTAAACCAATAATCTAAATGTATTCTCAAATCCCTAAACCTAAACCTACACGTACTCCTAATCTCAACTCCCTAACCTAAACCTCAAAACCTAAACCTAAACCTGATCCCGAACCCGAACCCGATTTTCTAAACCTAAACCTTAACCTATTCTCAATTCCCTAAACCTTAATCTATCACCTAACCTAAACCTATAACTTGCACTTATAACCTAAACCTATAACCTAAACCTAAGCCTAAAAACTAAACCTAAAACCGATTGCCCTAATAGGATTGAGATGGCTCTGATGGATGTACACAAACAAGCCACTGAAAACCTACAAAGTGGAGATAAGAAGAAACATCTCCAATTGCTTATTATTATTTTACCTGACATGAGTTGTTCATATGGTGAGTACAAACAAGACCCTAAATCCTAGAGAGATGGAATGAATCAACTAAAGCATTTTATTTTCTGATTTTGCAGGAAAGATTAAACGTGTTTGCGAAACGGAGTTGGGCATAGTGTCGCAGTGTTGCCAAACGAGACAGGCATCCAAAGTCAATAAACAGTATCTCGAAAATGTTGCCTTAAAACTTTATGTCAAGGTTTGTGATTCTTTGAAGTGGTTGAACTTTGAATGTTTGTTGTGTTTTTTCTTTTGCCTCTTTTAAAGTTGTTCTCGGCACAGCCGCATCGGCAGGAGCTGATAAGAGATCTTTTTCAAGTTGTGCAGGATCCTTAGAGAGGTTCTATGAACAAAGGGATGATCCGATAAGTCTTTTTCTCCTCTGTTTTTATATGATCTTTTGCAGGGTTGGTGTGAGCGTATTTATGCATGGATGAATGTAATGTGGATAAGATTGTTTATGTTTGGATGAATGTAGTTTATGTTTGGATGGATTTATGTAGTTTGGGTTTAGATGGATGTGAATGTGATGAAATATATTATATAACAGGTGTATATCAGGAAGAATACGATGTTGTAACAGGTGTATATTAGGAAGAATACGATGTTGTAACAGGTGTATATTAGGAAGAATACGATGTTGTAACAGGTGTATATTAGGAAGAACATGATATTGTAACAGGTGTATATTGTTTGTGTTTGGATAGATGTAGTTTATGTTTGGATGAATGTAGTTTTCGTTTGGATAGATTTACATAATTTGGGTTTAGATGGATGTGAATGTGAATATGATGAAATATATTATATAACAGGTGTATATCAGGAAGAATATGATGTTGCAACAGGTGTATATCAAGAAGAATATCATATAAATAGGTGTATATACAAATATGAGACGGTTGAAGACCGTCCTTTCCAGGTTCATAAGAGACGGTCCATGACCGTCCTTTTCAGGTACATAAGAGACGGTCCATGACTGTCCTTTTCTGGGTTGTAAGAGACGGTCTATAACCGTCCTTGTTATTGACGGTCATTGGCAGTCTTTTTTACGGACGGTCACAGACTGTCCTTTTCAGGTCCAGTAGGGGGAAATCTGGGCTACCATTAGAGACGGTTTATGGCCGTCCTTTTTTAGAGACGGTCTATGACCGTCCTTATTAAGAGTGTTTATAGCCATCCTTTAAAAAATACAACTCGTCAAAATTTGACGGCCGTTGCGACGGTCCAGGACCGTCCTTTTTGGGCTTTTGAGACGGTTTTCAACCGTCATTTTTTCGTTGTTTTGGCGTAGTGCCATGTCAAGGTGAGCCCACATAATGCATTGTCCGCATTAAAGGCAAGCCTCAATTGATGAATGGCCCATATCCAAAGTAGGTCCCACATGATGGACAACCCACGTTAAAGGTAGGGGACCACAAGATAGACAGTCCATATTAAAGGTGGGCTCCACATTAGGGGTGATGGATATTGAAAGTGGCCCCACATGATGGACAATAACATTGAAGGTGGGCCCCACGTAATGGATAGTCCACATCAAAGGCTGGACCTTCATGATGAATGGCCCACATCCAAGGTGGGCCTCGAATGATGGACGGCCCACATGAAGGTAGGGCCCACACAATGGTGGTCCACATTAAAGGTAGGCTTCACATGATGGACAGTGGACATCGAAGGTGGGACCCATATGATGGACAATTTATTTTGACGATCAGCCCACATGATGGATGACCCGCATAATGGACCGTCCACATCAAAGGTGCCAATGATGAATGTCCCACATCCAAGGTGAGCCCACATAATGCATTGTCCGCATTAAAGGCAAGCCTCAATTGATGAATGGCCCATATCCAAAGTAGGCCCCACATGATGGACAACCCACATTAAAGGTGGGGGACCACAACATGGACAGTCCATATTAAAGGTGGGCTCCACATCAGGGGTGATGGACATTGAAAGTGGCCCCACATGATGGACAATAACATTGAAGGTGGGCCCTACGTAATGGATAGTCCACATCAAAGGTTGGGCCTTCATGATGAATGGCCCACATCCAAGGTGGGCCTCGAATGTGGATGGCCCACATGAAGGTAGGGCCCACACCATGGTGGTCCACATTAAAGGTAGGCTTCACATGATGGACAGTGGACATCGAAGGTGGGACCCATATGATGGACAATTTATTTTGATGATCAGCCCACATGATGGATGACCCGCATAATGGACAGTCCACATCAAAGGTGTCAATGATGAATGTCTCACATCCTAGGTGGGACCCACCTAATGGACAACCCACATCAAAGGTGACGCCCACACAATGGATGGTCCACATCAGAGGTAGGCTCCATGTGAAGGGCAGTGGATATTAAAGGTAGGGCCCACATGATAGACAATAACATTGAAGGTGGGCCCCACATGTAAACAACCCATATCAAAGTAGGCCTCATACGAGAACAATTCACGTCGAAAATCAACCCCTAATAATGAATGACACACATTCAAGGCGGGCCCCACTTGATAGATGACCCACTAATTTGAAGTTGGGCCCTGCATGATGATAATCCACATAAAGGTGGGCCCACATGATGGACAACCCAAATCCAATGTGAGCCCTGCATGATCCGCAGCCCACATTGAAGTGGTCCTCACAAGGTGGATGGTCCACACTGAAGGCAGGTCAATAGTAGGTACTTAGAAATATATAAGAGAAAGTTTGATGATATGCTGGATGATAAGTAGGTACTTACAAATTGCATTCATCACATTCACAAAGGTTTATTTAACTATTATATAACTCCCCATTGTATCCAAACACTTCTAAAATTCAAAATCATTTTAAGGATATTTTTTATTTTATTTTTAAATCACTTATTTCCCTTGGCATTTTTTATTTAGGATGTGGAAATTTTCCAAAGAAATTCGGATTGTATGAAATGATCCCTCCGTTGGATCGAATTACCTAGCAAGTGCTCTCTATTACATTTTTCTTTAAAAAGCAAAGAAGTGGAGAATAGAAAGACCCACGTGGTCTGCATATGACATCCAACTCACCTAACATATGCTCCCAAACATAATAAACACTAAAACAAAAAATTGAGCCCATCAAATCATTGGATGGGTTAAAGTGAATTTGAATGTTGTGTAGTGGTGTAAATTTTTTTATGGTGCAGGCCCACTCAAAGAATGGATCCACCACATTTTCTATTCATCAGATCATCATGGTGATGTGCATCTATTAGGTGCCTTGGACGTCATACAAATGACAACTGGGCCTTATAATTCTCAAGAAGAAGAAGAGAGAGAGAGAGAGACATTTTGGTAATTTCATACCTCTAAAGCACAATTAACTACATTCATTTGGAGAGGCATTATTTGGTAAAATCCGAATTAGTAGGGAATTTTGCAAATCCCTTTTATTTAACTAAATTGCTTGTAAATGTGGCTTTTGGCAACAGTCCCCACCTTTAGGGGACCTTAGCAACATCACCAAGCCTTTTAAACCGCACATGGGTGACTTATCGTCAATCCGAACCATTCCTTGATTAATACGTTTAGGGCAAGCCATGTACAAGAATTAGACCGATCAAATTATCCTAACCTTTAAATGGGGCAAATTTGTTACAACCATCCATTATTTACAAACCATAAATTACATGGTTATAATCATTAAATCAAAGTACTCTTTTAGAATAAAGAGAAATACAAAGTAAGATCTATCTACTATGTGTTTCCATATGACTATTGTACTTGTTTGTTTCTTCGGTTAATCTTGACTCTACATTTTTATGCTACTAATCAAAAGCTTGGGATCATCTGATTGGCATGAATTTTGCATCATGGCTTGCTCATAGTTGTATGAACGAATGAATGATTGGAATCAACAATAGATCACCCCATGTACTTAGGTTTGATGATGTTGCTAACTCTAGTGATAAGCATGCCCACATCAACAAAAAGCTATAAATATATAAAATTCAAATCAGATTAACAGAAAGCAAGTCGAACCAATCAATGTGGACCATGACATAGAATAAATTAATTACCACTTAAAAACCTTCAGGTGGAGGCTCACATGATGGTTAAATTTTGATGTAGGATGTGGCACTAATACATTCCTAGCATGGTTGGACCAAATGAAGGTGAACCGTAAATTGACCATAACTTTTGATCCGGGTATCGTTACGGTGCACCAAGCCGAATATCAAGAACCGAAGCAGCACGAGAACTCAAGGACAAGTTCTTTTGAAGTAGAGGGAACTAATATAGAGCGGGTCACGGACACTTCCATATCCAAGATGGACCATAGAAGGCCCAATAGAAGGCAGAAGTTATCAAGACCATAAAACAGACATATCTCGCAAATTGGAATGAGGTACTCGATGTACTATATATGATTTTGGGGTAGGATGGGCTATTGTAGTCAACCAACCCGGACATCTCTAGTTGCCCACGCCGAATTTGTGAGATTCTATCAAATCGATAGTCAAATTTCATGTTTATTTCCATTTTTTACTATTTTTAGTACATTTTGGTTTGATTATAACTCTTCATCCATTGGGATTTAGAAGTTGTGTCCAACATGAAAAGTGCTTAGAAAAATTAGGAGAATAATGTGGTTAAGCCACATAGGACCCTTACCATAATTAATAAATTTACTATTTATAGTAAGTTATGAATTTTAGGGAGTTTGAGTTGGAGTCTGATGCCGAAACTTCTTTCAAGGTTTAGTATCACTATTTAAAGGGTTGTAAATTCGTTTTTATTATGAATCAATCAATTTACAAATTTTCATGAATACTATTTCTATTTTCTCGCTTTTTCCTCGTGGATTCGAAAAGTCTCTGTGAGGAGTCTAGAGAAGCTTCGTAGATTCGAAGTAATTATCCTTGAGGAAGACGGTAATCGACCTCATCACGTTCATCCCTGCGTCAATTGGTATCAGAGCGAGGATTTCCCTCGGGCCGATGGCAAACAATGAATGTATGAGCCAAAATCCAGTGGACGGTGATCCAGGGATTCGTTATCTTTCGGAAAGAATGGAAACTTTTCACTGGAAGAATCAGTCGACCATGTAAGGGCTGCAGGTAACCCTCAACCGTATTGCAGATGAGTTAATCCGCCCTGATCTCAAAACGATGCTCAACCACCCGTGGTCGCTGTACAACATAAACTTGATTTCTACAGAGCACCATTAGATAATGGTAAATCGCAGGCCACCACTTTGATTATGAGGAAGTCATTATACATGCCAAAAGTAAAAATAGATCTACAACGAGACAACATCTTTCGAACGAGGTGTACTGTAAGCCAAGAAGTCTATAATGCAATTATTGATGTCAGGAAGAGTGATAATCTCGTGTCGAAAATAATGGTGAAAAAGTTGCAGCTGAAAATAGAAAAGCATCCATCTCCGTATACGATTGGATGGATTAAAGAGATCAAGAAAACAGAGGTAACCGAACAATGCACTGTCTCGTTTTCAATTGGTAAAAATTATAATGATCAAGTACTTTATGACGTAGTCAACATAAAAGTTTGTATATGTTACTTGGTCAACCATGGCAAAATAATATTTATGCTATTGCTACGCATAGAGGTCGGGATAACGTATTTAAATTTACTAAAGATAGTAGAAAATTTGGCTTCCTCCCTATGAGAGCGAAGAATCAACCCAAGACTTCTAAAGTTAAGGAACAATCTCTCATACCCAAACAGAATTTTGTAAAACAATTTGAGAAAACAAAAGATAGAAGTGCATTAATAGTAAAGGAAAAATATATGGAGCCTGTAAACATCCCGGAGGATTTAGGACCAATGTTGCAAGAGTTCAAGGTGGTTGTGCTCGATGAACTCCTTAACAAATTGTCTCCCATACAAGATATAAAAAATCAAATTGATCCCGTCTCAAGGGCAAGTCTATCTAATTGCCTACATTATCAAAAAGAATGTGAAATCTTAAAGGCATAAGTAAATGAACTGATCGATACTAGTCAAGTCAAGGAAAGCATGAGTACATGTATTATGTCAGCTCAAGAGCCTAATGCCAAGTATTAGAAAATGGCTAAAAACATCGGCATCAGAAGTTATCTCAGAATTATAAGCCAAGTTCCTTGAGTAACTTGAGGACGAGTTTTTCTCAAGTTGAGGGGTCTGATGTAAAACGTTTCATAGATACATTCTTAGCCTAATTGGACCAAAAGAAGGCGAACCAAAAATTGATCATAACTTTTGATCCGGGTATCGTTATGGCGCACCAAACAGAGTATCAAGAACCGAAGCACACGAGAACTCGATGACGAGTCCTTTTGAAGTGGAGGGGACTGATGTAGAGCAGGTCGCAAACACTTTCATGTCTAAGATGGATCCAAGAAGGCCCAATCGGAGGCAGAAATCAACAGGACCGTTGGAACGTTAAAACAGGCATATCTCGTAAATCGAAATGAGTTACTCGACGTACCATATGATTTTGGGGTAGGACAAGCTACTTTAGCTAACAAACCTAGCTATTCCGGGTTTCCCCCAGTAAATTCGCGAGATTCCATCATATCAACGGTCAAATTCCGTGTTTATTTCCGTTTTTACTATTTTTAGTAAGTTTTAGTTTGATTATAACTCTTCATCCGTTTGGCTTTAGGAGTTGTGTCCAACATGAAAAGTGTTTATAAAAATTAGGAGAACAACATGGTTAAGCTACAAAGGACACTTAATATAAATAGTAAATTTACTATTTATAGTAAGTTACGAATTTTAGGGAGTTTTAGTTATAGTTTAATTCCTAAACTTATTCTAAATCTTGGTATCCCTATTTAAAGGGTTGTAGACTCATTTATTTCAGCTATCAATATTCAACGTTAAATGTTTTCCTATTTAAAGTTTTCCTTAAAATTATTCGACATCGAAGCACATTAAATGCTTCATGGTTGTGAATCTCTCAATTTTGTCCTATCAAATTCCCGTAGATGAAGTATAGATATCCTAGACATGACCAATTCGTAGTAGGATGTGTAAAAAATTGAATGTTTTGATCAGGTCGTCGGCAGCAGGAAAAATAAAATGTTGCTACATTAGTACAGCGACATTTGCTCAATGAGTTGACTAGAGACCTAAACTAGGTTGAGTCAGCTTAGCTGAAATTTACGTTAAGTCACCTATTGGGCCTTGAGTTTGAACTAAGGCTGGAAAGATTTGCTTAAAAAAATAAAACACCTGAAAGATCCAAATCCTCAGGAGTTAAAATGACCCATCAATCTTGGCTTTAGTTGTATCAGGCTTTCTGACCCTGCATACATGTACAAGCAGCTCCTTTACTACGTGCACGAACCACACACTTATGGACATGTCTTTGCAGAGATCTCTTCTTATGTCTGGCAGCATTTATATTCAATGTAAATCCAGGCCTTTCATCAGGTATGTCTGGTTCTCAGTTGGGCCATACATGGGCATCAAATCTAGATTTCCAGTTGACTCGGTTTCCATTCTTACCATACATACGTGGCTCATCTCAAAAATAGAACCAACTTGATTTTTCTAGCCACAGCACATACACGGTAGCAACCACCAGATAAATTGGATCTTGCATACATGTAGGGATGGTAGTAATTAGAATCCTACTCACACAGTTCTTATTGTAATTGGTGCATTCTTGCACATGTAATTGATGCATTCAATTGTGAAAGGATTTATGACCCACACCTCTCCTTATTCAGCAATCAAAACACTAAAACTAAAAAACAGAAAGAAAGAACCAAAATTAAAGAGAAAAATGAAAATTAAAACCAAATTGGACACATGCCATGATGGTTTGTGATCTGAATTTTTGGTGAGGAAACTTGTTTGACAGTCATGTTGAAGGTGATACTTTTGTCCTTCTATATCATATGTATGCAACTGATGCTTGATGTGGAAATCTGGCCATTTTGAACCTTCCCTAATTGCATAAGTGGCTGAACCAGCTCTGTATGTTACACATAATTTATCATCCACTAGTTTCTGTAAATGAAGATAAGAGGATTGATCTTAACAGTATGGTCGTCATGCACATAGACAGAAAATGCTTGCAATTAATTTTTATGAGAACTTGGTAATTTTGGAGTCATTGGTTAGGGTTTGGGCTGAAAGTATAGTGCTGGAGCCGACGCTTTCGGAGTCCGAACTTATTCTTTTGAAAAATAGAAAAATGGGAATATTAGTAAATATGGATTTTCTTGTTAAGAAGAAAATGGAAAGGAAAGAAGAGACATAACTGAAACTTTTCCCGTTGAATTTGACGTCCAGGAAATGAACCTTTTCCAGAAAACCATAGATTTAAAACCATTAAATCCTTCTCAGAAATCTGAGTTTATTGAACTGAATTGAAATATTACAATTCAATTTTGTTGAATATCCAAACGCAAGGTTTCCATGAATTAGGCAAATAAATTCATTCTAACTCATTTTGTTGAATATCCAAATGCAAGGATTTATTATTTATTATTTATTATTATTATTATTATTTTGTGATATGCAATAGCTTTTCAGAATTCGTATGTAGGTGCATACTTGTGCTCATTCACATGGACTTTGACTATCTTTCTTAAATTTCTTTAGTTTTTCTAATTTTTATATCTAATTTTGAATTTTTAGGCCGTAAAACAAGATTCGAGGTGCCGTCAACAATGCTAACAGAATCCTCCAGGTCAGATTGTTGATTGGACCTAATTTTATTTAAATGATCTTGATAATCCATTTTATTTAAATAAGTAGACCTGGATGTACGTCGGAGCTATCCGGATGTTGAGCGGGGGTCCTTGGAATGTGGGAACCACTGTTATGACCATGATGAAGCTGTCCACTTCCTGTGGACAACATTGGAGTGGCCTGACCATTTGAACAGGCCGTGTTTATATCTGTAGTTACTCGAAATTGATGGAGCAAACCCGGATGTGCATCGGAACTGTCCGGATGTTGAGCGGGGGTCCCTGTAAGGTGGGAACCGCTGCTATGACCATGATGAAGTTGTCCATTTTCTATGGACAACATTGAAAGGGCCTGGCCATTTGGATAGGGCATGTTCATGTATTTGCTCGAAATTAATGGAGCAGACCCGGATGTGCGTCGGAGCTATCCGGATGAGTGGGGGTCCCTGGAAGGTGGGAACTGCTGACCATGATAAAGCTGTCCATTTCCTATGGACAGCATTGGAAGGGTCTGGCCATTTAGACAGGCTGTGTTTATGTATTTGCTCGAAATTAATGGAGCAGACCCGGATGTGCGTCAAAGCTATCCGGATGAGCGGGGGTCGCTGGAAGGTGGGAACTGCTGACCATGATAAAGCTGTCCATTTCCTATGGACAGCATTGGAAGGACCTGACCATTTGGACAGGCCGTGTTTATATCTGTATTTGCAGGGACCACACCCTTAACCTATAACCTAAACCTATTCTCACATCCTAAAACCTATAACTACAACCTAAACCTTAACCTAAACCTATAACCTATAACCTAAACTCAATTCCATAAACTTTAACCTACAACCTAACCTATTCTCAAATCCCTAAACCTAAACCTACACTTAGTCCTAATCTTAACTCCCTAACCTAAACCTAAACCTAAACTTGAAAACCCAAACCTAAACCCGATACCGAACCCGAACTCGATTTCCTAAACCTAAACCTTAACCTATTCTCAATTCCCGAAACCTATAGCTTATAACCTGAACCTAAACCTATAACCTAAAACCTAAACCAAAACCAAAATCGATAACCTAAACCCAAACCCATTCCCAAATCCCAAAACCTATAACCTAAACCGAAACCATAACCTAAACCTATAACCTATAACCTAAACCAAAACCAAAACCTATAGCCTAAACCCGAACCTAAACCTAAACCTTAACCTATATGTATTCTCAAATCCCTAAACCTAAACCTACACCTAATCTGTAACATCCCAGATTTTTGCCAACCTGGGATTAGACGTCCTTAGGCAATGGATCAATCCTAACACAGGTTTAACTTCTTAAACGCTCAATTAAAGCCTCAAATCCCTTTTCAAACCATTTTCTTCACAAATCCCACCCTTCACTACCTTGTGATTTCAATTTCTCAAAGCACTTTCACCCTAGACACTATCTTAAACTAGCTAAGTAGTATAACTTGGATCACTTTAGATACAAACTACAAAGGACTAAGTACCACCTCAGACAGAAATCTTATAGGACTAAATCCTTTAGAAATGAGACAAAGTGACTAAGTGCTAAACTAGATTAGCTACGAAATCCGTTTGAATCACTTTAAATACGATCTGCAAGACCCAAAACTTGTAGAATCATTGACGCTAGGTTACCCTAAAATCTAGGATCAATCTCATTACCCGGCTGCTCTCGAGAGCATCTCGAAACTCCGTATCGGATCTGGACCGCACGTCGAAAGTCCGAATAACTCGAAGTTAAGGAATTAGGACCGCCTCGTTGGGCTTGACAACCATCTCGGAAATCAAATCCAGTCGATGTCCCAGCGCCATTCGCTTGAGCCCGGAGTGAGGGAGTGTGAAAAACACTATTCCCTTTACAAAATAAATATCTGGAATAGTGATCTGGCACCATTCGCTTGCGCATCAGTATTAAGCAACCAGACCGTCAGAATCTGACCAAATTACACCCTCGGATCAGGAAAAATTTCATACACATTTACATGTACTCGGAATCTCCGATCGAGATCCGCTGACCGTTGAACTGAAACTGGTCCGCCACGCGTGATCTGAGAACCCTACTGGAACGAAAACTTAATAGAACGTAGATCCAGTGTTAGTGAGCTTAAGTCCGACCTTTGGCTCAAGGAGGCCCGCCAGAAGTCCTCCGTTGAGCTGAAACCGGCCCCCTTTGGCTATAACCCAAGTATACCTTGACCTTAAGCCTATTTTGGGCACATTTTAGGCTATATAAGGACCTTAAACCCTCTTCCATTTCAGCCATACGAATTTGGATTTGAGAGAGAGAAAAGAGAGAGAAAGTGAGGGAGATGTGGGAGGAACTCCCTGCTGCTGTTCCCTGCCGCTATTCGGGCTCCACCGCCTGATTCTCATGCTTTTCCGGCGATTCCGGCGTCGTTTCTAGGTAAGAAACCCTAACCCTAATCTGTTTTGGGGTTTAGACAGTTGTAGGTTAGGAAATAGCTAACCTGTTTCGTTCTCTAGGTTGCCAAACTCCCGTATACGGAAGCTTAGCGAACCTACCGATTCCGTTGCGATTCTACGACAAAAGGTGCGGACTTTAGATGTATAGGTTATGGTTTTCAATGCTTTCAATGTCAGATAATGATAGATTCATGATCTGCATGCAATTGCACATGTACAAAGTGCTTTCCATTTTCTGTTTCAATTAGAATTGTAGAATTTGGAATTTCACATACTCTAGGTATTCGTATAAAATACCGTATACGTATTTTTTATGGAAATGTGTTTGACATGTTTATTTGACGTATGGATATATGACGTATGGATAAAATACTTATTTGGCGAAAGGATTCGCCTAAATACATGTTTACTAATAAACACTATGTATGTAGAAATACGGTATTGTAAGAAGTACCATATACATGTACATTTTAGCGATGTGTTTGTCATGATTAATTGTCATATAAATATATTATGTGCGTATAAAATATTTGTTTGGCGAAGGGAATCGCCTTAATACATGTTTGCTTGTATACACTATGTATGTGGAAAATGCGTATTCTAGAAAATACTGTATACGTATAAATTTTGGAGATATATTTATCATGATTAGTTGCTATAGTAATACATTATACATAGATAAAATACTCACTTGGCTAAAGGATAGCCCTAATACATGTTTTGCTAACATACGCCATGTATGTTGTAATAGTGTATTCTAAGTGTTTGTGAAAATGACTGAATAAGTATAGAACTCTCATTCGTACTCGCCATGACTAATTGTCACGGATAATTGATTGTTGTATTAGCGATACCCCTTTGACGAAAGGATTTGCCCTAAATCACGCCACAGCCAATATACACCTATATGCTAAAATGTGTGGCCCAAGTGTTTGTGGAAATGATTGAATGAATATGGAACTTGGATTCCTGCTTGCCATGACTATCCGTCGTGGGTGTACGCGTGTTATGATTGGGGCAACTCTCTAGTGAAAGGATTTGGCCTAATGCCTATGTGATCGACATATGTCATGTATGTTGATGTATGTTTGTTTAAGTGTTTCTTGAAATGTCTGAATGAGTAGTAGTTAGCAAATTGTAATGTATAAGGGTGTTGAGATGTGATTCTCAACCTCTTTTAACTATGTGTATGATCTCCTTGGATTGTTGTGTGATTAGGAATTGAACATGTATAAACTCATGCTTGTGTTGTGATTCATAACATGCTCAACTGCTTTATGATTATAACTATGTAATGCATATGTTTAAATTGATATTTACGTTGTATGATCCGTCATGGGTGATGGGGGAGCGGAGCAACGAGTGCGTGCAACAGCCCTGGCAGCCCTAAACGGATAATACCATAACTTGATTGTATGAGTTAAATCTTGATCCATTACTGCTTTATCTATCTGTACTTAATTGTGTTTGGGGCTATGATTATAGTCCAGACAATCGGTACTAGAATTGAATTCGTGGCTGCGATTCTTTTGCCACGTGAGATGTGTTCGACGAACTCGAGTCGTACTGCGGTTGACGATAGTGGTTGGCCACACGAAGTGCTTATGCGCTTCATATCGTTCAACTTGTTGTGCGCTCGAGCTAGCCGAGCTCGTCAAGCAACCCGATCTGTCTTATGTATGTTCACCATGTTTGGAAGCAACTGCTTGAACCTAGGGTACCAAACTTACCAGTGAAAACCCGTTAACCATGGTACTTCGATCCGCTAAGACTCATGAGCCTGACATGGTGGTATGGGACACCGTGGCCGAGCTGTCGGCCTATGCTGGGGCCACGTGCCTCCCCGTAGTGACCAGTGAGCAACCAAACTCGTGAGCCGATTATGGTGGTATGGGACATTATATTCGAGCTGTCGACACCTACGGCGAGAGCTGAGTATGATGAGATCTGTACTCGTGCTGACGAGCAACGAGTCCTCCGTAGTGTCTTCGAGTATGCCCTAAGGTCTGTGATTGGCGACGAGCCCTTCACAGCAACCAGAGCATGAGTTGAGCCGAGTACGGTGAGATCTGTATTCGAGCTGACGGCTAGCGATTGAGCCGAGTATGGTGAGACCTGTACTCGTGCTGACGGTCAGCAATTGAGCCGCATACGGTGAGATCTGTATCCGTGCTGACGGGTGACGAGCCCTTTGTGATGCCTTCGCTACGCCTCTCAAACCTTAATATCGTATGAGATTAACTAGGACTGACGACCCTAGAATGGATCATGTTTGGGAATGATATAAGGGAGGTACCTTAGTTTCCCAATACTGCTCTTGTTTGAAATGGACTAATAATAACTCGGTAATCATGATCATCATCGCACCGCATGTGCTTAGTAGATGTGGCGCACTGAGGGAGTTAAGCATTCGCGAACGTAAGATGATGTCGCATAAGGGTAGTTTGGTAAGGGCATACAGCATCATGTCATTTCATTCTCGCACTTAATAAGAGTAGTTAGAATTGTTTGATTTGTACTGCTTTATCATTACTGCTTGATTGAATTGATAACATGTTAACCTATACTTTACTGTTCCACTGAGTTGATCACTCACTCTCACGTTACGGGACGGTGTTTGCAACACCAACCAGATTTGTTGAGTTTCAGGTGATGGCGATGCTTGTGAAGCAGAGCCGGACTACTTCTATGATGATAGGAGGAATTCTCCTATCTATATCTCTCTGGCAGGTCAATGAAGACCTGATATTGTATTGACGGGGCTATGGTACATGGGATAGGAGGCCTCACACTTCCTCACATTTGGTACATTTTAGAACTGCACTTGTAATTATTTAACCTGGTAATGTTATCACACTGAGAGACTCATCATAGGTTATATATTTTATCTATCTATCACAGTCTTTTCGCTTACAAATTTAACTGTCTCTCGAGTTTGATATGTTGTTTTGGCTTAATCTCACTCATGTTCAATGCACAAGTACAGTCAACATTCAAACATCATTCATTTTGTTGCATAAGTTATGTTCTGGAACTCGGGAGTTGAGTTTATGCTCGACCCCCGATTTTCAGGGCGTTACATAATCCTAATCTCAACTCTCTAACCTAAACCTAAACCTAAACTTGAAAACCCAAACCTAAACCCGATCTCTAACCCGAACCCAATTTCTAAACCTAAACCTTAACCTATTCTCAATTCCCTAAACCTTAACCTAAATGTATTCTCAAATCCCTAAACCTAAACCTACAACTTATCCTAATCTCAACTCCCTAACCTAAACCTAAACCTAAACTTGAAAACCCAAACCTAAACCCGATCCCGAACCCGAACCCGATTTCCTAAACCTAAACCTTAACCTATTCTCAAATCCCTAAACCTTAACCTAAATGTATTCTCAAATCTCTAAACCTAAACCTACACCTAATCCTAATCTCAACTCCCTAACCTAAACCTAAACCTACACTTGAAAACCCAAACCTAAACCCGATCCCGAACCCGAATCCAATTTCCTAAACCTAAACGTTAACCTATTCTCAATTCCCTAAACCTTAACCTAAATGTATTCTCAAATCCCTAAACCTAAACCTATACCTAATCTTAATCTCAACTCACTAACCTAAACCTAAACCTAAACTTGAAAACCCAAACCTAAACCCGATCCAGAACCCGAACCCGATTTCCTAAACCTAAACCTTAAACTATTCTCAATTCCCTAAATCTATAACCTAAACCTAAAACTTAAACACCTATAACCTTAACCTAAACCAAAACCTATAACCCAAACCTTAACCTAAATGTATTCTCAAATCCCTAAACCTAAACCTACACCTAATCCTAATCTCAACTCCCTAACCTAAACCTAAACCTAAACTTGAAAACCCAAACCTAAACCCGATCTCGAACCCGAATCCGATTTTCTAAACCTAAACCTTAACCTTTTCTCAATTCCCTAAACCTTAACCTAAATGTATTCTCAAATCCCTAAACCTAAACCTACACCTAATCCTAATCTCAACTCTCTAACCTAAACCTAAACCTAAACTTGAAAACCCAAACCTAAACCCGATCTTGAACCTGAACCCGATTTCCTAAACCTAAACCTTAACCTATTCTCAATTCCCTAAACCTTAACCTAAATGTATTCTTAAATCCCTAAACCTAAACCTACACCTAATCCTAATCTCAACTCCTTAACCTAAACCTAAACCTAAACTTGAAAACCCAAACCTAAACCCGATCCCGAACCCGACCGATTTCTAAACCTAAACCTTAACCTATTCTCAATTCCCTAAACCTTAACCTAAATGTATTCTCAAATCCCTAAACCCGAACCTACACCTAATCCTAATCTCAACTCCCTAACCTAAACCTAAACCTAAACTTGAAAACCCAAACCTAAACCCGATCCCGAACCCGAACCTGATTTCCTAAACCTAAACCTTAAACTATTCTCAATTCCCTAAATCTATAACCTAAACCTAAAACTTAAATACCTATAACCTTAACCTAAACCTTAACCTAAATGTATTCTCAAATCCCTAAACCTAAACCTACACCTAATCCTAATCTCAACTCCCTAACTCCGAACCTAAACTTAAACTTGAAAACCCAAACCTAAACCCGATCCTGAACCCAAATCCGATTTTCTAAACCTAAACCTTAACCTTTTCTCAATTCCCTAAACCTTAACCTAAATGTATTCTCAAATCCCTAAACCTAAACCTACACCTAATCCTAATCTCAACTCTCTAACCTAAACCTAAACTTGAAAACCCAAACCTAAACCCGATCTTGAACCCGAACCCGATTTCCTAAACCTAAACCTTAACCTATTCTCAATTCCCTAAACCTTAACCTAAATGTATTCTCAAATCCCTAAACCTAAACCTACACCTAATCCTAATCTCAACTCCTTAACCTAAACCTAAACCTAAACTTGAAAACCCAAACCTAAACCCGATCCCGAACCCGAATCTGATTTCTTAAACCTAAACCTTAACCTATTCTCAATTCCCTAAACCTTAACCTAAATGTATTCTCAAATCCCTAAACCTAAACCTACACCTAATCCTAATCTCAACTCCTTAACCTAAACCTGAACCTAAACTTGAAAACCCAAACCTAAACCCGATCCCAAACCCGAACTCGATTTCCTAAACCTAAACCTTAACCTATTCTCAATTCCCTAAACCTTAACCTAAATGTATTCTCAAATCCCTAAACCTAAACCTACACCTAATCCTAATTCAACTCCCTAACCTAAACTTAAACTTAATTAAACTTGAAAATCCAAACTTAAACCCGATCCTGAACCTGAACCCGATTTCCTAAACCTATAAACTAAACCTTAACCTATAGCTTATAACCTAAACTTATAACCGATAACCTAACCTATGGATTTTACTATAGTTTAGAAGATTTCTAGTACACATTTTTTATTTCTTTATATATAATTATTTTTTTCCAACTCTTTTTTTTTTTTTTTTGGTCTTTCTTCCTTTTGAGATGTATACAAAGGCATGCTTGTTCGATTGTGTCTACAATTGTTGTTTTATACAGCCTGACAAGCTAAAGAAGTCAGTGGATGATGAAATTCATTTTCTCAAGGGAAGGGTTTTAAAAATTGAAAGTGATCTTGTGTTAAAGTCTACAGAAGTTACATATGTAGTTTCAAAAAAGAAGAAGCTCTATCTTCTGTGTTTGCTTAACTTGATCGTCTGAAGAAAGAAATTTACGTAAAGCGTGAGCATTATTTAATGCATGAGGGCACGCCTTAGTTGTAATTCTTTTGATAGGTTGAGCAAAGTGAAGTATTGTTTATTTAGAAATGTGAATGTAGGATGCATTGTAGATTTGATTACTATTGTAATAAATGCATCATTTTTTTTCTCTGATTGCATTAAGCTTAGATGAGTTATCAATCATAGCAGGTTCTTGCAATGGAAACAGGGAAAATAGCTACGAAATATAATCCGTAGCAAAGCTACAGCTTTTCGTCGTAGCTATTGCTATCTATTAATACGGATTATATCCGTAGCTATTGGTATCTATAGCTACGGATTATGTCTGTAGCTCTCCGTATGTAGTGCTGCAAATACCGTAGATATTGGTATCTATTGCTACGGATATAATCTGTAGCTATTGGTATCTATTGCTACGGATATAATCCGTAGCTATTGGTGTAGATTGCTACGGATATTATCCGTAGCTAATGGTCTCTATTGCTACGAAAAAGATCCGTAGCTAATTGTATCTATTGCTACAGATATTGTCCGTAGCTAGACCTTTAGCTACCCTACCAATTGCGACGGACGTGATACGGACTAGATCCGTAGCAAAATCCATTTTGCTACGGATCTAGTCCGTAGCCTTTGCCCATTTTTCTTGTAGTGATGGTTGCATGTATCTGTGATTTTTCTCTTGAGAATTTAACTTTTAAAATGGATACTCAAGAAGGCTTATTTAATATAGATCGCCATTTGATAGCTCACCTTATGGAAATTCCTATCAATGATGAGGGCATTCTGATTCATATATTATCTGATAAAATCTCAGAATCTGAAAGACAAATGCTTACTAGGGATTTATGTAATTTAGATGTTCACTGGACTCATAAAGGTAATGCACTTCCTTTAAGGTATTTGTTACCCAGACACGGAGTGCTTCACAGGATTTTCATCTCAAATCTATATCCGCGTTCTTGTAATAAAACTGAACTCACTACATTTATGGTTCGTGTTTTGCATTCTATCATCTCTGGTGCGAATATTTGTCTGCCTTCGTTAATTTGTCACTCCATTATTCAGTTTCGTCTCCATCCAGGTCATTGGGATATTCCCTTTGGTTATCTGATGACTATGATTGCCAATCATATGCTCGTGGTTATGCCTGTTAGAAAGAAACCCATCCATCATCTCCCTTTTAATAATTCCAATATTCACAAGATGAATTTAGAATTGGCTAATGGCCAAGTAGATGTTGGTAGCAGTGGTGCTGAAGCAGGAAATGCAGATGAAGCTGGTGATCTTCCTGCAGACATAAATATGGATGATATCTTTGAAGACCTTGAGTCAGACTCGGCTGATGATCCTGACTTTCAGCCTTCTGATTTTCATGAGAGGTTGAATTCTCTTCAGGAACAGGTGGCTCAAATTCATGTTACCCAAGACACTCAATAATTTTCTTATTTACGCAAATATATGAGGCGTGTTGCTAGGGGTTTACACAAAAGTGATCCATCTAATCCTACTCCCTCTTCTGGTTCTGACTGACAATTTTACGTTTGGTCTGAATAACTAGTATTTAACTTTACTCTATGGCTACACTATATTTGCTTAACTAACTGTTGTTGAATTATGCACTATGCACTTCGAACTTTTTTATCTCTTGCATCTATATTCCATCTCCTACCTTCCTTAACCTTAGCTTGCCCTTATTTTTTCTTCCTTTGTCATTTTGTGTCAAAAAGGGGGAGAAGTTAGGTGAAGTTTTGGTTGTATTTAATGATTATGATTATGGGATTGTAGAGTAGTTTGGATGAGCTATTACTCAGGGGGAGTAAGCTGGATGTTGCTTATGATGTCTATATAACTGGTGCATGATTGACTATTGAACTTATTGTGCTTGTCTCTCTCTTATTCTTATTGGAAGTATTATTATTTGGGTGTTTTGTCACAAATTTGACAAAGGGGGAGATTGGAAGTGCTATGATCTCATGCTCCTTTGGTTGTCAAATTTTGGATGTGTCAAAACATCTATCTGTGTCTTGTGTTTGTATGATGATTTATATGTGTTCAAGACACTGCATCAATACTTCATGACATTGGATGTCTTCAAGAAATACAAAGTGTACTTCATCAACCTATCAATGTTCAAAGCTACAATGTTGAAGTTCAAGACTTGAGAAACAACTTCAAGACTCAAGAGCAATGCATGAAGTAGCTTTCAAGCTAATGAAGATTTTAAGATTAAAGCTACAACAAGTTCAAGATCTCAAGCTTGATAAGGTTCAAATGTCTACATTCGTTGAATGGTTGAAGTTCAATGTCCATACGACATGTTTCAAGTTTGAATGACCATTAGGTTGACCTTAGAGTAGGTCATTTCGGATACACAACTCAATTATATCTTTAATAGGTTTTTGGTCTGTTCTAAGACCAGTCCTAGCACCTATTCGACCAGTCCTAGCATTGACTCGACCAGTCCAAGAAATTCCACGACCAGTCCTAAATTATTGAGAATTTTCAAAAATTTTTGTTACACCTACGACCAGTCCTGGTGGTCCTTCGACCGGTCGTAGGAATGACTTCGACTCGATCACGACCAGTCGTAAGTCTACGACTTAAAGTCCAGCAAGCAATTTTATGGTCCTACGACCAGTCGTAGAGAGCTACGACCAGTCGTAGGTGACCCACGACCGGTCGTAGGTTCTCTAAGACCAGTCATGGAACGGCTTTCAAAAATCGCGATCCTTATTTTAAATATCCATTAGAGGTACGACCAGTCGAAGGTTCCTAAGACCAGTCGTAGATGCGATTTCTGCTTCTATAAATTGAACTCGAATTTCAGAGTTTTACAATTCAATTCATAATATTTTCAAGGCTCCACTCTGAGATAAGTTTGTGTTTGTTTTTAAGCTATTTTGTGCATAATTGTTTTCTCTTTTTGCTAGCTTATTTAATTTGATTTTGTTTCTATATTGCAATCTTATTTGAAAAGAGGAATTACCTTATTCCTTATTCTTGGAATCAAAATCAAATATAGCTACGCCCAACTGGTTAAAATCTAAAATCTATTAGAACTTAGAACCATATTAAAGTGAGTACTGGAAATTGAACTTTGATATTCAATCATCTACTCCGATTGGTTCTACCGGGCTGCTACAAAAAGGAGAAATTCAGGTATTTTACAATTCTGTAAAATTTCATTTCTTTTGGTTTTGTTTGAGGTTAAGCTAGAAAAATCTCATTATATTGGTTATCTGAGGAAAGCCAGAAAACTCAGAAATGAGGGGTTTTTGGAATTGTGTAAGCCTAAGTGAAAAAGATACAATTGTAAAGGTTTTGGGTGAACCTGTGAAAACCTATTTGATAGTGAACGCTAATATCCCCTGTGTGAGGATATTAGGAGTGGAGTAGCATTCTGTATGGCTGTTGAAAGACAGTTGTTGTACACACAGGCGAACCACTATAACTCTTTCTCTTGTGGATTGAATGCTTGCTTAATTTTCATATCTTTTATCATTCAATTGTGTGGAATGTACATGTGGATGTGAATGTTGTAACAATTTACATTTCAAGCAAGTGTGGGGATTGTTGTAATAAATTAGATCTATATTTCTGTATTTAATTTCAATTCTTTGCTATTCATTTATCTCTATTAAAATTGACTTCTTGATCCAAAAGACTTTCTAGAAATAAGGTTGTCATACCATAAGCCCTTGTTTATTATGGTGTAAGGTTGTCCTTAGAACTGAATTTGTATCAATCTCTCAATACTTATTTATTAAGGTGATTTGATTTCAGTATTGTGAATTGATTTATAATTGTAAGGCTATTAATTTATTTTATTCCACTGATTTTATTTTAATTTGGCATAGTCCTATGCACCCCTCCCCCCTCCCCTCTCTAGGACATATAGCTTGACCTTTTCAGAATGAGATACTATGCCTGAGCCGTCAGCCTATGCTGGGTGATAAACTTCCTATAGTGACCTTTGAGCTTCCTTAAAATAAATGTTTGAAATTGAATTAATAATGGTTGGGCTAATCATGCATTTTTCATGGCATATATCATGGTCTTTTTCGGGTGGTTAGTCCTTCTTGGGCGTACCTTTGTATACTTTTCCGGATGACTAGTCCACCCTGGGCGATCTATGTATTATTATGATCTTTTCTACGTAGTTCATCTACCGCGGGCGGTCAACATGGCCTTTTCCAGGTAGTTCATCTACCGCGGGCGGTCTACATAGCCTTTTTCAGGTAGTTCATCTACCGCGGGCGGTCTACATGGCCTTTTCCTTATAGTTCATCTACCACGGGCGGTCTACATGGCCTTTTCCAAGTAGTTCATCTACTGCGTGCGGTCTACATAGCCTTTTCCAGGTAGTTCATCTACCACGGACGGTCTACATAGCCTTTTCCAGGTAGTTCATTTACCGCGGCCGGTCTACATGGCCTTTTCCAGGTAGTTAATTTACCGTGAGCGGTCTGTATGGTCTTTTTCGGGTGGTTAGTTCTCATTGGATGACTTTTTACCAGCTGGATGTGCATCCCCAGGTTTGTGAGCATGTGCATACATTCATGCATTTAAACAAGATCATCCTTATGAAATTTATTTAATGAATGTGTATCTGATGAACCTTATCTAATTTTCATGATAATTATTGTGTAATGTTTGTTATACACTGCCTTTGTTAATTATGCTTAATTATCTTAATGATATGATAAATCTTGAGGGGTATACATCATTGCGATAGCCATTGACGTTATCAAACGGTATTCAGTATGCAGGAGGTGCAGACGATCCACATGCGGGTGGTTATGGAGAATATGGGAACCTAGATGATCTTGCGGCTCTCCATTTCGGATTTCCTTTATGTTTAGTTTATGCTCGAGACATTGTGTTGTATAAGTTTTTGGGTAACCACTTGAAAACCTTGGTTATGTATATTTAGACTCCCTCTTATACTTGATTTATTTTTATTCCGCTTGAATGGTTAACTCTGATAAAGAAAAAAATTGTATGTGAAATTTGAGATATTTTAAAGGTTAACACTCGAGTTTTCGAAAAACGAGTAGTATACTCGGGTTCCGGGAACCAGGGTGTTACAAGATGGTATCAGAGAACGTATGAGATATATAGTCCTAATAAATAAAGGTTAACACTCAAGTTTTCGGAAAATGAGTAGTGTACTCGGGTTCCGGGAACCGGGGTGTTACAAGTGAGAATTTTGTAACACAACCCTTCCTCATTCACATTAAGATTCTTTTGCTTAGAAGCCCATGGTTTCGTGATTCAAATCTACTAGTTTCCAAATGTCAGAATTTTAAATTTATACATACATTTTTCATTTTTATTTTTTTCAACTCCATGTATTCTTTTTTGAAAAACGAACAGATGATGTTCAGGGACACTTTCGGGTGGGCACCTCATAAAACAAAGGGCCACACTTATCATATGTGGGAATCATAAACAGAAAAATTTATACATACATATGAAGAAGCCTTTTGCATTAATTCTAAGGCAGCTTTGAGATCGTCACAAAGGTCATCCCCTGCAATAGTTATTCTCTTCAGCACTTGAGCATTTGCCGTGATAAATTTTGCAACGTCCATCTCGTAATCAAAACCCATGAAATCGCTAAACCATACTTCCTCCAAGCATGCGTCGAGACAGCAAAAGGGCTCATCAACATCCGAATATTCGGGATAGGATTCTTCCATATAATGTGTATCCACGCCATTGAGCTAAGGAGAAGCAAGAAGAACATTAGGAGTAACAGGTTATAAAACCTACATATTATTAACTTATTTAATAAAATCAATAAAAACATATCATGATCATTGTTGATTGTGGTGAACATATGTGCTAGACTATTAGATAACTCTTGATGGTAATCAACTTATGTAATAGTCTAATATTACATTGCACCTATGAGAGTCTTGTGCTCTCATTGTCAGTCCCAAACTTAGGCAAAGGAGGATTGCATTAGGTTTGCCGTCAGTATCAAACTTATGTCACAACTTTTATCATGAATCTGAATAAAATGACATGGTTATGTACCATTAATTAACTTAAAAGAAATTTTATATATATATATATATAAAAGATTTGATGTCCTTAATAAAGGAGAAAGACAAAAAAGGTTCATGTAGCCAACCCAATTAGTTGAGATAAGGCTTAGCTGATGATGATGATGATAACTATACGACCATGTGTGCTTTACATAGATTGAATGTTGGATAGTCAAATAACTACTTATTCATAGGATGAGATAGTTGGAATGAGGATGTTGAGATCGATTAGTGGCAAGAAGAGAAAGGTTAGAAGTAGAAATAAATGCATTTGTGGGAGCTGTATACTAGCTTAATTAAATAACATCAGTCCATGGGTGAATGTACTCTAGCTTAAATAACATCCGCCCAATCTAACAATCATGTGTAAAATGGGATTTTGGCTATTTAACCTTTCTTTAAGGGCCAATTTGGTTAGAGTAGATGATGAAAAGCTTAGATTAATATCTTGTAGATTTGCATACAACTATGGATACATATCCTCCTGCCTCTTATACCATGTAGTTGTGTGTATGTCTATAAGAACTAATCTAAGCTTATCCAAACGTGCTATAATAGAGTTGAGGAAGAACAACGTTTAGCTAAAAGTTCGATTTTATTTTATCAAGAAAGTTACTTCATTATCAGCTACATTATAATATTTTTGTTAAGTGGGTTACCTCATGTCTATTGGCACAACTTCAGATAGAATTGACAGCTTGCAATAATTAGCTTTCTTCAAAAGCAACTACACATGAAATGGACTTACCTTGATAATCAATTCCTGCAAGTAAGGACATCTTTTGATTAGGACGCTGAAAACGTATGCTTGCCTTTGAGATTTCAAAGCTACTCGGATGACTAATTTTCTTAGCATATTGAATGGAGTTGGAAGGCACTGTGACAAATTATTTGCTGCCAAAACCTATGGGTGAAAAAAAAAACACGGGTAAAAGAGATTCAATTCACATCATTGGATTATAAATATTAATAAATGAACAAGAGGAATAAAGTAACATAATAGAAGTTATAAACCAACAAAAAACAGATGGTAGTAAAATATTGTATTTTGTTTCAAATTTTATATTAAAAATCTCTTTAAATTTGAAAATTTTGTTGCTTTTGAGTTGTGAGTTTAGTCTCACATTGAATTTGACTAAGAAAATTTTCTTGTATATAAGATAGGCCTTTTACCTCAAGGCATGAGTCACATTCAGGGGGCATGTGAATTTAGTCTTATACAGAGCTATGTCGATAGCTCTAATATATGCCAATTTTCTATATGGGTACTTGTAGTCATGAAAAAATATATATATATTTTTTGTTACTTTTATGTTTTACAAAGTTTTAGGACCGGATTATAGATGTTGTATCCTGGAGGTCGATTGCTCTAGAGACCTGTTGTACTTGGGATAATATCAAGGGGAGAAATTTTGATTTCAAGCCTAAGTGATTCACGTCATGCCTAGACTCAACTCTCAAAGTCCTCTATCTTATATCTTTTATTTTCTTTTTGGTTGTCGATTTTAAATATTAACAAATGAACAAGGGGAATGCAGTGACATAATAGACGTTGTAGACGAACAAACATATGAGATTAGCACAAATACACTAGAAATTGGAATTTATAGAGTTTTACAGGACATGTGAATAGGATTACAAAGATGCAGAGATTGTGTGTGTCTATATATATATATATATATATATATATATATATATATATATATATATATATATATATATATATATATATATATATATATATATAGGGAAATGGTTCTATGCGGTCAAGCTCATGGGAACTTCCCATGAGGTCGAGCTGTGTGGGCCCCATCGTGATGCATGTCGAACATCAACACCGTGCATTTTATGGATTGTACTATATGCTCGACCATATGTTACCTTCCCATAAGGTCAAGTGCTGGCAGTACGATAGGGGTCAGATAGTAAAATTTTCAAAAGAACAGTAAGATTTTATAGGAAGAATAGTGTGATTTTATATGGAGAGTGGAGAAACAAAACCGGTGAAACCGGTTATTAAAATACCGACTCCATCGAAATGGGATTACGTATTGAGTTACTTAGTATGCTCTTATCGTACTGAGTAAACTCTGTTGAGCCAACCGTGAATGCATGTGTTTTATCCATGCTGTTCATTCGTTTTTCCAGATCATTTTAGGAGTTCAACCCAAAATTGAAGCACATACAAAGCTCAAGTGGACCATACCACAGGAAAAAGTGGAAGTATTGATTTTCACCATTGAAAACTTTCTAAGGCCCCAGTGATGTTTATTTGTCATCCAACCTGTTCATAAGATCAAACAGACATGGATGAAGGGAAAACACAAATATCATCTTGATCTAAAACTTTGGTTGCCCACCAAGAATTTTTTTTAATGGTAGATGTTCAAGTCACACTATTTCCGGTGGTGTGGTCCACTTGAGATTTGGATATGCTCCATTTTTTTGTTAAAGCCCTAGAATTATGTGATAAAAGAGATGGATGGATTGGATACAATGCATAAATGACAGTGGGGCCAACAGAGCTTACTCAGTAACCTTAGTGTTAGGAGTGACTTAGTACGCAATCTGCTTCTGACTCCACTTGTCTCTCTCACGTATATTTCCTATGAAAGCTTTATGCATGAAGGTCCTGCCCTATAAACCTAGGTGGGGCCTACCATGGGGTTTTTTGAGAAATCCACCCCATCCATCCAGTTTTCCATATTATTTAAGGGGTTGAGCCTTAAATTGAACCAAATCCAAATCCAAATCTCAAGTTGATCATATTACAAAAATAGTGGGAAAAATGATTTCAACCATTGAAACCTTGCTAGGCCCACAATGATGTTTATTTTTCATCCACCATTCCCAAAACTCTTGTTACATACTGGAAGTTTTTAATGGTGGGCGTTGAATCCCTACGGTTTCCTGCAGAGTGGTCCACTTGGAATTTGGATCTGATTCATTTTTAAACTCATCATCTAAAATGAGCAGTGATAACGGATGGACAACGTGGATATATAATAAATCTATCAAGATGGGCCCCACTCTTAGAAAGGCTTTAACCATGGAGGCATTATCCCCATTGTCTCTTGTGATGTGGTCCACTTGAGATATCTTTGATATGATTCAATTTTGAACTCTGTCCTAAAATGGGCTTGTAAAACAGATAGACGACATGGATTTTAAAGATTTAACCACCTGAATTAAAATCAGATGGCAGTTGAGGATTGCTCATCAAAGCATGGTAATGGAGGCGGGCAGTGAAGAGTGACGCCCACCGTTGAAACCTTCCTAAGGTCCACTATGATGTTTATTTTAGATCCGATGTGTTTATAAGTTAAGATAGACATGAAAGAAGGGAAAATAGAAACTTCAGCTTGATTGAAAACTTTCATAGCCCTTATAAAATTTTAATGGTGGGCATCACTCTATCCACTATTTTCTGTGGTGAGGTCCATTCAAGCTTTGGATCCAACTCATTCTTTGGCTCATGCTTTAAATTGATATCTCCAAGTGGATGGATGGTATGGATATAACACATACATCATGGTGGGTCCCACAGAAATTGGTGACGTAGCGCAGCAAGGTTCACATGATTTAAGTATTTTATCCATTTTGTCTATCTATTTTACCGAATAATTTTAGTGCTTGAACCCAAAAATAAAGCATATCCGAATATCAAATGTATGATACCATAGAAATAGTGTGAATTAAATGTCTATCGTTGAGAAATTCTTAGGGGCCACAGAACTTTTGGATCAAACTTATATTTGTGTTTTCCCTTCATCCATGTCTGTATGATCTTATGAACAGATTGAATGGCAAATAAACATCACTATAGGGCCTAACAAGGTTTCAATGGTTGAAATCATTAATTATTTCCACGGTTTCCCATGATATAATCAACTTGAGATTTGGATTTGGTTAAATTTTAGGCTCAGCCCCTTAAATGATATTGAAAAGTAGATGGACGGGGTCGATTTCTTAAGAACTTCCACGGTAAGCCCCACCAAGGTTTCCAGCATATTACCTTTACGCTAAAGGCTTTTAGAGGAAATACATGGAGTTAGAGCTGGGCAGAATCCGACCCGATCCGATGGATCCGACCCGATTCGAACCGAACCGAAGGCATAGATCGGTGCGGATCGAGTAGGACCACTCAGATCCGATCGTACATCGGATAGAGCTCGAATCATGGTCAATCCGGACCGATTCGATCCAAAATCTGAACAAACCCTAACCCATCTTTCTCTACTAGAAGGAGGTAGACGCACCCACCCATCTCTCCTCCTTTCTCACCCCCTTTCTCTCCTGATTCCCCTCCTCTCCTACCTTCTCTCCTTCTTTCTCTCCCAGTTTCTCACATCTCCTTCTTTCTCTCCTCCTTTCTCTCCCTCTCTCTCCCTAGACTCAACTCAATCCAACTCAATTTAGTTTCCTACAAGTCAGGCTAGCAAGGATTCGGATCGGATCGAGTCAGCCCTGCTGGCTCGGTGCCGGATCGGATAGAGTTCGAGTCAGGTTCTTGAAAAATCGAATCAAGTCGAGTTGGACCCAATCCGGTCCGACTCGACTTGATGCCCACATCTACACGAAGTCTATTTTAATAACCGGTTTCACAGTTTGGTTTCTCCATTTATCCTATAAAATCTCACTGTTAGTTTGAAATTTTTAACATCCAACCACTAGCGTGTTGTCAGTACTCAACCTCTTGGAAAGGTACTATACACTCCAGTGTATAGTAACTTTTCCCATATATATATATATATATATATATATATATAGAGAGAGAGAGAGAGAGAGAGAGAGAGAGAGAGAGAGAGAGAGAGAAATGGTTCTATGCGGTCAAGCTCATGGGAACTTGCCATGAGGTCGAGGTGTGTGGGCCCCACCGTGATACATGTCTAACATCAACACCATACATTTTATGGATCCCTTTTAAATTATGAGATATCCAAAAAATCAGCCGTATACGAACTCAGATGGACCATACATCTAAAATCATGCGAAGACATGCCTAAAATATATAAAAGCACTTTGTGGGGCCCACCTAAAATTTGGATGCGTCTGAAACTTGGTCTTGGTCTAACCACATAATGGATGGGCTGGATTTTTGAATCACATCTCAGTGGGCTCAACAAATGATTACGAATGTTTTAATGGGAGGGTAACCCCTCTCAACTTTTGTATGTGGTGTGGCTCACAAAAGTCATTGATTGACTTGATTTTTAAGCCTGCGGCCCATCATGTGTGTTTGTGTGTGTGGGTGTGTGTGTGGGTGTGTGTGTGTGTGTGTGTGTGTGTGCATGTATATATATAGTAATGATTTCCTGCGAACCATATCGTAAGGAATTTATGTGTGAGGCTTCATGTAAGTTGTAAGATGACGAGAGCAACCGGGATTTAGCTGCATTGAGAGAGGAAGAGTCTTAAAAAAAAAAAAAAAAAAAAAAAAAAAAAAAAAAGAAGAAGACTCTCTCCTACACTTAGGGGTGTAATGACTCGACTCAAAAAAGCAACGGTTAAGTGTAAGAGAGGAGAGAGTCAATTTTTTGGCTAAATCCCAGCCATTCTCGTCATCTCACGGCTTATACGAAGGCTCGCATATAACCTCCTTGCGGTACGATACACAAGAGACCATTACTATATATATATATATATATGTGTGTGTGTGTGTGTGTGTGAAAATATACTTGAATGATGAATGTATTAATCTATTATATGTACCTCCATCGATCCGGGTAGCAATGCATGAATATTTACGTTTGATGGGAAGCACAATTCAAACATATTCATCTTTTTTTGAACGGAGTATGCCTCTGACCGAATCCGATTTGTTATCATTCGCTTTTCGTCAGTCCAAGTCTGGGACATGTTGACATAAGACGACTGTAGATTAGGAGCTCGGACACAAAAGCGCTTCACCCCCTTCTCGGCCAGCAGAACCATGGCAGTGAGATTTGGACCATCGATGTCTATGGTCATCTTAGTGCCCACCCATATAAATAAATACTTGAGATTTTGTACATGAATGGTGAGATCTTCCTTTCCATAGCAATGTATTAAATGCAACTTCTCCAAGTGCACACATCTCGAGATGGCATGGTGGATTGGATGGCCTTCAAATTTTATCAGCACAAGCGTCAAAACCTTTAGATACCTACAACCATCAAATGAGAATTTGGGCGGTAACAGGCAGTTGTCCAGTTGCAAGAATCTCATGGAATCGCAGTTGAGAATGCTAGAAGGCACCTTATCTCGTCCATCGTTACACCAAAACACAAACCTTTCTATCCCACCACGTGTCAGAATCTCAGCCCACCGTTCATAGCTGAATGCCAACCTTTCCATTACTTCACAGGGCGATCGCTCATACTTGGGGCGTATATACCTCGGCCTACAACATTCAATCTGGCAGTCTCTAATCGATCCTTGACAGCTTCTGAGGATTTTGTCGATAATGTGGATCCATTTGTTCATATTTTCAATACAGCGAGAGTCATATGTCGAAAAAGGGTCAGATGCGGGTCGGCAGTTCATCGTATCCAGATCGATGCTGAGAGAAGTGATGAAACCCCACCATGTATGTGACCATCTTCGGGATAAGATGCTTGTTCTCACTGCTTCTTTGGTAGGTAGATAGGAGATTATGGAGGAGAGAACGTCGTCTGGCAAAGAGCTGAGAATATCTCTTTCTTTCTTCATCTCTCTCTGTACGGTATCCATCTCTCCGTATGGTTCCAATTCTATTGAATATAAATAGTTGGTTGCTCTGTTTCTTTTTTAACTTTCTACTTTGTTGCGTAAAACACACAAGGTCCGTGGCGGACGCGGAAGTTCCTGCGCTGGGAACTTAGGTGGGGCCCACTGTGATGTTTTTAAAAAATCCTCTCCGTACATTCGTTTTGTGAGTTCATTTTAGGACATTTTGTCAAAAATGAACCGTATCCAAAGCTTGAGTGATCCGTACTAAAGGAAAATGTGGTTAGGGAAATTCCTACCATTGAAACCTTCCTGGGTTCAACAGTGATGTTCAGATGCCATCCATACCGTTAATAACGTCATTCCTATTGGAATGAACAGAAAACAAAAATATTAGCATGAATGAAAACTTATGTGGCCCCACAAATATTTCAACTGTGGAAATTTAATTATCACGTTTTTGGCTCACTTGAGCTTTGGACACGGTACATTTTTGGCAACTTGTCTAAAATGAACTTACAAAACGGATGGACGGATAGGATTTCTCACAAACATCACAGTAGACCTCACCTAATTTCCCAGAAATCCGCGATTTCCTGCTGAAGCCTTTCGCGGGAAGTTACTGCGAAAGGATGCTGACTTCCTGCGAAAGGATGCTGGGTGGGGCTCACCACCATGGTTTTGGGAAATATATTCCGTTCATCCATTTGGCTAGCTCATTTTAGGAAAATCGACTAAAAATGAGGTGGATTCAAAACTAAAGTGGGCCACACCAGAGGAAAAATTAGGAAAAAAATACCTACCGTTGAAACCTTCTTGGGTCTCACCTTGATGTTTATATGCCATCCAAACCATTTATAAGGTCATTAACACAGGGATGACGTGGAAATACAAAAACATTAGCCTGAAACAAAGCTTTTATGGTCATAAGAATGTTTCAACGGTTCTCACTGAATTCCTACAGTTTCCTCTCGTGTGGCCCACTTGAGTCTTGGATCCACCTCATTTTTTGTTGCCTATCCTAAAATTAGCTTACAAAACGGATGAACGGAGTATATTTCCAAAAAATATGGTGGTGGGCCCACCCAAAGATCCTTGCACAGAAACTTCCTGCGAAAGGCTTGCGCAGGAAATCCGCGTCCCACTGATGCAGCTTTTGTGTAGGAAGCGGATTACGTGCTGCGTAACTCATTACCCTTACCGTACTGAGTAAATTCTATGGGCCCACCGCCATTCATGCATTTTATCCACTCCGTCCATCCATTTTACCGGATAATTTTAGAGCTCTCTACCTAAAATTAATCATATCCAAGCTTAAGTGGA